>CM052370.1:27715497-28382917 GCA_028551485.1 Casuarina cunninghamiana | reverse complement strand
GCCGCAAACTTTCCTTCCAGACTTGGTGTCCTTCACGCTTGACTACACGGAGGTCTTCGTTCCTCATCTTTGAAACTTCTCTTATCAGACTTTCTTCTTGGTTTGACAGAATTTCCATGAGACAGATCAGACACCCTGGCGTTTCTTTGAAACTTCTTTCACCAGACTTTCTTCTTGGCTTGACGGAATTTCCATGAGACAGATCAGACCCTCTGGCGTTTCTCCAATAATCAGTTGTTGAGGCTCCCCAGTTTCAACTGTTGTGGCAAGCACGGCTTTCCCTTTACCATTGACTGACTTGCTTGAACTAGAAGCTCCCTGGAACTTGCCAAGTGCTGAGTTGGCAGATGTAATGTGAAGATCGATATCTGCAAAACAGTCTTGCGTCTCCACGTCAGTTTGCTGGAATGGTTCATTGGAGAAAGGCACAAAGTGCTCTGTTTCATTATAAGGAACCAGAGGACGTTCATCCAGGTATTCCGTCTCATCGAGGTCGACCATCATGGCCGTTGGTCCCATCGGGCTTCTGCTGGAGGTACCACCGAATGTTTCTGAGGTACCTCGGGAGGCTTGAGCATTGCAGAACCAGTTGCACCCAGGTAGATCTCCGGGAAATGCAGGGAATGCGGATATTGGCTGAGCTGGAGTTGGTTGGACATTGTCTGGAACAATTCCTCCAACACTACGTTGCCGGTGCCAATCGGATTTCAGGCTGTCATCACCCTCGTCATTGCGACGTCTCTTCCCAAGCTGAGTACCATTGATACTCAGTGATTCCTTTTGGCACTCCATAAAGTCCTTCACAGGCTCTGTTATTTGTGGAGGTAGAGGTAGAGGCGCCGTATGATCGGTTAACAAAGAAGCATATTCCTTACGTGCAACATACTTGCCGTTGTGGAAAACATGCCGAACGCAATGGGTACACCGATTTGTTGAGTTCTTCTCATGACGGCGTAGCAAATGGACTCCACAACTTAGTAGGGACACGCTCTGTGACAGACACTGAAAACGAACTTTAATATATTCCGACTTCATCACGAAATCAAAAGACCTTCCTTTGAGTTGACATAAACCCACTGGAAGAACCACTGAGAACATCACATGATTCGGGTACTCCTGCTCATACCGATTTCTTGCGATTATTACACCGCCACTAATGAGATCAATAACCAAGGTTGCCAATGACTCGACTTCCGCACTTTTACTATCTTTAATTCCAAAGGTAGAACAGAAAGCCAATCCTATGAATTTTTCATCAAGATTTGCAAGCTCGTTCATTTCTATTTCGCATGAATTATCGCCGGAAGCTTCTTTCCGATGAGTGAACCAACTTGGAATTTCATTTCCTGGATATCTAATTTCAAACTCTGGGACCACCAGATATTTTTGCTCACACATCTGTTAAATTTTTACCAAAAAATCAAGACCCACACAAACATACCCAAAGAAAAACACTAGAAAAGAAGAAACAAGAAAAGGAGAAACACCAACATGTACATAAAAGAGAAAGGAAAAGAGACATACCATACTCAATATGAATTTATCCACATCATTCCTTGGATTTTCACACAAACGATGGCAGTTCTTGAAATTCAACATTTCAAGACGTGATAAATCAAACGCATTGATTGGGAATCTTTCTAATGAGTTGCACCCCTGTGCCCGTAAAAATCGCAAAAAGCGTGGAAGCACAACAATTTCTTGAAGTTTCACGCAATCTTCTAGAGAAATCATAGAAACATAAAGAAAAGTTTGGATGCATGTTGGAAGGCTAACTATACTAGTTCTTTGTAGACTTAAATGCACATCATCAAATCTCTTAAATTCTTTCATTGGTTCAATATATTGCCCGTTATCCACCACGATGCCTTCTGAGCAATCACTGCGCAACCCTTGGTTTTCAAATTGCAACGGAACAATGCCACTAGGGAAATGCTTAAGCTTGTTGCAACCATCTAGATACACACTTCCAACCCTAGCTAAGTTTTGAAATGATGAAGGTAGATATTCTATACCGGTGTTCTCAAGGTAAAGGCCTAATAAACTTTCCATTGGACACTGAAATTCAGGAAAGTTCTCCAGCCTTGAGCAGTTATAAAGATCAAGTATCACTAGAGATCGCATCTTAACTACTGTCGGGAACCTCCTAAGGTTAAAGCATCTTTCAAGAGATAATACAACCAACTTTTGAAGGCAACCAACTGAAGGGTGAACCGAAATTAAATTTTTACAGCCGCTCATATACAATTCCTTTAAATTTGTGATACCTGAAAAATCTGGACTTTCTTCTAAGAGTCCACATTTTGAGAAATCCATTCTTGTTAGGTTTTGGCAACTCTGTGAAATAATATAAAACAAAATAAGAGTTAAGATACAGATTGGCTTTCAAAAATTTACAAACTTTAACCAAAAAAATAAACAATAATTAATGATACCTCGAAATTTTTCAAACTCTTGAGTTGACTGCATGGCATTTCCACATCTACAAGCTTAGATCCAAGAAAATTAGATGGCATAAATTCTCCACAATATTCAGGCCATTTGAGCAAAATTAACTTATTGCTGAGACATTGAGGTACTCCAAGAATTTTTGCATTTTGATTTATAAAAAATCTAAGCTCTTTCAAGTTATTGAATGCCTCGGGATGCATGAGTATTTCACCTTCCTTGGGCAAATCTAACAACATGCCTTTAATTTTGCTTGTTCCCTATCAAAGTAAATACATAAAACTTGTCAACAAAATCTAAGCATAAAGTTCTTTATTAATTTTTGCTATCATGAGATCTATGAATACACAGGTATGAATCCTTTTGATCACAAAAACCTTTCTTTCTAAACTCGTGAATTCGAAAGCAGAAGCTTTTAAACTTTGACTTTATTTGTTCCCCAGCAAGACAAGACATTAGTAGTTTTTCAATGAAATCCTAACTTGGTTTTCTACATTTTAGTAATTACTACTATTACGAGTCTTAATAATGCATGTAAGTCAAGTTTTGTAAATGATAATTTTAAAAATTGTTTACAAATGAAATTAACTCATACTCCAGCTAGTCAAGTTCTATGCAAAAGCCTCATCAGAAAATAGACAACAAAAATGGTTTGTAAGTTCCTTTTCCACTTTAGAAATAACACTTATTTTGAGATTTACAAAACAAATAGTAATTGGAGTGTAGTAAGGTGATCATTAGATTTTAAATATGATATTTCTGGAATTTCATGTTAAAGAAAATTATATATGATGCTATTATTTACTGATTTCATTCAAATGATTTACTTTTTTAATTCTTTTATATTAATAAGAAAATGACATGTCCATATTTATGTGTACATAAAAGTGGGTATTGTGTTTGTGTGCAATTCATGTGTAAAGTGCATGCATGTAAGTGCAAATGTGTGAAAGGGTGTTACGCCTAAGCATGTGAGTGTTTGTATGCTTGTGCAACTTTATGTATGTAATCTTTGTAACTGAACTCTTACTGCATTTTCTTCTAGCACATGACGAACATCTTTATGGAACCACAATCTACTTCGTTCACCAATTATGGGTGACTCTTTTCGAACTATTTCTCTCCCCATTTCTTGTACTAGATCATGCATCTCTAGTGTACCAAATTTGGTCTTTATAAGAGACTTATCTTCTAGCTCTTTAATATAATACTTTAAAGAGTCACCACAATGAGGTTGTACTTGTTCAACATTTTCTATAGGCATTCCCTTGAAGAAAAATGCAAAGTCAAGAAAAACATCTTTTGATGATTCCTCCAAATCATTGTAACTAAATTCAAGTATTGTTTGAATATCTCTATTAGGGCACCTTTTATATTTCTTCAATTTCTCTTTCTGATAATCTAAATCTTCACCACAAAGAGCCGAGCCTAGCACTGTCAAAGCCAAGGGAAGACCTTCAGCATAAGCTATTGCCTCTTCAATAAGCTCCAAAGATTCCTTGTTGGGTTTGTTAGTGTTAAAGGCATTCATACTGAACAATTGAAGAGCTTCATTATTATTTAGTCTCTCTACCTCATAGATTAAGTTCTCTTTAAACTTTTCCAAATGACTAGTAAGCAAACTCTTATCTCTTGTGGTTATGATGATCACACTACCCAAACCAAACCAATCACTTGTTCTAGCTAAATTTTTTAATTGCTCCAAGCGATTCACATCATCAAGTACTAAAAGAATCCTTTTAAAGCAAAGACTCCTCCGTATTTTAGCAATTCCTTCATCAACACTGTCACTTCTCAAAGTATCATTTCCTAGGATTTTAGAAAGAATTTTGTTTTGAAGCTTTAATAAACCATCTTTTGATAAAGCTTTTGCACCATCTTTTTCTGTAGTTTCTCTAACATTTGCAAGAAAACATGCACCTTCAAAAACATGAGCAATGGAATTATAAATTGCTTTGGCAAGAGTCGTCTTCCCAATTCCACCCTCTCCCCAAATTCCTACAATTTGTGTGACATTCTTCTTCTTCTCAATGTCTAAACATATTAAGAAGTCTCCCACACGAGACACTAATCCAATTGGATTCTCAGCAACATCTAAGTATGGAGGTTGTACTAATTCTGAGATTACTTTCTGAACTAATATGTATTCATCCCTATAAACCAAAAAAAGATAAGATAAGAAGACATGAACACACAAAAACATATTATGGTTCCAATTTATCTACCATCAACAAATGACTTTGGCATTCTAGGAGTTAGGAGATTCTTTTTTTTTTCCCCACCTAAAATTGCAATCTCGAATAAAGAAGAAGCAAATGTTTTATCCCCACAATAACAAAGATGTCTTATTGTTTATAACTGAGTAATCAAATTTTACTAACCTCTAGATTACATTCTTGAATTTGGTAATCCTTTTTTAGCAATATATTTTTCTATTATGCCATAAAATTTTGTTAACTTTATTCAAATATGTTTTTCTTTGAAAGTTTCATTTAGTTATCAAATGCTCAAGTTGTCACTAGATTACATTTTTCTTCATCCCAACATCTTGAAGAAATTCAAACTTACATATTAGAATAAGACATACACATAAACAAATAAATTTTAGAGTTAATTACTTGATTTAGAAGTCCACAAGGATATTATATACCGTATAACAATTCATGCTAGAGAATTATATTATGTCTTTCAATTTCAACAATTATCAAATAACTACTTCAACTTACCTTAGACATGAGAATGCCACTTTAGTTTGAAAGTATCTTTTCTACCTTAATGCTATACAACATCTTTTGAAAAAAAAAAAAAAACTCCTTTAATCAATTTTATTAGTTACATAACCAATTCCACTAAATGATATTCAATTCAATCACTAATTGTAAAACCTAAGAAAATAATTCAACATTGAATCCTTATTTGCTCAAATGGCTTTCTCAATCCAAAATTATTTATAGTATTACACTCTCTAATTGGAATTAACTTGACAGTTTGAATGCAATATTTTCTTCATTTCTCTAGAAAAATGTATTCCCACACCTACATGAATTTAATGGCTTGTACCAATGCTTTCTAGAGAGATTTATAACAACCTTCCTTATACGTATTAGCAAGTAAGCTTTTACCATAATTTTTTTTTTTTCAAATTGCAAAATTTTGAATGTTAAACAAATGTAAGTAAATAGCTTCCCAAATTTATTGACAAGTTAAAAGGTGAATAGGACAAAATCAAAATCGTCAAATAATTAAATTTATGCTAGATTACATATTAAATAAGAAGGTAAGAAGGTAAGAAGTAAGTGTGGAGTACTATTAAGTAATAATGTTTGGTTTTCAACCCGTAAAATAGTTCAAATGCATTGTAAATGCTTGAAAATAGATAAATCATGTGAAGTTGGACCAAAAAATAAGTATTTTTCATAAATTTTTTTCCTTTTTCTGTCTCTCTTGCCCTCAAAACACCATAGGATGAAATTTTTATCCCTTGCCCCTGTCTCCGAGATGAAATTTCTTTCCTAAACTCAAGGTAGAATCCGTAAGCAATTCAAGCATTTTTTTTAAGGGCCTTAATAAATAGAACTTCCTTAAGATTGAATGGTCCAAAAAGGTCCCTAATAATGGATCCTAGAAAATTTGTATGATTAGGTGATCAAGGGGAAAAAAATTAAAAGGGGCTTTTTCCACCTAAATAGACATGTGTCCAAAGAAAATAAAGTAAAAATTTATCCAAAAAGAAAAGATTAAGGGAGGATGGATCCGTGAAAGATATCCACTGGACTCTCCATTCCCTGGTTAGATTCTTTAAGTTTGTACTTGTATGTATGTACATACACTAAGATGTATTGTAATATGAATTAGAAAAATTCTAAAATGAAGACATAAGAGTAGTCTTTGTAAATACCCTTTTATATGATGGAACCCGGATAGATCAGCCACTTTTTTTAGGGCTATCTTCCACTCCTCAACCTTTTTGCGATCCTTGAATTTGGCCAATGCCTCTCCAACGCTATTAGCTTGTTTCCGTATATCCGATGGATCTACATGGTAAAACACAGGTAGAACCATTTGGCCCTTTTCTTCCTTGCATTCAATGATCTTTAACAATTCATTCAAGCACCAAGAGGACGATGCATAGTCTGGCGAGAACACAACTATTGAATTCCTTGACCCTTCAATAGCTTTGAGAAGTTCTGGAGAAATTTCTTCCCCTTTTTGGAGCCTGTCATCGATGAAGGCATTGAATCCGTTTTTTTTCAAATTACCATGTAGATGGGCAACAAAAGTGTCTCGCGTGTCTGTGCCTCTAAAATTCAAGAATACATCGTAAATCCATGGATGGGAGGATGAAAGACAAGAAGAAGAAGAGGTTGCATTGGAAGCCATGGAAGAGGATGTAGTACTACAAGTGGGGAAGATTGTGAAAGGTGAGGAAGCAATCTGACTCCTTACATTAAAAAAGAGAAGACGGATGCCGCGTGGGATTAGAAAAAGAAGGTCAAGAAACTTCATGGCAATTACCTCACAAAGAAAAGAAGATCAAGAAACAACAGAGCAACAGCCTCACAGAGAAAAGAAGGTCGAGAAACTACGGGCAACTACCTCACAAAGAAAAGTCAGTAGGAGAAATTACACATCGCCTTCTGGGAGCCCTTGAGGATAACTTCCGCACAACGGAGTATGAATATAGAAACTGGTACCGCGTTGCAAATTTAATTGCTGTTCATAAAATGAAGGGAAAGTTGTGAGTCACGCCCATTGAACATGATTCAAAGCATACGATAAAAGCAAGCCGTGTTGACGATCGGAATCTACTAGCCATTGGAAACTCATTTAATCAGACCGCTTGGCTTACAGATGGGAGGACAGAAATCAAAACAATGTAACGAAGAGCATCACTGAAGAGTGGGGTTGTGTTACGCGCATATTCCCAGTGGATCTGGAGGACAGGGCATGCGAGAGGTATTATTGTGCATCAGTAATAAGCCTGCCGGGCCTTTTTCCTTCCAGCGTGCATTAGGAGCCAAGGAGGAGAAAAGCACAGAGAATGCGTGTGTCAGAAGCCAAGTTAGATTAGTCGGTGGAGTAAACAGTCGACACATTTGCCTTAGCCGGTACGGCGTGTAATGGGTTGCAATTATGATGTTGGAGACAGGAATTTAACAATTTTAGCCTATAATATATATACACTTTAGCAACGTGAGCCAGCTTCGATTTTAAAGGATAGACGCAAAGCTCCATCAAAGTTCACCTTAAACAGTGAACGGTGTTTTCCTCGAAGGGTGGGGACGGAAACGAAGGGGATTTTTCCGACCGACTTTAAATTAGACGATATTGGATACCTCCTGCTCTGGACAGTCGCGTCAAACAACGTGTAAAGGAAGGTGCGTAAAATGTCTTTCACTTTCTTTTACGGACTCCGGGAATACGCACAGCCCCACCGTCACATGGTTGCAGGTCCTAAAGCAGAACTGAAAGACGCATAAAGTTGGCATCAAAGGACAGCTTGATTGGAAATTCGAGAAAGTGGCCTGGCAGAGAACCGTTCTGCTCACACGCTGCGCAAAAACCAGAAAGAAGTCTTCCTCTGCCTATGTTCATAAACAGAAGAGAAAGTCGTGGGTCGCAGCGATCAAACATAATTCAAAGCGTATGATAAAAGCAAGATCGGAATCTACTTTTCATTTGAAAAAGGACGAAAAACAAAGCAATTCGCATTTGACAAAAGCAAACCGCGTTGATGATCGGAATCTACTTTTCATATGAAAAGAAGGAAAAAGAAGACAATTGGCAGATAATAAAAGTAAGTTGTGTGGATGGTCCGAATCTACCTTTTATTTGAAAAAGGCGAAAAAAAAGGGCAATTAAAAGTTAAAAAAATGGATGTAATGATTGCTAATAAGGAAGATAAATGGATATTTTATTTAGACTGAGAATGACTATTTAAAATAACTAGAATCTATGCTTCTTTAGATTGTGACATATCATTGACTTGGTTAGACCAATATTTTGCTGTAAAAATGTTTTGACTAACCATAAAAATTTAATTAGATAATAACAAAAAGTTGTTTAATTAACTACTTAATGGTGAACCAATAAAGACTCTAATTGTAAAAGTTGTGATTTTTATACGTTGTAATATTAAAAAAAAATAATCATATAGGTCAAGTTTAGGTCCTCTAAGTGACTCTCATTCAGAGTCTGGCCTGTGAACAAAAAGAGTCCATCACAATTTTTATATTCTGTCCGGATTTGCATACTGACCAAAGACATGCATGTGAGAAGTAAAATATAAATGTAAGCTTCTAATTTCATTTGGAAGGTAAACTTATCTTCAGAAAACAAGGAATATACGCAATCCAAGGACTGTCAAAGTACACGCAATAAACAAAAGCAATTGTAATAACCAAAGAATATGTAAATGAATACTATTTTGGTTCGTTATTCGTTAACTCGAGAGCTCGAAAGCTTCTCCCTGATTTAGGAAATCAACTAGCCATTGCAAATCCATTTAATAAAACCGTTTGGATTACATATGGGAGGACAGAAATCAAAAAATTGCAACGAAGAGCATCGTTTGAAGATTGGGGTTGTTACGCGCATATTCCCAGTGGGTTTAGGGGACGGGGCATGACGATGGTTATTATTGTGCATCATGGGTAAGCATGCCTGCCGTGCGTCAGTAATAAGCCTGTCATGCGTCTTTCCTTCCCAGCGTGCATTAGAAGCCAAAGGAGGGGAGAAGCACAGAAAAGCGTGTGAGAGAAGCCGAGTTAGAAGAGTAGGTAGGGTGAACAGTCGATGCATTTTCTTTTATGGGGATGTCGTGTAATGGGTTGCTCATGATGCAGGAGAGAGTAGTAGACCTGCTCTTATGAGAGCCGGGTTTTGTAAGGAAAGGGTAGTTTTTGTAATATGAGAGACAAAATTTGTGTTTTTACCTCTGCGAAAATAAGGTTAACAATTTTTTTCCGAATGAACCAAATTTTCAGTATCAAAAATCATGCATAGAGTCTAATGCTAGATCTTCAAATGCTAACAAATGAACTATTTAACCTAGATGATTTAATTGAGAAAAATAATGCTTTCTTTCTAAAAACAAACCTAAATTCCATATCAGAAAGAACAAGAAAAACCTTAGAGACATAAAAACTTAGAACTTCTCTTGCTGATTCATAAACAATAAAATTGAAAGATATATGGAACTTAGTATAGAGAAGGAACAACAATATTACCAACACAATTGATTTTTGGATTAAAGGTCTAACTGGTGATTTGTTCTCTAAAGCTCTTAAATCTTTCAATGACAACTTAAATTGGAAGCCCATATATCAAAATAGTACATGACAAACAACTAAAAAATAAACTAAAAGTGGTAAAAAAAAAAATGCAGAACTTACATTACTTGCTTTATGTACATGAGACTATCAGATTATTCAACTTCTATTCAAGAATGTAAAAGGATAACTATTAGGCAACTTTTAATGTGAATAACAACTTTAAAGCATTGCTCAACTCAAAACCATAAAACTAGCATTCTCTACTAGACTAGTACCAATTGAGGCCAAGTCATCTATGTTTAACTTGCTACTTCAGCATTAAAAACATTAACCGACATCCTAAATGCTCACCAGGCAAGATTCAAGATGAAGAGTTGGAGAATTATTAGCCTACAAGTACTTTACATGCCATTTGACCATAATTGGCTTTAAAGACAGAGGATTACTTCAATAAAATAACAGCAAGCACAAACGGACAATTGAATGATTTTGTATAAAACTAAAGGAATGTAAAAAGAAAAATACAGAGAAATCAATGAGAATCTTTTTCTATTATATATAAATTTAAATTTCCAAAATAGCCTAATTTTAACAATCAACAACCGTACCATATGGAAAATATCACACTCCAAATTACGAAAACAATCAAAAAATATCCCAAGAATATACACACACAGCCAACAGTATGTTTGCGCAGCCCAGTCGGAGACAAGCGCGGTGTTTGGGCGTTGGCTTTCGCTATTCCAGCGGAGCGCCATGGATTGAAGAAAGGTTATTTATCATCCTTCAACTTAAACCAATAAAACTTCCACCGGCCATGGTAGAAAACGACAATAAAACAAGTCGCTAAGGCTGGTGAACATACAAACACTTGGTTTTGAAGGGACACTTCCACCACGGCTTGGTTGATGGGGACATCACACGGCGCCCACTTCCGGCATAGGGTTTGAATTCACCACTTACTATTACTTTCAAGATGGTCTGGCAAAATGTCCATATTTGCTGCAAACGAAACATTTGGTCGCATCTCACTTCCTTATGAACTGCTTGTAAAATCTAAATCGGCCTTCTTTTTTTTTTTTTATCATATTTGATCAGCAGGTCAGGTCACTGACGATCAGAATAAGTCTTCTTCCCCATGGATGACGGCAAACTATACATGTTCCCAATCCCTTCTCTGCCAGGACACCATCCACATCACCCAGGTGCATATTTTTATTTTTGTCTTTTTTAAATCATTCCTCAAAAATTATTTATTATAGATTGGTTCAGGACTTTGACTCTTGCTAAAAGGCATGTAGAACAAGTCTTCTTCCCCATGGATGACAGCAAACTATACATGTTCCCAATCCTTCGCTGCCAGGATACCAGCCAATGTGGATCTGCATCACTCGGGCATCATAATTGTCTGATGTTGTACTAGATCAATCTTTCAAAATGCAAAACCCAATCACAACGTAGTTTGGATCGCTCAAGAGTATTTCCAAGCTTCTCATTTTTTGTTTATCATAGTTGTCTGATGCTACACTAGATGCATCAACCCATTAGTGGAAATTTCGGTTTAAAGTAAAATTGCAATATCCAAACAATATTTAAATTTACAAATTTTAGCCAACAAATACTTAACCCAATTAGGAGCAAATGCTACTTGAGATCTCTTACTTCTAAATTTCATATCTTAGTATGTGAGTTTAGATGCCTGCATTAAAAAAAAAAAAAAAATCCTAGTGAAAATTCAGAAAGAAATAGAAAAGATTTGGAGGTTTAACTACTATACATATCTTCCAAAAGAGCCAAAAACTTGGATCACTTCAATGAAATCAATGGAAAGAATATTTCTGCAATAATTTATAATGATACCTTGAATAGGTGGACTTATACATTGATACCATAAGTTAGATGCATGCAACAAAATTATGACCCATCATCACTAATTTATGGAATTACATGGAAAGAAGGGCTGAAAAAAATAAAATAGAAAGAAAAATAAAATTATGAAAGAAAAAATGTTGCCCAAAAAATTAAGAAAAGTATAAGTGGAGGAGTAAAAGAATGTAAAGACAAAATTTTATATATGCAATTGCTTACCTAAGGGGTGAGTCACATACCCTGTCAAGAAATTGATAGAGGATTACTTTCCACATATTTTTCATTCACCTAAATGACAATAATTGACACACTTGACACACTTGCTAGATCTCACAAATATTCCAGCAAAACATAGACCAACAGCAAATAATACTTCCAAATCCAATATCTATTTGATAGTCGCATAAATTGATGTCATGAAAATAGCAAGCAAAAGCTGTAAAAAAACCCAAAAGAAGACACTAAAAAAAGGCCGTAACAAAATCCAAGCTAGCGACTGTGTCCCAGATAGTTCACAGACCTGCAGAAACTTGCTTATGGCCGGATGCTGCAATTGTGACCCGCATTCGCACATCAAACCCTTTCTTAATCGCACCGATTGTACAAGAAAATGAAACTTGGACGATTTCATCATCCACGATTCAGTGGGCACATCAAGAAGCATTGTAGATCCTCAGAGGAATTCGTTAAAAGAAGGTGGCTGGTTTAGATCAAGAAGGTTTGATTGGTGTAATTGAGATTCACCAAGTGGCACGTCCTATACATCTGAAATAATGACACCGGACGCCAAAGATCGTCTTCTGTTTTGCGGGTGGCAATTGGATTTAAGTTGTCATCACCCTCGTCATCACGACGTCTCTTGCCAAGTGGGGTACCCCAGACGCACTTCCAAATGTACCCCCGATGCCCTCTGACTTCTGGAGATCTCCAATCAACACCTCTTGAACAAACAAATTCCTCACGTGTAACATACGCGTTGTCTAAAAAATACGGATCTAGAAGGGTATACCGATTTGTTGAGTTCTCTTCGTGACTGCGTAGCAAATGGACTCCACACCTTAACGAGGACACGTCGTCGTAATTTGGACTACAATGAAAACGAACTTTAGTATCATCCCACTTCAGCACCAATCCCTTGGGACTTCTAGAGAGTGCCGCTAAACATTCTGGAAGGACGATTGAGAACACCACATGATTCGGGGACGAAAGCCAATACGATTGAGCTGCGATTTTTACACCACCACTGATGAAATCAATACCCAAGGCTGTACCTTTTACACCTCCATAGGTAATACAGAAAGCGAATCCTCTGAATTTTTCATCAAAATTTGGAAGCTCGTTTATTACTATTTCGCATGAATTATTGCTTGAAGCTTCTTTCCAATGGATGAACCAATCTGGAAATTCATTTCCTGGATATCTAATTTCAAAACTTGTGGCCACCCGATATTTTTGCTCACTCTGTTAAATTTTCATCAATTAAACCAACAAATCAAGATCCTCACAAACATGCCCAAATAAAAACAATAAGAAAAGGACAAACACAAACATGTATACAAAAGAGAAAGGAAAAGAGACATACCACACTCAATATGAAATTATCTACATCATTTATTGGATTTTTGCACAGACGATGGCAGCCCGTGAAATTGACATCTCGAAGACATGGTAAATCGCATGCATTAACTGAGAATCTTTCTAATGAGTAGCACCCCTCTGCATCTAACTCTTGCAAAAAGTACGGAAGTACAACAATTTCTTGAAGGTCTACGCAATCATATAGAGTAATGATGGTAACATTAAGAAAACTTTGGATGCATGTTGGAAGGCTAACTATAGTGGTTTTCTGTAGATCAAAAGTTGACCATCTACGTGGTTCAAATTCTTTCATGGATTCAACATATTGCCCATAATCCATCACCTTCTTTGAAAACTTTTCGCATTCTAAACAATCACTATGTGACCCATGGTGTTTAAATTGCAACGGAACAATGCCACTAGGGGAATGCTTAAGCTTTTTGCAACCGATTCGAGTCACACTTTCAACCCTAACTAAGTTTTGAAATGATGAAGCTAGATGTTCTATACCGCTTTTATCAAGGTAAAGGCCAAGTAAACTTTCCATTGGACACTGAAATTCAGGAAAGTTCTCCAGGCTTGCGCAGCCGTCAAGATTAAGGTACCATAGAGATTTCATCTTAAGTACTCTCGGGAACCTCCTAAGGTTAAAGCAATCACTGAGATCCAATTGAACCAACCTTTCCAGACAACCAATAGAAGGGTCAAGCCAAACCAAATTTTCACAGCCCCTCATCACCAATTCCTTTAAATTTGCAACACCTGAAAAATCTGGAATTTCTTTTAAGAATCCACATCTTGAGAAATCCATTATTGTAAGGTTTTGACAATTCTGTGAAATAGTATAAAACAAAATAAGAGACAGGATATAGATGACTTTCAAGAATTTACAAACTTTAACCAAGAAAATAAATAATAATTAATGATACCTTGAAACTTTCCAAACTCTTGAGTTGACTCAATGGCATTTGCACTTCTTTAAGTTTAGTACCCCGAAAATTAGATGGCATAAAGTCTCCGGGATATTTATACCATTTAAGCAAAATTAACTCATTACTGAGATATTGAGGTACTCCAAAAATTTTTGCATTGTGATTTATAAAAATTCTAAGCTCTTTCATCTTATTAAATGCCTTGGGATGCATGCGTATTTCACCTTGCTCGGGCAAATCTAACAACATGCCTTTAATTTTGCTTGTTCCCTATCAAAGTAAATACATAAAACTTGTCAACAAAATCCAAGCATAAGTTCTTTATTAATTTTTGCTATGATGAGATCTATGAATACTCACGTGTGAATCCTTTTTATCGTAAAAACCTTTCTTTCTAAACTCGTGAATTTGAAAGCCGAAGCTTTTAAACTTTGACTCTATTTGTTCCCCAGCAAGACAATACATTAGTAGTTTTTCAATAAAATCCAAACTTGGTTTTCTACATTTTAGTACTTACTACTATTATGAGTCATAATAATGCATATAAGTCAATTTTTATAAATGATCATTTTAAAAATTGTTTACAAATGAAATTAACTCATACTCCATCTAGTCAAGTTCTATGCAAAAGCCTCATTAGAAAATAGACAACAAAAATGGTTTGTGAGTTCCTTTTCCACTTTAGAAATAACACTTATTTTGAGATTTACAAAACAAATAGTAATTGAAGTGTACTAAGGTGATCATCATATTTAAAATATAATATTTATGTAATTTCATGTTAAAGAAAACTATATATAATGGTATATTCTTTTATGTGTATATTAATAGGCAAATGACATGTCCATATGTATATGTGTACATAAAAGTGGGTATTATGTGTGTGTGCAATTCACGTGTAAAGTGCATGCACATAAGTGCAAATGTGTGAGAAGGTGTTACGCATAAGCATGTGAATGTTTGTATGCTTGTGCAACTTTGTGTATGTAATCTTTGTAACTGAACTCTTACCATATTTTCTTCTAGCACATGATGAACATCTTCATGGTACCACAATCTACTTCATTTACCAATTATGGGTGACTCTTTTCGAACTATTTCTCTGCCTATGTCTTGTACTAGATCATGCATCTGCAGTTTACCAAATTTGGTCTTTATAAGAGACTTATCTTCTAGCTCTTTAACACAAACCTTTAGAGAGTAACCACAATGAGGTTGTACTTGTTCAACATTCTCTATAGGCATTCCTTTGAAGAAACATGCAATGTCAAGAAAAACATCTTTTGATGATTCCTCCAAATTATTGTAACTAAATTCAAGTATTGTTTGAATATTTTCATTAGGGCACCTTATATATTTCTTCAATTTCTCTTTCTGATAATCTAAATCTTCACCACAAAGAGCTGAGCCTAGCACTGTCAAAGCCAAGGGAAGACCTTTAGCATAACCTATTGCCATTTTAATAAGCTCCAAAGATTCACTATTGGGTTTGTTAGTGTTGAAGGCATTCATACTGAACAATTGAAGAGCTTCATTATCATTTAATCTCTTTACCTCATATATAAAGTTCTCTTCAAACTTTCGCGAGTGACTAGTAAGCAAACTCTTGTTTCTTGTGGTTACGATGATCACACTACCTAAACCAAACCAACCACTTGTTCTAACTAAATTTTTTAATTGCTCCAAGTGATTCACATCATCAAGTACTAAAAGAATCCTTTTAAAGTAAAGACTCCTCCGTATTTTAGCAATTCCTTCATCAACATTGTCACTTCTCAAAGTATCATTTCCTATAATTTCAGAAAGAATTTTGTTTTGAAGCTTTAATAAACCATCTTTTGATAAAGCTTTAGCACCATCTTTTTCTGTAGTTTCTCTAACATTTGCAAGAAAACATGCACCTTCAAAAACATGAGCAATCGAATTATAAATTGCTTTGGCAAGAGTCGTCTTCCCAATTCCACCTTCTCCCCAAATTCCTACAATTTGTGTGACATTCTTCTTCTTCTCAATGTCTAAACATATTAAGAAATCTTCCACACGAGACACTAATCCAATTGGATTCTCAACAACATCTAAGTATGGAGGTTGTACTAATTTTGAGATTACTTTATGAATCAATATGTATTCATTCCTATAAACCAAAAAAAGATAAGATAAGAAGACATGAACACACAAAAACATATTATGGTTCTAATTTATCTACCATCAACAAATGACTTTGGCATTCCTAGAGTTAGGAGATTCTTTTTTTTTTCCCACCTAAAATTGCAATCCTCAAATAAAGAAGAAGCAAATGTTTCATCCCCACAATAACAAAGATGTCTTATTGTTTATAAATGTGTAATCAAATTTTAGTAACCTCTAGATTACATTCTTGAATTTGGCAATCCCTTTTTAACAATATATTTTTCTATTATGCCCTAAAATTTTATTGTCTTTATTCAAATATGTTTTTCTTTGAAAGTTTCATTTAGTTATCAAATGCTCAATTTGTCACTAGATTACATTTTTCTTCATCCCAAGATCTCGAAGAAATTCATACTTAAATATTAGAGTAAGACATACATGTAAACACATAAATTTTAGAGTTAATTACTTGATTTAGAAGTCCACAAGGATACTATATACCATATAACAATTCATGCTAGAGAATATATTATGTCTTTCAATTTCAGAAATTATCAAATAACTACTTTAACTTACCTTAGACATGAGAAATGTCACTTTAGTTTGAAAGTATCTTTTCTACCTTAATGCTATACAACATCTTTTTTAAAATTAAAAAAAAAACTCCTTTAATCAATTTTATTAGTTACATAACCAATTCCTCTGAATGACATTCAATTCAATCACTAATTGTAAAACCTAAGAAAATAATTCAACATTGAATCCTTATTTGCCTTAGTGGCTTTCTCAATCCAAAATTATTTATAGTATTACACTCTCTAATTGGAATTATTTTGACAATTTGAATGCAATATTTTCTTCATTTCTCTAGAAAAAAAGTATTCCCACAGCTACATGAATTTAATGGCTTGTACTAGTGCTTTCTAGAGAGATTTATCAAACCTTCCTTGTATGTATTAGCAAGTAAGCTTTTACCATAATTTTTTTTTTCAAATTACAAAATTTTGAATGTTAAACGAATGCAAGTAAATAGCTTCCCAAATTTATTGACAAGTTAAGGTGAACAGGACAAAATTAAAATCATCAAATAATTAAATTTATGCTAGATTACATATTAAATAAGAAGGTAAGAAGTAAGTGAGGAGTACTATCAAGAACTAATGATTGGTTTTCAACGTGTATAATAGTTCAAATGCATTGTAAATGCTTGAAAATAGATAAATCACGTGAAGTTGGACCAAAAAATAAGTATTTTTCATAAAAAAAAATTTCCCTTTTTCTGCCTCTCTTTCCCTCAAAACACCATAAGGTGAAATTTTTATCCCCTGCCCGTGTCTCCAAGATGAAATTTTTTTCCTAAACTCAAGGTAGAATCCGTATGCAATTCAGGCCTTTTTTTAAGGGCCTTAATAAATAGAACTTCCTTAAGATTGAATGGTCCTAAAAGGCCCCTAAGAATTAAAATGCCTTAGAAAATGGAATTAATAAAGGATCCCAGAAAATATGTATGATTTAAGTGACCAAGGGGGAAAGAAATTAAAAGGGGTTTTTTCCACCTAAATAGACATGTGTCCAAATAAAATAAAATAAAATAAAATAAAAACTTATCCAAAAAAAAAAAAAAAAAGATTAAGGGAGGATGGATCCGTGAAAGATATCCACTGGACTCCATTCCCCGGTTAGATTCTTTAAGTTTGTACTGGTATGGATGTACATACAGTAAGATGTATTGTAATATGAATAAAAAACATTCTAAAATGAAGACATAAGAGTAGTCTTTATAAATACCCTATTATATGATAGAACCCTGATAGATCGGCCACCTTTTTTAGGGCTACCTTCCACTCCTCAACCTTTTTGTGATCCTTGAATTTGGCCAATGCCTCTCCAACGCTATTAGCTTGTTTTCGTATATCCGATGGATCTACATGGTAAAACACAGGTAGAACCATTTGGCCCTTTTCTTCCTTGCATTCAATGATCTTTAACAATTCATTCAAACACCAAGAGGACGATGCATAGTCTGGCGAGAACACAACTATTGAATTCCTTGACCCTTCAATAGCTTTGAGAAGTTCTGGAGAAATTTCCTCCCCTTTTTGGAGCCTGTCATCGATGAAGGTATTGAATCCGTTTTTTTTCAAATTACCATGTAGATGGGCAACAAAAGTGTCTCGCGTGTCCGTGCCTCTAAAATTCAAAAATACATCGTAGAACCATGGATGGAAGGATGAGAAACAAAAAGAAGGAGAGGTTGCGTTGGAAGCCATGGAAGAGGATGTAGTACTACAAGGGAAAAAATTGTGAAAGGTGAAGAAGCAATCTGACTCCCTACATTATAAAGAGAAAATGGATGTCGAGAAACTTCAAGGCAACTACCTCACGAAGAAAAGAAGATCAAGAAACGACCAAGCAACAACCTCACAAAGAAAAGAAGGTTGAGAAAACTACGGGGCAACTACCTCACAGAGAAAAGTCAGTAGGAGAAATTAAACATCGCCTTCTGGGAGCCCTTGAGGATAACTTCCGCACAAGAGATATGAATATAGAAGCTGGTACCGCATTGCAAATTTAATTGCCGTTCATAAAATAGAGGGAAAGTCGGGGTTCACACCCATTGAACATGATTCAAAGCAAATTATAAAAGGAAGCCATGTTGATGATCGGAATCTACTTTTCATTTGAAAAGGGAGAAAAAAGAAGGGAATTAAAAATAAAGAAAATGAATGTGATTTTACCTTTTACCTTTTTTTGTTATTTACCTCTATGGTTGCTAGAAAGAAGATCAATAGATATTTTATTTAGACTGAGAATGACTATTAAAAGAGAATAGAGTCTATGGTTCTTTAAATTGTGACAAGTTATTAACTTGGTTAGACCAACATTTTGAAGAGAAAATTTTTTAACTAACCACCAAAGATGAGTAGTTAACAAAACCGTTTGGATTACAGATGGGAGGACAGAAATCAAAAGATTGCAACGAATAGCATCGTTGAAGAGTGGGATTATTACGCGCACATTCCCAGTGGGCCTGAAGGACGGGGCATGACGAGGGTTATTATTGTGCATCAGGTGTAGGCCTGCCTGGTGTGTGTCACTAATAAGCCTGCCGTGCGTCTTTCCTTCCCAACGTGCATTAGAAGCCAAAGGAGGAGAGAAGCACAGAGAAGCGTGGGTCAGAAGCCAAGTTGGAAGAGTAAACAGCTGAAAGAGGGATTTTAGTGGAAGCGTTAAAATTATCACAAGACACATGTTCCAAAGTTACATCTTTAGTCATGGTCCCCTCATGCATCACTGCACAAATCAAAATTTGTGACATTTCTGGTCAAAACTCAAATCAAAAGACCCGTCCCTCCTAGGGCAGAAAACCTCTCCTTTAGGTGTGATGCTTTTTCCTGAAATAAGTGTAGTGATAATTCAATGTACTTCCTCTCTGTATGTAATGAATAAAGTTTCAAAAAATAACATAAAAAAATTTTGGGTGAATATGGACTACAAATTGTAGAGAGAAACAGTGAAAACAAATTAACTCTTTTTACATATTATTTTTATATATCATTTAATTATTATATTTTTAGCTTATCAGAGAGGATATGTTATTTATCAGAAATAGGAAGGGGGAGGGGGAGGGCCCACGAGCTATGTGTCCTTATTGCAGACTTTGCCGAGACAAAGATATCTTGAGAAAAAATTTCTTTTATGTATATATACATTTATTTATTTATCTTTCTCTTTTGGCATGTTAGAAGAGGCAGGGTTAAATATCTGCGATGTTCGAACTAGGAATCTAAAAAAGAAAATCAGTAAGCCATTGGTACTCGTTTTTGTAATTGATATGGATTTCCTAGGTCACAAGTAGCATCACATTATAATAATATTGAGGAGCACCTGCTGTGGCCGTTCCATGGACCATCTTTGGGCTGGATCTTCCCTTCCTGTTTGGCTGTATTAGAAGGTTTGATTACAAGGTTGTTTGAGGTCACATTTACAAAAAATTCTTAAACGACCGATGTGTTTTGCACGCTGAGATTGCTCAGAAGGACATGGTCCGGAGTCGAAACAGCAAAGTTTGCCGAACTCATATCTTTACTGTTATATGAAGGTGGGTAGAAATAGAGACGGATCCAGTGTCTTCCCGTCTGTTTGATCGGAAAGGTGTATTTTGAGGATTTAGTGAAGACTCCAGCTGTCTGAAGCAACACCGAATGTACGGAAGTAGGGACAGGTTTCAAAGTGGTATTGGCTAGAACATCCTGAGAGGTTGAAAGCAAATTTGAAGCCAAATTGTTGGCAAGGAATACACGATTTCCAACAGAAGAATTAGTGGATGCTCCACAGTCTATAACGTAATTATCCACAGGATTAAATCCAGCAGAAAAGCTTGTCAAAAACAAAATCGGGAAACAGATAACCAATTCGCAATTCGGGTGTTTTACGACACATCCTCATAGAGACTGGCAATTTATCTAGGAACAACAAGTGGATTTTTGTGATGAACCATGCGAGAAAGAGAATCATATCTGGATTAGTAGAGGAGAAAGTAAGAGAACATAGTCAAAATCAGTCAACTAGTCAGCTGCCACCTAAGATCTCTCCCTCCTTTTCTTCTTTTTCTGACTGATTCTGTGCTACCAAACATGATTCAAAGCATACGATAAAAGCAAGCCGTGTTCATGATTTAAATGTATTTTTTCATCCAAACAAGAAGAAAAAAGAAGGCAACCAACAAAGAAAAGAATGAACATGATTTTGCCTTTACCTCTATTTTACTTATATGATTGCCTAAGAAGGAGATAAATGGATATTTTATTTAAACTGAGTGCCACTTGGTTAGGCCAAAATTTTGAAGAGAGAATTTTTTGACTGACCATTAAAGATGAGTAGTTAAATAATTGCAATGGCTTAAGTTGAGGGCCACTATGGATGACTCTCTTATTCAGAGTCTAGCTTGTGAACAATCAAAACAGTGCATCTATTTTATACTCTTAACTCTTGTGATAGATAATAGATAAATACTTTTTCATTTAAAAATAAATAAATAAACAGAGCATCTAGAGATTATCTATTAGTTTGTAGCTCCACAGGTAATTCTATATCATACTTCAAACAAACCTACAACAGCCCTCAATCGTCCAAAGTGCTTCCATCTTCCCGGTACTGTCCCTCATACAGTAGCAGCAGAAAGAGTATTGTTTTACACGTTCCAAATCGAGGACTTTGATGCTTCATGCGACTTTGCAGCACCTAGCAACATGCTAGCAGAACATTGAGAGCACCAAACAAGGGGAACACTGCCAGCGCCTGCCATACCCAACTGAGTTGAAATTTAAGAACATGAAATTTAAAAGAAGGTTCACCTTAGCGGGCATTGTGGGATGGATCATGCTTGATAAAATCTAGTGCAACTTCCTTGGAGATAACATTGACATGGCTCACACTGTTTTTATATGTCACCCCATATATCTTGTCAGCAACTTTCACAAGCTCTGGCCTAAACGTTGTTGTTATAAATTGAGTATTTGACATGTCTGCCAAACGATGTATCATATCTACCAAACAAGTGATTTAAGGAGCTACCAGCGTTACAGTTTACAACAAACAGAATTCATTAGCGAAAACAAGGATGAAAATGGCAGGCCTAATGCATATGCAACAGTGCATACTTTATCTAGTCTAAATGTAAGGTAATTTGTCACTATGCAAATGGATCAATAGCAGCAATATATGACAACAAAAGCAACTACATAATAGGTCATGAGTAGGGTTTTAACAGCACAATAGGAACCCATATAGAAACATAATGCATCAACTGTTGTAAAGCAAATTGGGGTCTCATCCTTACAATCTGAAGTCAACCTGGACCAGACCATTCAAAAAGCAAGTCAATTCTGAAACCAATCATCATAGACTCTCTAAATTTAAGTGGGAACCTAAACCAACTAATCAATAATGTCCTAACTAAACAACCATCAAAAAAATAATTTACTTAGGAATTGGAGTATATATTGCCATAAGTAAGATTTATTATTAATCCTAATTAAAACACAACAATCATTATTTGTTTCCAAATTTCATCTTTATTTTTCTAAGACTTCTAATTGAAGTTGCAGTTATCAATACTAGTTATTTTTTGTTTAATTAATCCTGAAAAATCTACTTCTACATGCTCTATGGAAGATAATTTAAGAGATATTATATATCATGTGTTCATGAATCTGCTGTATCCACACACGTCTATGATGTCACACAAGATGGATTGGATAACAAGAGGCACAATGATGGCACACAACTAGCACGGAAAGAGGATACTTCCAACAGCAGCTCTGTACTGAGGATCCAGAGCTGCATCCATCTCATCAAAAAGATAAAATGGAGCAGGATCACATCGCTGTATGGCAAATATAAGTGCCAGGGCAACTACAGTTTTCTGGCCCCCCGACAATTGCTTCATGGATTGTGTCTCCCCTTGCGCGGTAAAAGAAACCTGCCGCACCAAAAGGCACTCTTAAAAGTTTTACATCTAAAAGCTCCCTTGTAAGATGGAAACAAAGATGAAATCAACTATGGTTTGAAAGCCCAGCAGTTGAAGAAAGCAATGCCGGAATTGAAGCTGGCTGACTCACTAGGAAAACAAAGATCTCTGTAAGCTTTCACTCCCTCCATTCAGAAGTGCCAAACCCTTAGCCTCTCCTTCCCCCTTCCTCCATGGCAGGGAAAGGTAAAGGAAGAGAACAGAAATCAACAGTTTAATTCCATTACTTGTAATATTACATAACAATACCTCCTGCTACAAGAGCTTACTTCCCATCAAAGTCTAGATAATTCACGCATGAAATAGAATAACCTAGCCCATTCAAGTCTCCAACAGCTTTAGTGCAATCAATAGCTACAACTCCTCCCATAATAAGTCACAAACAACATATCAAAATTCACTTGACACAAATTCGAAAGTGATCAATGTCTAGTATCAAAATCAATCAGCAAAACTTGCTCAATAACACCAAGTAGAAAACTGACAAACAGCTGATGTTTGCCCTCAAGTTGAGGTAATCTTAAAGACTTCAAACACTTTATTTTTCCTTTGAAAAGTGCTACAGTTATTTTACTTATCTATTTTTTAATTATAATAGATGTCTACATATTTCTATTTATTTGGGCTTTTAACTCATATTTGTTTTAAGGAAATGAATAATCATGCAAGAAGTTGCAAACCTTCACTTTCACACCAATGTATTTCTCGACCTTTCCCTTTAGATTTGCTTTTGGAAGGCCATCCTCATCAAGGTCATCATCACTCTGATCTCCATCCTATAGAAATGAAACCGGAGTTTATAAAAAATCATTTCAGAATCAACTAGATACAAAAAAGACTAGATATGTTTCAAAGAATGATATCTAGATTCTTGAACCTCCCAAAATGCCCCAATATGAAACTCACAAAAAAATGCAAAACCAGAAGAAAGAGATAGAGAAGCTGACCTCACATTATCAAAATTGTTGAACATGAAACATATGAGATCATCTTTCAATAAATTGGCAAGGACAAGTTTTTTTTTTTTTTTTTTTTTTTTTTTTGGTGCGAACATACACTAGAAAGAAAGAAAAAAAATAAAAAAAATAAAGAAAAGAAAGGAAAGAAAAAGGGGGGGGGGGGGGGGGGGGGGGGTTTGTTGAGGGGAGGGGAGGGGTGTTTGGGGAACCCTATTTGAAAATCACTAGTAAGATGCAGCAATTTTACATAAAGAGTTAGGGAAAGAAGCGCATCCCAGAAATAGGAATAACAAAAATTAATGAAATTATGAATACCTTCCTTTGAGGGGAGGGGTGTTTGCGGAACCTTATTTGAAAATCACTAGTAGATGCAGCAATTTTACATAAAGAGTTAGGGAAAGAAGCGCATCCCAGAAATAGGAATAACAAAAATTAATGAAATTATGAATACCTTCCTTTGACAAACTAGGAAAAGAACAAAACATTGTTGAAGATAAGTAGTCTGTAAAATCCTATCACAAAACCAAATTCAAGAGAGGTAATACTCTTCTAGCAAAAGTGATTCCTAAAAGAGCTTTTTTCTATTAATGATTTCTTCACACTTCTTAGGTCAAGTTAGGCAAAAGACAAAACAAGAATCTTGAGAGTCCTTTCTAAAACAAAGAAAAACAAGACATTATAATAGAGAAATTTAAATGATAGAACATTTGAAAACCTTTCAATATAAAGATAAAATAACAAAGCAAAAATTATTGATAAAATAGGCACTCTCCACCCAACTTTATTAATTCACACACAATAATACAACCTAGAAGTCAGACATATCAATTTAGGATGACAAAGCTAATCTCACTAAAACACTGAAAGAAAAAAAGGAAAAAAAAAAAACTATTTCTCATGCACACAGAAAATGCTAAAAGGTGATTGCATATGTTTCATTGTCAAACTACACACCATGCTCCTAATGATGTTTTATTTCAGATTGAGCTCATTATGATGCACAGCCTAATCCATGCCGGTGGATCTCACTATTAGAGAATAAGTGAGACCAAGCAAAGTTCACTTCCAAACTGAGGGCAGTGATATATTTTCCATGCTCACAACCCCAAATTCACTAGGACAGTGATATATTTAATAAAAAGGCAGAAAGAGCTTACAAACCTTTTTCTTTATCATAACCAGATCGCCATGCCCACCCTGAACAAGTTCAGAAAATACTTCTCGGAAGTGCCTAGCGATGCCTTTAAAAGTACGTTCTATTTCTTCATCCTTACACTGATCTAAAAAGGATATGCAGTTTCTAATTTCCTGCAGAAAGTACAGATAAAGCAGATCTTAGCTTCACGTCACAAAAATCAGTGTAGTTTATGGTAGAATACACCCCCGACTTTTCTAACCAGTTCCTATTCTTCCAATTGCAGAAAGGGAATTCTAAACTTATTCAATTTCTACCTTTCCTTTTTAACTTTGTTTAAATTAAGTAAATGGAATACAATCACCTGTAAGTCATCTGACGAATATCGCTGACCAAGACAACTATTCCAGGTAGCCATATGCTACATGATACTTCAGTTAGAAAAAAATTTTCTTTCTACTTTTTATTAGATACAAAGCTTGAATAATCCTCCCGAGGGAACAAAAAAAAAAAAAAAATCTCTGTCCCCTTAAAACCACCACATTACTTCAAATGAATTCGGACACAGGAATTAAAAAGAAACAATGTCAAATTTGGGGGAAGACATTGCCGCATCAAAGAAAATGGACCATGTAGAAATCTTCATAAAGATAGCAGGGCTTAAAAGTGTATTTTGCCTCCAAATTCAAGAGAATCATGTGTTTAGAATTGCAGGTAAAATATACCTCCTCATGTGCATCCAGCTCAGCTTGCCCTTTCTGGAATTCTTCTCGTTGCATGGTAAAATTTACATACAGGTCAAGTGCTCTCTTGTTTACATGGCTAAACTGCAGCAGTTGTTCATTGCACCCGTGCAGCATCTTATGCAATTCTTTCATGCTACACTCCCCCCTGCAGTGTCCAGTCCACATGAGAAAGCAAGAAGCACGTTTCAGGCCTCTGTAATGGGCAGGGGTCCCCACCACCAAAGAGAAAGGCAACGAGGATAAAGGGGTGGAGTTCCAATTCCACTGCTCCCTATAGAACTAGATCTCCATGTTGCAAAGGAGTAGGAAGAGAAAGATCCAACCCTATAACCTCCACAAAAAAAGGTGAAGGAGGTTGAGTTTCCCATTCTGCTCCCCTGCCAGGTGGAGATTCCCTCCACTGCCTCCCTTGCGGGACAAGGTGGTCCACCCTCTTCATGCATGCACCATTGTTGGCAACCACCACATAGAAAACATTTTCGGAAAAGGTGTGTGTTTAAAAAGTCAAAATGCTGTCAGAATGTGGTTTCCAAACAAGATGGAACTATTTTGGTAAACGCATGGACTGATTTGAAACACAATGCTTCAAAAACTAACAAGTTAGGTAATTATTCAAGGTTCAAATATATGCTTCAATAAGAAAAAAGAAAAAGAGGAGCAATCAGAAGTAATACATTTCAAAAGCATCTGATGACAATGGGCCCAATTCCCTGATTTTCTTGGAGTACTCTTCCTGCTTAGCAAGAAAAACATTTCTTTTACTTAATAGTTGCTCCATTTTTTTAACTTCATCTTGATGGTTCCTCTCATACTCAACCTCCAAAGTCTGCATTAACAATTGATCATCTTAGTAGCTGAAACAGTGACAGACGACAGGAATTCATGTATAAAACGTGAAACTTTAACCAACTACCTACCAGCATAAGAGAACTACCTTTAATTCGTTCTTTTCTTCTTCTTTCGTACTGAGTTGCATTGTTAGCTCATCAATACGTATGGTAACTCCTAAAAAGCAGAACTTCGTTAAAACACCATATTTTAAAATATCAAACTGGGAAATATCCTAGATGAAATTTGAAGCCCTCACTTTTAAGCTGCTCAGTGGTGTCATCAACCAATAGTTTAGCATCATCTAATTCATGCCTCTTTAATTTGGCTTCACCAAGCAAAGTTTCAGTCTCAGCAGACAATATTATGGCCTCCAACTCATGCTTCCGCCTCCCAAGGTTACTTATTAGATTTGTCTCAAGCTCTGTTTTTCTTGTTTCAGTCTGTTGATAGAACACGCAGGTAAAGCCTTTAGACAATAATGATGATAAGCTAACTCCAACAAAACTGGCCATCAATCAGGGCCAATACCGAGAAAATGGAGGACTATTAAAATGCATTTTGCTAACCTCTATACGATCCATCTTGCAGGCAATAAGCATCTCTTTAAGCTCCGCAATTTCAGGGTTCAATCGTGAGATAAGAACTTTTTCCTCAGGCGTTAAATGATCAATGAGCTCTGTGCCCATTTCAGCCTGTTTCATTGCCATAATGACTCTAAGCTGATCAATCTGAGTTTGAACATCTGCAAGCAACTTCTCCTACATACAAGAGACAAGAACATCAGATGAAAAAAATTGGAAAAAATCATATACAAGGCATGCAAGTAATCAAAAGGCACTATAATACCTTGTTTTCGAGAGTGTTAGAAATCGACTGTTTTTTCTTATTAGCATTAATAACGTCTTGTTTAAGCTGTTCCAGTTCTGACTTTTCATGAACACACATGGCATCAACTTTCTGCTGCTCAGTAATGAGTTTTGCTATCTTCTGATCTATCTGTATAATTTACTAAGCAAAAACCAAAAGAATAGAAGATAAACGATTATTCAATATCAAGAAGACACACTGACTCTAGAGAACACCATCAACTAATAGTTTGGCCTTTACCAATTTAAACCTTACAACTTGACAGCTTTAATATTTTTTTCTTTTTTTGGTAGCACCTTCTTACTAAGATTTTCCGCAATCATTGTTAGCAATGAGATTTTCTAATATAGAAACCTAGGCAAGTGCAACCAATTATGAGTCAATCACAAGGAGAAGATAGGCTATGACAAAATTATATCTGAAACTCCAAAATGTGTTATGGAGTAGAAAACTGGCACATATACGAATACTGGAAAATATAAGAGAAATCTAGAATGGAAGAAGCACTAGTAAAAATATGTATGTCCCAAAAGGATATCTTGAAGCATATTTCTGGTGTCTTCCAGCTCTTTTTCCTTTGAGTTGATAGATCTTCTATTATGCTTAATTATATTCATAAATTTCAGTTTTGAGCGCCTGTGATCATAAAATCCTCCAGTCATACCACCTTTCTTGCTGACTTGATCACCTATTTCATACCAATATCAAATGGTGAAGGCATCAGAAGCTAACCAAAGTTTGTGCAACCTTTAGTGCAGAGTATTTCTATCCAACCTTCCAAAGTAATGCAGTCCAAACCATCAGTACGAGCAACACTGGTGGCCACATCCAAATCACGGCAAATCACTGTCCTAGCAAAAACCTAGTAAAAAGGGCATATAATATGAAAACCAAGGCCAAAGGACATCCATAAATATCAAAACACAGATTGATATCCTCCATAGTGATCTCTTTACAGTGGTTAACATATATATGTAATTATATTACAGTAACCTGACCAATAATGAAAATACTCTACCAAAAAAGTTATATTTTTCTTAGAGAACAGTTTCCTTTATCATAATGCACAAGGAAAAGGTGTTGTGTTAAAATCTTTTGTCTACATCAAAACACTAATGATGATAAACCAGACAGAAACTAGGGGCCTCCATTACTTTCCACAGTAAGTTTATGAGACCAATCATAAATGATAAACTCCTTTCACTTAACCAAAAGCTGAAATCTGACTATATTACTAATATAATAATGATAAACTAGACAGGAACTAGAGGTCTCCATTACTTCACATAGTAAGTTAATGAGACCAATCACAAATGACAAACACCTTTCACTTAACTAAAAGCTGAAAAACTTACTATATTACTAATATAATGTAAAATGATAATAATAATTATAATTATAATTATAATTACAAAAGCAGCTGCAGGCTTGTGGAGCTGGATGGGATAATGCACATATGTAGATACACACAAAAATACCAAATAAATATAAAACTTTAAGGAATGCATCAAGGAAAATACTAGTATGAAACCACAAACCACATCTGGACCAAAAATATGTGTTTTTAAAAAGGAACAGAGCCCAGGAAGATGCTAACCTGTGCAAATGCAGCAGAATAGTTGGGAGAGAACTGCAACTGCTTCAACAGAGGTAGCACATCAGAACTCTGCGGATAAGATACATGGGGAGCGCTCACCCTGTTCAGTGGTATAAAGGTAATTCGTCCACCTTTCAATGAGTTAAGGTGTTTAATTATCTTTGTTGGTATTTCATCATTTTCGACCACCACATTAAATAAGCTGTCCAGACCATAACAGATGTCAACTAACTGATTTTCAACCAAGAATCACAAAATACAAAAATTCAATACATACCACCTAAAATAATTTCTGAAATATAGTTTACAATTACATGCTTCTTGGGAAAAAGAAAAAGAAAGAAATGTCATAATGAACAACAGCAATACATACTTGTTCCCAGCAGTGACTTCAACTGCCGTAAAAAGCCTTTCATCACAGTCAAGCAACTCAATAATCGGACCAAAAACCCCATTAATTTTATACTCTTTGCAGATATACTTAACAGTCTTCAGGGCTCTCCTCACATCCTGTAAGGTATCTAGTAAATGATAAATCTTTGATGATCACAAGATCTAGTAAATGATAAACTTTTGACGGTCACAAGAGTAACTTGATGACACTGGCTTACAAAAATGTATGCTAGCATAGGAACTTCTATCAGGACTCACCCACCGTAAGAAAGATGTTGCTTTTTCTTTAATTTATTAAAAAAGAAAGAATGCGACACTGGTTCAAATTATGTAGATGTTATAAGATGTTAGATACATGAAGAATGTGGATATTCATGAACCTTCTAAAATATGATCTTGCAGGACAAAAGCAAAGCAAAAGTTAAAAGATTTAAAAAAAAAAAAAAAACTCTGCAAAATGCCATAGTTGTGAAACACAAATTTGCAAAACAGATGGTTACTCCAGTCATATTTGCATCACTCCCAACATGTAGATAAAATTTGAGCCTAAAACATAAACACTAGAATGTATCACTGAACAATTTACTCAGAAGCACCAATATATACATATCACTATGCGCTTTGACACACATGTTCAACTATTTCAGAATGTAAAGAAAATCAAATGTGTTTACTCACACCAGGAGTTGCATGATCAAGGCTTTTTGCTGCCTTTTCAACTTCCGTTCTCAACTTATCAATTTCAAAAGAAAGCTCGCTTTCTTTGCCCCATAAGTACCTGCACAATTAACTTCATTGAGCATGTTGAAGTATTATAACAATCCTTAAACAGAATCAGAAGTACCAAGATAATACTTCCGCTCATTTTGCAGCTTGTCTCTCTGAGCTTTATGATGACTGAACCCTTCACGTGACTGAGAGATATGTGATTCCAATGTGGCAATTTCAGTTCTACGACTCTCAGTGTAGGCATCCCGCTCTTTTAACTCTGTGTTAAGCCGGCAAATTTCATCCTTAAGTTTTTTCTCCTGCAACCAAAAATGAGAGATAAGAAGGGAAATAAATTTCAAGTGACCTACAAATTATACAGTAATTATTTCAATAATGACAACAAAACTTAAGGCTTTGTTTGCTTACTAGATGTAGTCAAAAACCAGAGCCAAGTACCAATATTCAAGGCATTCTTGCATTTAAAATTGACTTAAGCAAACGACCCCTTCCCCCCACAAAAAGAAGGAACTTGCATTTCTTGGCATATGTTAGCTACATTTTAGATCTTCTACGTATGATCCGTATCACCACTCCCAGGCAAATAAGTAAATTATTAGCCCCCATGGGGATATAGTTATTACCAGCAAAGGCTACATAATATCATTCTTTAAAGCTCAATCATATCAGCCATTTCCGGGACTACCAGAGTTGTGTGCTCTAAACAGCCCCGTATAAAATGTCCCAGAATGCAATTAAAACTCAATTTTAATAGGGAAATTTTGGGAAATCAATGTGATCATGGGCAGCCCATACCATGATGGTAAAGAAGGTGATATAGCACAGATGGAGTTGTACAAAGAATTCAAAAATATGTTACTATGTTGAACTAGGGAACTTGTTATGCCATGTTTGAGAGAAGCAATCAGCTCATTTGCACTCTTTGTTTGATCAAATTATAGTTGCTATTCTCAACTTGTCGAATAGGGATATTTTTCTACTCCTAGGTTTGATTTTATCAATGTAGCCTTATTAAGGCCTATAAATTGGGACACATGGGAATTTCTTATCATCATCACTCAAAAGTTAAAGTTCTGTAGAGAACTCTCTCTACTTTTGGTGAATTTCAGATCCATTTTGATTAAGCAACTTGATACAAGTCCTTATCACCTTCCACTGAACCACGAGTAGATAGCAAGTCACTGATATCCTCAAAAATAGGTTTGCACTTATTTTGCAGGAGTTGTCAAAAGTCCATATGCTGCCTCACCCAACTCATATTTCCATTTTCTTAACACGCACTCTGTAGCTTCATTGTTTCTACACCAGCGTACTCTTATGCTTTTGGTGTGATTCACCTTTTTCCAATAAAGAAAAAAGAAAAGCAACTGTGTTCAGATAGTGGTGTTCTCTCCGAGAAGGGCCCTTCAATGGCCATGTATCAAAGATGATCCTTTCCCTGGTAGTTCTTTGCCAAGCAAAAAGCAAAACAAATTGAAGTACCTTATGTGCTATTCATACCGAATGTTTTCGACGACATCATCAAATGATATTGTACTTTACTAGAACAAATCATTTCAAACATTTACCTGCATCAAATTTGAAGATAGCACCCGCTGAAGATCATCAATTTCCTTTTGAAGCGACTTTTCACGGGCAGCCTTACTTGAAAACTGTGTGGCATGACCTTGTTTCTGATAAAGAATGCTAAGCTGATTTTCACGCTCCATTATTCTACATGACACCAGAAATATTGAAGTGGAAAATACATTAGAAATCAAAATAGCGGGAAGATTTCTTCACAGATCAAAATAAGTACAATCACTCTGGTCAGACAAGCACACTTCCTAAAGTATGCATGCATAGATGCATCAATATATTTGATACTGCCATGACAGAGTTCAACAATTAAAAAGCACAGGGCCAGATCAGAGAGGAGATTTACAGGAAATAACAAAATGGATACAAGGACAGATAACAAAAGTACAATGCAGGATCTAAGGCCACCATTTCCAGAATGAACTACGATACATTAATTGTACCTATCCAAGGCAATTGAAGGTTGTCTAAACAGAGATCTACTTCATATATGAGGTGTAACCCAAAGAAAACTGTTTTGCAAATAAAAGGAATTACTGCCAGTATAGTTACATGTATATTATTAACTACTAGTATGTAGCATATCTATATGTGTATACATACATATTGAATACTCAATGGGAAAAGAGTGATTATGACATTAGAAAGTCAGCATAGATGATGGAAAAAGCAGCTAACTGCCAAAGAAATACCCTTTTGTTATCTCTTTCTCCTTTATGACTTGATTCTTATAAGAGGGATGCATTTTTTCAAGCTTATCCATTAAGTCCTGAACTTCTCTCTCTAGAATCTCTAGCTGCCTCATAGCATCCTCCTGAACCATGTAACTTTAGTCAATGTTTGCAAGATTGTGTGTGTGTGTGTGTGTGTGTGTGTGTGCACACAGGCACGCATGCACAAGCATATATTTGTGTGTCTATCGGAGGCAATATATATTAGCCAAAAAAATACCTTGGCACAGTTATTTCCATAGATCTTCTCTTGTAGGTCTTTGACGTCAAGCTCAAGTTCAGTGTGCTTCTTTATTGCTTCTGTTCGTCGTTTTTCTTCTACTTCTTTCTCTTTGATCAAACCTTGAACTTCTTTTGTCAAATCTTTCAATGTCTCTTCCAAGTTCTTAAACTTTTCACCAGCATCAAGCACACTATTATACATCTTTATTGATGTTTCAGAAACTCTATTTCGTGCTTCTTCAACCTAAAATCAAGGTAAAATTATATTTCTACTTGAAAGCCATTGTTATTAAAGAATTTAAATTCTTCAAACATAAATAAATGAAGCCACTTCAGCAGAGAACATCAGTACAGTTTAGATCCGTAACACAATACATCAATTTAATGTCTTCACAAAGAAACACTGATATGAGAGTTTAATAGAACACTTAAAAAAAGAGTTAAAATCATCGATGAACAGAAATAAGAAATGATTATTTGTCTACTAGATGGTGAGACATTACACACCAAATGTGGGAAGAAATAATAAGAAAAATTTTCATATAAAAGAAGATAATAAGAAACTGGTCATCTGATACAATGAAAAATTTGTACTTGCTAATTCTTACGGAAACACAGCCCCATTTTCAGATGAGGAAGATATTTTGAACAAGTTATAGGTTAACTTCTTAAATTCTGTGGCACAAAGTTCATTGCTGTCAGGAATGCAGAAGTAATGCACTCAATTCGTAGTAGAGTATGCAAGACATTGTGCATCCACAATATCAAACATCCAATAAGTTTTGTATGTAGTGAATTATCACGTTAGTGGCTACTTTTATTCTGACAAGACAATTAAAAATCAAATCACCACTAATGTGCTTTGAAACATGAGTTATGTGATTCATTAATATTGTTATGGCATTGTTAAAATTTCCATTAAGAGTTCAATTTCACACAACAAAATTTGGTACAGCCATATGTTTTTATATTCCAAATCATAAGATCATGAATTTGGTCCACATCTTATAAATATATGCAATGAAACATCAACTTATAGGAATATTATTATCTAAACTAGAAACTTTCATTTATATATGTAGAAAACAAATATCAACAATGATGATCCTATTATCTTCAGGCCACTCTTCCATCCTAGCAATTATAAAAAGAAAAGTTTCCACGCTTCTGTACATGGAATCAAAATTATAACCAACAGATATGATACTGCACTTAAGTTAGAAACTATGTTGAAAATAATCTCAAAAGAGCCATTTGTCAATTGCTTATATGGTGCAGCTTGATATCCTCTTTTTCTTTTTCTTTTTCTTTTTCTTTTTTTCCTTTTTTTTTTTTAATTTCTGCTTATTAAGAACCCCTATTTCCATGTCGATATTCCCGCTGAGGAAAAAGAACTCTTAAGGGATAATTGGCTTGCTTTATAATAGGGACACACAAAGCACAATTTCTTACCAACTAAAATTCATCAAACAAAGGAAAAAATATTCCCACAGAATAATCAATTTGATCATAGTTCTCTCCTTTGGAGTGCTTAGGACAAAGCTCCTTCAAGATTGGTATTCTGGTGGCAATTCTAGAGAATATTCTTATGGAGGACAATATAAGAAATAGATCCGTTACACTGAAAATTTGGTGTTGTATGTAGAAGAAAGGTGAGAAAACTATAGATCAATGCTGCTCCACAATTAAGTAACAAATAATTGAGTTTTAATTTTCAGGTCATTGGGATGAGCGGCTCATGCCAGAACAGGTGATAGATCTAATAGGCTTCTGAAACGGTTGCACAAAAGAATATTGCAATATAGAATCCTAGTTATTTAGTGTGATGTATTTCCATAAAATGTGATCCTCAAAAATTTAGAAGTGCAATAGAAAACAATGACAATTTTTAGATTTTTCATTCTAAAATCTTCTTATACTTTGGAGGTTGCACAAAGTTGTGCTCTGGCTTCCAACTTTTTAGAACTTATAGTGTTGTATTCTACTTCTTTTCTCTTATTTGGTCTCTTTTGGATGGTCCAAGTGTATTTGGGTTTCACCTGTCCATGTTCTTTAATAAGTTTAGACCACTTATCTAAGATGAAAGATTGATTTATCCTTATCTCAATTAATATGTCATTGAAATTTGTAAAACCAATTCAAAGTTCAAAAATAGAAATGAAAAGTAAAGCATAATTTTTTCCAATGATGATGAAAGCAGAAATGAGACATTGATGAAAGCTTCTAAAATTAACTGACCTCTGCCAGTTTCTGCTGAACATCATTAAGTTCCTTGTCATATATAGTATATTCCAGAGATTTCCTCTGCTTGTCAAGCTGCTGGTATTTTCTTAGTTCCTCTTTCTTTTCATCAAGTTCCTTTAGTATGTTATCGATGCACTGAAGAACTTGAATTATTTTCTTTTCCACATTTCCTAATTTAAATGAAAAATGAATGTTACATGCGCGTCTACATACATAAAAGAAAAGGCTAAGAAAATGACTTACCTTTTTCTTGCAATAGTTTCAAACATTCATGTCGTATCTCCTCAAAAACTTGAGCGCCACCAATTCCCTTGAGTAAATCCAGCCGCCTAGAGTCTTTCATCAATGTGAGTGATGCTATCTATGAAACAGTCCAGATACAATTGGGGGAGATTAAAAAAGAAACAGTCCAGAAAATAAGCATATGACATATGAATCATTAAGCAGAATGACATGACAACAGCGAAGTCAAATCAAGCAGAAACATCAAACAAGCATACCTTTCCTTGCTGCACAATATAGTAAGGATTTGAGCGAGAGAACCCAGCACCTTCCAACAAATTCATAACTTCTGTTTTCCTGCAAATCATTTTACCATGTTAAGCTACATCAACTAAGAGTAAGGGCATAATGGTAACACGTTCTTTAGAACAACATTACTCACCTGATGTGCTTTCCATCTAAGAGATACTCATCTTTTTTCAAACCAATCATTCGACACAAGCGCACTTCCTTCTTATCAACCTAACAAGAGGTGCAGCAGCATGATAATTTAGCGCACAAAAAACCACCACCTAAAGACGTGAGCATTCATCATGCCTCCCTTGTATTATGTTCTAGAACAAACTTAAAGGTAGAAAGAGTACCATGGATTACAATTATAGAAATTATACTACCTACAAACTAGAAATATAGCTTATGCTTTTAACAGAAAAATCTTGTATCCCATACCTACTCTCACACTTGCAACACAAGCAAGTAAAACTAATAATAAGAGATAGAAGTAACTCAAAAATCGCAATTGCAAAGCTTTTCCCAAAGTTAATTTTTCCATTTATTGCATTAGGTAAGTGGCATTAGATGTGCTCTGCTAGTGTGTGACATGGACTTAAGTACATGAATCAGGTGCAGCTACTATATGTCATGTTATCCTACTCATCTAAAGTTCAAAACCTGGGACAGAAAGGTAAGGAACCCCAAGTTAGCTAAATACATCAAGAAATAAAAATAAAATAAAAAATGCAGCCTAGATGAATGGAATAAAGGTAAACAACAAACAAAAGAACAAAAGGGAGGTAATCGAGAGCATAAGATGACCAGAACATAAAAGATCCAAGCGCAAAAACTAATTGGCTAAATTTCTATGGGCTGCATTTATAAGGGAGACTACTCATTGCTTTTGCAAACTAATCACATACAACTGGAAAAACTTTCTGATCCAAGCGCAAAACTAAGAAGAAGAAAAAAATGAGAACTAGGATTTAGAGAAAACACAAAGTTTTCACCATTAACCACATCCCCTAATGAAAAGTTATGCTTAAAAGGTTACCAGGATGCGGTTATCAGAATTATCAAACACAATCTCCACAAACGCGGATAAAACTTGGTGTCCTGCACCTTCCTGTACAAGAACAATAAAAGGCACATTTTTAGAAGTAAAAGATTCGATATTAGAGCCACAACTAAGCATGATTAGAAAACAATGAGAAAATATGTGGTGAAACATACATGAAGCAAAGTATGCCTATCTTCACTCCGCAGGTTCTGGAAGAGATCACTTAATACAAATTGAATGGCTACAAGAACAAATATTTTGAGTGGAAATATAGGACATGATTTTCTTCCAACAAATCATAGGTGACAAATATGAAAATGTAATTAAAACAGATATACATTCCCTTACCATGGAAAAAGTTTGTTTTTCCAGATCCATTGGCACCAACTACAAAGCATAATGATAATGTAGATTTAAAAATTAGCAAATACCATAAAAACACTTCATTTAATAGGAGAGAAAGATACATTAATATCCCAATAGCACATAAGACCAATAAACCCATTCCTTTAGATAGCCGTTTTTTTTTTTCCCTTTTTTCTCCTTGGCAGGTTATATGCATAAGCAAATGAGTTATAAACCCACAACCTCATCATCTATGTGATCAAAATTTGAGCGGAATCATTAACATATTTAGGTAGACATATGCTAGTGTAAGAAGAAGAAAAGTAGGTGATCAAAAGAACATCAAGGGAAGGACAAAACAATCACTTTTATGTTTTAAAATGTTTTCTAAAGGTCCACCTGGAAGTCAGATAATCAATGTTGACAAGAACTGAAATGCTTAAATTTTTTCTCAACATGCTTCAATTGTATCCCAGAAATTTGTTAGCCACTGACAATCAATACCAAGAACTTAGCCTTTGAAGAGCAACTTCAAAACAACTATGTATATCAGAGATCATGCATATTCAGAGTTTAACACTAGATCTTCAAACACTATCAAATGAACTATTTAACCTAGATGATTTAATTCAGAAAAATAATGCTTTCCTTCTAAAAAAAAGCCTAAATTTGCATATCAGAAAGAACAAGACAAACCTTAAAAATACAGAAACTTAGAACTTCTCTTGCTGATTCATCAACAATAAAGTTGAAAGATATAGGAAACTTAGCATAGAGAAGGAACAACAATATTACCAACACAGTTGATTTTTGGACTGAAGGGCTCAGTAGCGATTTGTTCTCTAAAGCTCTTAAATCCTTCAATGACAACCTAAATTGGAAGCCCATATATCAAAATAGTACGCAACAAACAACAGAAAAATAAACTGAAGGTGGCAGAAGAAAATATAATATAGAACTTAACATTACCTGCTTTATATACATGCTGAGACTACCAAATTATCCAACTTCTATTCAAGAATGCAAAAGGATAATTATCAGGCAACTTTTAATTTGAATAACAACTCAAAAGCATTGTTCAACTCTCATAAACTATAAAAGTAGCATTCTCTACCGGACTGATACCAATTGAGGCCATGTTATCTGAATTTAATTCGCTATTTTAGCATTAAAAACATCAACGGACATCCTAAATGCTCACCAGGCAAGATTCAAGATGAAGAGTCAGAGAATTATTTGTCTGCAGGTACTTTACATGCCATTTGACCGCAATTGGCTTTAAAGACGGAGGAGTACTTCAATAAAATAACAAGCTGAACAAACGGATAACTGAATGATTTTGTACAAAACCGAAGGAATGTAAAAGGAAAATACACAGAGAAATGAATCAGAATATTTTTCTATTGTATACTAATTTGAGTTTCCAAAATAACCTAATTTTAACAATCAACAATCGTACCATATGGGAAATATCTCACTCCAAATAAGGAAAACAATCAAAAAATATCTAAAGAATATATACAATAAATTCAACAGTATGTTTGCGCTGCCCAGTCGGAGACAATTGCAGTGTTAGGAAACGATAATAAAACAAGTCGCAAAGCCTAGTGAACATACAAACACTTGCTTTTGAAGGGACACTTCCACCACGGCTTGCTTGATGTGGGGATCACACGGTGCCCACTTCTCGCATAGGGTTTGAATTCACCACCTACTTTTACTTTAAAGACGTTCTGGCAAAATGTCCTTATTTGTTGCAAACGAAACATTTAGTCGCATCTCACTTCCTTATGAACTGCTTCTTGAAAAATCTAAATTGCTTTGCCATTTTTTCCTCTTCTTCTTTTTTGTAGAAAGCACCATGTTTGCAAACAAAGTCTGCCCTTTTTTTTCACATTTGATCAGCAGGTCAGGTCACTGACGATCAGAACAAGTCTTCTTCCCTATGGACGACGGCAAACTATACACGTTCCCAACCCCTGCTCTGGCAGGACACCAGCCATTGTCTGCACAGCGTGAACATGGATGACGGCAACTATACAATTTTCTTCTTCTCATTGTTTCGCTCAAACAGAAGCTGCTATTAATTTAGGAGGAGTTCCGTTACCTTGGTATAGACGACATACAACTGATGATACCTTGGTGCTACGGTCAGGATCTCTGAAATGACTTTCCGGATGGAGAATCCACTAGCCCAGCAGTCTATTAACGTACATATGCTTCCCCATGGGGCCTTACATCCCAAACTGTTCCAAAAAATAAGCCTGCGACACTTGGTCTCTATTCAATTCTCCCACACACTCCTGATGAAATAGACGACTGACGGAAGAGAGGCGGGAGAGTGAATACTGCTACGCTTTAAAAATAATAATTGCCTCATATAATTAATATATAATACAATTATAATATATGTATATATGAATTTATCACATTATTTTAATGATTTATTTTTAAAAAATACAATTCTTAAGTATAATATCAAGACTCAGGTTAAGCTTCACCGATAGCTTTGCAACGGGCTTTAATTTGGTCTCAAAGTATATTCATGAATTGAGATTTGGATATTTCTACAAAGGATCAGTGTTTACATCAAAACATAATTTCTTAAATTTTAAAATTTATTTTAGAATATATCTTAAAAGTTGTAAATAATTCCTCCATTAAGCAACCCCTTAAGCATGATTAAAAAACAACTGATGTCTACAAGTTGAATTGCAACTTTAGATATACAATATTATCGAGCCAAAACAATTGCTTGCATGCATGCATCTAGAACTTCTCACTTTTGGTACTGAAATTCTTTCCATGATCTCTATCAAAAATAGTCCTGTACAAGAAGCATTCCCACCGTGTAAAAACTCCAATCAGTTGATCTAAGCAAGGTAACTGCCGCTTTATTAAAGTGAATCCATCATAGGTTGCTATATAAAGTAATGGTATGTCTTTATTAACCCATACATGCAATGCAACTTAAGGGTAACTTTAAAGACCAAAGCGGTCCGTGGGGGAAATTACAATCCGAAGTTTCTTGGTGGAACCCCACAAGAAAAATAGAAAAATATTGTAATCTAATTGCTTCACATGTTCTTTGGCAAGAGCAAAGTCCAGAACCAAATCTGTAATAAATAATTTTTGAGGAATGTTTTAATAAATAAAAATATCCTCCTTGGGCATCATAGTTGTCTGATGCTGCAACAGATGATTCCTCAAAAGCCAAAACCTAATCAAGGTGTCGGTTGGATCCCTTAAGGGCATTTCCAAGCTCTTCATAGTTCCTTTATCATGGTTGTCTGATGCTGTGCCGAGTACAATAGCCAAGAAAGACTTGCAATACCCAGCTAATATTCAATTTTGCAAATTGTAACCAAAGCTTCCTGGTGAAAACCCAAAAAGAAAAGGAGAAGATTTAGAGGTTTAACTACTGTACATGTCTTTCAAAAAGAGCCAAAACCTTAAAAGAGTTCAAGGAAAAGAATTTCTCTGCAATAAGTTGTTTATTCATAGCTTGAATAGGGGGACTTATGCATTGATGTCACAGGTTAGATGCCTGCAGCCAAATCATGTCCTGTCATCGCTAATTTCGGGAATGCCATGGAAAGAAGCGCTCAAAAAAAATATTTAAAAAGAATATGAAGTGAAAAATGTTGAACTACACAAGTGGAGTAAAGTAACATACAGACCAAATTTTACTTATGTACTTACCAAATTATTAAGTCACATACTTTGTCAACAAATGGAAAGAGGATTACTTTCCACAAATTCCTCATTAGCAGAAAGAATTTCCGAACAGCACGCGTCCTGCACAAGAATCGACTTATTGCGGAAAGAATTTCCGGCCTCTCCATTCTATCATGAGCACACAAGGAAAGCTCCTTGTCACAGAGGAAACCCTGTGCAATCCGTGTCTCATCAAAGGAAACAATCGTAAATGCACAAGATCAAATTGGGAAGCAAAAAATCAGAAATTATTTTCTGCTTGAAACGATTTTCCATCTCTTCTCCAGCAGAAAATATTCTCTCTTACTTCGTTTAGAAGATCCTTGTTATTCATTATAAATTGAACGTTTGTGTTTGTAAATGAATCACTCAATAGCGAAATTGCTTTTCTTGATATTCCGGTGCAGTCGGTATTCTATTTTTATCTAGTCTTACCTGAGTTCCTTTAACAACTATCGATACATTAGCAGGAACACTCCCTTCGATGGAACAGACGCAAGCCGCAAAAGTCCAAAATCAGCAACTTTTGCCTTAAACGTAGAGTCCAGAACAATGTTGCTAGCCTTTATGTCTCGGTGAAATATTGGAGGATCGTCTTCTGTATGTAAGTACAAGATGGCCTTAAAAGATCCCTGGGCAGTTCTCAATCTCATACCGGAACACGTCTCTCTCTGGTATGTAGGTTTTTCCTTGGGAGATGGGTAATCGTTCCACAAAATCCATGAAAATCTCTGTCAAGACCTCCCTAGGCACGAGTATGGGCTAAAATAGTCCTACAAGAAGAGTAATCATGCTCTTATTTCTATAGTAGTTGACACACTTTTGCATTACATCTCTTCGTAGTTCTTTAAAAGAATGCCTTGGTCTTCTGTAAAGTCTTTTGAACTCCTTCATGAGTGTTAGAATGTATATTTGACACCAGTAATCTCGATACTATTGAATTAGGGCCTAAGTAGATTCTACTTCTACAAAGTATCAGCTCATTTTTGAATGCCTATGCTTCCCCTAGTGATCCCCTCTGAAGTTTTTGCTCCAACCTTCAAAATTCTAGTTCACTTTTACCTTATTTTGAATTGTCTATATCCATAAAAGGACTACAGCAAAATTTGCTAGAAGAGGCCCTGCAATATTTGTAGCTCTCGTGCTCTCAAGGGCATTTGTCATCTTAACTATTACCACGTATGTATCACCCACCTCCTCCTTACGAGAAAGACTATCTATGGCTTTGTTCTCCTCTTTTTGCTTGTACTTGATTGTAAAATTGAATCCCATTAGCTTGATTAGTCATCTTTGTTTGGTTGGAGTGATGATTTGTTCTTCTCAAATGTGCTTAAGACTCTTGTGATCGATTCTTACAATAAACTTTCTCTCCCACAAGGAATTCATCTATTTAGGTATCACTAACACTACTACGATTAGTTCCTTTTTGTAAGTAAATATTTGAAATATTCACCAAACACCCTCTCTTCATGCTCCAAGTGCTCCTATTCTATCTTTATTATAAGTGACAATAAGTAAATAACAAAGCATTCTTAGCCCTTTACGTGTTTGGCTAAAGACTACTATAAGGTGTCCATTGTACAAAAGTATTGTTTTTGTGCCTTCTTCAAACACATCACATTCTATGATAAGTCCTTAGTGTTTGGCAATGTAGGTGTGAGGGCTAACACCATTGCCCTCTTCAACTCAATAAATGTTGCCTTTATTGTTGGACTCCAATGGAAGTTGTTATTCTTGAGTAATTTTGTAAAAGGAAATGACTATCTTTCCATAATTTGTGATTAATCTCTAGTACTACCTAATGAAGCCCAAGAAACTTCTCAATACTTTCTATGTTAGTCTAGCCCAATCCATTATATCCCATATCTTTTTCCCATACACTAAGACTCATTGGCACTAATCATGTGCCCCAATAATTCATTGTCTCTTGTCTAAAAGAGCACTCACTTTCTTCTCAAATATCTTGTGGGTTCTCAATTCACCAAGCACTCTCTCTTTATTATAAGTGACAATAAGTAAATAAAAAAGCATTCTTACCTTTTTAAGTGTTTGGCTGAAGAATGTTATTCTTCCACCTATTGTTGGATCTCTCTTTGATATCGCATCATGTGCATACTTTGTTATGTATTGCTGAAGCCTTAGATCTTCACTAAATTTACAATCTTCAAAAGGCCACTTTGCGCTTCACAAACCTTCAATTATCTGTTGGATGGAAACAAAGATGATGAAGTACAGAGTAGAATTTACAAAAAGAAACTATAAAGTATAGTAATATTTGAAAAGTGTTGTCCGAAAAGCACTTAAGATAATTGTTTGGCAAATATTCGGAATTTTTTTTTTTAAGGAAATAAACACAAAAAATATAATTCACATGTTTCTTAAGGCCTAGAGGTTGATATTCTTGTTAATTAGAAATAAATAAATAAAAAGTGAGAACTAAAATTTTAAAGAGTTGGTCATGTGACTACTCTTACTTAGTTGGAGTAGTTGTGTTGCCATCTCTAATTTGTTAGGGTAATCATATGGCAAACCTTTATTTAGTGGGGGTGATTGTGTCGTTATCTTTGTAGTTTGTTGGAAAGGATCATATACTCATTTCTCTTGACTTTTTTATTGCCTTTTTGTTGTATTTTTGGAAGTAATAAATCAACATTCCTATTTGAGAGAAAAGAAGTGCCTCTTTTTTTTAAATAATCCTATAAAAACGTGTGGGATGTTTTTTTGAAAGGTGATTTGTTTTCTACTTTTAATAAGTGAGCTACATTTTACTTTTTAAAATATTAATTGTTTACCGAAAAATATGAGAAAAATGTCTTTATTTGAAAATAGAAAACTGATACTGGGAAACATAATATGGTTTTTCGCTTATTAATTATTAAAAGCAACATGATGTTTGAATAAAAGTTTCAAGTTAAATATGAAATACCCTTAGGGAGCCTTGAGATTTGTCTTTCTCCTTATTTAGACAGAAGAACTATAGATTATGGATGCTCACTTGCTCCTGAGTCCAAATACTCTAGCTTTGCGATACTATAGGAGTTATGGAATTGTTTGTGTCTTATATAGGATCGTGCTACTCTGTAATTGTTGATAATTTCTTCACAGAAATGCCAATGAACCCCTGTTTGACACAGTGACCTGGGTCTTGCTGTGCTTTACAATTTTGTGGGACTAAACCAAGCAGAATTAAATGTGCCGTCAATATTGGGTTTGTTTATTGTTTCTAAGATCTGTGTTCTTTTTCTACAGGTTCTCCATTGTTCTGGAATGACACTAGGTTGCGTGCTCTTCACCAGCTCAGTTCAGGGATTACTGTTGTTCACCGCCACTTTCGTACCATTTAGAAATTCCTTCTAGACTTTCACGAATTTGCCAATCTTGATGATCCAACTATCCTCGAAGTTGTTCGTAGATTCTTCACCTGCTGCAAATGAAATGCCATAGCGATAAATGGAGTCCAAATTTCTACTTCTCATGAACGGCGGGTTTCCACCATCTATCGATAACGGTGTCCACATCGTCGGATGTCCATGGAGGGGCAGTCTTTTTCTATTTCAAGTAATTTTCTCCACATTCTTAATTTTAATTGCCAGCTAACATCTCCCCTTCCCTTCTTTTTTTTTTTTTGTGTGTGACTGATTCTATGCTACCAAACATGATTCAAAGCAAGCCGTGTGGAGGATTCAAATGTATTTTTCACCCAAATGAGGAGAAAAAAATGAAGGCAACCAACAATGAAAAGAATGATCGTGATTTTGCATTTACCTATTTTACTTATATGATTACTCAAAAAGAAGATGAATGGATATTTTATTTAAATTGAAAGCCACTTGGTTGGCTGGTTGAGTTGAGGGCCACCAATGCCAACTCTCTCATTTAGAGTCTAGCTTGTAAACAATCAAGATGATGTATCTATTTTGAAATTTAACTCTTGTAATATATAAATACTTTGAAATTCCATTAAAAGAAAAAAAAAACTTTAAATCCATATCAAACTTTATTGGTTTTTAGCTCCATGAATAAATCCATATCAAACTTTAAACAAACCTAGATCAGACCTCATGCGTCCAGAGTGCTTCCATCTTCCCAGTGCTGTCTCTGATACAGTGGCAGCAGAAAGAGTATTTTACACCTTCCAAATGGAGGACTTTGATGCTTTATGCGACTTTACAGCACCTAGCAACATGCTAGCACAACATTGTGAGCAACAAACAAGGGGAACACTGCCGGGCACCTGCTATACCCTACTAAGTTATAATTTAAGAACTTGAAATTTAAGAGAAGGTTCACCTTAGCAGGCAATGTGGGATGGATCATGCTCGATAAAGTCTAGTGCAACTTCCTTGGAGATAACATTGACACGGCTTACACCGTTTTTATGTGCCACCCCATATATCTTGTCGGCAATTTTCACGAACTCTGGCCTAAACGTTGTTGTTATAAATTGAGTATTTGACATGTCTGCCAAATGATGTATCATATCTACCAAACAAAGTGATTTAAGGATCTACCAGCATTACAGTTATACAAAAACAGAGTTCATTAGCCAAAACCAAGATGAAAACAGCAGGCCTAACACATATGCAATGGTACATACTTTATCTAGCCTAAATGCAAGATAATTTGTCATCTGCAGAAACAAATGGATTGCTTGCAGAAATAAATGGCAAGAGCAACTAACTGCAATCAGAAAAAGTGTAGGGTTTTAACAGCATAGTTGGAATCCACATAGAAACACAATGTGTCAATTACTGTAAAAGAAATTGCAGTTCCATCCTTACAATCTGGAGTCTATTTAGCCCCTTCTGAACATAAAGGCCACTGAAAGTAGATAACTTAGACCAGACCATTGAAAACCAAGTCAATTCTGAAACCAATCATCATAGACCCACTAAATTTAAGTGGGAACGTAAACCAACTAACCAATAATGTCCTAATTAAACAACCATCAAAAGACTAATTTACTTAGGAGTTAGGGTATCTATTGCAGTAAGAAGATATATTATCCATGTAATCTTAATTAAAACACAACAGTCATTATTTGTTTCCAAATTTCATTTTTATTTTTCTAAGACTTCTAATTGAAGTTGCAGTTATCAATACTAGCTAATTTTTGTTTAATTAATCCTGAAAAATCTCTTTCTACATGCTCTATAGAATATAATTTAATAGATATTATATATCCCGTGTTCATGAATCTGCTGTATCCACACACGTGAATGTGGCTATGCATCTCCAATAAGCCATGATGGCACAGGATGGATTGGATAACAAGAGGCGCAACTAGCATGAAAAAAGGATACTTCCAACGGCAGCTCTATACTGAGGATCCAAAGCTGCGTCCATCTCATCAAAAAGACAAACTGGAGGAGGATCATATCGCTGTATGGCAAATATAAGTGCCAGGGCAACCAGAGTTTTCTGGCCCCCCGACAATTGCTTCATGGATTGTGTCTCCCCTTGCCCAGTAAAAGAAACCTGCCGCACCAAAAGGCACTCTTAAAAGTTGTACATGTAAAAGCTCCCTTGTAAGATGGAAACAAAGATGAAATCGACTATGGTTTGAAAGCCCAGCAGTTGAAGAAAGCAATGCCGGAGTTGAAGCTGGCTGACTCACTAGGGAAACAAAGATCTTTTACAAGCTTTTACTCCTTCCCTTCACTAGTGCCAAACCTTTACCCCTTCCTCCATGGCAGGGAAAAATAAAGGGAAGAGAACAGAAATTAACAATTTAATTCCATAACTTGTAATATTACATCACAATAACTCCTGCTACAAGAGCTTACTTACCATCCAAGTCACCAAACAACATATCAAACTTAACTTGACACAAATTTGAAAGCAATCAACGTCTTGTATCAAAAATCAATCAGCAAAACTTGTTCAATAACATCAAGCAGAAAACTGACAAAGAGCTGGTGTCTGCCCTCAAGTTGAGATAACCTTAAAGACTTCAAACACCTTATTTTTCCTTCAAAAAATGTTACTGTTATTTTATTTATTCATTTGTCATTCATAAATAGATGTCTACATACTTTTATTTATTTAGGCTTTTAACTCGTTTTTGTTTTAAGAAAATAAATAATAATGCAAGAAGTTACAAACCTTCACTTTCACACCAATGTATTTTTCAACCCTTCCCTTTAGATTTGCTTCTTGAGGTTCATCCTCATCAAGGTCATCATCACCTTGATCTCCACCCTATAGAAATGAAACCCAAAGTGTACAAACAAACCATCTCAGAATCAACTAGATACAAAAAAGACCAGATATGTTTTCAAGAATGATATCTAGATTACTTAACTTCCCAAAATGCCTCAATATGAAAATCCAAAGAAACAAAAAAAAAATAAAAAAAATGCAAAACCAGAAGATAGAGACAAAGAAACTAACTTCACATTGTCAAAATTGTTGGACATGAAATATATGAATCATATTTCAATAAACTAGCAAGGACAAATTTTTTTTGGGCATACACTAGAAAAAAAAAAAAAAGAAAGAAAGAAAGAAAGGGAGAGAAAAAAAAAATACCAATAAGATGCAGTAATTTTAAGTGAAAAGTTAGGGAAAGAAACAAATTTCAGAAATAAAAATAACAAAAGTTAATGAACTTATGAATACCTTCCTTTGACTAACTAAGAAAAGAAAAGAAAAAATGTTGAAGATAAGTTGTCAGTAAAATCTTATCACGAAACCTAACTGAAGAAAGGTAATTCTCTTCTAGCAAAAGCAATTCTTAAAAAGAGCATTTTATATTAATGATTTCTTCATACTTTTTAGGTCAGCTTAGAGAAGTGACAAAACAAAAATCTTGAGAGTCCTTTCTGAAACAAAGAAAAATGAGTCATCATAATAAAGAAGTTTAAATGATAGTACATTTGAAAACTTTCAAATATAAAGATAAAATAAAAAAGCAAAAATTATTGATAAAATAGGCACTCTCCTCCCAACTTTATTAATTCACACACAATAATACAACCTAGAAGTCAGACATATCAATGTAGGATGACAAAGCTAATCTCACTAAAATACTGAAACAAAAAAACCAAAAACAAAAGTATTTCTCGTGCAAACAGAAAATGTTAAAAGGTGATTGCCTATGTTTCATTCTCAAACTACACACCATGCTCCTAATGATGTTTTATTTCAGATTGAGCTCATTATGATGCACAGCCTAGTCCATACCGGTGGATCTCACCATCAGAGAACAAGTGAGACCAAGCAAAGTTCTATGCTTACAACGACAAATTCACTAGGACAGTGATATATTTAATAAAAAGGCAGGAAGAGCTTACATTCTTAATCATAATCAGATCGCCATGCCCACCCTGAACAAGTTCAGAAAATACTTCTCGGAAGTGTCTAGCGATGCCTTCAAAAGTACGTTCTGTTTCTTCATCCTTACGCCGATCTGAAAAAGATATCCATTCTCTAATTTTCTGCGGAAAGTACAGAAAAAGCTGATCTTAACTTTACATCACAATAATCCGTGTAGTTTATGGTCCAATAAGCTTCTAATCTCCCAACTTTTCTAACCAGTTCCTATTCTTCCAATTGCAGAAAGGTATTCTAAACTTATTCAATTTCTTCCTTTACTTTTTTAACTTTGTTTAAATTAAGTAAATGGAATACAATCACCTGTAAGTCATCTGACCATAATCACTGACCAAGACAACTACTCTAGGTAGGCATATGCCACATGATACTTCAGTTAGAAGGAAAAAAAAAAAAAAAAAAAAAAACCAGCTTCAATAATCCTCCGAAAACAGAAAAAAAACAAACAACCTCACTGTCCCCTGAAAACCACCACATTACTTCATAAACATAGCAGGGCTAAAAGTATATTTTGTCTCCAAATTCAAGAGAATCATGTGTTTAGAATTGCAGGGAAAGCACACCTCCTCAACCGCATCCACCTCAGCTTGCCCTTTCTGGAATTCTTCTCGTTGCATGGTAAAATTTACATACAGATCAAGTGCTTTCTTGTTTACATGGCTGAACTGCAGCAGTTGTTCATTGCACCTGTGCAGCGTCTTAAGCAATTCTTTCATGCTACCCTCCCCCCTGCAATGTTCAGACCACATGAGAAAGCAAGAAGCACCTTTCAGGCCTCTGCAATGGGCAGGGCTCTCCACCACCACAGAGAAAGGCAAGGAGGACAAGGGGATGGAGTTCCAATTCCACTGCCCCCTGCAGAACTAGATCTCCATGTTGCAAAGGAATAGGAAGAGAAAGATCCAACCCTATAACCTCCACAAAAAGGGGTGAAGGAGGTTGAGTTTCCCATTCTGCTCCCCTGCCAGGTGGAGATTCCCTCCACTGCCTCCTTGCGGTACAAGGTGGTCCACCCTCTTTATGCATGCACCATTGTTGGCAACCACCACAGGGAAAACATTTTCAGAAAAGGTTTGTGTTCGAAAATTCAAAATGCTGTCCAAATGTGGTTTCCAAACAAGATGGAACTGTTTTGGTAAATGAATGGGCCAATTTGATACACAATGCTTGAAAAACTAACAAGTTCGGTAATTATTCAAGGTTCAAATATATGCTTCAATAAGAAAAGAGAAAAAGAGGAGCAATCAGAAGTAATACATTTCAAAAGCATCTGATGGCAATGAGCCCAATTCCCTGATTTTCTTGGAGTACTCTTCCTGTTTAGAAAGAAAAACATTTCGTTTACTTAATAGTTGCTCCAATTCTTTAGCTTCATCCTGAAGTTTCCTCTCACACTCATCCTCCGAAGTCTGCATTGACAACTGATCATCTTAGCAGCTGAGACAGTGACGGATGACAGGAATTTATGAATAAAACTTGAAACCTTAACCAACTATCAACCAGCATAAGGGAACTACCTTTAATTTGTTCTTTTCTTCTTTTTTTGTCCTGAGTTGCTTTGTTAGCTCATCAATACGTTCAGTAACTGCTAAAGAGCAGAACTTCGTCAAAAAACCATATTTTAACAAATCAAAATGGGAGATATGCTAGATGAAATTTGAAGCCCTCACTTTTAAGCTGCTCAGTGGCATCATCAATCAATAGTTTAGCATCATCTAATTCCTGCCTCTTTAATTTGGCTTCACTAAGCGAAGTTTCAGTCTCAGCAGACGATATTCTGGCCTCCAACTCATGCTTCCGCCTCTTAAGGTTAGTTGTTAGACCCGTCACAAGCTCAGCTTTTCTTGTTTCAGTCTGTTGACAGAACACGCAGGTAAGGACTTTAGTCAAGAATGATGATAAGCTAACCGCAATAAAACTGGCCATCAATAAGGGCCAATACGAGAAAATGAAGGGCTATTAAAATGTAACTCTTTACGATCCGTCTAGCATTTTGATAACCAACATACATGATACTACAGTTTGTTAATTGCTTATGGTGCAGCTTGATATCATTTTTTTCCCTTTTTTTTTTACGAAAAAAAAAATTTCTGCTTATTGAGAAGCTCTAGTTCCATGTTGATACTCCTACTGAAGAAAAATTGGCTTGCTTTATACTAGGGACACTTAAAAGCACAACTTCTTACCAACTGAAATTCATCAAACAAAGGAAAAAATATCCCCACGTAATAATCAATTTGAACACAATTCTCTTCTTCAGAGTGCTTAGGAAAAAGCTCCTTCAAGATTAGTATTCTTGTAGCAATTCTAGAAAAGATTTTTATGGAGGACAATGTAAGAAATAGATCCATTACAATGGAAAGTCTGTGCTGTATGTAGAAGAAAGGTGAAAAAACTATAGATCACTGCTGCTCCACAATGAAGTAACAAACAATTGAGTTTCAATTTTCAGGTCATTAGGATGAGCGGCTTATGCCAGAATAAGTGATAGATCTGCTAGGCTTCTGAAACAGTTAGACTAAAGGGACATTGCAATATAGAATCCCAGTTATTTAGTGTGATGTATTTCCATAAAATGTGATCCTCGAAATTTGGAAGAACATGAGAAAACAATGACAATTTCTAGATTTTTCACACGAAAATATTCTTATGCTTTGGCGGTTGCATATAGCTGTTCTCAGGCTTCCAAATTTTTAGAACTTGTAGTACTGTATTGTACTTCTTTTCTCTTATTTGGTCTCTTTTGTATAGTCTAAGTGTATTTGGGTTTCACCTTTTCATGTTCTTTAATAAGTTTAGACCACTTATCTAAGATAAAAGATTGGTTTATTGTTATCTAAGTTAATATGTCATTAAAAAAAGCATGCATCTTTGTGAAACCAATTCAAAGTTCACAAACAAATATGGAAAGCAAAATATAGTTTTTTCCAATGACGATGATAACAGAAATGACACATTGATGAAAGCTTCTAAATTAACTGACCTCTACCAGTTTCTGCCAAGCATCCTGAAGTTCCTTGTCATATATAGTATATTCCAAAGATTTCCTCTGCTTGTCAAGCTGCTGGTATTTTATCAGTTCTTCTTTCTTTTCATCAAGTTCCTTTAATATCTTATCCATGCACTGAAGAACTTGAATTACTTTCTTTTTCACATTTCCTAATTTAAAGGAAAAATGAACGTTACATGCATGTCTACATACATAAAAGAAAAGGTGGAGAAGATGACTTACCTGTTTCTTGCATTAGTTTCAAACATTCACATCGTGTCTTCTCATAAACTCGAGTGCCACAAATTTCCTTGACTAAATCCAGCCGCTCAGAGTCTTTCATCAATGTGAGTGAGGCTATCTATGAAACAGTCCAGATAGAATTGGGGACAAGAGATCCAAAAAATAAAGATAGAAGAAAATAAGCACATGACACATAAATCATTAAGCAGAATGATATGGCAACAACGAAGTCAAATCAAGTAGAAACATCAAACAAGCATACTTTTCCTTGCTGCACAACATAGTAAGGATTTGAGCGAGGAAACCCAGCAATTTCCAACAAATTCATAACTTCTGTCTTCCTGCAAATCATTTTACCATGCTAAGCTACATCAATTAAGAGTAAGGGCATAATGGAAACATGTTCTTTAGAACAACATTACTTACTTGACGTGCTTTCCATCTAAGAGATACTCATCCTTTTTCAAACCAACCATTCGACGCAAGCGCACTTCCTCCTTATCAACCTAAAAAGAGGTGGAGCAGCATAGTAATTAAGTGCACAAACAATCACCACCCAAAGAAGTGAGCATCTACCATGCCTCACTTGTATTGTGTTCTAGAACAAAATTAAAGGTAGAGAGAGTAGCATGGATTACAATTATAGAAATTATATGACCTACCACCCACAAATATAGCTTATGCTTTTTAAAAGGAAAATCTTGTATATCATATCTACTCTCACACCCGTAACACTAACAAGTAAAACTAATAATAACAGATAAAAGTAACTCATAAAATCACATCACAATTGCAAAGCTTTTCCCGAAATTAATTTTTTCATTTACTGCATTAGTTCAGTGGCATTAGATGTGCTCTGATGGTGAGTGACATGGACTCAAGTACATGAATCAGGTGGAGATACTATATGTCATCCTACTCATCTAAAGTTCAAAACCAAGGACACAAACGTAAGGAAACCCAAGTTGGCTAAATACATCAAGAAATAAAAACAAAAACAAAAAAATGCAACCTATATGAATGGAATAAAGGTAAAAAACAAACAAAAGAACAAAAGGGAGGCAACCCAGAGCAAAAGATGACCAGAACATAAAAGATTTGTTATACAATCTCCCTCATATTGTATGGGCTGCATTTATAAAGGTGACTACTCACTGCTTTTGCAAACTAATCGCATAAAATGGGAAAAACTTTCTGATCCAAGCACAAAACTAGGAACGAAAAGAATATGATAATTAGGATTTAGAGAAAACACAAAGTTTTCACCATTAACAACATCCCCTAATAAAAAGTTATGCTTAAAGGGGCTACCGGGATGCGGTTATCAGAATTGTCAAACACAATCTCCACGAATGCAGATAAAACTTGGTGTCCTGCACCTTCCTGTCCAATAACGGTATAAAGCACATATTTAGAAGCAAAAGATTGAATATAGAGCCACAACTAAGCACGATTAATCAAAAATGAGAAAATATGTGAAACATACATGGAGCAGTGCATGCCTATCTTCACTCCGCAAGTTCTGGAAGATATCACTTAATACAAATTGAATGGCTACAATAACACATTTTTTGAGACCAAATAAAAGACTTAGTTTTCTTTCCAACAGATCATACATGGCCAACAAAATTTAAAATAGATACACACTCGCTTACCATGGAAAAAGTTTGTTTTTCCAGATCCATTGGCACCAACTACACAGCACAATGATAATGTAGATTGAAAAATTAGAACACCATAAGAACACTTCATTTAATAGAAGCAAAAGATACATTAATATCCCAATAGCACATAAGACTAATAAAACCATTCTTTTAGACAGCTTTGTTTCTTCTTTCTTTTTCCTTTTCTCCTTGCAAGTTATATGCATAGGCAAATGAGTTCCAAACCCACAACCTCATCATCTACGTGATCAAAATTTGGGCTGAATCATTGACGGTTTTAAATAGACATCTGGTAGTATAAGAAGACGAAAAGTAGATGACCAAAAGAACATCAAAGTTAGGACAAAACAATCACATTTATGCTATAAAATGTTTTCTAAGACTCCTTGGTGTGAAGGTCCACCTAAAGGCGAGATAATCAAAGTTGACAAGAACTGACATGCTTCAAATTTTTCTCAACATGCTTCAAATGTTTCCCAAAAATTTGTTAGCCACTGACAATCAATACCAAGAAGTTAGCCTTTGAAGAACAACTTCAAAACAACTATCTATATCAGAGATCATGCATATTCAGAGTCTAATGCTAGATCTTCAAAGGTTAACAAATGAACTATTCAACTTGGATGATTTAATTGAAAAAAATAATGTTTTCCTTGTAGAAACAAACCTAAATTCCATATCAGAAAGAACAAGACAAATCTTAAAAATATAGAAAATTAGAACTTCTCTTGCTGATTCATCAATAGTAAAATGGAAAGATATGAGAAACTTAGCATAGAGAAGGAATATCAATATTACCAACACAGTTGATTTTTGGACTGAAAGGCTCAATAGCGATTTGTTCTCCATAGCTCTTAAATCCTTCAATTACAACCTAAATGGGAAGCCCATATATCAAAATAGTACCAAACAATCAATAAAAAAATAAACCGAAAGTAGCAGGAAAAAAAAAAAATACAGAACTTTACATTACCTGCTTTATGTACATGCTGAAACTACCAGATTATCCAACTTTTGTTCAAGAATGTAAAAGGATAACTATCAGACAACTGTTAATGTGAATAACAACTCAAATCATTGCTCAACTCTCATAAACCACAAAATTAGCATTCTCTACCGGACTAGTACCAGTTGAGGCAATTCCAGATGTGTTTAACTCGCTGCTTCAGTACTAAAAACATCAACTGACATCCTAAATGCCCACCAGGCAAGATTCGAGATGAAGGGTCGGAAAATTATCAGCCTTGAAGGACTTTACATGCCATTTGACCGCATTGGCTTTAAAGACAGAGGAGAACTTCAATAAAATAACAAGAAGCACAGACTTGGACGACTGAATAATTTTGCATATATGATTTCCTATTTATAATACAAAACGGAAGGAATGAAAAGGGAACTGCACAGAGAAATGAATAAGAATATTCTTCTTTGTATACAAATTTAAATTTCCAAAACAACCTAATATTTAACAATCAACAATCTTACTGCATGGAAAATATACTCCAAATTAGGAAAACAATCAAAAGAACATCCGAGGAATATACACAAAAATCTTCAACAGTATGTTTGCTCTGCCCAGTTGGAGAGAAGCGCGGTGTTTGGGCCTTTCCACTCAACCGCCAATAATAATTGCCTTATATAATTCATATTCTATTATTATATAATATACATACACATATATATATTTATCAACATCGATACACTGACATTCAACAACTCAATGCAAACAGGATCGTGAATTTCCAAACTGGAGTTAGGGATTTCAATTCCCATCATATGATGCCGTCGTATCTCCATTGTGCAAAAACTGAATACCTTGCACTCAACTGTAAATGACAAAACCTAGCGTCTCATAACTCCCGACACGACAACTTCAGCCGCCGGTACGACAACTGAATCCGCCGATACGACAACTTCAGCCGCTGGTTCGGTGGAAAACAATATTACCATACGGAAAATATAATCCAAATAAGGAAAACAAAGCAAAAAAACATCCGAGGAATATTTACACATGCCTTCAACGGCATGTTTGCGCTGCCCGGTCGGAGACAAGCGTTGTGCTCGGGCCTTTCCACCCGAGCGCCAATAACAATTGCCTTATATAATTAATATTTTATTATTATATCATAGACACACACATATACATATATATATATATATATATATATATATAGATATATATACAGATATGAATTTATCAACTTCGATTCATTGGCATTTCAACAATTCGGTGCAAACAGAATCTTGAATTTCCAAACTGGAGTTAAGGATTTGAATTCCAAGCATACGAATATGATCTCTTTGAATTCCAAGCATAGGATGTCCTAGCATATGATGCCCAAAGAGACAGTGTCTCCATTGTAAAAAAATGTATGTCCTGTATTCGACGGTAAATGACAAATCTTAAAACTTGTCATTAGTCAACTTTGGAAGAGGCGCGCACCTTCGACCTCTTCATTCCGGGGTTCTACAACTTCAGCCTTGAGTCACGTCGACCTTTTCGGCCTCCGGTTCTTCGGTAACTTCAGCCTTTTCGGCCACTAGTTCCACCTTCTCAGCCACTCCGATCTTGTCGGCCTCTGTTTCTTCGGTTACTTCAGCCTTCTCGGCCTCCGGTTCTTCAGCCACTTCAGCCACTTCAGCCTTCTTAGCCACTGGTTCCTCTTTCTCATCCACTTCAACCTTTGCGGCCTTTAGTTGTTCGGTCACTTCAGCCTTTTCGGCCACTGCTTCCTCCTCCTCAGCCACTTTGATCTTGCCGGACTCTACTTCTTCGGTCACTTCAGCCTTTTTGGCCACTGCTTCCTCCTCCTCAGCCACTTCGATCTTGCCGGACTCTACTTCTTCGGTCACTTCAGCCTTTTCGGCCACTGCTTCCTCCTCCTCAGCCACTTCGATCTTGCCAATCTCTACTTCTTCGGTCACTTCAGCCTTTTCGGCCACTGCTTCCTTCTCCTCAGCCACTTCGATCTTGTCGGTCTCTACTTCTTCGGTCACTTCAGCTTCTGGTACAACCTCTTCTTCAGCCAGCAGAGCCTCCTCGTCTGCAGACACTGCTCTAAGAGCATCATCTGCGAAGCCGAACAGTATACACCAAAATGCATTGCATTAAATATGAAATTTTTTTTGAAAGCAAACAGTATTAGAATTGAAGTTTTAAGAATATTACCGAGAAGGAGCCCATACTTTTGTTTATACACTTTGGCAACACCATCTACGAACAAAAAAAAGCAGAGGAAACATAAAACACAGGTTGAATGTGACTCAAATTCAGGAAAATCACGTGTAGATGATTACGCATGAGTTCTGCGCTGATTTGCAAACTAAAATTTGGCTCCGTCTCCTTGATCTGGTCTCTGTATTTGAAGATCATTAAACAATTAGCACATAAACAGTAAAAAGAAAATTATGAAAATAAATTATTACGTTATGGCGGAGAGGTCGAAAGCGTTCAGCTCCTCGCGACTGAATTGTTTGTCTATAGTAGCAGCCAGCCTGCGTATGAGAAAATCAGAATAGGAATATACAAAATCTGAAGAAAACAGATTCAAAAAGAAAACAATGAAGAGAACAGAATCAAAAATAAAAAGAGAGCCAGAGTGAAACTGCGTACCACATTTCCGCTAGCTGTGGTTTGTCAGTCAAAACGTTGGGAACAAAAGACATTTTCTGCAACGGAAGAAAGTAAACCCCGAGAGAGCAGCTAGTCTATTTGAAACTGAAGAGATATGAGCGAATTTATTTTACTTTTAAACTGTCTATTTGCGCGCCTAGAAAGAGAAGGTCGTTAAGACGTTTTGTGCACGCGCGCGTTTCATACATATGTATGTCCAGGACAGACAGGTTTTAACGGCTTGTTATTTTCATAACTCGGTCGAATAAGGTTTGGTGTGGTAGAAGGAGCAGGGTTACTAAGAATCTAATAAATGGTGTGAATTAGACACTCATTTCCCATTAACCTCTAATGCTATTCTATTGTCCAAAACCTTAATCCCTGATCAATATGATCCGCAAGACAATTTTCCCAAGACAATGAAAGTAACAGAGAAACCGACAAAAAGTGTTATAAACCAAACTTTCATGTCGGGAATGGGGAGCAAAAGTTTGGAAACTTTTTTGTCAGAAAACGAGAAAAAGACAGAAGAAACATACAGTGGATTCTTCATTCACATTTGTGAGCACATATCACTACAAGCAGTGATGTCCTAATCATTGAAATTGTATCACAACAGAGAAGCTTTTCAGTAACAATGTCCTAATCATTGAAATTGTATCACAACAGAGAAGCTTTTCAGTAACAGAAGTTTTCGTCAGTTGCTCACTGTATTTGGAAATTACTTATGAAAACCAGCTGTCCGACATTGCCTTGGTCTAGAGAAGAATTTTCCACGCGGACCTCAATTGGGTCGAATCAGGTCGTTTTTTATATTGAATTTCGAACTTAATATTGAGTTTTATTTCCATGAGAAAATGGACATAAAAACTGGGGCAGATACTGAAACATAAAGAAAGAGAAAAGGAAAAAAAAAAAATTAACTCTTTGGTGCTTTTTCGTGGAGCAGCTGCTTTTCTAGTTACTTCACATGCATATAAATGCAACACAAGCAATAGCCAAGGTCGTAGCTGGGCCTCCAATGGCGAGTAAAACCTTTCCACTTTCATGGCTGCTGCTCCTCACTCTTGCCTCCACTTTCCTTGTTGCACACCCGGCCTCTCAGAATGAACGAGAGGTAAACATCTCTCTCCCTATGTCTCAAGAAAGAAGACGCCTACCCGTTCTGTAGTGATGCGGAGATAAAATCAACCTTCCACCGTGGCTTATAGCTCCACGTCATGAGCCACGTCAATCTATCTATTCTAACAGTTACCAGAAGCATTGGATTTATCATAAGACACGTGTTCTTAAGTTTCGGACCTTTGTAGTCAAATAAAAGACCCGGCGCCCGAAATAGATGTGTGGTTAATTCATTGTATTTACTCTTCAAATGCAAGTTTTCTTATTGTAGTCAAATAGAAGCACTTGTCGAAGACTGGCCAGATGTATATTGTGTCTTATGTTTTTCGTACTTTATAAATTTATTTTTTTAACATGATGTTAAATATAGATTTCAAGTTATACAATCATTTTATTCATGAATTATTGAGTTCTTACAGGAAGTATTTTTTTCAACATGAAATGAATGAGCATGTGTAAAGGTATTTGCATATTTACCAACCAATTTTAAAGAGAGAGATTTATTTAAATCTATGATTATGGAGTGAGTTTCTAATAATTTTATTCTTTATTTATTACTTAAATGATTTGATTTTATATATACGATAAATAAACTTATGGGCAAATTTTTTATGTAAATTAAATAGATGTAGTGCGTGAATATCCATCATAACACAGAATTGATGATAGAAATACTCCTTTCGTAATAAAAGAATAATCTATTTTTCTATATTTGTCGCAAAATTGAATTTTTAAGAGAATTAATTTTTCAAAAATATAAAATTATGATATGAATTTAGGACTCACTATACTAATATTTTCAAGCTATACAGTTCATAAAATAGGAGATGACAATGCAATGAGATCGTAACAAATTAATCTAATAATTAATATTGAGATTTAAAAACTACTCTAAAAATTTTGAAAAGTTTGATCCACATTGACTTTGCCTTATTAATTTTTATTGAAGAGTTTTTTTTTTTTAATGAATCTTGTTAACATGCGCGAAGTTTTCAATTAATGCTACATCAATAACAAGATTCGTTTTTTAATTTATTTTGTTTTCATGTAATCCAATTCTAATAAAGGTAGAATTTCATTGAATTAATATTTCATTATCGTGGATTTTGTTAATTTTTGGCTGCCAAGGAAGCTCCAGCTACTGCTGCAAGTTTAGAAAAATTGGTTTGATGGCGACGTTCCCCCAAGATTTCGATGGTCGAACAGGTTTAGCCCATGAGGAAGGGCATTGCCGCGAGCTACACAGTTTCGATCGGCGAAAGTTTGAAAGGAACAGGTGTACATCAGGATTGCTTCTAAGGATACTCATTCGAGAAAGATTGATTTTGATATGATATTCTTAAAAATATTGATCATTTTATACTACTAATGTTTTGATTGGATTCATAACCCAAATTTTAAGAAAAAATATTAACTCATTTTTAATGAATTGGATTAATGTGATTTTACCACGTCATTTGTTGTAATTACTTGAGAATCGAGTATCTTAATTTATTGTGGACATATCAAAAGTACGTTGGACCATGTGGTGGCTACGCACGGTTGGCTTGGGCCTGCGTTTGCATATTCTGACTTTGCTTAGATACTGGGCTGTGCAAAATGGTGTAGTTTGGGCCCTGGATGATGGCCTGACAATGCGTTCTTCTTTCCGTGATGCAGCCCCCAAAGAATACTTGTTCAATTTGCACTTAAGACCCTTTGATAATAGCTTCACCAATTTACTTAACCATTCATGCTTTAGTTATTGAATAAAGGGTTTCACATGTAGGAAAAGAGTATGTATAATATTCTTATGTAACGAGGTTATAAACTGCCAGAGGCTAGGCACATAGACTACTATAAAATAATTACAATTATTCTGTATAATATCTTAACCTACTGGCGATAACAGAGGAAATCCACGTAATTTGTTTGGCTGTTCCCCTTGATTCTAGAGTAAACATGTAACTCCCCATATTATTCTTGCCATTAAGCAAGTAGAGTGCTTGTTGCTAATTATTGGTCCCTTCTTTAGCATTGGTTGTTGCCTATTGTTTCCTTCTTTTGTACTGTAAGTTTTGCTGGACGCTTGCTGTTCGGCGTTTGTAGGCTAGCATACAGAGAGCTATATAAATGTTGCTCTCTTTTCGAATGTAAGCTGAATAACACAACTATTAAAATCCGTGACTCTTAAGTAACTTTGAGAAGTTACTTAAGAAATTTCTTTCTCCTTTTTGGAGATGTCATCGATGAAGGTATTCGAATCCTCTTTGTTTCAAAGCAACTTACAGATGGGAAACAAAAGAGTTTCTGAGTGTCCATACCTCTAAAATTCAAGAATAGATTGGCCGTTGTTGTATCGTAAAGCCAACCCCACAGGTATTTTTATATTCTGGGATTTGGTTGGGAAGGCCTTCCAGTCTTAATTGCAAGAGTAAATGGCAGAGTGCTACTCACCCTCTCAGACCTTTACTGAATAATCAATGGCCCTCTCCGTTGAATCTCATTCTATAATTTACGTCTTTACTTTTTCGTTTCCAAAATCGAAAGAGGTCGCTGGGTCTGCGTTCTTGTCTGGGAAGAAAGATCACCTTGTTTCTCTTGGAGCTCGAAAAGAAACTCCATCTTGTTGTTCTTCGATAAATCTCGAGTCTTTATGATGATGGGTCGTAGAAAACCTGAATTGGTTATCTGGTTTTTGTTCATTTCGTTCTTTGCAAGCTTCTCTGCAGGATTTAGTCCTATCGTGTATTCGTGCCGATCACTTGGCTTCCAATTTACTGTTTCAACCCCTGAAGATAACCTTGCCAAAACCACTTCGAAATCTGTCAGCGCAGACAGCATGCCGTTTCCGTGAAATTCGTTTCAGCGTATACATGAATTGGTGCAGTGTACTTTAGATATCCATTCTTATTCGTGCAGCAGTTGCTTGAACCAGATGCTGATAGAGGCCGATAAACGGTGTCAAGCAAAACAAGGTTGGCGTCTTTTAGCTCCAAGTTGCAATATAAGGTATAAGAACTACTCTTTCTTTCTGCAATCACCGCCCCAACCTTTGCAATCACCTGCGGCATCACCGCCACTGCCAAGTAACGTTTAAAACCTGTAGGTTGAGTTTTACATGGAAGCTGGTTTAACTTTTTCCCTGCATATTTGGCACTTAATAGTTGCGGCAGCGCGGCTAGTTTGTGCATTAGTCCCTGAGATTATAGAACAAAATGTTGCCTTAGTACCTTATGATTGTAAAGTGCCGGTATTAGACAGCCAAAATTTCTATTCTTGAAGGATGATCACCGTAGTAGATTTAAGAAACGATCTTATTAAATCGGTTAACACGTGGCTAGTTGATTCCCTAGTTCAGGAAGAAGCTTTCGAGCTTTCGTGCTCTCAAGTTGATGAATAATGAACCAAAAAGGTATTCATTTACATGTCCTTCGGTTCTTTCATTTTGGGGGTGCATATATTCTTTGTTTTTTGGAGGTAAGTTTACCTTCCAAATGAAAGGAACTTGACATTTACATTTGCCTTCTATTGCAAAAACTGAGCCTACCCGATTTTAATTTTCTGAAAACCACCCGTGCCCACATGTTCCCCTCTCTATTATGATCAGGCTCTCCTCTCCTTCACTGTGTGCTACAGCTATTCATGTTTCCCGGTTGTCTCAACACAGCCTGCAACATAAAGGCCATAAGAAGGAAGCTTAAAATCTTATAAGATAAAAGAAGTAGAATACAGCACTATAACTGCTAAAAAGTTGGAAGCCTGAGCACAGTTATGTGCAACCACCGAAGCATAAGAAGATTTTAGCATGAAAAATCTAAAAATTGTCATTGTTTTCTCATGTTCTTCCAAATTTCGAGGATCATATTTTATGGAAATACATCACATTGGATAACTGGGATTCTATATTGCAATGTTCTTTTTGTGTCACCGCTTCAGAAGCCTAGCAGATCTGTCCACTATTCTGGCATGAGCCGCTCATCCCAATGACCTGAAAACTGAAACTCAATTGTTTGTTACTTCATTGTGGAGCAGCAGTGATCTAGAGTTTTCTCACCTTTCTTCTACAGACAGCACCAATTTTTCATTGTAATGGATCTATTTCTTACATTGTTCTCATAAGAATCTTTTCTAGAATTGCCACAAGAATACTAATCTTGAAGGTGCTTTGTCCTAAGCACTCTGAAGAACAGAACTGTGATCAAATTGATTATTCTGTGGGATATTTTTTCCTTTGTTTGATGAATTTAGTTGGTAAGAATTGTGCTTTATGTGTCCCTAGTACAAAGCAAGCCAATTATCACCTAGGAGTTCGAGTTCTTTTTCCTTAGTAGGAGTATTAACATGGAATTAGAGCTTCTCAATAAGCAGAAATTAAAAAAAAAAAAAAAATGGATATCAAGCTGCACCATATAAGTAATTAACAAATGACTCTTTTGAGATTATTTTTGACATAGTTTCTAACTTAAGTGCAGTATCATGTATGTTGTTTATGATTTTAATTCCATGTACAGAAGCACGGAAACTTCTCTTTTTATAAATAGTAGGATAGGAGAGTGTCCTGAAGATAATGAAATCATTATTGTCGATATCTATTTACTACATATATACATGAGAATTTCTGCTTTAGATAATAATATTCAATACAGGTTGATGTTTCATTGCACATATTTATAAGATGTGGACCAAAGTAATGATCTTATGATTTGGAATATAAAAACATGTGGCTGTTCCAAACTTTGTGTTTGTGAAATTGAACTCTTAATGGAAATTTTGACAAGCCATAACAATATAAATAAATCACATAACTCATGTTTCTAAGCACATTACCGGTGATTTGATTTTTAATTGTCTTTTTTCAGAACAAAAGTACCCACTAAATGTGGTAATTCACTACATGCAAAACTTATAGGTTTTTGGTATTGAGGATGTACAGTGTCTTGAATTCTATACTAGGAATTAAGTGCTTCACTCCTTCATTACTGACAGCAATGAACTTTGTGCCATAGAATTTAAGAAGTTAAACTATACCTTTTTCAAAATTCTTCTCATCTGAAAAGGTGGCTGTGTTTGCTTAAGAATTAGCAAGTATAAAATTTTTCATTGTATCAAATGACAAGTTTCTTATATCTTATGTTATATGAGAATTTTCCTTATTATTTCTTCCCACATGTGGTGTGTTATGTCTCACCATCTAGGAGACAAACAATCATTTCTAGTTTGTCTTCATCGGTGATTTTAATCCCTTTTTAAGTGTTCTATTGAACTCTCGTATCGGTATTTCTTTGTGAAGACATCAAATTGATGTATTGTGTTATGGATATAAGTTTTACTAATGTCCTCTGCTGAGGTGACTTCATTTATTTGTGTTTGAAGAATTTAAATTCTTTAATAACAACGGCTTTCAAGTAGAAATATAGTTTTACCTTGATTGGAGGTTGAAGAAGCACAAAACAGAGTTTCTGAAACATCAGTAAAGACATATAACAGTGTCCTGGATGCCAATGAAAAGTTTAAGGACTTGAAGGTGACATTGAAAGATTTGACAAAAGAAGTTCAAGGTTTGATCAAAGAGAAAGAAGCACTAGAAAAAGGAAGAACAGAGGCAATAAAGAAGCACACAGAACTTGAGCTTGACGTCAAAGACCTACAAGAAAAGATCTATGGAAATAACCGTGCAAAGGTATTATTATGGCTGATGTATATTCCCCCTGATAGACGCACACCTATATGGTTCAGAAGGATGCTATGAGGCAGCTAGAGATTCTAGAGAGAGAAATTCAGTACTCAATGGATAAGCTTGAAATGATACCTCCCTCTTATGAGAATCAAGTCATAAAGAAGGAGATAACAAAAGGGTATGTCTTTGGAGTTAGCTGATTTTTTCATCATCTATGCTGACTTTCTAATGTTATAATCACTCTTTTCCCATTGAGTATTCAATGTGTATGTATACACATATAGATATACTACATATTAGTAGTTAAGAATATACAGGTAACCATACTTATAATATTCCATGGAAGTAGTTCCTTTTATTGCAAAAACAGGTTTCTTTGGGTAAATCTCTGTTTAGACAACCTTCAATTGCCTTGGATAGGAACAGTTAATGCATCGTAGTTCATTCTGGGAATGGTGGCCTTAGATCCTGCACTGTACTTTTTTTGTCTGTCCTTGTATCCATTGTGTTATTTCTTATCAATCTCCTCTCTGATCCAGCCCTGTACTTTTTTATTGTTGAACTCTGTCATGGCAGTATCAAATAGATTAATGCATCTATGCATGCATACTTTAGGTAGTGTGCTTGTCCGGCCAGAGTGATTGTACTTATTGTGATCTGTGAAGAAACCTTCCTGCTATTTTAATTTCTAATGTATTTTCCACTTCAATATTTCTGGTTTCATGTACAATAATGGAGCCTGAAAAGCAGCTTCTTGGAGAGAACACCACTATCTGAACACAGTTGCTTTTCTTTTTCTTTGTTGGAAAAGGGTGAATCACACCAAAAGCATAAGAGTACGCTGGTGTATAAACAATGAAGCTCCAGAGTGCGTGTTAAGAAAATGGAAATATGAGTTGGGTGAGGCAGCACATGGACTTTTGATAACTCCTACAAAATAAGTGCAAACCTATTTTTGAGGATATCAGTGACTTACTATCTACTCGTGATTCAGTGGAAAGGACTTGAATCAAGTTGCTTAATCAAAATAGATCTGAAATCCATCAAAAGTAGAGGGTAGGCCTCAATAAGAGTGCAACTGAGCTAATTGCTTCTCTTAACATGGCATAACAAGTTCCCTAGTTCAACATCGTAACTTATTCTTGAATTCTTTGTACAATTCCATCTGTGCTTTATCACCTTCTTCACCATCATGGTATGGGCTGCCCATAAGCACATTGATTTCCCAAAATTTCCCTATTAATATTGAGTTTCAATTGCATTCTTGGGACATTTTATAAGGGGCTGTTTAGAGCACCCAACTCTGGTAGTCCAAGAAATGGCCAATATGATTGAGTTTTAAAGAATGACATTACTGTAGGCCTTTGCTGGCAATAACTGTATCCCCGTGGGGTTTAATAATTTACTTATTTTCCCGGGAATGGTGATAGGGATTATATGTAGAAGATCTTAAATGTCGCCAACATAAATTAAGAAATGCAAGTTCCTTATTTTTGTAAGGGGAGGGGGTCCTTTGCTTTAAGTCAATCTTAAATGCAGGAAAGCCTTGAATATTGATACTTGGTCCTAGTTTTTGACTACATCTAGTAAGCAAACAAAGCCTTAATTCTTGTTGTCATTGTTGAAATAATTACTGTATAGTTTGTAGACCACTTGGAATTGCTTTCCCTTATCTCTTATTTTCGGTTGCAGGAGGAAAACCTTCAGGATAAAATTCATCGGCATAACGTGGAGTTAAAAGAGTGGGATGCCTACATTGAGAGTCGTAGAACTGAAATTGCCACTTTGGAATCGCGTATCTCTTAATCACGTGAAGGGTTCAGTCATCATAATGCTCAGAGAGACAAGCTGCAAAATGAGCGGAAGTATTATCTTGGTACTTCTGATTCTGGTCAAGGTCTTTTCTAATACTTCAGCATGCTCAAAGAAGTAAGTCGCACAGGTGCTTATGGGGCAAAGAAATCGAGCTCTCTTCTGAAATTGATAAGCTGAGAAGGGAAGTTGAAAAGGCAGAAGAGAGCCTTGATCATGCAACTCCTGGTATGAGTAAATACATCTGATATTCTTTACATTCTAAAATTGTTGAACATGTGTGTCAAAGTGCATAGTGAAATGTATATATTGATGCTTCTGAGTTAGTGATTCAGTGATACATTCAATGTTTTAGGCTCAAATTTTATCTACACGTTGGGAGTGGTACAAATTTGACAGGAGTCACCATGCGTTTTGCAAATAAGTGCTTCACACCTATGGCTTCACTGTAAGTTATCTAGTGATGCAAAAGTTTTGAAACTTGGGCTTCTTTAGTTCCAGCAATGTGAAACATTTTGCTTACCATTGAAGGTTATTTGGTGAGAATGTAAATTGCGGCCAACATTTTTACGATGGTGGATATGTATGCTGTGTCTGATTTAGTGGCCTTGTGAGTATAAACGTACATTATATGTTAAGATTGGAAATTGGCGCAGCCAGTTTGTAGATTAGTCCTTGAGATTATAGAACAAAATGTTGCCTTAGTCCTTGAGACTTGATGCTAATGTCTGAAAAGTTGCAATGAAAACAGCATAGCAAGGGCGTCATCTTTTTCCGCGTTTCTCGATTTGTGTGGATTAGAGCTTTTTAACCAAAAGAGAAGCATGAACAAATACATAAATTACGCAAGACACGAACTAATATAAAACAGTACTAAAGAAATGTTTAACTGGAGAATGGCATCGTCTTCTAGAAATGGCCTCAGCACGCAGAGAAGGAGAGGAGAACATGTGGGCATGGGCGGTTTAAGAAAATCCATATCGGTTAGGCTCAGTTTTTGCATAGAAGGGAAATATAAATAAGAAGTTCCGTTTTCATTTGGAAGGTGAACTTACCTCCAAAAAACAAAGAAGATATACAATACAAGGACTCTCAAAGTACACGCAATATACACAACAAAGAATCTGTAAATGACTACTCTTTTGATTCGTTATTCGTCAACCTGAGAGCTCAAAAGCTTCTTGCTGATCTGGGGAATCAACTAGCCATTGCAAACCCATTTAATAAGACCGTTTGGATTACAGAAATCAAAAGATTGCAACGAAAAGCATCATTGAAGAGTGGAGTTGTGCGTTAGAAAAACACTTCAGCGTATATGCTTTCTTAGCAGAGCCGTTCGGTCCTGCACGATGGTTTTTTTATTTGTATTTAATATCAAGTATTTGTATATTTTTTTCATGAATTATATTTCTTTAACATGGCATCAGAATGGACTATGAACCTATCTCTTTGCGCGAGCGAGACTCACTTTTTCTTCTTTTATTTGCTGCCTACCCATATTGTCTTCCCCGAAAATATTATCAACCAGAAGTGTTGATTTGTTGGGTGGTTTAAGATTAGCCAAACGTGGGTAGAAGATTCTTATTTCGTACCTTGGCAAGTGTATCATTACAAGATGTAGTTGCATAGCTCTCTACTTTTTGATGATTGGAAAGTGTTTGTTCTCGCCTCTTGACTTTCTAATTAATCGACATTGGCGCTTAAGGTGAGAATTTTCTTACTTCTCTATGGTTTCTGACCTATTATTGGCCATATTTTGCTGGATTATGTTAAAAAAGATCCTTCTTATTGGACGGATTCGAGAAGTAAATTCGTAGTGTAAATTCATGGTGAGCCTATCTATAGATTGACGGTGTTGGTTCTTTATAGGTTTATCATTCCCGCGTGTGGCAAACAAAGAGTCCTATCCGGCTGTTACAAAAGATAGGCAAAAAGAGCCCACCCACACTGATATTTTGCCAAAGGATTTGCATTTGCATACCAAACAAAGAATGCATGCCAGACAAGCATTTATTGTAATGGAAGCATGGTTGGCAGTCATTTACTACTGTTTATATTATTTGTTTGGACTTCTTTCTTGTATAAGGATTAACCTTTTCTCGTTTTGTTTGGCACAAGAGTCTTATTAATTCATGGTTTTTTATTCTAGTTCATCCTTATTTGTTTCAGAGATTAGATCAACTTGGGCCAAAACCTCCCAAATGGGGAAGGGTCCCTACAGCATTTAGTCCTTTACAGGAATCTTGCATGAAAAATTCTACGCAATTGACAGGATTTAATCAGCCAATAAATCGAGAGAGTTGGGATTTGTTTAGCATTTGAGATGGATTCTGTGTTCTCTATAAAAGGACTTCCATAGCAAAAAATGGAGAAAAATCCACTGGGTAAGGGAATTCCTTACTCTAGTGGTCTAGGGTAGGAGAAAGTAGGTGAGTTTCTCCGCCCAATTACATGATGATTTGACACCACAAAGTAGTTTCTCCACCCAATTATGGACCCTCTCCTTTCGTGCAATCTTTGTGGATACTCGACCCATTACAGAGTTCGAGCTTCAAAGGTTCTACTGTTCCCCAGTTTCTGCAATCTTTATCTATCATCGAAGATGTAGTTACTTGCTTAAAGAAATAAGAAGGTAAAGAGGAAGCGGGGAAAAACTGACCAGCCATATGTCCAAAATGGTGGGAGATTAACAAGACTCATTCTAGTTGTTGAAAGAATGTACAAATAATTTAAACAGCACATTTATGCATTAAAAATTTTACATTATTTAAGAGAATTTTTCTTCCATTGGTTTTCAGTCTTTGATTGCTATGACAATTCATCAAATGACATAATACACGTTCTAAAACCTCATACTCACAAGTAATTTAAGAGAAATTCTAACTAAGAATTTATTGTTTACCCTCACTGCTAATTTTGATTCCATAATACACAAAAATATGGAAGTAAGATTGAACATACACAATAAACCAGTAAGGATCACGGTAGAAATCACCACACAACAAAAACCATTGCAGAAGTAATAGTAAGCTTAGTCATTACCATGTTTCTTCACATAACTTGGGAATCTAAAAGGAGAGAAAAACGTAAGGTACATGCAACTCTAAGATGGAACATCCTCTGTAAACTGCTAAATCTCTCTTGAACTACCAGCCTTTCTGTACAAAACAAACGCAAAAAGCTTCACTGAGTTTGATACCAGACCTCGATGGAGCAGGGTTCATTTGATTTTCCAGCTGCCAATCAAAGAAAACATTGCACAGTAGATGCTCATCATTTCACCAGGATAAGGCTTCTGCTGTAAATGGTGGGCAATCGTTGCCCGGAGGAGAAAACCACAAAAGTTTTATCAGAAAATAGTTAAGACCAAAGAGTGTGTAATCTTCGGTGACCTCTCCGATCAGTCACCGACCCTCAGATTTTACCAGCTGTGAGAACACCCTACTCATGGAAACACCAGAAAGATCATTCACGCTTGAAGCCTCAAACTGCGTGGCAGAAACACTAGAATCGATGTCACCCAAATTGTTCACTTGGGGAGAAAGTTCACCAATCATGATTGTACTGTTTTCTCCAGGATCACCATCTATGACTGCCTCCTGAAGTTGAAGAGCATATTCAAGGTTCCATAAGACATCTCCCATGGAGGGCCTGTCAACACCAAAATCAGCCAAGCACTTCTCAGCAGTCTCTCCAAACTTCCTCATGGAATCGGGCCTGATCTTTCCCACTAGAGTAGAGTCTATGATTTGCTCCAACTGCCCTTTCTTCTGCCATTTCATTGCCCATTCAGCCAGGTTAACCATTTCCCTTGGAAGGGATGGATCAATAACAGGTCTGGCACAAAGAACTTCAAACAAGACCACTCCAAATGAATATACATCTGACTTCTCTGTCAATTGTTGCCTTCTGAAATATTCAGGATCAAGATATCCAAAACTTCCTTTTACAGCAGTACTTACATGGGTTTGATCAATTTCAGGCCCTGTTTTGGAGAGCCCAAAATCAGCAACTTTAGACATGAGATTCTCATCAAGCAGGATGTTAGCAGACTTCACATCACGATGGATGACTGCTTTCTGGTACCCTGTATGAAGATAATGGAGTCCTCTGGCAGCTCCAATGCATATTTCAAGCCTCTGTTTCCAACTCATGCTGGGATTACCAGAGCCGTAGAGATGACTCTTGAGGGTTCCATTCTCCATGTATTCATAAATCAAGATCATCTCGTTCTTCTCATCACAGTATCCAATCAGTGAAACAAGATGGCGATGGCGGAACTGGGAAAGCATCTCGATCTCAGTTTGAAACTCTGCAAGTCCCTGTTGGGACCGGGGATTACCCCTCTTCACTGCCACCTTGGTACCATCACTTAGAACTCCCTTGTACACTTTTCCGAAACCACCAATCCCAATGACCCAACTCTCATCAAAATTGTTTGTGGATTCTTGAACTGCTGCAAAAGGAATGCGGTAGCCATAGTTGGAAATAGCACTGAGAGTAGTTCCGTTGGAGTATTTACTTCCCATGGATTGCGAGTTTCCTCCATTGATCGATAACGGAATCCATGTCTTTGACTGTCCTTGGAGGGAAAGTTTTCTTCTATTTCTGCAACACAGACAAAGAAATACAGCCAACAATGCAGCAACCACGGCCCCAACAATTATACCCACGATCAAACCGACATTTTTCTTGGAACTCAAACCTTCGGAAATATTCACGTTGCCGGAACTCAGGCTCCCCCGGGAATTGTTCATCTTCATGATCTCCAGCCCATTCAGGATGGCTGCGGGGTTAGCGCCCTGAGCAACATAAGGGCCAACGCTGACACGAAGCTTATCGGTGACAGTCGACGCCCTAATAAAATCAATATAATATGCAACGGCCAAGGCGTTTGCTTGATCAGAACTCGGATCAACGGTCTTCACCAGCAAAGAATCGACGTAAACATTGAAGTAGAGCTGGTTAAGACTTGAGCTCACTATATCACAAATGTGAAACCGAATCAGGTACTGAAATCCTGGATCAACATCGAATTCCCATGTCACATTGAAATTAATAGAAGGGTCACTCCCATTCATTCCAGTGGCTGTTCCATAGACACTACTTGGAGCTGAATCTCGCGTTGCCCCGCCTTTAGCATACTTCACCGCTGCAATATTTGAGAAGTTCATGATCGAGTTACTCTGTTTCAGAAATCCTTGATCGGGAACCCAAGTTCGCCAAAGCGTATCATTATCCGCCGTCACCACCGTCCCACCCATGTTCACCCTCCAAACCGTCTGAAGTGCCATCGGCAACAAGTCCGGGGAGTTCCCCACTTGATTAACGCTGGAGGCGTCGTCTGAAATGAGCCCATCGGGGACTGAAACCACTTCTAGAGCATTCAAGAAAGCAATTGAATTGCTGGAAGGGGTGAAGGTAATCACAAGGTTGTTTGAGGTCACATTTACGGAAAATTCTTTAACAACCGGTGTGTTTTGCACACTGAAATTGCTCAGAAGAACATGGTCCGGAATCGAAACAGCAAAGTTTGCCGAACTCATATCGTAACTATTATATGAAAATGGGTAGAAATAGAGGCGGATCCAGTGTCTCCCACTCAGTTTGATCGAAAAGGTGTATTTCGAGGGTTGAGTAAAGACTCTAGCTGTCTGGAGTAGCACTGAATATTCAACAGAAGGGACAGATTTGGTTTTGGCAAGAACATCTTGAGAGGTTGAAAGCAAATTCGAAGCCAAATTATCGGCAACGAATACACGACTTCCAACAGAAGAATTGGAGGATGATCCAGAGTCTATAAGGTAATTATCCACAGGACTAAATCCGGCAGAGAAGCTTGCCAAGAACAAAATCGACAAAACCCAGATAACCAATTCGGGTTTTCTACAATCCATCATCACAAAGACTCAAGATTTATCGAAAAACAAAAGGATGGAGTGTCTTTTCGACCTATGTCGGAGACGAAATTCGGCTTTCTTACACAGGAAGAGCAGCAGAAGAAATCACAAACACCAGAGAAATCAAAACCCAGTCTAAAAACTGAACAGGGAAGAGAAAATTTGCACCTTTCGGATCGTGCGAGCTCTAAGAGACACGAGCTGATCTTTCTTCCCAAAGAAGAACGCAGACCCAGCAACCTCTTGGGTTCCGAAGCGACTTCAAATGCAAATAAGAGGAACAGACAAATATTATTCACAAAACCAGCTGGTATGAACTCGATGACAGCTCCAAAGACTGACGGGTTCTTAGATTATTTCACGCATTAAATTACTTCAAAAAAAAAAGAGAGAAAAAAGAAAGCAATAATCAAAAGAGAATCGAGGAGATTTCGGAACAGGGACTGAATCCCAGTAACCTAAGAAAGTAAAAGTAAAGAAGGATTTTCAGGAAGGAAAAAGGTATAGAAGTAACTTAGGGGGAGGATTCAACGGAGAGTGCCATTGATTATTCAGTAAAGGTCTGAAAGGGTGAGTAACAGTCAACTATTTACTCTTGCGATTAAGACTCGCATGCCTTCCCAACCAAATCCCAGAATATAATAATACTTGTGGGGTTGGCTTTCCGATGCAGCTTTGAAAGAATACAACAACGGCAGTTCACGAGTGTTATTTTCATTTGATGCGCCATATACGCTCTCTTTTACAACTTCAAGAAGGATTTTGTGTGAAATCCGCGCACAGGAGATTCAACATCAAGTTATGGGAGACAGTTGGGTACGGCAAACAACAACTAAAGATAGTGGATGTCTTTTGTTTCTGTGTAGTTTCTTATTCTCTTTTGGTACTTCAGTGGATGATTAGTGGAACTCCATGTTCCTGTAGAACTTTATATTATTAGAGATCAATCAACTTTTATATTTGCAATTTTAGATTTTTATATATTATGACAAATAGATTTTCATTAGTTTAAACTCTATATGATTTGAAATAAGTTCGTTTTTTTAACTTATATAGTATTTAGGAATTTCATGGTATTTTAAAAACATTATATACATGTAATTATACTTTGTTTCTAATATGTTCTAAGTTATTGTTCTTATTGATTTTAAGCTAATAATTCAAAACATATGATAAAATAATTTATGTTTTGTTCATAAATGTCTGAATCAATTGAAAGTAATTATTATTCAATTCAATAATAACATGTGAGTGTGTGTTTATTAAAGAAAAAAAAAGAGACAAGTAGTGTTTTCTCCAACAAGAATGTCATGAGTGATGTCTTGTCACTCAAGAAGGAGAAAAAAGAAGGAAAACAACAAAGAAAATAATTAAAGTGATTGGAGCCTATTTCTTGTTTGTTTGAATGTTAAAAAGAAGGCTAGTCATGCCTATTTCTTGTTTGTTTGAATGCTAAAAAGAATGATACCTATTTAGATCTATATTAATCAAGGTACCCTTATAACTATTAAGAATCACAAAAGTCCACAATACTTGAAATACTTTAATGATTTTGTTAGACCAACGTTGCCAACAAACTTTTTTGACTAATCATCAAATATGAGTAGTTAAATCACCTTATAAGCTTTATTTGAGTGACTCACAAAAATCTTGAATAGGTGTCTTTGTCACTTTTGAAAGCTTTTAAGGAATAGTTTAACTTTCTTAATAATCATTACAGTAGATAGGTAGAGTCTTTTAAGCAACATAAATAAGATGGCATAATACCCAAATCTCGGAAACTGAAACAAAAAGAAAATGATCTATCTCTTCGGAAACTTTAAGGGTAATTAATCACGTAAAAATCTTAAGAAATCATCCAAACTCTTTTTTGTTAGAATATTTCCCTATTTTAGGAAAATACTAAGATTTGGACTTGCTTTAGTCACCTTCAACTTACACATTTTGACAAAATCTTATAAAAATCTTTTGATATTGACAATTTAAATATAAAATCAATCTAAAAACTGATTGATTTGAAAGATTTAAAGACTTCTAAACAATGACTTCCACATAATATCATTAAAACACGACTGAGAACCCTAAAACCAAGCCAAATTTATTCTTGAAAGGACTAAAAGACTAAGCATCAAGTCATCTTCGAGAAGGTCCAAGACTCTTCAAGATCAGACCCATATACCAATCATCCTTTCCATGGACATCCTCTTCTTCAATGTCATCCTCAGATTCTTTCGAGGATACGGATTGAGGTTGGGTTGTTGGGAGAGAAAGATGTGACAGAAAGTGAAGATGGTTGCGTAAAGAAGATGCTGGGAGGACTTGAATGAAATCAAGTTTTGAAAATGATCAAACGTTATTACAGTCTTCCGAGATACAACAATGGCATGGTAAAAATATTCAATGTACTTTTCCTAATGAGCCCCGATATTCTACAGTATTTACGAGGAACCCATCACGGTGACGTGTAATGATCTGGCGTTGTCACTATCTAACTTCATCCCGCGGCCCTCGTGTCCTCACCTGGCAAAAGGAAGCGCAAAAGAAGGGAGGACCGCGTGGGTCAGGCGGTATCTAGTACTGAGGAATTGACGGCCGGAATCAGTGGCGGTGTTTGGTTGGCAAATGGAAGTACCCAATCTCTAGTTCTTGGAATACAATATACGCTTGGGATAAGACTAAATTATTGGACCCCAATCGTGATTCACGCTTAGAAGATATGTACAAATTGGTATAAAATATGGAACCTTGATGTAATTAATTAAATTGATCCTTCAGTTAGTTTTAATTATTTAGATTAATAATTTATTAAAAATATTATTATCCAACTCAAAAATGTATTCAAAAGATGATACAATTCAGTATGATACAATTCCGCTATAATGGTCAAACTATTATGCCATCATAGTGTCATATTAGGTTCACAATGTTAGATTTAGTTAATGAGTATTTATAGGGGTATTAAAGATTTTTAATAAATTTTAGTTAAAGGAACTAATTAGCTTAGAAGTAATATTTTTAATAACTTCTTAAGTAACTTAGACTTGTTGCCCACATTTTGATATAATTATTTAACAAGATTAATAAGTAATAGTATGTTAATTTAAAATCTTAGGTTCAGAAAGTGTGTTACGCGCTTGAGTCTAAGAACACGTTAGAGGTCGTGGTTGGACAGTGGTGAATGGGTCCAAGTCTTTGTCACAATTGATGCATTTGGCTGGATGTTATGCATGTATGTGACGAGGCGACCCACCCCTTGCATATATAAAGTAGATGTAGTACCTTCATAAGAAAGTCTACTATCCATGCTAGCTTCAATGAGTATTGTTTTTCATTTGGATAGGCAGCTCTACGTGCATGCCACTTGCAAGCAAGACAATAATTAAACCAGCAAAAACAATCAGAAGTTTGTTGGAAGGCGGCAGACTCCAGGAATTGACTAAACGCGGTTTTGGTGGTACATGATTCGAGATAATAATGAAGTCCAAAATCCGAACCACTCCCACATCGGGAATGTGTGATTGGTCGGCCGTCGAAAGTGGCCAGCGAAGCGAGACAGCGTCCCTCCACCTGACCCCAAGACAAATTAAACAAAGACTTGCCCCCACTGAAGTCCTCTTAAGTGTTTGACCTGTTCTTCATTCCTGCTCCATCGTTCACGTCCGTCGTCATATTGGCCCAAGAAAATGACAATCCGCCGTGTCGTATTGCAGGACCTGGAAATGGAAGACGAGTCCGGAGTTTTGTCGCACGGTAGGGAATTTATGATGAATCTTTCTTAATATCCAATTTTAAGGTAGCTAGACAATTTATTTTTAATAAAATATTATGACGATATGAAGATATATTTTCATATACAAAAATACCATCACTAGATCTAAAAATGTGAATCAAATGTCGTTTTGACAATTTCTATAGGGGACTTGACCTTTTCCAGGCAATTGTAAATCTCTTAGCATATTCCCTAGGGCCAAACAGCACAAATCTCGCCCAGAACTAGAGACCTTTTCACATGGCCACGTTCGTTCGGCTTTCTAATGAGCAAGTTGGGCTAATGTAAGTTGGCATATAAAACTCCAACCTTTGACAAAAAGAAGAGCTCCCTGCATATGCTTTGAGCTAGAATTATAGACACCAGAGAGGAAACATGCTAAAGGTTTCCAGCTCATGGTTGACCAGATATTAAAGATTCTATGGGCTATAATGTATAGATCTATGTACTTTAGAACATTACTTTGGTGTTCATATAGTTGCCTAATGCTACTGAAAAAGAAACAAAGGCTAATGTAAAACGTCCTAGTCCATCTATTCTCGAAGAACTTCATTAAACAATATTTCCTTATTTTGTTCTAATAGAAGACTTCCTATCCAAAATTTTATTGTAGTCCAAGTTTAGTTTTTTAAGCAACAAATAGGAAATATTAGCCCTAATATTATCTTAAAAAGCATAAGTTTACTTTTCTTCAAGAGATTTTATTAATGAGAGAAGTTTTGTCTACACTTTTAAGATGTTGTGACTTGACTAATTAATTGATAAGACATGGGGTTGGACAATGAAATCACTTTCTCATTGCTTGTGGGTAATGATGTTTTCACCCTATTGTGATATCACCCAAGAAAACAAACAAATTCTTAGTCTCGAACAAAGAGATGAGCACCTTGAAAATTAATAATCAACTACTTACATTCGGGAAGAGAACAATCTTTATATAGCTTCCTGTACGCTAGCCTACAAAAACCCAATAACAAGCATCCAGCTAACTTACAGCACAAAAGAAAGAAACAATAATTAACAACCACTACTAAAGTAGGGGCCAATAATTAGCAACTAGTACTCTACTTACTCAATGGCAAGATAACGTGGGGAATTACATGGTTTATTCTAGAATCAACAGGAACAACCAAACAAACTATGTGAATCTCCTTTGTTACCATAAGTAGGTTTAAGGTAATATAGAGAATAATTGCAATTATTCTTTAGTAGTTTATGTGGCTAGCCTTCGAAATTTTATAACGTTATTACATAAGAATATTATAAATACTCTTTTCCTAAATGTGAAGCTCTTTATTCAATAACTAACGCATAAATGGTTAAGTAAATTGAACAGGAAGTATTCTTTGAGGGCCTGCATCACTTAAAAGAAGCTCGCACTGTCAGGCCATCATCCAGGGCCCAAACCAGACCATCTTGCAAAATCAGAAAATGCAAAAGCAGCCCAAGCCAACTCCAAGCAGCCACCACATGGTCCAACTTACTTTTTAATCATGATTACTTTTAATATATCATTTTATCCCTTATAGATTAAGATACTCTATTCTCAAGTAATGACTACAAATGATGTATTAAATTCACATTAATCAATCCATTAAAAATGAGCTCATTTTTTTTTCTTCTTAAAATGGGTTGTAAATCCAATCAAAACATTAGCAATATAAATTGATCAATATTTTTAATAATATCATATCAAAATCAACCTTTCTTGAATGGGTATTCTTAGAAGCAATCCTGATTTAATCTTTTTTTTTTTTCAAACGTTTGCTGATCGGAACTGTGTGGTTCACGGCAATGCCCTTCCTCATGGGTTAAACCTGTCAGACCATCGGCATCTTGGAGGAACGTCGCCATCAAACCAATTTTTCTAAAAATTAACCAAATCCACGATAATGAAATATTAATTTAATTGAAATCATAAATTAATCAGAATTAGATTTTATGAAAATAAAACAAATCAAGAAACAGATTTTGTTATTGACGTGGCATTGACCGAAGAATTTGCATGTGTTAACAAGATCCATAAAACAAACTCTTGAATAAAAATTAACCATGGCAAACTCGTTGTAGATAAAAAAATTTCGAATTTTTAGAGTAGTTTTTAGATCTCAATATTAATTATTAAATTAATTCGTCACAATCTCATTGCATTGTCATCTTCTATTTTGTGGACAGCATAGCTTGAAAATATTATTGTAGTGAATCCTAAACTGATAGTTTTTATAGTTTTTTAAAATAATTTCTCTTAAAGATTCTAAAGTTTATTTAGTTCTTAATTTTGTGATAATTTAAGAAAGGAGTATCTCTATCATCGATTATGTGTTATGACGGATATCCATGCACTACATTTATTTAACTTTGATTTATCATATATTTAAAATCAAATAATTTAGGTAATGAATAAAGAACAAAATTATTAGAGACTCGTTTTGTAAATATAGAATTAAATAACTTTCTCTCTTAAAATTGGTGGGTAAAAGATGGAAATACCTTATAGATAAGGAATATATAAGTCAATAGGCAATCATATAAGATACATATTAAATTTTAACATGCTCATCCATTTCATATTGAAAAAAATACTTCTAATAAGAACTTAGTAGTTCATGAATTAGAGTAACATGTTACTTGAAATTTATCTTTTAATATTATGTTAAAAATACATTCATGTATAAGAAATATGGTATATCTATACTTTGATATTATGAAATACATATTTAATTTTAAATTTTTTTAAAAGAATCATACTAGATAATTAAGAAATCCAACAATTACATATTCCGATTTTTACCTCAACATATATTTTTTTAAACGAATATAGAGAATACTCTGGTACTTTATATTAAAATAAACAAGGCTGAACGTACACCCATATTTTATACGAATAGAAAGTCGATAAGACTGTGTGACGTGGAAAATCTCGCGAAAAAGCGGGAGGTATAACGCTGCAAACAAGTCTCCGCCGCACACGAACTTTACCACTCTTGCTATTTCCATTGTTGTTGATAAAAAGCGTTATCTTTCATGCTGCTCTTTCTTTCCCTTTCTTCTTTCTCCCTCCTCTCGATTTAGGGCATACGAAAGCGAAACTCGCCGATTGACTCAGAAGAAACTCCTTTTCTCTCTCCCTCTCTCCGTCGCAGATCTGTCTCTCAGGTACTCTCTCACTCTCTCTCTCCGTTTCAGCCACTGTCCCCACGCCAATCGAGTCCCAGTCGGTCTGGAGCCGTTTCGAGTTCGATCTCGGTCACTTTGAGTACATCTCTCCGCTGCGAAACGGCTTTGAATTCCGATCTTGTAGTCAGGGTTTTTGGATGAGAGGTTGATCCGTTAGTGGTCAGGTCTTTCTCTTAGAAGGTTTTTGGTGTGGAGTTGGCTGTACTTGTGTGTTTTTATTTTGTTGTTAAGATATTGCGGGAGGGGAAACTGATGCGGGAAGCTCTGGAGCGGTGCTTTTCATGATCTTTCAGTGATTCGAGGAAGGCGAAAAACGTACTTAAGTTAGCCAAATGGTGGTCGAAAAGTTCCAGAAGATGGCAATCTTCATTTTCCTAGTTTCTGTCTTTTCTTTCAGTTTCACCGTAGCCAAAAGGAAGCTTGGTTATGGAAGTTCCCTTTGTTGATTTAAGATCGGTTATGTGGTGTAACATATAGCACGAAAATGCTAGATAGCTACATTGCGTTGAATTGTTAACATGCCTTCCAAATTTTATGAATTAAGTACATTAAGAATAAATTTTTTCGAACTCTGTCTTTGTGGTTTGCTCTTGGTTTCTTTGCTCAATTTATGTTGCCTTTCTGATATTCGGACTACTTGAATGCCCTTTTTACATCAGGATAATCTCGAAACTTGTAATGTTACTTGTGGCAGTTAAAGAAAGCAGGCAAATCCTGATTTGAATATTAACAATATTTTATAGGGTTAAAAGTGGGATAAAGGGAGTGTGATGTTGGGTTTAGATTTTAAAGAGGGAAGGGCTTGTTTGAGGTCATCACCTGTAGAAAAACGAAATACATGTCTTGCCGTGCTGGTATTGCTTCAGGCTTTGGTCTTCGGTTCATTTTCTACTGCTTGCTCACTTCTGGTGCTGTTTTGGTATTTGGAGTGATTTTTTACAACTACGTTGTATTTTTTCAGGCTAAAAGTTGAGTACTGCGGAGTGAAGCTATACAATTTTGACTCTCAAGACTAGGAGTTCTGTTTCTCAGCAAGGAATGTTTTTTCGCATTACCTGTTGATGCTGTTGCAATGTCGGGGTTACTTAATGTACTGTCTCTTTCTTCATAATTTCTTAAGCTTGTGGACCTTGACTACTGCTGCCTGTCTTTGTTAATTATTATATTCTGTTGTATCTACAAAATTTATTCCTACGAGCAGCAATGATGGTACAATGACTTGCTGAAATTTAGGTTGTCTTTGGCCTGTAAGGAATATATGGTTTATGTTCAACTTAGTTGTGCTCTGCTTCTTAGTCCCAGGCAGTCTGGGTACTGTTTGGGATGTATTAAGCTTAATTAAGCATACACAGAGCCTTTACATAAAAAATATTACGTTTCTATGTGCTGGATGTATTTACTTATGATTGGCATGTGGTTATCTTTCACATTTTAGATTATTGTGTGCCTGTGATTTGGCTTTCCATTTCTTATCTGTTTATTGTGTAATGTCTTATTTTTGTCATTGCAGTCTTCTCTCAACAGTTCAGCTTCAAACCTTCCTGACAGTACCGGGCGATCTTTTGCTACTTCTTTCTCTGGTCAATCTGGTGCAGCCTCCCCCGTTTTTCATCACTCTGGTGGGTGGATTTTGTTAAAGTTTCACTTGTTTATGTATTCTTCAGAGTTTCTGAAATTGCAAGATTTTCTTTTGCAGGGGCAATTCAGGGATTGCATAGTATTCATGGGAGCTTTAATGTTCCGAACATTCCTGGCTCACTAACATCACGAAACTCAGCAATAAATAATGTTCCTTCTGGGGGTGTTCAACAGCCTACAGGCAGCCTCTCTAGTGGACGGTTTGGGTCAAATAATCTTCCTGTTGCTCTCTCTCAGGTGCTTTTATCACCCGTGCCATATGGTAGTGGCTAAAAGTAATTCTTGATTGTTGACTTCTGCTTATGGGTTCTTTTTCCTCTTATCTCTCTGTGTGTGTGTACATCTACATTTTTTTTTTGTTGGTCTTTGGACCATGTCATTTATTTTTCAAAACTTCTTTGCAGTTATCTCATGGCAGCTCCCATGGACATTCAGGAGTGACAAATAGAGGTATAAGTGTCGTAGGAAATCCTGGATTTAGTAGTAGCACCAATGGCGTTGGTGGTTCTATTCCCGGAATTCTCCCAACCTCTGGTGCAATTGGTAACCGAAATGCTGTTCCAGGATTGGGAGTATCCCCAATTTTGGGAAGCACAGGTCCTCGGATTACAAGTTCAATGGGAAACATGGTTGGTGGGGGAAACATCGGGAGGAATATAGGTTCTGGTGGAGGATTATCTGTTCCTGGCCTTGCTTCTCGGCTAAGTTTAAATGCAAACAGTGGTTCTGGAAGTTTGAATGTGCAAGGACAAAATCGATTGATGAGTGGTGTACTTCCTCAAGGTATTAACTTGCAACTGGTATATGATTGTCATGTAGTGGGTTTAGAGAAAAATGATATATTTGGTACCTCTGGAGCTACATTTGACACTGCATATAGTTATACTTATTCAGTACCTACATCTGACTTATACTCAGTTGTTTTTTGGCTAAAGAGAATTATTTGTCTATTTGGAGATGACATTTTCTCTATTCAGGTTCTCCACAGGTAATTTCTATGCTAGGCAGTTCTTATCCTGGTGGTGGCGGTCCACTTTCTCAAGGCCATGTTCAAGCAGTAAATAATTTGAGCTCTATGGGAATGTTAAATGACGTGAACTCTAATGACACTCCTTTTGACATCAATGACTTCCCTCAACTAACAAGTCGTCCTAGTTCAGCCGGAGGGCCCCAAGGACAGTTGGGTAAGTAAAGAAAATCTTCCAAGTCTATGTTTCTATTATAACATCACTGAATTGACATTTAACATAAAACAAAAATTTCAGGTTCACTACGAAAACAAGGTCTTGGTGTTAGTCCTATTGTTCAGCAAAACCAAGAATTTAGCATTCAAAATGAAGATTTTCCAGCTTTACCAGGATTTAAAGGTGCTGTTAGACAATAGTACTTGACTGCTCTTTTTGTCAATAAAGGCTTATTGGTGCTTTTGTTTTTCTTATAAAGAATCCGATTGCTTCATCAATTGTAATTGCATTGCACTGTTCTACCTGAGATTAGCTTTATGTTTCTATTGCTACATTGGTTTTACTACTAACTATTTGAAAAATTCTCTATTGAGGGAAAGAAAGAATAATCTTGCTGGTAGACTGGGAGATAACTATGTACCAGCATTCCCCCCACCCATATCATGTACCCCTGCAAATGCTTGTTGATGTTGGCTGCTCCAAAAATAGTAGATGTTAGCATTAAAAATTCGTCTTAGATCTTGTATCTTTATAATGACTTATAGTTAATGGAATTGAAAAGACTTCCTGATGTTCTCCATCACTATGGCATTTGTTGTTAGGTGTCTGTGGGGTTTCAGTTTCATCAAATCTCTTGCAGTGTTAAAAGAGGTTTTTGTGTCTGATGTAATAGATGTTTTCATACATTCAAGTAATCTAATAACTTTAACTTGCTCCTTTTATCGTTTCTGGTATTTGTTGCAAATGGAGTATATTCATATACACCTTTTTTGGCCTGTTGCTCAAGTATTTTTTTCTTGACCGTATTATTAGATCCTGTGCAGGTGGCAATGCTGATTATGGAATGGATATGCACCAAAAAGATCAACTTCATGACAGTAGTGTATCGATGATGCAACCACAGCACTTTTCTGTGAGTCCTTGCTTCTGAAAATTGAGAGATATATTCAGTCGAGAATTTTTCTTTGGGAACAGTTTTGGTCATTTAATGTACTAAGGACTTCTTGTCAGTCTTGCTGGCTGCAAATGATCCTAGTTTGTTTTTAGTTGACATTATATGCTATATGTGTTAAGTTTTCACTTGTACTTTTATTGCCAAATTTGTAGATGGGGAGGTCTGCTGGATTTAACTTGGGGGGTGCATATTCATCCCATCGTCCTCAGCAGCAGCAGCAGCATGCTCCATCAGTTAGTAGTAGTGGTGTCTCTTTTTCATCTGTGAACAACCAGGATCTTCTCCATTTACATGGTTCAGATATGTTCCCATCTTCACATTCGGCTTATCACTCCCAGGTATACTTGTTGCTGTAGACTATTTGTTTCTAGTAATAGGTGGGTCTCGAAGGCCATATGAGAAATGAAATTTCTCGTCCTTCTCCTGTATTTGGATTCCAGTTAAAAATTCACTGTTTGAAGGGAGCCATTGTTATAAAGATCCTATACGGGTGATGGTGTGCTTTATAATTTTTTTTCTTGTTTAGGCATAGTTTGGAATGTGGACTATTTAAACTGCTCTGTTTGTTAAAAGAGAATACGCGTATTGGCATTTATCTTTTTCATCTACATATGAAATTTTAGTTCAGCCCTAATTGTAAATTTGTGTTTCCTTCAGACTAGTGGCCCTCCTGGCCTTGGACTAAGACCTTTAAATTCTCCAAATTCAGTATCTGGTATGGGATCGTATGACCAGCTTATCCAGCAGTATCAGCAACACCAGAACCCGTCTCAGTTCCGGTTGCAGCAAATGTCTGCTGTCAATCAGTCATTTAGGGAGCAGGGCATTAAGCCCATCCAGGCTGCGCAGTCTGCTCCAGACCCATTTGGTCTGCTGGGCTTGTTAAGCGTGATAAGAATGAGTGATCCTGATCTTACATCGCTTGCACTTGGAATTGACCTGACGACACTTGGCTTAAATTTGAATTCAACAGAGAATCTTCACAAAACGTTTGGTTCTCCATGGTCTGATGAGCCAGCCAAGGGTGATCCAGAGTTTACTGTGCCCCAATGTTATCATTCAAAAAGTCCGCCTGCTCTACATGTGAGTTGCTTATATCATATTGTTGTTTAGATCGTAAAGAATTCTGTTTTATTATCCTCTCCTGTTATTTATCTCATTTGGGTGGTTGCAGCAAAGCTATTTCTCGAAGTTCACAGTGGAAACATTATTTTACATATTTTACAGGTGCTTCTCTTTAGTTGATCTCTGTTACTCTTTTAAGCGTGACTCAATTATTATAACTGATGCAGTCATCATCTTCTTTCTTACAGCATGCCGAAAGATGAAGCTCAATTATATGCTGCAAACGAACTGTAAGTCCGCTTAGTATCTTCATGCGAATCAATATATTCACATCCTTTCTTTGTCATCAAAGCTAGTTAATATTACCATATTTTGCTGAAAGCCTAGTGACACCTGTTTGACAGTTACAACAGAGGCTGGTTCTATCACAAAGAGCACCGACTATGGTTTATGAGAGTCCGAAATATGGAGCCACTTGTTAAGACGAACACATATGAGAGAGGATCTTATGAATGTTTTGATCCTAACACATTCGAAACGATACGCAAGGTTTGACCGACAACATAAATTGTTTTCTATATTACTTTTGACTTCTGCACTTTTCAATCAAATCTAGTTCTTTAATAATTGAACTATGTTTGCAGGATAATTTTGTTGTCTACTATGAGTTGTTGGAGAAGAGACCTAGTCTACCTCAACACTAACAAATATCCTACTTACAGTGTAAAGTTCCCGTCGGGATTTTCTTCATTACAAACACCGTTAGTTTACAGCATTGTAATCCCTTATTTCCGGCAATTGTAAGCAATTGTCTTGTCAATCTCGTTGTAGTTATCTTCAGTTTCATCTTTTTCCTGTGCGTAATGCTTTTCTGCGTAGCAGTGGCTATGCAACGAGTCCATTATGACTTTGTATGCATAGATGTTGTAGGGGGTGTCCTAATAGATTTTTCCGCGTACATCGCTCGCTAGAACCTTTTTAAGTCAATGAAAATTATGAACGTTTGTTATAAATGTCACTTCTTGTGCTAAGGCATAACCGGACATAGAAAATTCGTCATTAATTCTGAAAATGATCTTTCAATAAAATATGATCCGGATGTTATGTGTTGTTCGGGGGGTCTCTATAATGAGGCCGCCGGGGGTGTTGTTAGGACTCTGGTTCTCCAATTCTGTAGGTGCCCAAAGTACTCTAAGGGGTTCCCGTATCAGAAGGTATAATAATCATCTTGGTGAAATTACTCAGGTAGGCAATACCTTGGCAGTTAAAACCCATTTGCACATCTGCTAAGGGTGGGAGAATTCTGGGGAAAGAGAAAGAGGATGTGGCCTGGCTCTGATACATTTGTCGCAGCTGCCGGTGGAATTTAATTGTTAAATTGGTAGGTGGGTGAAAGTTCATTGGAAATGGCCTTTCAGTTATGTCGACCACCTCGGTACTCCCAAAGGAGGACAAGACTGACACTATCAAGTGGCTGGTCATTATACGTGGCATTGTTTATCATCCTACCCACAGATTTCGATGGCGACGTGGGGCGAAGGAGTTGGCGTTCTGATAACAAATTATTGTAATCATACCAGAACTGGGAATGGATGTACCCTCTTAGACTCGGTCTTGGTGCCAAAACGCCTTTATATTTGAACACGATGATACGTAAACATATTGTTACGGGGTAGATTTGGTCTAATAGTGGGTTCGATCAATTTGAAAGATTAGGTACTGTTACGTTCGCCCAATAAGACTAAGTCTCTTTTTAGTAACGATGTTTCTTAACTATTGCATTAGGCTTTTATTTTACCACGATTTAGATTATGGTTAGAATTATAAGGGCAATTGCAATAAAAGGAAAAGGGGGATTGATATTATGAAAACACTATCAGGAGGTTAAGTTTTCCCTCTTTGACTCTTGTCATTTATTTTTATTTTTTCCCCTTAACCATGTTTTTCATCGTACCAAGTTTGTCCAAATCCCTCTTCCCTTCAATCAATTTAACTTGATAGTATGCAGATCATAACATATGGTACCAAAGCAATGGTTGGGTTGAATTTCTGTAAAAGAGATCTGTTGTAGTAAAGAAAAGGTTGAGGAGGAAGATGAACAATCTTACACTTTGCCCTTTGACCAGGCCGGAGAACAACTAATACAGGAGGAGGACAAAGCCCCCACTGCTAACCTCCAACCAATGATCAGCAAATATCCTATAGATTGGAAACCATTAGAGCAATCTGTTAAATATTGATGTTGGGCTGACCTTTTGTAAAGGGTGTAAATCTAACCCATTAGTGTAGGATTATTATTTGTATAAATAGTAAAGCACAATGTTAAGGTTTTTTTGAGCAATTGTTAAAAGAGATTTTCTCCTTTCAAGCCTTAAGGCATTCAATGTTTGATCTCTCAATTGCTCTCTACTTCCATTTAGTTGGTGGAATTGTTTACATTTAGTCTTTTTTCATTAACATGGTATTGGAGTTAGAGGAAATATTGTCAAGGTATCATAGGAGTGTGCTCCGATGGTGATTGGATGGAAAATTTACAAGTGGTGTAGATAATTTGGTGGGCTTTGTTGAAGTGGATGCCATAGAAGGCTCCAGTGTATATGAAATCATATAATCATCCAACTAGGCTATCTTTGCACTGGGTGTGAGTTAATCCAAGGTAGATTCCAATTAAGGACTTAGAAAAAAGAAAAGGAAATTTGTAATCATAAAAAATAACATCTCAATTAACAAAGATTTTCCTAGTATTGAGATCATAAACTTTTAATCATTTCAAAATGAAGAATATTCTATAAAAATACAATGGATTGCTAGGAAGTGAACTTGTTCCTCAAGTGTAAGACAATTGCATAACATTTATAACTAAAGGCTCTTAGATGGTATAGAGATGGGGTTTTACAATAAGGTAGCTCATAGGGAGACCAATGTCCAAGTAAAGTACTAGGCCTATTTGTTTTTCAATTTGGCTAGCTTGGTAGTCTTCCAATTTTGGATCAAAAGCATATGGCCATGATAGCACATTTGTTGGGTTGGCGACCTAGCCCATGAACACTCCAACCAACCCACTCGCACCTCTATTGACTCTGGACTAGCTTTAAAAAATGCTCACTTCTTTAAATATAGTCCTATCTTTAAGGTTTATTGAGAATTTTAAAAGTATGACACACATTTCCAATTTTTTTTACCATAGATTGTAGATTTGAATACAAGTGACCATGTCATGAGCAATCCATAAGTACCAATTAACCTCCTATAAGGATTGTAAACTACCTATCCAATTCCATTTCTTCATCCTTTTGTATTGGTTTCTAAGTCATATCTCATCATGTATCACTTGACTGTTTCACTTCGCATCTTAAATATTTGATAGCCTCAATAGTCTTATACATGGGATTTTTTTTTTAATTTTTTTTAATATTGCAATGCATATGCCCAACTCATTCACACAAAGAGAGATGACAAATTATTGAATATAATCTACTATGCTTGGTCATAAGACTATTGAATATTAATTGGTGTACAAGGTGAACTACCTTGTAGAAGACATAATTAAGAGGCATCATGCTTGTTTAGTTGCCAAAGGATTTACATGGAGAGAGGTGATAGATTATTAGAAAACATTTTCTCCTATAAATAAGATAGTGATGATCCATTGTGTAAAGAGTATTTGAACGGTTTGATATTGGTGCTTTTACCAATTGGACATACAAAATCTTTTCTTACATAAAGATCTATTGGAAAAGGTGCATATAGAGCTATCACCAGGTTTTCCTTATTTGGGGGTACTTAGTTTGTCAATTGCAGAAGTCTTTACAGAGGTTGAAGTAAGCATTGAGACAATGGTATGCCTTTACATAGGTTGAAGTAAACGTCTCCCATGGTATTCTCCCCAAAGTGCTCATGAAGGCCAAAGAGGGAAAATCCACTTCTAGTGTGAGACAAAATCCTAATATGTCCTTTTTGGAAGGCCACAAGCTAAATGGGAAGAACCTAACCAGGGGAAGTACCCAACATGTCTTGTATAAGGAAAAGTCCAAGCATGACTTGTAAGAAAATAACCCAACTTTGATACTATATTGAGTAGCCCCAATGGTATTTACCTAAAAGTGCTAATGAATGAAAAAGAGTACCAACTCATATAAAACCTTAAAAGGAAACTTCACTTCCAATGTGGTACAAAATCCCAACATGCCCCTTATGGAAGGTCATAATCTAAGTGAGAAGAATCCAACTTGGGGAAGAACCCAACATGCCCTATATAGGGAAGAACCTATGCATGACTTGAAAGGGAAAAGCCTAGTTTTAATACCTTATGAAGTAGCATTAATGGTATTCTCCCAAAATTGCTCATGAAAGAAGAGTGATACCAACTTATACAAGGTCTTAAGAAGGAAACTCTATTTTCGATGTGGGATAAAACCTTAACAAATAGAGTAGCACTTTCATTATTCTTTTGATTTACATTGGCAACATCTTCATTGTTGGCAATGATTTTGTTGTCATCTCAAGCTAGAAATAGTATTTGAATTTGGGCTTTTACATGAAAGACTTTGGCCAGTAAAAATATTTTTTTAGTAGTAATATTTCATGGTCACATGGAAGTATATTTTTTAGCTAATATAAGTATGCATTGGAGTTGATTTTTAAAGTTAGACTTGCTAGGTCAAAGTGTGTGATGGTTACTCCTATGGAACAAAATATAAAGTTGACTACTTTAGAGCATAATGGGAGAGATCCATATTGACGTCGCCACCTAGCTTTGGAGTATGATTATTCTTTTTAAAGGTTAATTAGTGAGTTAGGTAGTTGGTGACACCTTTTGAGAGTTGTAGGTCCTTGCCACTGTATGAGTGGTAGCTCCTACTCATGACTCCTCCAACACAAGTCCCAATCATTCTAATATGGTCCAGTTCTTGGCTTTGCTTGCATAATTTGCACTTTTGATTGGTTCTATGGACACTTATTCTCTCCTTTTTGTCTTCTACACCTGAAAACCACCTGATTAAAATATGCTTATGCTATCCCAATTCATCATTAGTACAAAAATAATGAGACATCAACTATCCAACTGTTTCTACAAAGAGATTTCTACGAAGATGAGAGGAAGAGGAGGAGAGAGAAAGAGGAAGGGAAATTGGAGAAGATTAGAACGCATCTTTTCTACTGCTATTTCGGCCTAGTTCAAGAATTCCCTACTATAGCTCTTATGGTAAACAATTATGTTTAAAGATACATATGATTTATCCGTATTCTTTTAGTCTATTTTAATCACTCGGTTTGATAAAATTATTTACTAAACTCTGGGATTCAGGGTTACTTAGATTGGAAATCTAGCTTATATTCAAAACTCTCTATAAAAAATGGTGCTACTAATGAATAGTTCACCACCATTTTTCTTCTCTCCATTTTTTTCGATATCTTTTTCTTCCCTCCATTTTTTTCAATTCCTTTTCTTTTCTCCATTCTCTCTAATCCGTTATCTTTTCTCCATTCTTTTCGATCTCTTTCTCCTTTCATCATTCTTTTTAATTCATTTTCTTCTCTCCCTTTTTCTTTTATGGTTGACAAAAGAAAATGGAATAGTTTTGCTGATGAAGCTTGGGACCCCAATAAATGGGTGGTCCCAAGCCAAGATGAGGAAGTCTTAAATTTTACTGAGGAAGCTATTAGTATAAAAGAGTTTAAAGAAAATGAGACTTTGCATCTCTCACTTCAATAACTCTCCATCAATGCACTCAAGCCCATAATCTTGGCTAAACTTGACATGACTGATTACTTACAAGTGAGTGAGCTTTTAAACCACGTGCTCTAGTTAGGGGTTAAGTACCTATTGAGAAATTGGTGGGCATTCAAAGACAAAAGGAAAGGTGGGAAGCTCGTAGTGCCTTCTCGTAATATAGTGCATTAGTTCTACATTCTAAAGTTGGACCGCTTCGTGCTAAAGAGGAAGGATAATGTCTATAGTAGAGGTTGTCCTTCCACTGATGACAAGGCTAAGCTAATTTTTTTAGTCCTAGAGATCGTTTGGGATCTTTGTAAGCATAATATACACATGAGGAAGTGGAAAATTTTCTACACTCTCTTCAATCACTTCAACAATTGGAAAGAGTGTGATTCTATCATTGAAAATATGGCATGCCTATTTAATTATACTCGCTTTAGCCTCCACATTGTTGCTAATAACAAAGGAATTGTCATGGTTACATTTCTTACAAGGTTAATGGCAAACTAATTAATTGCAAATAGGTGGAAATTAGAGGAATGACCATTTCGATTAATCTTAATGAGGTTATTGATATGGAGAGCAAAGCTCTCTTCATACTATTGGTAGAAAAGGAGGCCACATTTATGCGTTTGATCGAGAAAAAATTCTATGAATGATTTTCATGCATAATCTTGATAGGTAAAGGGATGCCTGATGTTGCCACGAGGATATTTTTGAAAAAAATGAAGTTAAAGTTGAAGATTTTGGTATTTGCCTTTATTAATAGGAATTCCTATGGGTTAAGAATTTTGGTAGTTTATACATGTAATTCCAAAAACTTATTATACGATAGTGAGAATCTAACTCACACAAAATATTAAGTGGTTAAGTTTTAGACCAAGTGATTTCAGCAAGTATAGGTTGCCAAATGAAAGCTTGTTGCCAATAAGCAAAAGGGATATTAAAGTTACAGAGAAATTGTTGGAAGAAGGTTTTATGAATAAGCTCTTGGATGGGTTGAGGAGTTGCGTATAATGGTAAACATGAAGAAAAAAATCAAGATTTATGCTTTGAATACTTATAGGCTTCAATGTTTGCTAGAAATCTATTTGTCGTTGAAGTTAGAAAAATGGGATTGGATATAATTTGCATGGTTTAATGTTTTCTTTTTGAATTTTTAATATTTCGTAAATGAGAACTAGTTTGAATATTTTGTAATGGAGGCATTTGATAAGAATGAAAGACTTAAAATGGACATAAGCAATTTCTATGTTGATAGTAAATCTAATGATAGAAAATGTTTAGTGTCATCTGTGATATTATGTGCTTTATAAATAGGATGTTTGTTTACACCTACATTTGATTTTGCATGGGAGGTATCATGCGCATCCAAAAGTAACTATTTGTATGATATTATCACCCGAAAGGTGTAACTATTTGCTTAGGTGCCATGATTTTAATTTTTGATATTTTAAGATCTTCTTACATATAAACAAAGGCATTGTTGCTGATAAGAAAGACATTGTCATGGGTTGCCTTTCTTACAAGAATAATGGCAAACTAGTTGCTTGTGAACATGTGAAAATTAGAGGAATGATCATTCCGCTTAACGTCAATGAGGTTATTGATATGGAGAGCAAAACTCTCTTCATACTATTGGTAGAAAAGGAGGCCATATTTGTGCAATTGATTGAGGATAAATTCCTGTGAATGATTTTCATAGATAATCTTGATCCCTTATCTTTTCTACATTCTTTCCAATCCTTTTTTCCTCTCATCATTTTTTAGGTTCCATTTTCTTCTCTCCTTTTCTTTTCTATGGCCGACAAAAGAAAATGGAATAGCTTTGCTAATAAAGCATGGGTCCTTGTTAAATGGGTGGTTTGGAGTTGAGATTAGGAAGCCCTAAATTTTGTTGAGGATGCCCTAAGCATAAAAGAGCTTAAAGAGGACAAGACTTTTCGTCTCCCACTCCAACAACTCTCCATCAATGCACTTAAGCTCGTAACCTTGGCCAAACTTGGCATGACTAATAGTTTATAGATGTAGGAGCATTTAGGTCACGTGGTCTAGTCAAGGGTTAAGTACCTATTAAAGAACTAGTAGGCATTCAAAGACAAAAGGGAAGGCAAGAAGCTCGTAGTGCCTTATTTCCATCCTAGAGATTGTTTGGGATCTTTGTAAGGATAATAAACGCATGAGCAAGTAAAAAATTTTCTACACCCTCTTTAACCACTTTAACAACCAAAGAGAATGTGATCCTATCATTGAAAACATGGCATGCCTACTCAATTGCACTCACTCCAGCCCTTAGATTGTTACTGATAACAAAGGTGTTGTCATGGGTTGCCTTTCCTACAAGGATAATGGCAAACTAATTGATTGCAAACATGTGGAAATTGGAGGAATGACCATTCCGCTCAATGTCAATGAGGTTACTGATATGGATAGTAAAACTCTCTTTAAATTGTTGGTAGAAAATGAGGCCATATTTGTGTGATTGACCGAGGATAAATTCCATGAACAATTTTCATGCATAATCTTGATCCCTTATCTTCTCTCCATTATTTCCAATCCTTTTTTCCTCATGTCATTCTTCTCAATCCATTTTCTTCTCTCCTTTTCTCTTTTACGGCCAACAAAAGAAAATGGAATTGCTTTATTGATGAAGCTTGGGACCTTGATTAATAGGTGGTCTTGAGCTAAGATGAGGGAGCCCCAAATTTTCTTAAGGAAGCCCTGAGCATAAAAGAGCTCAAAGATGACGAGATTTTTTGTCTCTCACTCCAATAACTCTCCATCATTGCACTCAAGCTTGTAACCTTGGCCAAACTTGGCATGGTTGATTACTTACAGGTGTGAGAGAGCTTTCATGGCATGTGGTCCAATTAGGGGTTAGTACTTATTAAAGAACTAGTAGACATTTGGACAAAAAGGAATGCAAGAAGCTCATAATGCCTTATTTTGGTCCTGAAGATCGTTTGGGATATGTGTGAGCATAATACACACATGAGTAAGCAAGAAATTTTCTACACCGTCTTCAACCACTTTAACAACTAGAAAGAATGTGATCTTATGATTGAAAACGTGGCATGCCTACCTAATTGCACTTACTCTAGCCTTTAGATTATTGCTGATAATAATGGCATTGTCATGGGTTACCTTTCTTACAAGGATAATGGCAAACTAATTGATTGCGAACGTGTGAGAATTGAAGGAATGACCATTTTAATCAATGTTAATGAGGTTATTGATATGGAGAGCAAAGCTCTCTTCATATTGTTAGTATAAAAGGAGGCCATATTTATGTGATTGATCAAGGATAAATTCCTTGCACGATTTTCATGCATAATCTTGATCCCTTATCTTTTCTCCATTCTTTTCAATCATTTTTTTTTTCTCTCATCATTCTTTCCAATCCATTTTCTTCTCTCTCTTTCCTTTTTATGGTCAACAAAAGAAAGTGGAATAGCTTTCTTGATGAAGCTTGAGACATTGATAAATGCGTGGTCCTGAGCTGAGATGAGGAAGCCCTAAATTTGGTTAAGAGCCCCGAGCATAAAAGAGCTCAAAGATGATGAGACTTTTCATCTCTTGCTCCAACAACTTTCCATCAATGCACTGCTTGTAACCTTGGCCAAACTTGGCATGATTGATTGCTTATAGGTGTAGGAGCTTTCATGCCATGTGGTCCAGTTAGGGGTTAAGTACTTATTGAAGAACATATAGGTATCCAAAGACAAAAGGGAAGGCAAGATGTAAAGCCTTGTTTTGGTCCTAGAGATCACTTGGGATCTCTGTGAGCATAATATACACATGAGCAAACAAAATTTTTTTACATCCTCTTCAACCATTTCAACAACTAGAAAAAATGTGATCCTATCATTAAAAACATGACATGCCTATTCAATTGCACTCACATAGCCTTTAGATTATTGCTAATAACAAGGTGTTGCCATGTGTTGCCTTTCTTACAAAGATAATGACAAACTAATTGATTGCAAACATGTGAGAATTGGAGGAATGATCATTCCACTCAATGTCAATAAGGTTACTGATATGTAGAGCAAAGTTTTTTTCATACTGTTAGTAGAAAAGGAGGTTATATTTATGTGATTGATTAAGGATAAGTTCTATAAACAATTTTCATGCATAATCTTGATCCCTTATCTTCTCTTTATTCTTTCCAATCATTTTTTCCTCTCATCATTCTTCCTAATCCATTTTCTTCTCTCCTTTTCTCTTTTATGGCCAACAAACGAAAATGGAATAACTCTGCTGATAAAGCTTGGGACCTTGATAAATGAGGTGGTCCAAAGCTAGGATAAGGAAGCCTTAAATTTTGCTGAGAAAGCCCTGAGTATAAAAGAGCTCAAAGATGACGAGACCTTTTGTCTCTCAGTGCAACAACTCTTCATCAATGCACTCAAGCCCGTAACCTTGGCCAAACTTGACATGTTTGATTGCTTACAAGTGTGGGAGCTTTCATGCCACATGGTTTAGTCAGGGGTTAAGTACCTATTGAAGAAGTAGAAGGCATCCGAAGATAAGAGGGAAGGTAAGAAACTCATAGTGCCTTATTTCGGTCATGAAGATCTTTTGGGATCTTTGTAAGCATAATATACATATGAGCAAGTGAGAAATTTTTTACACCCTTTTCAACTACTTCAACATCTAGAAAGAATATAATCCTATCATTTAAAAGATGGCATGCCTACTCAATTGCACTCTTTCTAGCCTCCATATTGTTACTAATAACAAAGACGTTGTCATGAGTTACATTTCTTACAAGGATAATGACAAACTAATTGATTGCGAACATGTAGGAATTGGAGGAATGACCATTCCTCTCAATGTCAATAAGGTTACTGATATGGAAAGCAAAACTCTCTTCACATTGTTGGTAGAAAAGAATGTCATATTTGTTCAATTGATTGAGGATAAATTCCATGAACGATTTTCATGCATAATCTTGATGGGTAAAGGAATGCCCAATGTCACCACGAGGATATTCTTGAGAAAAATGAAGTTAAAGCTAAATATTCTGATGTTTGCCTTTATGGATAGTGATCCTTATAGGCTAAGAATTTTGGTAGTCTATACATGTGGTTCCAAAAATTTATCATATCACAACGAGAATCTAATCATACAAGATATTAAGTGGTTAGGTTTCAAACCAAGTGATTTAAGCAAGTATAGGTTATCAGGTGAATGCTTGTTACCAATGAACAAAAGGGATATTAAAGTTGTGGAAAAATTGTTGGAAGAAGTTTCGTGAAGAAGCACTTAGATTAGGTTGAGGAGTTGCATATAATGCTAGACATGAAGAAAAAAGTCAAGATTCAAGGCTCTGAATGCTTGTGGGCTTCAATGTTTGTTGGAGACCTATTTGCCATTGAAGCTGGAAAAATGGGATTGGATCTAATTTGTATGGTTCAATGCTTTCTTTTTGAATTTTGAATACTTCGTGAATGAGAATTGGTTTGAATATTTTGTAATGGAGGCACTTGATGAGAATGAAAGACTTAAAATAGACATAAGCAATTTCTATGTTAATAGCGAATCTAATGTGAATGGTAAATATTTAGTGTCATCTACGCTATTATGTGCTTCATGAATAGGATGTTTGTTAGCACATATATGAGATTTTTGCATGGAATGTATCATGTGCATCTAAAAGTAACTATTTGGATGATATTATTACCCTAAGGGTGTAATTCTTTGCCTAGTCTAGACTTTTTGCTTAGGTGTTATGATTTTAATTTCTTAGTCTTTTAAGATCTTCTTACATGTAAATTAGCATTTTACCTTGACTTTGTTGCATTACAAACCATTTGAGACTTAAAATATAATGCATAGGCACTTAATGAGATATCATGATCATCCAACTAGGCCATCTTCACACTAGGTGTGAGTTTATCCAAGATAAATTCTAATTTAGGACTTAAAGAAAAAGGAAACTCATATTCATAAAATAGAACATCTTAATTTAATAAATATTTTCCTCATATCAAGATCATAAATTTGATAATCTTTCTAGAATGAAGGATTCTTTGTAAAATCACAAAGAATGGTCCCAGAAGTGAACTTGTTCCCCAAGCGTAAGATAGTTGCATAGCATCTAGTAACCAGAGACTATTAGATGGCTTTAAAAATAGGGTATTAGCATAAGGTAACTTAAAGGGAGATTGATGTCTAAGTAAAGCACTAGGCCCATCTATTTCTACATTCGGCTAGCTTGGTAGTCTTCCAATTTTGGACTAGCAACATGTGGGCCATTATGGTACATTTGCTAGGTTGGTGATCTAACCCATGAACCTTCCAATCAACCCATCAATGCCTCCATTAACTTAGGACTATCTCTAAGGAATGCATGTTGCTCTAAATATAGTTATGCCATTAAAGGCTTTTGAGAATTTTAATAATTTGACAGCCATTTCTAAATTCCACCCCCCCTATAAATTAGAAATTCAAGTACAAATGACCATATCATGAGCAATTTATAAGTATCACTTGACCTCCTATATGGATTGTAGACTACCTATGCAATCCTTTTATACTAGTCTCTTAGTCATATCTTCTCATATCTCACTTGACTATTTTGCTTCACATCACAAATATTGAATAGCCTTTATATCTGCCATCCTTGAACCTAAGACATATCGTCAGACACTTAAGGGCTTACATTAGGTTAAGGCTATGGATAAAGGATTAGTAGCCTTAAAGACTAATTACACATAGGATGTTGTTCATTTGGTTGTAAGATTATTGGATGTAAGTGGGTGTAGAAAGTAAAATACCTCATAAATGACATAGTTGAGAGGTATCATGCTTGTTTAGTGGTTAAAGGATTTACTTAAAAAAATTTGATAGATTATTAAAAGACATTTTCTCTTATAACTAAGATAGTGACAATTTGTTTGTAAAGGGTATTTCAATGGTTTAATATTGGTGCCTTTACTAGTTAGACATACAAAATAAATTTTTGCAAAGAGATTTACTAGAAGAGGTGCATATGGAGTTGTCACCAAGTTTTCTCCATTAAGGGGAGTAACTAGTTTGTAGCTCGTGGAAATTTCTACGTAGGCTGAAGCAAGTATTGAGATAGTCATGTGCTATGTTTATTGAAACTCTCCTCATAGTTGACTTTCCACCCTCTAATCATGACTATTTCTTATTCATGCAATGATAATATTAAATGACCCTTACATTCTACCAAAAACACTCATAAAGAAAGAGGGGTACCATTTCATATAAGGCCCTAAGAAGATAACTCCACTTCAATGTGGGACAAAATCCCAACATGACCCCTTTGGAAGGCCATAGACTAAGTGGGAAGAATCCAACAAGCCTTATATGAGAAAGAACTCAAGCATGACCTAAAGAAGAAAAACCCAATTCTAATATATATGGACACTAATTGTATTCCCCTAAAAGTGCCCATGAACAAAGATGGTACCAACTCATATAAAGGCCTAAGAAGGAAACTCAACTTATGGTGTGGGACAAAGTCCCAACATGCTCCCTCTGGAAGGCTACAAGCTAAATGGGAAGAACACAACTTAGGGGAGAACCCAATAGGTCCTATATAGGGAAAACCCCAAGCATGACCTAGAAGGGAAAACTTTACTCTAATAGCTTATTAAGTGGCCCTAATGATATTTCCTCAAAAGAACTCATGAAGGAAGAGGGGTACCAACTTATATAGGGCCTTAAGAAGGAAAATCCACTTCTAATGTGGGATGAAATCCCAACAGATAGAGTAACACTTTCATTATTCTTTTGATTTATGTTGATAACATCTTTATTATGGACAATGATCTTATTGTCATCTCAAACTGAAAATGGTATTTGAATTCGAGTTTCCACATGAAGGACCTTAGTCAGTGCAAGTATTTTCTTAGTATCAATACTGCATGGTTGCATGGAGGTACATTTCTTAGCTAGCATAAGTATGCACTAGAGTTGATTTCTAAAGTTGGAGTTGCTGGGTCAAGCATGTGGTGGCTACTTCCATAGAACAAAATGTGAAATTGACCACTTTAGAGTATAATGTAAGAGATCCAAATCGACAACACCACCTAGATTTGGATGATTCATCTTTTTGGAGATTAATTGGGAGATTATATTATTTAACTAACAATAAACCAAGACCTCAGCTTTATTGCTTAACATCTCAATTAGTTTAGTCATGAACACAAGTATTGAGATGCATAAATGCTACCATGTAGGTATTGAGATACATCTAGGATTCCAATAGCCTTGAATTATTTCTATCATCATCATCTAGCTTAAAGTTGTTTGCTTATTACAATTTTGATAATTGCCCATATCATGTCATTGCATCACTAGTTATTATATCTTGGCTACTTTAAAAAATAGCCAATGGTTTCAAGATCATCAACAAAGTTTAAGTATAGGGCCATGGCATTGAGAGTATTTGGTTTGTGTAAATCAAATACTTTAGCTTGAGGAGAAGTGTTCAATATTGAAGTTGGGTCGAACTCTTGTGATAAGTGTAAACCTAACCCACTAGTATAGGATTATTGTTACCTGTATAAATTGTAATCCACAACGTTTAAGTTTTTCTGGGAGCGACTGTCAATAGAGATTTGCTCCCTTCAAGCCTTTAGGCACCCAATGTTCGATCTTTTAGTTGTTCTCTACTTGTACTGCACTCAGCGGAATTATTTACATTTAATATTTGTTTATTGACATAGTCTGAACAGATATGAAACCCAACGGAAACTTCTCCCTTGATGGCACAGCTCGACAGAAATTTGGTCAAATCCAGGCATGAACGACTAGAGAGGAGGCTTAGGTTAAAGGAAAGCACGATTTGCTTGGTGCGTTGCGTGGACGAAAGAATTGGCCACTGAAAGCGTTCGATTTGGCAACTGTTCCGTCGGAGCAACGAAGTCCGATAGGTGGTAAACTGGGAACGTATTGGAGAGGAGGTACTTGATTTTCCCGGCGTTCTTGCCACCGGGCCACGCTTCACCTACTTAAGATGACCACCATAAACTCGCTGACCACCTTTTTGAAGGAACATGATGGGGCTCTTTTGTTATTATGATGCATCTCTCCCTTGTATTTAAATAATTACTTTATTAGTTATTCTAATACATTTTTGTTTTTTTGAGTGAACTTATCTACCGAAACTCAACCTTGAGAATACGTTATTTTTATAAGAGGAAGGGGTGATATGTGCCCAATTAGCCTAGCCCTAGGCTGTGCAATGATGTTCGAAAGGGCCCTGCAGCAATGAGTATTTTGAAAGTTCAAACATGTGTCTATTCTTTCTTTTGGTCCTGTGTTCTACACATTTGAGGGGAATATATGTTCCGCCAGGCACGCAAAATTGTATTAAATGGAAAGGATTACTTTATTAGGCTGCCATAGTTATGACTACAAAGCGTAATTAACTGTCACAAATCCTTCACTTACGGGCTTGGTACTAACGCTCAAAGTTCTTCATCTCCTTTTCCTCTTCGAATGATTTAATTATTTTCCATTCGGTTAAGGAATTGGGTGATAAGTTCATTGTGTTCCTGAACATTCATACAAATGCACATGTGAAATTAGGAAGCCACGGGTCTCAAACAGGAAACACAAGTAGGAAGGAAAAAAAAAAAAAATCAACAGCAGCGAGTAATCTAACCAACAGTGATGGAAACTGATGAGCCAAGCATAGTATACTCATTGTAATTCTCGTTATTTTTCCTCCAGATCTCTCACACTTTGTTTCATCGGGGTGAATTGTTGATACTTTTTTTAATAGATCAGAGAAGGAAGTAGGATCTTTATGCAATGAAGAGTTTAGAAGATATCACTTCATCTCTATGAAAAGAATATTGAATCTTAATTAACTGGTCACCCAACAGGCATATTTAACGCAAGATATAAAATGAAAAATCTAAACAAATAACTTAATTGGATGAACATTTCTGGTTTTGTGGAAATATATTTCAGCCTCCAATTGTTTTTCTTTTTAGTATATATATAATGAAAAAAAAAGGATATCTAGGTAACTATCATTTACCAATTCTTTGGAAGATTCACTTGGGCCTTTGCAATGCAGAGTCAAGACTGTGAAGTACTCATAACCAGGCCTTTCAGTGCTGGCATTTTGTTCTCCAAAAACTCCCTTTTAGTCAAAATTCTATCAGATGAACAGTCATCTTCCTGGTCAACACAGAAAATAATACGAGGTAAATCAACAATTGGCAGGACAAACTTAAAATAAACACCCGAGATCATCATCCAGTCTCTCAAACAAGAAAGATTATTGCTAGTATAATGTATAACCATGACATGAACCTAGAAAATGCAATAGCCAACTTAATTCTTGTGAAAAATCTACTCATTAAGAACTCCTGTAGGCCCCAACAGAAGAGAAAAATAATAAATCACGACCAAGAGATTATTCAGAGTTTCGGCCAAGCCTGCGCTTTTACGGGTTATTTGTAACAATTGCGGATCTAATGAGTGAAATGCACATTTACTCACATCGCCAGCCGCAGCAGACATCAATGCTAAAAGTGTCACCGTTGCAGTTTGGTAATCTGTTAAGGTTTGGTATGCTGAATCATCTAGTTTATCCTGAAAATAGCACACAATTATAACAACAAATTAAGGGGACAGATAATATAGAATGAAGTTAACTTAAAAATACCACTTCAATTAAAACTAATCATATCATAATCCATATGTACAGTTAAAATGTGCAATGAAGTCCACTAAGAAGACCAACTAGAGCTGTGGGAAGGTCAAATTCATTGCAGGTCTAAGAGATTCAAACTCTAATGTCATTTTTGGTTTTGGCATGTAATATATATCAAAACTTGGATTTAATATCCTACATATTTACAAGTTTGACGCGTAATCCAACTTAAGAACAATGCCCATCATCAAAATTCAAAGCTCAAATCCGTTTCACACCAAATGATAGCCGGGTCCTCAGGTTTTAACCGAACCAAGTTCCAAGAGCAGCTATGTGTGCAAGTCATACAAAAAATGCAGGGTATGAGATAATTGACGTATTCTTTTCCACCCTCTTTTGACAGGTAAATAGAAGTCACACTGAGATGTCATTGAGAGAAGACTGACCCTCTTGTTTAAGCAGGAAAGAAATGCCATTTGCCCCAAACTATGGGCATTTTATTGCCATAAATATTTGACTATATTTATGACTAAACATCAAAAAAAAGAAATCCTAGGATAACACAGATCTTTAAGTGGAAGGGCACATAATAAGCTGAATGACCCAACAACTGCAGGTTAGTAATGTGTCCTTATTCCATATCCAAAGAGGATATTACACGGTATGATCTGGGACACCCAAGTACTGAGACTAAACTCCAGTAAAAGGTATACCAACTAAACCAAAACTTGGAAAAGAACGCTTAGCACTTTCTATAATAATAGATTGCTCTAACATTTAATTATTAAAGTTTGTTTCTTGCGATATTCAACACTCTCCACAGTCCATATCACAGCCAAAGGAGAAGAGAGAATAAAAAAAAGTTGAAAAGAAGAACACCTACAGATTTTCATAACTTATCTGCAGTGTTGGGTGTTTCGCATGTCAAGGATATAGATTATTAGAACTGAAAATGGTAATCAAATTAAAATTTATTCACCTGTCCTCAGCGTCATTAAAATGTAGAGCCCTACTCCAGCAGTTTTGCACATAGGAATTTTTCATTTCAACAATAACAAGTTGCAGCAAGCACTAAGAATTACTTGTGCCTTACAATAGAAATTCTGACTCCAGAAATACCATGCATAGCTACATGCCACCCACCAATGTCATAATGTCAGTATTGACCGCAACTTTATAAATTCTACCATTTTCTTCTCAACTTAAAAGCCATTCTCCTTTTAAAATCTTCTCAATACGTATTTGTACCAAGTTTACATTTTAAATTAGCCAATTATCTAAGTTTGTCTACTGTCCATGTTTACCCCGTGCAAAATGATATGTTGTTTCTCTTTGCTACTGCACAAAGTTAGTTATTGGAGCATATAGGACAGTATGTAGCCATACTCAAAATCTTCCAGTGCGTACTTTTGAGAACATCTAATTGTGATATACATAAACATACCTTCAGTCGAGAAATGGCAACAGAAATGGCCCTTCCTGGGGCTTGAAGAGCTTTATGGTAAACCTATTAACAAGACAGAACATATTCATAGGACAATTCATGTTTGCAACAAAAACCAAGACGAAGAAAACTTTGGCAACTTAAATAAACTGACCTGGATATACAGCAAAGAAACAACTTTGGGCAGAAGAGAAACTGGGTCAGTTTCCCCAGAAACTTGAGATGTTAAATCCTGAAGTGACATAATGATAAGGGGAACATGAGAAAGAAGCTCTCAGAACCAACAACTCATTTGACCGGCTATCAACCAATCAATCTACCCCCTACCCACATGAGTTGTTACATTTCTCTGCTCTCTCAATAATTAGAAGACCTTTACTTGTCTGAAAGTGAGAAGCTATTAGCCATTAGAAAACTGAATCTTTTAGATTTAAGAAACGACCAAGCTGAAGATGTAGTGAATTTAATACTGGACCATATATTGTCAACAGTCATGCCTGATGTGGCTACTTGTATTTCACAACTGGCCTCACCATATTATTGAACCCTGAATACTATGTCCACATTTTTTAGCACTTTTCAAACTGATTTTGAGGTGGAGTTGTGCTTGGTCAAACTTTAAGTGAGCGGGGCTATCTATTTGTCTAAATATCTTCTAGTTCTTTTTTCTTTTTTAAAATACAATTTTACACTTATTCCAAAATCACTTTTTTGTGAGTTATGATCCATCTTCACACAGGTACCAAGAACGGTCCCTAACGAAAATCCAACCCATTCATTAAACATGAATATGTCAACATTTCCATATAAATGAATGAAGGATTACCTTGCGATAGGAATGCAGAAGTGTTCTTTCCAATTTCTTGTCCAGCTTTTTTAATGGTAATCCACTGCAAAATGTAACTCAAAACGTAAATGTTAGGTCCAGTGCAGCACAGATTCTCCATGGTCCAAAAGGAGAATACAATGACACTACTACTAACAAAGGCATATAACTACCTCTCTTCTGATAAAGCTCTAAATGCATCCATGAATGTCTCCACCTGCTGTGTCAAATCAAAAAAATTCCAATTGGGGACCCGTTACTTGTTTCCATAGTAGATAAATCAATTCATATGCAACACAGCTAATTTTCCAAAGTATTAATTATCCATCACTTAAGGAATTTCATTTAAACAGAGATGAGTGTCACTAAAACAAAACAGTTCTAAGTTCCAACTAATTATTTCTTTATGGTCAACCTTCAAATATTAAACCTATCAGGAACTGTTATGTGTAATGACACCAGAAGAATAATGAAAAAGCTACCAAAGATAAGAAAACATGAAGTTCCAAGTGTTTTGTTCTGTGATGGTCAGCCTTCATATATGTTGTTGCAATCAAAATATATCCAAAGTAAAACTTTAATCTAGATACTACCCAAAATTTATCTGTGTGTATATGGATCCCAAGAATGAAAACAACGTGTTTCTGATGCAAGAAAACAGACCTTTCCTTCCAAAGCATCAACCAGAGCAAGCGCCTTATTCATCAGTGATCCAGGAAAACTCTTAGCCTACAAAGCCAAAAGGAAAGTGTTAGACCTTTGATCAGCATTAAGTTATACTTTCTTGATGAAGAATTTGAGAAAAGATCCACATCATGACAGAGCTTAAAATACTAATCATGTGCATATTCATCAGCTATTGAATATTGCCATACAAGAGCAGTTCTTTCTCCAGGACTAAGTGAAACAGAGTCCGAATTTTGAGCTTCATCAACTTCAATTCCATTCCGCAATTTGTTGTGGACGTCCTACATTAAAAAGATCATCACGTTAACCTCTCTTTGGTTCACCAAAAATGTTGGTCCATTGACCACAACAAATGTAAACTAAAAAATAAGGACAAAACAATCAATTAAGTACTACCAAGTTATGTAAGAGCATATCCACAACTGGAGCAGCTATTGTTCTTAACAAGTGCCGGTGCAAAATAGCCTGCATATCATCGATTAGTCTTCTTCATACCAAATTTATCACTGAAGAAACATCCTAAACAAGTTGATCAGTAAGGAAAAACTTACTGAAGTTGACTGATCATCATCAAACATATCTAGAGCTTTTTCATACAGCTGCATGTTTAAGAAGAACTGCCAGAAAGAACAAATGTCAAAAGATAGTTTATCATACAGGATTGTTCAAATTTCATACTTATTGGATAAGTTATTAGAGAAATACCGACTAACTGAGAGGCACTTAATACAATTAAATTTAAAAGCTCTACTTTTGGACAAGTACCCCATATAGAAACTAATCCAAAAGACAAGTCACATAATGAATACCATTCAAGCAGCCATTATATCTGCACTAACCTCATCGAGTTTCCTTTGTAAATCATCAAGCAAGCGCCTAATTCTTTCTGCATTTTCTGTCAATACTGCCTTCCTTCTTTCCTTCCAAGAATTGATTAACATTGGTCTCAAATGGCTTGCTATAGGTCTAAGAACACTTTCAACATCATCTATACCTAACAAAACAGCCATTGCATTCATCATAATTGGATACGAAGTGGAACAAAAATTATCTCAATAACTGGAATTAACAGAACTGGAAGCAATAATCAACAGACCCTGTTCTTCAAAATCAGGAACCAGAGTCATAATCTTCTGGATTAGCCACTCTTCTGAAGGAATGCTGACATTTTCCTCTTTTGTTTTAACTGATTCTTTCTTCGCACCCACTTTTGAATCTGAAACAAGTAAGGAAGATGTATCCTTGCCTTTCCTCTGGCTTTTCTTGGATTTTGTGGAGACATACTCTTGGTTATCTGAAAAACTTTCTACTGTCCCTGATATTGCATTCCCAGCAGATTTGCCCTTTTTCTTTTTCTGTCCTTTCTCAATACCCTGTCTGTTACTAGCAGTCTCACTGCCAGCATCATTTGACTCAGTTAACCTGCTTGGATCACTTCCAACTTTAGCTACCGGTGACTGATCAGACAGCATAATACCAGAAGACCCTGAAATACTGAAGGATTCTGTCTCTTTCTCAATGCGCTCATACACATCCTAACCACGAAAAAGACAAAATTGCAAGCATCGAGATTTCAGGAAAGACAAGATTATCATCAACAAACATAAAATATCTTCCACACTAGGCTCTTGGCTTACAGAAGCAAAGAAGAAAAGAAAGCTATGAAAGATAGTTTTCAATCAAGTAGATCAAGCTAAGAATATGGACAAAGGGGAATGCAAGGTTGACATGCTAATTTACAACAAAACAAGAATGCAGATAACTCTAACGAACACATTTCTACTTGTTCCTAGCCTTTGTTCAGTTTTCTTATTTTTTCAGTCCTGTCTCAATTAATCTAATCTAGTATGCTAATCCTATTAACTGATCCAACTAGCATCTTTAGCATGTTTACACTGCTAAACAAGTAGCAAAATTGACAGATACATACATACATACAGATAGCTGAATGGAAGTCCTACTACAAAGGACCAGAATAATGTCAATTAGAGGACCATACCTTGATAAACCCATTGCTAAAAATATATGACTCTCCAAAAATGACTGCTTTATTGGACTGCAAAACAAGACAAACAATTTGTATATGAATTGATAAATCAAGAGCACAAGCAATATGCTTACATGCTGTCAGTAAGTCACCTTGACAGCCAGTTGAACAGATGGACAGAGGGACAAAATTTTATGTGCGTCCTGGGGTCCAAATGATGCAGGTAACACAGAAAGTGAATCAATCCTGTATTGATCCAGGCAGTCATGTACATTAAACATAATTCAGAAGTGTCTCCTTGGATTTAAATTAAATCTTATGCATGAGAACCCATCAAATGATGTGACTACAAATTAAATTCCATGACTAAGAAATAGAAAAAAAAAAAAAAAAGAGGAAGTAGGGTTGCAAATTTTTATCTACACACAAAACAATCTTACTAGTTCGTTTTTTCCCTTTCTAGATACTAACAGACATCTCATCCATAAATCATAAATAATAAGGTGACAACTGTAATATCATGCTGCTCAAAGCACAACATCCACAAGTGTCTTACGCAGGCACAATGAGGTTGAATAAATCTCTAGTAAATACTTAAAAAAGTGAAATAGGAAGAGGTTGGAATAAAAAATAAAAAAAAACAAGAAAAAGATTAGAAAGGAGTGAAATTACCAACTACTACGTTCAAGAGCATCCTCAGTAGCAGCATCCAACATCTCGATCATTGAGGGGTGAACAAAGGCAGTGACTAAAGGTACGCCTTCCGGATATCTGGACTAAATTGGAGTGCATAGACAGGTTTGATTAGATAAAATCACACAAGACAACCAAAGATTCCCTTCACAGAGATCTATGAACTCCAAAAACAAACTATCAACAAAGTCCAGTGAATACCTGCAAGAACTGAACAGGCTGGAGAATTCCAAGTTTTTGCAGTGTGTCATAGCTGATAAAAGAATTCTGCAGCAATTTGGAGGCAGCAAAGAAGAGAGAAATTGATGTTTTCAGTAATTAATAGGAAAAAGAGAAGAAAGATTAGAAAGGATCTTAGCTTTGAAGGATTTAAAAATAGTACAAGATTTGCACTTCATGAACCACAGATTATCAAATCAATGAATTTGCAATCAGCTCAGGCTTGACCATCATTTTAACATCAGAGACTTGAATGGAACACATATTGTAGCATTTAGAAATCAAGTGAATTGAAGAGGAGTTCATACCTGTGAAAAGAAAGAATCTACGCATTCCTTTTGGGCAATGGCAAAGACCTGTTGCAAATTTCTACACAATGAGAAAAAAAAAAATTGTTTGGATAATTAAAACAGCAACAAAAACAAAACAAAAAACCTGATTAGTGGAATAAGAACCGTGGTGAGTATCAAGAAACATATAAATGTCACCCCTATCCTTGAACAGTAAAATGATTCGTAGTTTTGAGCCAAACCACATATTCTAAAATCCTTACTTAGGAGATCCTTGTATGTTTTGGACTATTTTTCAAGGTAGGCTTTCATTGATTTTTTTATTTTTTTTATTTGCAGATTCCTTATTCTCTTAAAGTTAAGATTGTGACATCTAGAAGAAGTCGTGTATACCCCCTGAATGCTTGACATATTCACCTATTTACTTTCAAATATTGATTCTTTATTCTTACAAAAGTGATTTGACCAATCCAAGTGTTTATGTAACTTCCTATAAAGAAGCTAACACCTGCTTTCAAAGTGAGGTAGCATGGGGAAGATTTTTGGGGTCTCAAATTGCATAGAACACCTCATATAGGCTACCAAAAAACCATTTTTAGTGCCATCATGGAGGTTAAATCTAAAACATTATAAACCAAACGAAGTCAAAAGAATTTAATGTACATTTGGTGTCCAGTGAACTCCTGCACGTAGTTGTCCCAAGACCTCGCCTTGCTTCACAATCCCGTTGAACAGGGATTGGAAAAATGAAACTTCTACGGCTACACCACTGGCTCCATCCATTTCATGCAGCATTTGCTGTAGTGAGCTCCACAACACCGTTAAATTTGTTGGGACTGTGATTCCCCTTGCAGAACCACGAATCATAGCACCAACACGAGCAACATATGCGGGGGTATACAGTTGCCCACCTTCAAGCCTACCTTTCACCTGAATTTAAAGACCACATATATCACAATTATTTCTCTTCTGGTTGTCATAAAATCACATAAACTGGATAAGCAAGTTACCATAGTCCCAAGGCGTGGCTCCAAGACAGAGGCAACCAATTCTGAACCAACATTTAGTTGTGCAGCGAGCTCTGCCAGAGCAATTTGGCTACATTCTTGAAGCCTGTCGTTGATTTCTTCAGCTACTGAGTCCCAATAAGATTGTGATATTATTTCCCCTTGAATTAGCATAAGTCCGGGATCATTAGAAACAACATGTTGAGCTTGCTTCTCAATATGGTACAAATCAACCCCCGTAGTGTCCGCAAGATCAATCAAAGAAGCTCGGCCCAATTTAGTTATCTCCACCGGCGATTTCATGCCTCAGTTGATCCTGTCACACCATTCCATCACAAAAATTTCGGTCATTTCAACCAACAATCACATGCACATACAATCAGATCACATAAAAGAAAAGGAGAACAAATCTTCCCATCAAAAGAGAAATCCTAACCCTAACGCTCGTTGTCAGTAAAAATATTTGTAGAAGAAAAGAAAGACAAATATCGAATCCCGTAGGGTCCATTAACCGGTACCGAGAAACTAACGCCAATACAAACTTAACTGGTTTCATCTACTTACAGACAGATTGGGAAGAGTTTCTCGTTGTTGCTTAATACTGTGTTTGAATATAAATCACATAAAACAAGGACGAGTCATTTTCCTTCCAGCAATACTCATTCGTCAATTTTCCGGGAAGCAAACGCATGGTACAATAAAATTCAAGTGCGACAGAGAGAGATATACAGGAGTGATGTATTCTTTGCCGGAGACCGTGTGGAGAAGGTCGAAATCGATGATGTGGAGCTCCTGAAGCTTCTGGACCAATTCAACGACGTTCCGTTCCGACAATCTAATGCTCGATTTCGCTTGCTGCGCGAACTCGAACTGTCTCTGCAATTCCAGCAATTCCTCATCCATTTTCGCTCCGATCGCCCTCCCGCCGACGCAACACGGAGCAGAGTTGTTTTATTTAATCGAATTTCGCTTAAAATTTCTGTTTCGACGTTCCAACCCGTACAGTATCCAATTAATGACCCGAACCAACAATGGTTTTCGGCCCAAAATGCAACTTCATTGCACATTTAGCGTGAGAATTAAGGAAGCAAAATCGATGTCACCCTAAAATGTGAGAACATTTTGCCAAGATTAGAACTTCAATTATTCCCATATTCTGTGTTCTTAATATAGGCCGTACCATATGGATTCCAGCAATTTTTCAACTTCTAATTCTTTTCTATGCACTAGTATTCGACTTTCTTTTTAGTAGGTAAAAGAGGTTAGAAGATATTGGAGTGTTGAATCTAGAATTCAGATAACAACTAATAACTAACTACTAGATTATTAGCTTGTTGACAAACTTGACTTATATGAGTTTAGATTTTTTTAAGAACATTGAAAATAGTAGTTATTTGACATTAGTATTATATGTATACGTTTAATATTTGTCTTTCAATTTTAAGGGAGATGATAAATCTTTTAATATAGAATTGAAGCTTAAATTTAGGTATGACATCCTATTGCTTGTAGTCATCACCTACTAATTAATCCATAAATATCATATAAATAAAGGACGTGTTTAGCAATAAACAATATATTTCTAATTTTCTCATAGTCAAAATGATGGGACACATTGAAAATGATAATTGTTTCATATTATTAATATCTTGACTTAATATTCTCTGTATATGCTTAGATGCTCGCATCTTGAAAATAACAAGTTTTGTTAGTGATCCTAGTCCAAGAACTCTCCAAGATATCCTTAGAATTTTACGATCACTAATCTTGTATCTAATTGATAACTTTGTTTTTTCGTTCCTTGAATCTGTCCACTTTCCTGGGCGTCCAATGGAAAAGAAGTAAAGCAATACCATACGAATCTGTGTTAGTTGTTAGCATCATGAATGCAGGTGGTACTTTTAGCCCAATTTCAGCACTAGCTTGTCACTATTTCTAGTCTAAGTTATATGCTGCATTTGCTGTTTACTTTACCAACAATGTGTTCTACTTAAAGGCTTTTTCTTCTTCCTCTTTTTATGTTTAAATAAAGAAATTTTCAATGAGATGTTAATCTTAAAATTTTGTGGAAAGAAGCAAAACTATGATCAATTCCTCAGGAACAGGAAATATACACTGTAGGCGGCAAATTACAGAACCAAAGAGATCTCTTAACGCCGAATGCTAAAACTTATTTGGCGTAGGGAAAGCTCTCAAATTGCGTACATTTTCTTGTAATCATTGTTCAGGATCTCGGTATCTGATATCGCAGACAGCGTCCAGGACCTTGATCTGCTCGCCGTGGATGATTTCCGAATGCTCCTCGCATTCGAGGCGTCTATCCGATGCCTGATTACCCAGTAACACATGGTTCCCAAAGTAGCAGCCATGATCGTCGTTCCTATGATCGTTACTCCAATCGCTAGCCACCTTTCTCGATCACCCACAACGATGAATGAGAGAGCCAAGAACGCCACGGAAACAAGAACGCAAGCTAACCACATTAGCTTGTTGATGACGGCCATCATCTGCTTCTTGGCCTTGCTCTCGATGACAACCACGGAGGTCTGAACCACCACGACCGCCAGGGAGATGAAGAGGGCGATGGAATCGAAGATGAAGAAGATTATAAACGATGTTTTGGGAGCGATATTTGCTTCCCCAAGGGAGACTCCGGGAGGGATGTTCCCTGGGTCGTCGACGTACTGGCCGGGGACTGTGAAAATGGCTGCAAACGCGACCGTGGCGATGAGGACAGCCACGACGGTCGTGGAGTTGATGGCGTTGTTCAGACCTTCTTGGTGCATTTTGTTTAGGCGTTTGGCGATGCCCTGGACTCGTTTTCTGGTCTGCCGGGTGTGCTCGAGCTGATAATGGACTTCGTGCTTTATGTCGCTTACGGTTTGTTTCAGCTCCCGGGCGGTGCTGGTTGGGGCCTGAGCCTTGATGTCTTTGGCGCTCCGAACTCCATTCTCCTGAAGAATGGCTGCAATGCCAGGGTTCCCTGTTTTCTCGGCTGTGTCAATGGCTGTTTCGCCGGCCCTGTTAACGGCTGTTGTCTCTGTCTCTCTCTGTTCAAGAAGCATCCTCACAATCTGCACAAGGAATACTTGAATTATGTCAAGTTCTACCTGAAAAACTTGGAAATATTCACAGTATTGTGGATCTCACAGAGCAGTTGAAGTCCACGATTATTATTCAAAGACTGCATTTATTAAGTTATATACTAAAGAGCAAGATAGCTCGAGTTTCAACAACAAAGGATGCCAATTCAACGCTCGAACATATTCAAATACACATTTTTCGGCAATTCCACGACAAGTCGACAGATTCAGGTTCAATTATCACATTTCAGCAATACCACGACCAAGTCAACAGAAAATTTGAGTCAAATAACTAGATGCCACCTACAATTGAAATTCAAATGACCAGGATTTGGTGTTAGGGATCCATGTTGCTAAGAAATTCGTGGTTCAAATAACAAGGTTTCTATCATTGTATATTCATAAACAACTGAAAAGGCGGGGGAGACGATGATGACCTGAACTCTGCCTTTTCTGGTGGCTATGTGCAACGGGGTGTTGGATTTATTATCAACCAGGTTCACAGACGACGGATCTGCCCTAATCAACTCCTCCACCACTTCACTATTCTGTCCCTTCACTGCCATGTGCAGCGCCGTCTGCCCCTTCCGATCAGTCCGTTTTGTGATGTCAGGCTCTTTTTCCAGAAGAGCTTTCACTACCTCCAAATGCCCGTTTCTTGCTGCAGAGTGCAAGGCTGTTTTCCCATTGCTTCTGGCAATGGTTGCCAGGCCACTTCCTGCCTCCAGCAAGAAGTTCACTACCTCAATGTGCCCTTGCGTTGCGGCTGTGTGCAAAGCCGTCGTGTTTGATATATCCACAGTCATAGACAGGTCCGGATGGGCCTCCATTAGCACCTTCAACAACTCTGCAACGAGGCAAAGCAGAGCTCAAATTCCACAAATCCCAGAAATCCTATTATCACAGAGAGCCAAAAGCAAAATCGATATGTATAAAATACCTAAGTCTCCTTGTTTTGCTGCAATGTGGAAAGCATCAAAGCCATTTCTTGCTTTGATGCCGGCGTCGGCAAGACTATAGCACTTGATCATCTCCCGAACAAGCTCAACGTAGCCATACTCTGCAGCAACGTATAGAGCTGTCTCGCCGGCTTGATTTTGCTTTGCCAACTGCTCCTTCAATTCGGCCTCTGCAGTACCGCCGAGGATTTCCTTCACAACCTGAAGATCTCCCTCCCTCGCCGCGGTATGCAACGGCGAATCCTCACGTTTTGCGGTGAACTGTTTCGTCATCTTTTTTCGCAGGACGTTCGGCTGCCCTGCCGGTGGCTGCTCTGCGGGTGTCTCCATAGGATTCAACGAAGAAAACCCTTTTCCTGAGCTAGTCCTTGTCTGTATTTTATTCCTTGTTCCTAAAACCCAGATCAAAAACCACATTCTTAGTCCAAATTCAAGATACTTTCTTCAAAGCAAAGAAAAACCATTTGGATGATTCTGGAATAGAAGAAAGAGCAAAACCTTGAGGCTTGAATCCTATCTCCCGTGTCCAGTTCCGTCACCACCTGCGTCCCAGATCACTTGCATCTGCACAAAACAATGATTCAGGCTTAATCTCTCTCTTGGACAATCAAATTTCATTCTCCTTCCTATCGACCCATAAAACATCCGGCACCCAATACTACCGCGCTAAGAGCAGTAGAAAAACACGGTTTGAACGTCTTCCTGTTCATGCTTTCCACAAAAAGACTGAAAAGAAAGCTCTAAAAACAGTCATAAACGATCATATCTCACCTGGGTTTGATGACCGCAGCTGTCTTTACTGTGCTCCATCATGGGACCATAAAAACTCCCTGCAATGGATATTTAGGATCATTATCAAACCAGAGAACATTCAGGCCGACCTTCTATTTTTCAGGGAGGAAGAAAGAACAAGAAAGGAATCGCATCATGTCAAGCATAGAAAAGAAACATGAAACCCACATGTATGAAGGCATTTTTAATGGTAATGTGAATCTCAATCACACCCAGAGAGGCCACAGACGAAGCGGAACCAAACGTAAAGGGAGGGGCTTTTGTAAAGATGGTGATGATGACAACGTTGGCTGAGGAAATGTGGGAGCCGAAGATGAGAAGGAATAATAATACAGGCAGGGGCGAGGCCAACCAGTGGTGCTCGCCAAAGGAAGACAACGGAAATAACAGAATCACGCGCGAGTGAGCTGCCTTCGCTGGACCAACCCTTTAATCGCCCCGGCTCTCTTTTATTTCTCCAGCAGACACGTTTTTACCCCTTTCTAGAACAACTTTTTTTTTCCAAGTAAAAGAAAATTTAGAAGAATAAAATGTACCTAATTAATAGCCAACTATTAAACTACTGGTTTATTAATAAGCAATAGATGATTATACAGAAGGGTCATGTTTGCGTTCTCTGAGTCAAATCCTGACCGATAGTCCTACCCATATTCGAATTCTCGTGTGTGAATGAAAACAAAAAGTCATGTTTCAATTTTGTTAATAAATTGTGAGTATAAAAATAAAATTGTCCTCTGTCATTAATACTTTAACTTATTACTTTCTTTATATGATTAGATTTTTATTTAAGAATTTTTTATTTTTAACATAAAATTATAGTCTTATTATAGGTTAACTTATAGTAATTTTATCTTGATATAAATATGTATTTTATATGTCGAATGTCATTATTTCTTAATCATTAGTTCTCCGAGAGAAAATTAGACTAGTTATAAAAGTTAAAGTCATTAATTAAAAATTAACTTATTTAATAGATGATGAATAATATGAATCTATATTTTATATTACTAATACCTTAACACGGTATCAATTTTATAAGAAATATGTCTTTATCTCGTAACTATTGATTTTAAAATAGGGAAGAAACATTGTTAACAATATAATCTTATAGAAAAATAACAAAAAAAAAAGATAATGTTTTTATGATTATAAATTTACGAATTTAAGGTTTATTCAACAACAACTTTTTTTTATGTAATCTCTTAAAAACGAAAAGTGAGAAAATTCAGAAATTTGTTTCTGGATTAATATGAGATGAGATTAGGCTACTTATTCAAACCAAAGTACTTGATACTAATAATAGCATTGTTAATAATAGGAATGGAAGCATTGCTACATGACGTAAGACCCATTCGCCCAGCATCTAGGAATGGAAGCATTGCTACATGCGGTAAGACCATTCGCCCAGCATCAAGGAGCCATGATCTCTTTACTATAGTTACTGGTTTACTCACAGTGCCCTGCACGCGCTTTAACGTGTTGTGGACTATGCACTCTACTTACAACATGTAACATGCAATGCATAATAAATTGCCCTTCCACCCGATAAATATAAGTGGGACAGAGCTTCATGTAATCATAATCAATCAGTGACATCAACTTGTACCCCTTTGGCCCCACCAAGGCACGCAATCCTAGTCGTAGATCAATGATCAACGGTTGAAATTGTTTTCTCCTTACCCAAAGATCAGGGACATGTGATTCTTCTAATTTACTTTTTAGAGTAAACTTTTCTTCTTTGAATCCACTAGTTAATAAAGAGTGGCCTATTGACTAATAACACCTTAAAGTTTTAATACATGTTAGAAACTTAATTTTATTTGAAAGTTGATTTAAGAGTAATGAATTATTTTTTCATATATTTGATAATTTTAAATAATATTAAACTCTTTATGACACTATTCTTAACATATTTATTTATAATCAATAAGAAGGTTTTAAACTTTATGTCATATTTCATATATTAAAAATGATATGTTTTTTTTAACTCACACAACTCATGCATCTTAAGTTTAGGACCAAAAAGTCCCAAACAATCTCACAGGAAGCATCACTTGAGCTAGATATTTATTGACTAAAAATAATGTCTTTTGAATTCAAATTTTAATATTATATCATAATGTTTAACTTTTGTGACAAATGAGATTCCTGATCCAAAAAATCCAAACAATAACAATAAAAATCTCCTTTCTAAGCTGTCGTTCATTGACCACAACATGAATTTTTTACTTGTTTGTATATAAGTCAGTACGGTGTCATGAAGTCATATTTAACGTCATACGGCGGACGACCTCGTTTATCACGGACAATTTATACAGTGAAATTAATTACTTCTGACGACCATGTTGTCTTCAAACATAATGACAAATTTGGCTAGACTAGTTATTATGAGTGTGATTAATTAAAGTTAAAGCTTACGATTATGTCTGCTCGAATAAATCAGTTCAAGTATATCGAGTTCTATTATACTTACACCATTAATCACATAACCAAAGAGAAATAACGATTATTATTAATTATTTTTAAATAGAAAATCTATAGAGAGAGAGTGAAGTAAAAACCTATAGAACTTAGCCCTACATATAATCAAGAGATAAAAAAAAAACTCATAAAACGAGATTTTTGTTTGAGTATTTTATTTAGTTACCAACTCATCCACAATCCTCGATTCTCATTCGTGCTATTTTTCTTCATCATCCTGACTCATCCACCTACCACTAAGCTAAATGATCATTTTTTTTGCTGTGCTGCTTGTAAATTGGAAGATTTGATGTGCTACTTGTAAACTGGAAGAAAAACTCATTGATTATATAAGTAAAAACAAATGGCTACAAGGAGAGAAGAGGTTTCTCTATAAGTTTACAATAATGATACATTGATAAAAATAAAACCCTAATATGAATAAATCAGGTGAAAAACAAAACCAAATGAAAGGCTTGCTTTATAAAGAAAAATATACAAGATGACTTGATTTTATGTCAATATCATTTTCCTAATACTGTCCAGATGTGGTATCTTCATGTTTGGAATGAAAAAATGTGTTCGAAACAATATTTTATATTATTTACAATTTGTTCGAGTATTGCTTATATATGAAAATGATAACATTTGTTATAAATCATTTTTAAAGAGAAAATGTATCTTTTTTATATTCTTAAACAATAATTAAACAATGCTCAATAATTTTTAGATTCATATTTTTTTATATTTAGACAACAACCAATAATCATTATCTTTCTATTATAAGAATTTAAAAAATACGATTTTTGCTTAGTGCATTTGTAAAACAACTTTAACTTGGTTTAAGGATGGTTAAGTTAGAATTATTTTAGTATTTTTGGGATGGATTTTTGTGGAGGCGAGTCTAATATTAAAGTCTTTGGAGCGTGCAATTATTGCACACAAAAGCGCTATCCGACGAACAGGAAAGGGCGGCGAAAGCCGGGCAGGTACAGCCGGCTTGTGTCTGGGGTCCACGCGGGTAGACCGCGAGTGCTTTTTGGACGGACCCCTGCAAGTTTCGTGTAACCACGTGGCCCACTCAATCGGGACAAAAACCTCGATTAAGTTTTTGAGGGATTGCTGGGCCCCATGCCACAAGAGGCGCACTGGCTTCCGGTATATTCCCCGTCGGAGCGTGCTGCACGCGCTTTGTCTGTACATACGAATCGATGCCCGACAGACACTGTAGCACGTGCGGGGTTTTATCCAAATTTAACAGATAAGGAAATATAGTAGTTATATCAAAACCTAGCGACCAAAACTAGCAAGATTGACATAATTTTCAGACAGAGAATATTTTTTTTTTTTCCCTGATCCGAGGATGTTACTTAAATTTCAGCTAACCATATCTTTCTCAGAATCTAGATTTTATTTATTTTTATCTTATCAACATGTATAAGGTTGGTTTTCATTATTCTCCAAACATATTATCATTAACATAATCAGCATCATATTTTTTTTTGAATTTGTAGATTTGTTATTGTTGTTGGTATTAGATCGGTGAGATTGGTATATAATAGAGGTTATATCTTATCGTTAGATAATGATGATGAATTCTTCAACATTACTATATCTTGGTTAATCCTATTTACGAGATCAACATTCTTAGATATTTTCATAATTGATCCTACATTAATTTTTAATTAACTGTGCAAGTTGCTGACATATATAAAAGTTTGATCAACAACCCTAATTGCAAAACTATTACAGCAACTTGATGAAATAGTTGGATGAAAAAGCAAAATAGAATCTTTCCTTACATCAATTATTGTAAGTTTGACTTATCAATCGTTATCCACAAATCTTAACATAGGAAGCCTAAATGGAGAAGACAAAGGATCCCTTTCACACAAGGAGTCAAATTGAAACTTCTTAATGGTAATGTTGGTAACGATAAAATTCATAAGGAAAAAAAAGGAAACAAGGAAGAAACAAAATACCAAATATGCAAATAAACTAGGTTTTTACATGTTTTTGGCATACAACACTAAAATATGCTGAATCAAGACCATTTAGAAGAGAAGTAAGATTTCTTTAATCTTTGAGCTAATTTTTGAATTAAATTATTGAACCTTCTAACTTAGTATCAGAATTAATGCTAAATCTGTTATATACTATGTAATTTTGAGTATAATAATACTTAATACATAGAAGTATCTACAGAATGAGACTCACATCATAACAAAAAATTTCTAAGATAATTCTTGAATGAAAGAAAAATCTCCTAGTTCTTAAATTAGTTTCTAGGTTAGATCTTTAAGCCTTCTAACAAAGATGATATCTTAAAGTAGAAACAAATACATGTATAACAAATATAAAAGAATACAAGATTATGTACTTGAGAAAAATACTCTTTCTACCGATAGAGTAATTTGAGATTTTTATCTATTAATGAATCATATTTACCTCAATCACTATAATAACTTATTGAATCGATACACATATCTATGCTTTTCATATGAAATATGAAAGAAACCTTAATTGATAAATTTATTATTTCATCTTTAAATATGGTTATTTGTATCTTACACTTCTATCATTACGTTATCATATTTTGAGATAAAGTGGTGTGAACTTCATGTCAAAAAGTATGACAAACGCTGGAGATCTGACCAGAGACAAAAACAGTGAATGAATGATGAAGATCTTAAAGTCCAGACATAATAATCTCTTGAATACCGCATCCGATAACGCTAGCATAAACAGTAGATTCTCAAGACACCCTAAAAGCAAGAACTTCGTCACGAAGGAAGCGTAAAAGGCTGCACTAATTTAGTAATCAGTCAAAGTGTTATCCGATTGCTTGTCTTTAAACTTTACACTCGTTAGATCATGTTCTAGAACTTCTAGGAAGGCCTTTTTAGACCCTAGATCTTGATCACACAAAACACACTTCTTAACCCTACTTAGAAATATACTTCGTTATAAATAAAATGCATACTCACTCTCTTTATTTCATTATACACAATTTCACAAGAATGATAGAATATAAGTAGAAATACAAGTAAATATATATTGTTGGGCTTGATAGGGAGAGTTAAGTGACTAATAAGCTTGTGAGCGCTGTTATAGAAATGGGTTAATAAATATCATAAGAACTTTATTAATAACAATTGTTTTAGTATAATTATTATGTATTTGAGGGTCTTAACAAAGGGTATTAAAGTAGATCACATGGTTAGAATCCTGCTACCAACAGGTTGCCGGAAGAATTGTAGAGCTTGATGAAAGTTGTTGAAAGAGTTTAAACAATGTGACATGGGTATCTAACATATGCATAATATCCTAAAGTGATGAAAATGAGATTATTTAAATTTAATAAAAATTAGAATAATACAGGTATCTTATTCCTTATATGCCTAACCCACATGGGGTGCAGCTGCTCAAGGATCGAAAATGAAATGCCAAAAAGCCTTGGGATGATAATTGAATGGTTGTTTAATTGTTTTGAGTGAATATAAAACCAGTGTTGTGCATGTGAAAGCAGGTCCCTCATTTGTCTCTGCGATAATCACTGCTCAGAGAATGCTGCTCCGATGATGCTGTCGATCAAAGGGAGATAAAATCATCGATGCCATGACAAAGAAAAGGACACTCAAAACTTGCTTTTGAAAGTGAAAGGTTCATTGACTGTGATTAATCTGACCATTGACTCGGAGAGCAAGATTGCTTGTCCTGTCAGCAAGACTTATCAACGCGTGAAGGGAGACAAATGGGTGTATGAGCAGTTTTTGAAAGGCACGTCACTTGATGGCCACAAGTGATGCTAAAGCGTCTACTTCTTTCCATCTCCTTGTGTAAGGCCAGGGAGAATCTTACTTTTTCGAATGAAACCAATCATTAAGAAAAAGATATACTTCAATATATATATAAATAAAGAAAAAAGTTAAGATATTACCTTTGCAAGGATTAGTCCGTTAAGAATATAAATTTAATATATGTTAATATGTCATACTTGAACTTATGTTTTGATATCACATAAAAAATGGCTCATATTTTACTTTGAAATAAATGATTAAAAGAGATGACACTTGAACATATCAAAAAAGTAATATAAATTAAAATATTGGTGTGTAAGACTATTGAACTTGATGGGTCATTTGTATATAAATGGCTAGTAAATCTATGAATACTATTATTTCATTTTTTTTAAGACACCACGCATGTATTCAGTGTCAAATCTGAAACTAAAAGTTTTTAGATAACATCTATTCTCAACTAAGCCAAATGTTTGTTGTCACAACACTACTATTAAAAGTGTGTTTAACTAATAAGAACTATTTTTAGGACAATAATAGCGTCAAAGAGTCTTAGACAACCACTATCTTTAGCTTATATATGTCTCTTGGGTGCTGCCTAAACCCATTTCATTAAACTTTTGGAGAATATTCTGAACTTTTGTTAGGCTCTAACGTGCAACTTAAGGCAATAAAAGATTAAGACAGACCCACAACCATGATGGTAAAGCAACTACTTTTCGTATAGCGTCATGCGTTGCAGCCTAAACCCATTTTCTCGAACTTTTTCATAATATTCTGAACTTCAGTGAGGCTTTAACCACAGCCATGATGGTAAACAACTCACCCAGCACCATTAGTGCAAAGCACTAATTTAGCAGCACAAAATTGACTCCCAAAGTCTCAAACTACTGGAAAAAGTGCCACCCCGAAATGAGGGAAACAATTTATTTGTCCTATTGATTTGGGGAGATACACTCGAAAAAGGAACAGCACCATTGTTTTTCAGCTCCTATTTCATGACACACCCAAAACGCTTGTTCCATCCAACAAGACATCATTATAAGGACAACATAGTCGGTAAAAGGAAAAGAGTAAAGTATGATGAAAGGTCAGGAGTTAGTTCAGCAAAAAGACTGGACTTTCCAGTCACATGTCATGTTCATGCTTTTGTTTCTGCTTAAAGTCATATCCATCGATCTTTATCATACAGCGTCGATATGTAGATTAGTGTTGCCAATACGAAGATCAAAAAGTGTCAAATTTGGAACCTCTTTAGTCTTAGGTCACAATAGCTCCATGACCTTAATTTGATATTACTATTATGTGTTTTGGTGTTTTTATTTCTTAACGACAAATTTAAGAAAACGTTAATATTTACAATCAAGTTGTTATAAAGTAGAAAGAGCTGTTAATAAATTAGTAACTTAGTAATTAGTTAAAAAAAAAGGCCCCCTGTTCAAAAGATTGTAAGAGAAGGTCTTTGGAAAAAGGAAACCTGATCCGCATGTCAAAATTCTCTAGGTGAACACGAACTTCAATGTTTGAAAAAAATACTGTGGAGTTGCAGTACAACTGTCTCGGGTTCCACTAGAAAATAAAGGAGCCAAGGCCTTAAAGAGCCTTGTGCGACAGTGCAAGTACCCTGTGAATTTCACTGTAGTGTGATTACATTGTACAGTAATCACCCTCATATTCTTACCATCACTTTTACCATAAGGTAGGCTGCATAAGTTAGACAGATTACAGTTCAAGAAGTAGTTCCAATCGCATTAAATATTACTAGAAAAGTTTCTTATTTTCTTCTAAAAATTGATTTGAAAGGAGAAAGACAAATCCTTCGTTTATATATAAAAGATTCCATGGATATTTAAATATATTGTTTGCAAACAAAGTCCTTGATTAAGACCTTGTTAACCTCTGGACAGATCAGTTCAACAAAGACTAAATTGATCTCTGGTTTGTTGAGTGGAATTTCCAAAAATTAAACAAGGCCATCCCAACTGCATGTGATTGATTAGATCTGTCCTTTTCGATCATTCAAAGTCAATTATTGTTACCTTTTCATACATGTAATTCAATGCTACTGTCCTTGACAATCTTAAGAAGATTGTCTGATAACGCAGGCCTACAATGGCAATGAAATTTGACCAAGCAGATAGAGTTTGATTTCCTCATTTCGTGTATGACTACATTTGATAAATGCTATCGCTAAAGACATCTACCAACCCACCAACAGAACAACAATCCCCTTTTCATGCCAAAAGAACCAATCAACAGAAGCAAACAATCCTTTCTTCACGCCAAACCTGTGATGTACCAACTCACTGATTAATCAACAATCCGAGAAAGCTAAAAGGAGAATTTTCATTCCATTCAAATCATCTACCAAACTAGGTAAGAAAATGACATTACTATAAACTTTTGTGGGGATAGGTGAAATTTGTAAATTTGAAAAGAGACTAATTCAACGCCAAAGGTGCTCCCTGAAAAACTGAAACCAGTTACTGACTATACAAAGAACATGACTTGGTTCATCTTGGTCCCAAAGAAGATACCTGCCATGGCAAAAGTAGTAACTCTCCCTAGCTTGATTTTTCATGATCTGATCAATGCCAAGCAAAATGACAGCCATTCAACATTTTTATAAACAATTATCACGTAGTGAAATTGGCCATTAGTGTGTTTTCTAGCAAGATAAATTGTTGCAGCAGTGCAGGCGTATGTGCTACAGGATCTCCAAGCTCGAGCATACAATGCATATCCTAATACAATTTCTGCTCTAACAGACTAACCTTTTACCAAAGTTCACACAAAACAAGATAAAGTACCTATGATATATAAATCATTGATCAAGAGAACAATATGATCTAAAGGTCAAAAGTGACTCTTAAATGTTTTGTAACTAGCTTGGAAAGAAAGCAACTAACTTAATCATTGATATTCGTGTCCAAGAGGGGAAGACCAGAAACTTGAAATGTTTTTGTTTATTAGGATGTGTGCGATGGAGTGTTAACTTTGCAATTGATTCAAAAACAAAACCATATATGCATATACAGCAAGAGATCTTTATTGAATTTTATCTATTGTCAACCATGGAGTCTCTAAACCCTTGGTTGGACTGTGTATATCAGTAAGTACCCAGACATCGGTGGCCTGATCTTGGGCATCATCAAATCTTTGTTTTGTGTAGTTAAAAGCACGAAATTTCAGATTATTGTATATTTTGGAGGGAGTAATAAAAATAGACATCAAAGCCAAAGAAATGCTGCGGAAAAGCTACTGTGGCACCACAGGCTGATCACTTCAATTGATCTGTAGTCATGAACTTTCATCAAGTAATCTTCAGATCTTCTACCATCAACTTGTAGAGGGCAAATCCACCTTGATGGCAGCCAGGCATGTTTGATGTCATGTTCTCCAAATCAGTCTGATAAGGAAAATGGGTGTCTTAATAGAGACAAAATAGTGAAATTATTTAATCATACACCATAACGTACAAAGCAAGAAACCGTTACTCCAGGTTAAGGTACTTTCTTTTAATCAGTAAATCTCTCACTATTTCCAATAACCATCATATACTTAATGTGCTTGATCGCCTACAAGGTGAAGTATATTAGTTCTCTGGAAAATGGGCTTTAAACTAACCATGGAAACTGCATGGAGTTGAGTTGACTCAAAGCCATCTTGTGCATTCAAATACAAATGTTGAATTTCCTTTGACTCTAGACTGCACTTGATGAAGAAAAATGCAGCTGGTCTGACGTTCAAATCCCTGCGTGATATGCCAATGAAGACTGGAGTGCACTGCATGACAATCAAAAGATTGATACCATAAACTTATAGAAAGGCCACTAAAAATATAAAAATGAAGAAGATCGAAAGCATGTTTCCCTAACCCAAAAAGCCCAAGACAAGAAAAAGAAAAAAGGAAAAGCCCCAAAACGAACACCAACAATTAGTATCACTAATGAGCAGGGTAACGCTCAAAAAGTTCTCACGTTATTAAAATATTAAAGCTTACAAGGGATGCTGTAGGTACACCAATTTCTTCAACTACTTCACGAATTATGCTATCAAACATTTCCTGAGAAACTTTTTGGTTAATAAGCTCAGAGCCTGTCAAGTCCTTGACATACTGATGGGATGTTATTCCAACTTCTTGGGGCTGTCAACCATCAGAAATTCGACCATTAGGTCCAGATTAATCAGGTAATATGTCTATGAAAAAGGGATAAAGAACCTAATTCTGCTCAAAGCCCAAGAAACTTCTTGTGAATCACTGCATGACATAATGTAAATGTAAAAGCAGCCAAGACAAAAGACCTACTTGCCATGGTACATGCATAGCAGAACAAACTGCTCCCATTGATGAAAAAGTGAGAGGCACAAAATTTCAATACCTCTGGATGACCCCCTGGGAAGACAAAGCTTCCAGGAAATTCCCCAACATTATTACTCCTTCGTAAGACAATTATTTTTTGGTCTGATGTCTCCACTATTGCACCATTACCCAGTGGACTTGAGGTGTGTTGACAACGAATACAGTCATCTACAGAAAAAAAGCAAAGCAAGAGATGCTCAAAATCTTTAAAATTACATTAAATGACACTAGAAAAAGGTAATTCAATTGTTAACCAAAACGTTCAAATACAGACTCTTTTCTTGTCATGGCAGAAGGAAAATTATCTTATAAAAAAAAATAAAACAAAGAAAAGAAACTTTGGGATTGCTGAATAAAAAACTACATTCATACAATATGAACCTATAGCACAAAACCAAAAAATTAACAACAAAAGAAAATAAGAAAGTGGGTTGGCCACAGTGCAGTATGAATTCAGTAGTAACAGTAACGATGAAATGCCAAAAAAGAAATAATCAGAACATAAAATATTAGGTAGATGTACCTTCTGATGGGACCAAGAACTTTTCCCACAAAGGATTTAAATTTGTCCCAACAAAAGTCCTGGTAACAAGTAGATACCACAAGATCATTATTTTGGGAGAAGACAGCATTGATAAGATCAAGAAAAATTAATCAAAATGTTGCAGAAATTTAATTTATTTTGAATGAATTTTGCAGGAAAGACACTACTATGTGTTGTAAAACCAACATTGACTGCAAATTCAAACTAAATACATAGAGTAACTGCGCATGCAATCGATAAAGACAGATCAATGACAATTATCAACTAATAGTCCTACCAAAATCAAATTAATCAGTTCCTTGGCCATCCAGAAGCACCCAAATAGTAGACATACATGTTTCAAACTACAACTCCATTTAGCATTGCATTTTTGCAAGCAAAATTGTAGCATTTGACATTTCATATATGGACCAGAAAAGACAAGCATCTTATTGTCAGATAGGTATACAATAAGATCAACAAGATCAAAGCAGCTCAAAAGCGCCAACGATGTGAACAAAAGAACTTCCATTCCAGATAAAAGATGAATGATAGGTCCTTGCATTCTAGTTGCAGAAGGTTGTGTAGTACTCAGACCTACTTCCACTAGTCATGAGCAGAAAGATGCCCTGAAAGGGCAGAAAATCTGTCTCCTTGTACAGTATATATACTGATGACTAGGGATGGGAGATCTAATACGAACTACCAAGTCATCCAATACATGGAAACTACTAAAGCAATAGCCCCCAAGGCCACCGGGAATCATTAGTGAAAACCACCTAAAATGGAAAAACAGACCAAATACTTTACTTCACGTACTAAATATTGTAAAGGGAAAAAGAAAATAAGAAGAGTAATAATCTAAATTTAGTCAAGGAAAACAACAAAATTTACTATCTTTTCAGATGCCTACATGTGAAGCCACTCAAATGGCAATCATCAACTCACCCACACACACACACACCCCACGAGAGAAACACAGAGAGAGAGACCGATAATCTGTCAAACCCAGTTGAAGGCAAACATGAGGATCTTGGTTTGTTCCACCTTCGTGAAGCAAGATGTGTCCTCCATACTGTAAAATTTAATAACGGATCAAATTTTAGGCAGTAGAAATCTAAAATAAATCGCGACACCTCATATCATGGATGTGGCATCAACACCCCAAGAAAAGCAATGGAGTGAGCTATTTTTTATTTCTATTTTCATAAAGCAATACATACAAAGATGTCACAGCATTATAGAAAAATGACAATCAAAATGATATATTTATGTCAGGTTATACAAAGTACATGACAAGATATAGCATAAAAGAACACTTCAATTATTCAGTGCTTAAGGTGAAACCCTTACCCGAAACTTTTGCCCATTGTACAATGAATTGTTTTTCTGAGCTCGCTGATCCCATATCTAAATGAAAATGAATGACGAAGTGAATAACGGTATAAAAGTTCAGAAACAAAATTTCAAATTGGTTTGATTTGCAAGGAAACCCAATAAATTCATTTTGATTTGAATAGTGTTAAAAACGGAAAGGAGTAAATCCAAACTGGAATCTCATTGTGCAACTAACCTAAGCTGAAATCAAATAGCCCATTAAGGTACCATCCGAATAAATTTGACAGGAGTAAAATCCACTGTAAAACACAGTGATTGATTTACTTTCCCAAAATTAAACATTTTGATGAGTCAACAACCTTATCCAGTGAAGCCATTAACAAATTCTCAAACTTTGCAAGGAAATAAACAGCTGAATAAATAAATGCGGGTCAAGAATCGAGCCTCACCTCAGAAATGGAATTTTCCAGTGTAGTGTCCGGGTGGGGAATCCGATCATATGCTTGATCAAAAGCCACGGATACCTTTAGCACATTCAAATTTACTTTGTTACTATGTTTAATTCCACCATCAACACAGCAGACTGATGAAAGAAACAAAAAAAAAAAAAGATTTTTGAGAACCTGGGACGGAGAAAGACCAGTGGGGCAAGGGAGGAGAAGCTTGAAAGGAGGAAGAGGGTCTCCGACATCGGCACCAGCAGACCCAGCCACCTTCGCCATTGAATCACCCCGAGTCTGCAAAGTGTTCGACGAAAAGTCTCAGAGAGACTAACGTGTCGTAGGTGCAAATGTTTCTCTTTCTTGGAATCTGTCCCACGCCCATTGTGGACGCGCTAAGGCGAAATTGAGGCCCATGACCTTTTTCTTTATGAGCTGACTTGAATGCCTTTTTTTCATAATAATTCTCCAACAAAATTTGTTTTGAAATATCCTTTTTCAGGTAAATGAAAATATTGTATTTTTTTTTTTTACTTTGTTAGTTTAAAACATAAAATTACCTTACAGAAACCAAATAATAATGTTAGTTTTTAAGAATATTTATCTAGAAAAATAAGGTTTGAAATATCTTTAATGGTACGTGAGAATATGTTTATTTTTTTATTTTGCTAGTTTGGAAACAGAAAATTACATTTGGAGAAAACAACAAGATGCCGAAAATGTCAGATTTTCTTTTATTATTCTGTCTCTGTTTGCTTGATGCTGTCAGTGAAATCAATTCACTTAGGCCTTTGAGAATTCTGCATCTTGTCATCACTGCAACGTGGAACATGCCTGGGATGCAATATGCTAAAAATGGCTATTCATCCTGGATTTTTTTTTATATCAATTATTTGTCGTTTATATAGTTATATATATGTAATTCATATATTAAGTATTTTTTTTACGATAAATAAGACCTTTCTTTTAATGCACGTCAATATGTAACTTTCTAGTAATTATAAAAATAAATATTAACAACTATGTTTCTAAAGAATGATTCATATTTAATTTAAAATCTTAAAATATTAAGTGAAAAATTTTATTTTTTATAAACTAATCTTTCAAGCTTTATTATTTTTAATATATGACATAACATGTTCTCTAGTCCTAATGATGAGATAATACTTCATACATGATTTTTTTTCCTGAACAAAAGAATGGAAGATAGAATATAAATTTTTAATAAAATTATTAACAATGAAGAATAATAATTTCATATCTTTAATTTAACATCTTCTTGTACATAGATTTTAAAGGAAGAATAAATCTTTGTTTTTATAGCTTGGAATTTGAGTTTTATAATATAGTCCTAATAAATTGATTCTTTGTAACTTATGTTCAACTTCAAACTCTATAAGTATGCTTAGTGTAGAAGAAAATTTCCATTTTGTTAGACTGGGAATACAACATAACTAGGTCTTGTGGCAAGGTAGGCTATTCTTGGCCGTGGTGGGCAGTGTTTGGATTAATAAGGGGATGGATTTTGGATTTCTCGAGTTACATTTGGATGTGTTAGAGCAATAATCCCTAAGAAACCTAACGGTCCATGAGAGAAGGGAGAAGATGCCAAGAGCATTTTTTGGTTTGAGCTGGTTAATTTCTCATTAATGACATTTCTTACATGTACAAGGGATTTAAAAGGGTAGTTAGGGCTTACATCAACGTGACATCATCAACATATACCCTATAGTTAAAATCTAACAAAATTACTTAAAATATAATTAATTAACTAACTAATTAAATAAAAAACAAATACTTGAATCCTAACTAATCAAAGGTTGGTGCGTGACATATTTCATCTCATTCAATTAAAAAAAATTGAAGATAAAAGACTTACATAAAAAAGATAAAATTGTTAAATTATATAAAATGTGAAAACCTTCCCTAAAACCAGAACTTAAATGCCACTGCAATTCAATCAAGCATACTGCTTGTCATGAAGTGTCCTTCATCTGCTTGACATGACCTGCCAACAACCTGTTCACAGAGTTTTCACCGTGAAATCTCCAAAAACCAGAAGTTAAAGGAACCAGAAAAGACACAGTAAAACGCCATGGACGATCATTACTTCTCCCGTGCTGTTATAGGACAGTCTTGGGGCCACAGGCAGGTCAGATTTTCGACGAGCTTTTATGGTTACCGTAGCCCCCCACATCGCCGTTGCTGTCTCGCGATTTCCGTCCAGCGAAAGGTAGACGAGAGAGCGATACATCATGTTTGGGTGAAAGAGACTATAGACGGCCCGGAAACATGGCGATTTTCTACAGAAAGAAGAGGAGGACCAGTTGGACTTTGGAGACGTTTTAACATCATCGTACAAACCTCGAAGTCATTAGTGTCGTTAATGCGATGGGCCATGGGTGCTTCTTTCAAGCAATATAAAGACTTGTGTTTTTAATGCATGATCTAACGTCAAGAAAAACCGGAAAAAGTTTTCCATCGCCGGTGATCTGAGAGGTCAGTATGTCCTGCAATGAGCTATAACTTTTCACTTGTCTTTTTTACTAAGTTTTTGTTCTTGCGGGAGGGGCTTGTCTTTAGAAGAAATTTTGGTAAAATGATTTAAAAATGTGTAATGGGATCTTTTATTTCTTCTTGGGATGCTTGTTTTCATGTTCTTGAATTTTTTCCGATGGTACTCCACAAGAACAATGTCTAGTTATTTGCATGGAACTCATGCTTTGAATTCTCTTGACAAATGGCATGTGAGGTGAAAAGCAAGACGACTATATAATAGGATTCATTAGTTTTGATATTTTTAGAAAATATGAGAACCCTTTGAAGCTTGAGATGTTGAAGGTCTTTGGGTTTTGGGTGCAGGCAGCTTGAATTTTTTTCTTTAACATTTATTTTCTAGAAAAATAAAGCAAATGAAAAATTATAAAGAATAATAACTGAAGGTAGTCAAACTAACAACTTAAGTTTAACTATCTATAGAAAAGATAGGGACATTTAAAGATTAGAACAAATATTTCGACAACCCATCATATCAGTTTCAATAGTAATCAAATCACCTTGATCATCTGTTTTTCATTCTTTTTGTTTTGCTTTTATGGGATATCTTTATGATGATGTGATAAAACAAATTGGAGTTAACTAGGTACATGCATAAATGTCAATGAATTACCAATTGTGACAATTGGAATAGCTTCTGTTTTTGTCATTACCCATTCCAAACTCTAACCATATGTGTATGAACATAGTACTATGATAATGACATTTGTTTAATGAATAATGTTATCATTTTAAAATATCAAATAGGTGATTTGAGAAAATGCTAGAACTCCAATGACCCTTATAGTAATTGTTTTTTTATTTTAGGCAATTTTTTGATATGTAGAAGTTTAATAAAATGAAATTAAGAGTAATATTTCTTGAGCACCTACTTTTTTTTTTTTTATTTAACATATGGACCACTGAGCTAGGGCCTCCGTCCTTCTTGAGCACTTCCTTGATAGTTATAAATAAAGTAAAGAAATGAAGTACTTGTTTCTAGAAGTACGAAAATTATTACAAAATTAAAATATGAAGTTTTAAGAGACAACATTTAGCAATCATCTTATTATAAATATCAAAATCAATCCTCATCCTTTTTCCATCATCAAAGCCAACTTCGCAGCCCTTGCTTAACAGTTCTTCTGCCATACATAACATATGAGACGAGAAGATGGCAGTGGTGGCGGTGGGGGTGGCACTGTGGATGTGGAGAAGATGGCCACAGTGATGGTGGTGACTGTGGATGTGGAGCCATGGCTGAATCTTGATAAGAACTTGAAGGAAATGGAAGGGATACGAACTGATGCGACCCACTTTTGTGACAGAAATTGGGGGCTCTGGAGTTAATTATTATTTTTCAGTAAATAAGCAAAGTCCAACAAATAATCCAGGAATGAAGAGTCTGTGACAAAAAAAAAGTAAGTAATTTTGAGTAAAAGACAGAACTAAAGTGTATTCTGCAAAGAAAAAAGGAATTATATAATAGAAGGTTTTTTTTATTAGGTTAAATATATAATTATCTCAAAGATATATCTTTTTATAAGGGGAAAAAAAAAACTATCTTTCAAAGATGATGCAAAGTTGATACTGGTACATTTTAACAATTTGACTTCTATCTTTATGGATTTTATGCCCATTTGATAATTCAATTATCTTTAAAATATATTTTAAGAATTACCTGAACAACTTTTAACTTGAAGAAGTAGTTTGATGACTTTTTAAAAAGATCTTTTAAGGTGATTGAATCACTTTTCTCTAAGTCAGGCAGTTGAGTCATCCTTAAACACTTCCACCAAACTCTAAGTGATAAACAGAAGAAAGTCACCTCCTTCGCCAGCTTTTATGGGTCAAAATCAGATACTATTTATCACAAACGTCAATATTTTTGTGTCTTCTACCACAATTTATATTTTTAAAGATAAAAATCTCATCATTTAAGGAATATATATTCTTTTCTTATTTTGTGATTTTAATAATAAAAAGGCTCCTTAACATGTAAAAATTCAAAGGCATATAGATGAAGAGATCAACCAAAGAATTGTTAAAAAAAAAAAAAGTACTTTTTGACATCAATATTAATAATGACATAAATTAATCGGTCAATACGTTAGTAGTTCACTAGTTAAATAATTGTCCCGAGTTAAATTGTGAATTTGACATCTCTTACTTTTAAACTTTTTGTTGACTTGGTTAAATGGGGATAGAAAAATTGTATCTCACCGAGCTGCGGGACTAGATCGTACTTCTAAACCCCTTTTTCCCTAAAAATAAAAAATAAAACATGAATCTATTGATTGTCAACCCTTTATTTTACAAAAAAAGTTCATATTTTCTGATTTTGGACAATCGATGATTGAAAGTCAGTCTCTTGCCATAATATTGCGTTTTGAAACAACAAGTGGACAGCAGGGGAAGCTCAAGTGAACATTAATGGCGGTGTTTGGTGGCTCTGATAAAGCAGAATTGATTGTGCCAACCCAGCATCCTCCTCCTTGTCATCTTCCATTTCTGATTGCCCATGACATTAAGAGCCGGAAAACATGACAGATCACGAGCCCTTTCTCTCCGGTGGTCCTCCCTCTTAGCTGTCCCATGGAAGTAGACGCCAGGCGTTTCTGCAGAAGTTACCGTTCATCTCCCCTTCATAACCCTCTTGCCTGGCCTCCCTTAAATCCGGTATAAACTTAACATAGACAAACTAAGAATTTAATTCAAAGGAATCGCTTAAACATTTTTATAGAACCCGGAAAATAAGAATCATTTGGTAAAAGGAAGTTGATAAATACTTGGTTTAGTTGGGAGTACATGTTTCTTAAAACTTTTGGATTTTAGGTTATAATGCTAATGTAATATGTGAGTTTGGGTGTGTGGATAAAATAAAAAATAAATAAAAATTGGCAGAAGGGACAACGGTTACCTTTTCTAGGGTGGGCCACTACCATTTACTCCGGGGACTGATAGGTTACCTACACCAATGAATTGTGTCCTTTCGTATTTGGTGGACCTCCACCAATAAGAGGTCTCTCTCTCGCAAAGGTGGCTACAGGTGTGTTTTTATTTAACAAATACATAAAATTTTAGAAGAATCTTATTTTTAATAAGTATGTAGGGTTTTATTCATAACATTAGAAATAAGGAACATTTCTTATTATTAAAAAATCTGTTTATGCACGTGAAAAAACTGAAAATGAAAGCTTTTAACCTTCACTCAACAAAGTACTTGTACAAGAAAATTTAATATTTTTAAACAAAGACATCATTTCAAGTACTATTTTCCTCATTATTGTCAATAAGAGTGGAATACTAGTTCACTTATTTTAAATTTTTATTATAAATATGCTCAGTTTATATGCAATAATCATAAGTTAAGAAAAATAGTTTGAAAAATCTTGCATAAATCTTTTCTTTTTATGACTTTGATCATCTATTATAGTATAATATTTTAAACTCTAATAGGCCGATAAACAGCATGCTGTTCAAAAGAACCGGCTTTCTTGGCTAAAAGAAACTTCGAAACCAGAACACTAAGCGGCTAGTAATTGCTTATGGTTCCTCTAAGATCTAGTGATGCTTCTCTTTCAGCTCATCTCTAGTTGTGGATCCCTTTGAGCTTTTGGTCGGGATTCTAGGGTTTGTTTCATTTCATCTTAATTGTCCCGGTGGAAGGGGGCCCTAGATCTGGTTGGGGCTAGATGAAGATGCAGCAGCAAGGCAGCTGCACATTTATGATAGTTATGACACAAAAAGGGTTGGTTCACAGAGCAGCCACCCTGGACAACTTGCTTCTAGACTAGTTTGATTTATTACGACTAGAAAAGGTTCTATATTTTGGTTTATTTATTCAACTATGCGATATAGGGAGTTCCCTGGCATTGCATATCTGTATTTCTTTGGAGCTTGCTTACCCATTGCACTGAGTTGCGTAAATATGTAAGATTTCTGAGTTGGAGATGATGAGATTTTGACACGTCACAAGGACTTTCATTTATGTGTAGGTTATTATGTTTAGCAAATTTGCCAAGTCCTGCCTGCTATGAATGCTTCTGGTGTAAACCACGTGATAAGGAAAGGACAAATTTGGTTGGAAAGCTGTTAAAAAGAATGATATAATATCAGAGTGCAGGGTACAATGATTTTATATGATGTATTGGTACAAAACTTATGATTTACCTATTGTTGAAAGACAGACTACGTGTGAAGAATAATATGAACTATCTTACATTATTTAAATACGAAGGGTTTCTTAATACATGCATGATAAAACTAACTATATTTTATTAATAATCGGTGAATAAATACAAGCATCTTGTATTTGTTAAGATTGTTTCAAATAGGATGAAAAAGTAGTACAACAATTAATCTTGGATGAAAAAGCAAAACAGAAATCGATAGCACTCAATAGGATGGCAGACTTCTCTTTTTACTGGAAGCAGCACACCTTATTGGGTTATGAAATCCGCCATGGATTTCAACAATGAGAACCTTCTTATAGTGTACAGAAAAATAATTGAAAGACGGTAAGAAAGCCACTTTGAGAAGTAAAACTAGGGATGACTGTAACCAAAATTCTTTCACCTTTTTTTTTTCTTTTCACTCCGGCATCTTGAAGGTGCTTTCTTCCTCCTGGTTGATCCAACCGAACTTAGCGAAGAAAGGGTTTTCCAGCCGCTCCGGCGGGTAGCCGGCGATGCAGTCCGTCCACACATTTTCGCCGCCCAAATCACTTACCACCTCCCACAAAGAGCTGTTGCATTTAAAGCCAGCACCGAAGCTTATCATCAAGACTCTGCCGCCCTTCTTCAGCCGTTTCTTGGCCTCCATGTACGCCAAAACATACCACAGGCTGCTCGCCGATGTGTTTCCGAACCGGTGCAGGGTCATTCTGGCCGGCTCTAGATCATATTCTGTGAGGTTGAGGCTATGTCCGATGCCGTCGATAACCGCCTTTCCTCCGGTGTGGAGGCAAAAATGATCGACGCCGGTCTTAAAGTTCACTACAGATTTGGGTGTGCCGGTCTTGTTGGAGGTTTTGCTCAGTTTCTTGATGAGGTAAACAACCATGAATCTCAGCAGTTCCCTCGTCGGCAGAATCTTGGGCGACAGCTCCCTCAGGTTATCAACAAAAGCCCGAGTTGCAGCCTTCGGCAGGTTCTTGCCGAGGTGAAACCCGAGCCTCCCTTGGTCATCTTCCATTTGCATGCAACAGCCAAATGAATCATCTCTGCCGCCGTGGTTTGTCCGAACCAGGCACTTTAATCTGAGCATGGCTCGGTGTTTCAGGGCCCGTTTGTTAGTCAAAAGGGCGGCGCACCCGCCGGACCGGAACAGACAGTTTGAAAGAACCATTGATTTGTCATTCCCTGTATACCAGTTCGGACTCAGAGACTCCGATGTCACAACCAGAGCATACAAATTCTTGTACGACTTGAACAGGTTTCTGACAATGTCGACGGAGATCAGGCTAGCACTGCACCCCATTCCGGTGAGATTAAACACCTTGATATCTTCCCTCATCTTGTAATGGTTGATAATCCGAGCAGACAAAGACGGCATCGTGGAGAGCATCGAGACGTTGACGACGAGCACATCGATTTCCGAGGGAGAAATTCCCGTCCTGGCCAAGAGCTTCGCAACGCTATCCTGGTAAAACTCCTCCATCTCCGAGATCCCATCCTGCAACGTGGGACTATCTTCCCTGCCATCGAACACGATCCTCGGCCCGTACGTTTGCTCGCCAATGCCGGAGCTCACGATGGCCTTCAAAAGAAACTTATACTCCGACAGACCAAGATTCTTGGTCCTCTTTATGATCTCCCCGCAGAAATCCGTCTGCAGCATCCTGTCTTCCGTCGGCTTGTAGCATTCATAGTCCAAAATGTAACACTCCTGATCTCTTCTCCCATCCACCCACTTCCAGATCATGAACAGTGCGTAGAGGACAGGAAAGACAAGGACTAAAGAGAGGAACTCCATGGAAATGAATGAAGAGCGAGAGAAAGATCAGAGACAGGAGGGATTTGCAGCCTTTGTTTGATGGGAATTCAAATGGGGGTCTTATATAAGAAATCCATGACTGTGCGTGAGTTGGACATGTGAAAATGCTTAATACCGGTTCCCATTACTCAACTCCCAACGAACTAATTTGCATGCAACTTTCCGTATCAATCTTTATTACAAATCAAACGTGGGTCATACTTTAGGTGCTGGAAAGCAAGTAAGTCTTCCATTTTCTCCAAGCTCTGAGCTTGGAATCCGTCAATTCTTTTGTCAACTTGTGGGATTTGGTTAATACTTCTGCTGATGTCAAATCTCACTTGGGTTGAAAGCTTTCTATCTTGGTCCTCCTAACTGTGGAATTTTATAATCATTCTTGAGTTCACAGCAATCCGCGTTCATTTAGTAGGTTCACGAGATGGTTAGCTCATTTAATTGTGATGGGTGGCGGATGGAACTCATTATGCTCCATTATTTGAGTGAAATTTTGACAATATACAAACCTCCACTATGTTGAACGACTCGCCCAAAAGTTGTTTTAATCCATGCTCCCGAAGAAAGAAGGTGGGTGACAATAATGCAGTGCTGTAAGGAAATGACATTGTTGTTCTTACACTTGGCAAGATCCCTCAAGGAAACCAAAAGAGTATTTGAATAATATAGAATACAAGCTATTTTTAACATAATGCGGTGCATTATGAGATGATATAATCGTTGGTGTCTTTTCTAGAGAGGGGAAAGGCAAGTGCTGTATTTCCATTTACAGACCAGTTTATTTCCTTCACTAGACGTGCTACTTTACAAATGATGGGTGACTGGATACCATATAGGCCATAGCGATCACAGAACTTTTTGCTAAATACAAACATAAAACATAGTTCTCTGAGGTAAAACTTAATGAAGCTTCAAAAGGAGAGAAAGAACGATGGCTTTCAGCTAAATAAAGCATTAGGATTGGACTTGTCCGGAGTTGTTTTTCATGGTCCAGCAAAGCATTTATTGCTCTACTTTCTTTGCCTTTGATAGTTGATTTTCTTGCGGTCGCGGGGAACTGCAGCATTAATATGTGATTTCAACGTCGGGTGGTTAGCATCCACTTTACTTTTCAATTTGTCAAGGTTTGACCCAAAGCTCTAAACTATCCATAAAAAATTGGGCAGGCTTGTTCACCGTCAACGGGAGTTTCTGTTGGAGTAAACTCTTGACTCCACGAAGCAACGAAGCAATTTCTCACCAATGAGAAATCCTCGTCCTTAGCATACAAGCTCTTTTTTCTTTCTGTTTTTTATTTTTATAAGAAAGTCTAAAATCTGATTTAAAAGTTAATTAATTAATATATTTTTTATATTTAAATACTACTTAATGATCATACTTTTTTAATGAAGGGTTTTTGTATCTAACGCTCTCTCATACATTGAATATACCTTGGATTTAAGTTAAATGAATGGAATGGATGCTACTTGCACACCAAGCATATTTTAAGAACTCAAGTTTGAATATGAATCAATGTATCTTTCTAAACTTAATACACATTAGAAATATGCCTAAGATCTAACTTAAAAATTAGCTCATGAATTAATGAGACTTTTTAAAAAAAATTTAAATACTATTTAAGGACCATATCTTTCAAATGTAAGACTTTTAGTTTCAATTAGGATATGTAATTACAAGTTTCACAAATGATATCATAATGGAAATAATGTACCTAAATTGTGTATCATAATAGAATCTTTAGATGATATTATATTTGAAAGCTTATTCTTCTTTAAAATTAACTTATAAAAAAGAAAGATAATTCCTTCAAGTATAAAACATTTCCAAAAAAATTAAAACTTCAAGTAAGATAGTACAAGTTCTAGTTCATTTCGGGGTGACAGCTTCCGCATACCAGCTGTTGCGTAATGACAATGAATTTTACCAAAAACAAGCAAAAAGAAAAGGCCTACGAATTGGCTTCTTGAGAGTATGTATATATTTTGTTTTAAAAAAACTCCCAAATGCCATTTAAGTAATGCAGAATGTTCTTACCACATCCTTATCTTTTATTCTTGATGGTAAAGACCAAACGCAAGATGTTGAAAGAATTAATAGAAAGAATATCGATAATGCAAATCAGAAAACGATCGCTATTGAGACTCAACGATACCCTTCACGTAAGGCTCATTAAGTCAACCCCTCCGATGCTTTCCACCTATTTCCGGAAGCAAACGACAAGTTTGCGTGAAGTATGATGGAGAACCAAGTGATTAAACCCTCTTTCAGTCCTTCTACATCCGTGCATTGTTCTCCTAGAGTAACAAGGACCATCCATGCCAAAAAGCAGGGAAATAATGTTTGATTTCTCTACCGTAAACTTCAAGTAAGTTCAATGGGCACCTCTAGAAAGTCGTGAAGTTATTGTCAATAGATCAATAGCTCAATAGCTCAATAATTGATTACCAAAACTTAAGTCCTAAGTTTGATTCTTTGTATCAAAAATCTCTTTTAATTAGCAAAAGATGTAAAACTACTATGAAAGTTTTGAATAGATTGGAATGCAATTTTAAATACTCTGAAAGTTTTGAAGTTCCTAGACAAATTTATATTGTTGATTGAAAGCTGCATCACTACTGTTGGATATTCTGTGAACATAAATGGCTTTCATACAGGTTTTTTTAAGGGGGCAAATGGACTTAGACAAGGAGACCCTCTCTCTCCTTTTCTCTTTGTTATTGTGATGGAGATTCTTAACATAATTATACAAAAGAAAGTATCTTCTAGAAGGTTTAAATTTCATTGGAAATGCTCTAAAGAGAAGATCACTCATCTATGCTTTGCTTATGATCTCTTTTTGTTTGCTCATGGAGATATTGAATCTATATTGTGTTTATTAGATGCTATGCAAGAGTTTGAGGATATCATAGGTTTGAAGATGCATCCACAAAAGTTTCAAATTTTCTTTTTGGGATTGTCTGAACAGGAAAAGGCTCTAATAGTTGATCATATTCCCATCAAAGAAGGCCAACTTCCCATAAAATACTTGGGAGTTCCATTGATTACCAAAAGACTCTCCAATCTAGATTGTATTATCCTAACAGAAAAGATATTGAGGAGAATTGAAGGTTGGGAGTCTAAGTATAATAGTTATGGGGGGAGATTGCAGCTAGCAAAAAGTGTTCTATTCTCATTACAAACTTATTGGATGCAAATTTTTCTATTACAAAAACAGATACTTTATGAAATTGAAAAAAGGATTAGAACTTTCCTTTGGGCATGTAAATCTAATGGACGATGTGTAGCGAAAGTGGCATGGAAAGAAGTTTGTTGGCCTAAAATTTCTGGAGGACTGGGTTTGATAGACATTCATACTTGGAATAATGCGGCAATTGGAAAACTCTTATGGTCTCTTGTGCACCCTAACTCAAACTCTTTATGGGTTAAATGGATGATAACAGAAAATTTGAGGGGAATGAATGTATTACAAGTTAAGATGAAAGGATCACTAGCTTGGAGTTTTAGGAATATTTTACAAGTAAGAAGTGAACTCACATAACTAGTGATAGACTCAAAATACAATATTACCAAAAGTTATGTAGCACTGAGAGAGAATAGAGAAGATGCTGAATGGGCAACATTTGTATGGAAAAAAGGAGTACCAAAGCATAATTTTATCTATTGGATCACTTTGAAAGACAAACTATCTATAGCAGAGCGGATGGTTAAATGGAATAATTCAGTGGATCTACAATGCAACCTCTACTAACAAGAAGAAGACTCACAAGAACATTTATTTTTTAAATGCAGGTTCACAAACTACATCTGGAAGGCTCTATTAGGCATGAATAGATTAACTTAAAGGATTAAACACTGGAGAGTTGAAATATGTTGGATAATCAAGCTGTCAAGAGGAAGAGTTTTGCAGCAACTTTGTTTAGTATATCTTTCAAGGTCGTATTGTATTACATTTGGAGAAAAAGAAATAGAATAAGATTCAGTGATACAAGTCTAGATAACTCAACCATTATTGCTAAAATCAAGAAGAATGTGAGAGGGAAGATTTCATCTACCAAAGGAGTTAAGCCTACAAATTATAATAAATTCTTACAAGAGCTTTGGACTTTGCCAATTGCAATGTTTGAGCTTAAATGATGACGTTTTGTAACCGAATAATTTTGTAAATTTTTACGGTAATATATAATTTGACCTTTCGCCAAAAAAAAAAAAAAGATGTAAAACTACGACCAAATCATTTTTGCACTAGAGGCTAACTGCAATTTGTACAGCAGTCAGCAATGATCAGGGTATAATCAATCCATTTTTCTGTCGACTTTGGGGATATTATTTACATAATTGTATAAACACTTGAGTCTTTCATTACTAGCCACCTACCCAGCTATGTTAGTTACAGCAGATCTAGATGACCCCAACTTATTTAATTGAGGATAATTACTTCCTTTCTTTTTTCCCCCTTTATGAGGCAACAAATTTTCATTGCTAAAAGCAAACCACTCGCAGCGTCAAGAGCTTCTTTATTAGGAAATTGAAGAATGTGAACAAGGGCGTAAGGAAGCCCACTTCCCTTCCTAAAACTCGCTTATAAGAAGGGATATATTTTTCTTTTTAAAGAATATTTTTAAAAAAATTTAAACAATATAATGCAGCTTATAATATTCTTAACCAAAATTGCCAAAGTTATAGTTAATTTTTCATATTTTGTCAACCCTTTCACCATGAATGGAATCAAATGTTTATGTTCAGGGGAAACATGGTTTAGTTAGGCCTAAATCCAAGCACTTAGACAAGTGTTCCAACTATCATCAAGGATGTTAGAAGCTTAGAAGAACTCTCAAAACCTTCTAAACCCCCTTTTTCCTTTGCAAACTTGGGCTTCTATATTAAGTCATTCTCGGGAAGGGGCCCTTCCAGCCGTCGTTGTGTCCTTCCCTCCCCACACTCATTTATCATCCCCACCAAAACATGACATAAATTTTGGTTGAGTCCAACACGGCAACGTGGGTGATAAGACTCATTGACTTAGACTACGTTCCTTTTTTCTAGTTTTCTCAATACGGAAGGTTGGCTTCATCTGCTCATATCCACTAAAAAAGCAGCATGTGCGCTTGAAGGGAAAAGTATTTTCTGCTTACCAACTAACAGAGGAGAAGAGAAAGCGAAGGGAGCTTCAAATTGACCCGCTCTGGCAGATATCGAGCATTAATGCTGAAAACCGCAGCTCGCTAAACCACCTGCTTAAAGTCAAAGGAATCACTTTCCTCATTATGGTCGACCAACTTTAAGAATGACATTAAAGAGAAACGACGAACTTCTAATTGAGTAGAAAAATATAAGCTATGGCGGGCCAGCATTATCTGAACCTTTAATACCCCCTAGAGGTCTCTTTCTTCTTCTTTTTGGTGGCTGAAACAAACAATTCGGCGTTTAAATAGCAGTCGGGCTCTCAGTCAAAATCTGAGTTACGTTTTTTAGGTATCATCAAGCAAGTTCATATCTAAGTTAAACATTCCTTGGATGAACCTCTTCAAGCGATCAAATCTAGAAAATTCATAGTTATTTTGTATGATATCAGTTTAAGCTAACCATTCCTTGGATGAACCTCTTCAAGTGATCAAATCTAGAAATTCATGATTATTTTGTACAATGTTAGTTGCCACATAATTTTAGTTATACTTGACGTTGATTTGATTGGTAGACTTGACAGGTTTTAGATAAGAACTCATTTGTGAGTTATGACGTCCTTATCCTAATAATTGACGATGTTAATTTAAGCTAAAAATTTAATACATATAAATGGTTGTAGATGTATTAAAAAGGTAACTCTGAACAACCTAAAATTCACTATATACTTGTTTTTGTGTTTCTTTATTTGTTGTATGATCATGTTTTTTATTGTCAACAAGTGCCTAATTTCACTGGAAATAGATGTTGACTAAAACCTCTTAGTCTTAAGGTCAACACCTTAATATGTGAGTTTAGATATGTACATTAAAACAAACCATATTTCTATTATGACATAAATGTGTACATAAAGAAGAAGACACATTGTAAGGGTTGCAATTCAAAAACCTAAAATTCACTATATACTTGTTTTTATGTTTGTTTATTTGTTGTATGATCATGTTTTTGATCATCAACAAGTGTCTGGCTTTGTTGGAAATAGTTTTTGCTTGAAATTCTTAATCTCAAGTTCGACACCTAAATATGTGAGTTTAGTATGTACATTAAAATAAATCATGTTTCTATTCCAACATTAAATGTGTACATAACAAAGAAGGCACATTGTAAAGTTAAATCAAGTTTCTATTCTAACAATAAATGTGTGCATAACGAAGAAGGCACATTGTAAAGTTAAATCATGTTTCTATTCTAACATTAAATGTGTACATAACAAAGAAGGTACATTGTAAGGGTTGTGATTCAAAAACCTAGAAAAAATCTAGTGACATTGATAGATATTAGTGAACTACAAAGACTATGGGCATTCTAGGCCACCACTTTGAGCGATAGTTAATTGCTTCATTGAACTCAATGCCACCATTTTGTGTTCGTCTTATGCATCAAGGAATAGATTATCGCTTCCAGCAACATGTAGGATTCTCATTTATGTGACTATTTGACCTTTTTACTTGAGAGAGGATGGGGAAAGAGATCATATGATCATTGTTATTGGAATGGAAAAGATTATCGTGGAGAAAAAGGAGATCAAGTAGTAAACTTTGTTCACAAAAGGATTTCTAATTTATCATAGTTTGGTAAACATTCTTGTTGAAAATGAAAGTTTCCTATTAAAAATGTATGATTTTTATATATTATATAAATATAAAAAAATGTCCTTATAACTTATTAGTTAGATTTTAAATATACTTACATTATGTCATAGTCCAAATTAATTTTCTAAAAACTCCATTTCAACTTTAAGCTTAAAACTATGTTCAGTGTCAAAAGATATTTAATCAACTTTATTAAACTTTGAAATTACATGTATTCTAGTATGACAAATTCTCATATTAGAGAGATACAATTCATAAGTAATGTTAAACATAAAAAAACATATCATCAAATTATGAACTAATTTCTTTTTTTATTGAACTTGGGATTTACTAACAACTATTTATGTTCACAAGAAAAGCAATCTCTCTATCTATTTCAGTATTTTTTTTATTCCTTAATAAGGCTTTTTCCCTCTCTTTTATTTTTTTTTTCTCACTTCTCTTCTTTTCGAGCAAAAAGTCAAAGCCAAACTTGATTTAGGATGACTATTCTGATCCCACAACTAATTTCTACTAGTATGTTAACAAAGGATTCCAACCCCCTCGTGGGAAAGTAGTTCTCAAGGACAACCCTGTCGACGTCAATACAATAGCTCAGTCGGGCATGTACGAACCATAGTCAGAGATGGGTGAACAGATGGCGGATCTTCCTGGGAATTTCCAAGATGAAATCTGTCTCGTAATCCAAGTTTTTCAACTTTATTGGGACAGCATATTATGGAAAGGTACGCCAATTTTGACAACTCGTAGCTTGCGGTAGGTCGCTAGTACGTTTTTCGTTATAAAGTCCCATGGCAAAAGCCGTGTGACTCCTTTCGGCGTACCGCTGCGGAGCCTGCCAAGCCCTGAATTTGCATTGAAGAGTTAGACAATATTTCAAGAGGTTTTGTTTTGCAGTGGCAGTGGTTGTGGCAAGTACAAACAAGTATAAAGAAAGAAATACTTTGAAAGAAAGAGGGAAGAGTACACGTAGAGGAGGAGAATCTCACATTAATTGGATTTTTTAAAAGTAAAGTTAAAATAAAAGGAAGATTTTTTAACATTTGAGTTTTTGTTTCAATTTTTAAGTTTTTGACATTATATCAAAGTTAATATTTTTCTTTATTAGCCCTATAAATATAACTAAATTTAGAATTGATATAAAAAGTGGCATCGTGAGATGGTTTGGAAGTATTGTCTTATGTTTGAGGTGAGAAAACCAATTAAGTCCCACATGAAAATATAAAAATTAAAAGATTAATTTCTTTACTTAATGTCTTAAGGCAAACTTGAATATGTTTTACCTTGAATTAATGATACTCGGTTTGTGGAGGAGTGTGTGGTACAGAGAAAAATTAGTGTTTGTGAAGAAATCTTCCAAGATGGATTGTATTATTCTCTTGCTTTATAGGATAACATGTGGATTGGTAGTTTCCAAAAAGAAGACTATTAATACTATACAACTAAGACTTTTAAGTTAATGCTCAAACTTGTATTCTACAAGTGAGTCTTATACATCTAGGGTTGACAAATTTTGTTAAGAAAGGCAACAAATAATTTTATGCGTAATAAATAATTTTAATTTCTTTAACGAGTATTTTGTTTCTTATAATTCATACATCCAAACTCATACATTTACATGAGATGTCAAATCTTAAACCTCACGTTTAGGATTTCTACTAGCTTATCTCTAAGCTAGTAAGTTAGGTGACAAATAATTTTAGCTTTAATTGCTATTTCTTTATTATGAATGCAGCCTAGGAGACGGTTTCTGAGGATGAAGTTGGTTGTCTCAGCTCTTGAAGCAAAAGCTTCTACTTTCTTTATCTCCACTCTGCATGACCCCACGGCTGTGCATGATTTTCGGACTAGGTTTATGAAATTGTTTTTCTCTTCTATAAATTAATTTTAAGCAAGAAAGTGAATATTCTAACATGGCATTATAGTCATAATTTCAGCTGGGTTAGCTTTTTACTTGTAGTTTTAGATGGATTCTTATGGAAAGTTTTTCTACTATCAATGTTAATGTCCAGTCCCTGAGGTAAAATTAGACTTATTTACAATGATGAAGTGTATTCAAATCCTGTTTGTGTCTTACATTATCAAGAGATATGTTTGTTGTGTTCTTTATATATAATGCTATTCTCTTCTACTATAAGTTCATTCTCTTCTATTGTAATAGTATTCTCTTTCGCCAGTGAAGATTTTTGTCGAGCATCTGATAGGTGACCGGTCTTATGTTCACCCAGGCCCGCATCTTCAGAGGAAAGTACCTGATCTAATCCCGACTAACGAACGAGAAGCCCAATCCTTTTTAGTCCACCAATCCCTCGGCCAACTCTCACCCAAGCATTCTCAGAGCAGGGCCGCTTGTAGTCCAAACCACTACAAGTGGATTGTTGCCGCTGTGTCCTATTGACATAAAGCTAAGTTTGAGCCACTTTGAAGAAGCTATATGCCCTTTCAGGTCCACGGCACATTCATCTCCGGGCCACCAATAAACCATCAATAACTTAGTATAATTTATCACAGAATACGAGCCCATTAGCAGGAACTTGTAATTGTAGATGAAGATGAAGACAACCGCAATTCGAGCCTCCAAAGATCATGGCCTTTGTCGCCACCTTTTCAGTGAGTACTACTCGCTTCCTTCTACGAGGACATCATATTTTTAAAGAGGGGCAAAATTTTTGTAACCCAGGCCAATTTTCAAGTTTTGTAATTGATATTATAATAGATGTCCTACACCTCCATCACGGATTACAACTATTAAAATGCATATTTGACTTGGTGGAAGAAATTTTCTAATTGGTTGCAAAGGCTATTGACATTATAGGGTAATTTTCATTATTGTGTAATAATTTTGTGGTAAAATTTAGATATAACAAGAGTACTCTATTTTGGTAAATTATTTTTTGGGTCAAATATAGATTTTGTAATATAATATTAGAAAGCATTCTAAAACATATTTTGTTGCTTAACTAGTTAGTTTAATGGTGAGTTAATAGAGACACAATGTAATAGATTTCATTCTCCTATATCAGAAAGGTATGTGAAAAGATTTGGCTATATAAGAAAATTGATTACTCTTTTCAATTAAAGTTGACATTTTGGGATGAAACTTAAATTCGTAATAAATAGTATTAGAGCCAAACTACAATATGATTTTGTATGTGTATGTTTTAATATAAAAAATGTAGTATTAAAACCAATTTCTCTTAATATCCATGTGAATATAAATAGAGCCATTTATGAAGAAATCGATTGTCAAGTGTGATTCATAAAGAAAATAAAAGCAACTCTTAAACAACAATCTCCTTTCAAGTAAGTTTTGAAAAGGATTCCATTCTATGTGGGGTTTACCAGCCAAACTAGCTGAAGTCACCACCTTAATCTATCTCACTTTATGGCAGAAGCAAAAGCTTCAAGCTCTCTCCTTTCTATGATCCGTTTAGTTAAGATTAGAATGTAGATACCCAAATGTCTACTTAAGACATCAATGGAGTATACCCGCGCCTGAAGCGGCAAGGCTGGTGAAAGCAACCGACCAGATCTTAACGGCTGAGCCGACGAAGGGAATGGGACGGACAGGAAGATGAAGAGACATTCCCACCAACACCAGTCCCACGGAAAAGATCTGACAAGTAATTTGCCAAATCATCTGGGGTGAATCTAATCAATGACTCCGACAGCGCCAACTGCCTCAGTCGGAGCTGATTCTTCTGGTAGAAGTTCCGGTACGCCGGCATAAGCTTCTTTGCGACCGAAACTTTGATCTCGTCTGCGAGTTTCGCGTCGGGAACGACCCAGGAGTTCTGTTTCCTGTACACCTCGTCGAATGCGGCGTTGAACTGCCTAAAACCATCCCTTTCCTGCTCCGGCGAAACCTCGGCCGTTCCCTTCTCCGTCAGGGGAGCGACTACCTTACTCCACCCTATCCGCTCGTAGTTCCCAGCGTACTGTTTGACCTTTGATTTGTGCTTCTTCACCCAATCGTCGCCGAGTAAGAGCTTCAGGTTCGACGAGCGGACCTTAACGACGATGTATTGGAGGTTGTTGGCCAAGAGCAAGTAGGAGAGCGCCACGTCCTTGTAGAGCTGTGCTTTGACGTCGAGTTTGCAGAGGAGGACGAGGATGAGCCATGCGACCCGCACGGATAGGGGATTATCGTAGGACGCCGGGCTCCCGAAGTAGGATTCCGGCAGCGGAGACTGTACCGATAACGGCCAGTCGGCGACTATATCTGAGAGTACATCGCTGTAATCGGTGAGGAAAGAGAGGTAGTTCATTACGTAACGCGTGAGCGGGTGGACTCCACCTCCGGGTGTATTTTTCGACGAATCCTTCCGTATGGCTTTTTCGAAGTCCGTGAGCATCGTGCGCACCTCCTCGCTCAGCTTCACCAGAGCAGTAGTGGCCAGAGCTCGGATGACCATGGTGGATTCGGAGGAGAAGATGGATTCGATTTCCCGCAAGTTATCAGAGATAGCTTCGTACATGTCCAGCGTGCGGAACATTTTCTTAGGGGACTTCTTGCACTTCGCCACGATTTCCGGGAACCAAAAGAGGTTCAAGGCCGCCTCTATAGAAATCTTGAAGAAGCACGACTCTCTGATCGACGCCGAAGCAGAAAACACGTGGTCGCAGAGAATCCTCTCACCGTGAAACAGAGTTTTCACTGAGATTTTCACAGCGTTCAACCAGTTCTTGATCTTCAGCTCCAACACCTCCCAATCCATCTTCTGTGCCTGCGAGAGACTCAACCTCTCGACCCCGAGATGATGCAATGCCTCATCAACAATCGACTTCCGGACAATCTTGTAGATTTTCACGCACTCATTTCCATAACCAGACGCAATCATGCAGTCGGCAATGGCTTCCAAGTCCACCATCGCAACACTCGAGATATTCTCCACCCCAGAAATCGACTCTCTGACTTCTCGAAACTCATCCTCCGACTCGTCCGACGACAAGTCCGAGCCGCTGGATGTCGCCGCCGCCGATTTAGAGGAGCACACGGAAACTGATTCCGGGTCCAAGTACTCCCTATTGACGGACAAAATCTGGGAGAACTCGTTCTCCAACCTTTTCATGGCCATTTTCATCAAGTTCTGAGCCCTAACGAACCTCTCGGAGCCGGAATGTTGCGCCACTAATTGCTGCATAGCGTACTGCAACTCCCCCACGGAGAATAGATACTGCTTGGCCTCGCGGCGGCCCTCCCGGAACAGCGAAGTGATTTTGGCGTAGGAGGAATTGTCAGCGTTCCACTTCATAATCAGCGGCTTAGCTCTTTCAATGTTCTCGTCCAGTAGAGCTTCTGAGAAAGTTCTGATCGTAGACGAAGGTAGCGTCATCTTAGAAACCGAAGAACTCTTGAAGATAGCGCTCCTCATTCCTCGTGTCGGCATATCAGTGGATTTGATTTCTCCAGAGCCTCAAAGATTAGCTCGAGTGCTTCAATGGCTTTCTGATTGCTTTCCAGAGGACGGAAGCGGAAAGGGGTATTTATAGAGAAGGTTGGTAGACCGGAAGAGGATCGCGGAGGGACAGCTGGGGCCGGTCGAGTCCGTACTAAAATGTTGTCCGAGCGCAGATTTCCCCGACGCGGATGGCCGTTCGTCTTGCTGACGCATGGTTTTAGAAGGCAGAAGAAGAAAAAATTAGCCTTGTGTGACTGAATGCATGACGTAAGTCGAAGGAAACTTCTAGAAGGCATTGGGGGCTTGCTTTTCAATATCGTGAAAAAAATAAATTATTTATTTATAATTTTCTTGAAAAAGTTGTACTTGTTGGAGAAATCATTCAACGATTGAGATTTTAGTTTTTTTATATATATATATATATATATATGTTGCATTAGTAAACAAATAAATATTATAACACATTGATCTTGTGCAACTAATGAGTTATGCACTTTTTTTTTTAATTCATATAATTATTGTTAAACACTTATTGTGTAATTTATATATTTCTTTGATTATATGTTTTGCGTATATCTCGTCTTGTTGCTATATCTCGATATAGTATGGGCAGATTTAATAGAATTAAGTTCATATAATGTTGGATTCAGTTTGCAAGCTAAGAATAGATAAATATTTTTCTATATATAGAGGATTTCTAAGCAAAGACTTAAATAATATGGGACTCTTAGCACACAGTTTTTTTTTTTTTTGACTTTTTATTTAAATACTTCTCAAGAATAGTATATTTCCAATATAAGACTTTCCTTTTCAACACTCCCTCGCACATCTAAATGCTTTTTGCACATCTAACATAGCTCAGGGGCTTAAGATTAAATAAGAGTTCTAGTGGTACTAGGGCTCAAGACTCTATAAATTTAATTTAGAAGTTAGCTCTATAATTGAAGAGACATTTTTTAATTTTTAAACTCTACTTAGGGTACAAGAAGTAAAGAGAAACGAATATGATGAAAGGAAACAATAAAAGAGGAGATGGATCTTTGGACTTGGGAGAGTTGAGGCAAAAGATTGTCGAAAGACAAAAGGTGTTTAAAAGTTAAAAGAATTAGGAGAACAAAATCAACGCGGAAAGCCTCATGTAACAAAATATATGATTATTTGATCATATTTTAATACAAAATTATTTTCTTAGCTTATAATTAATTTTTAGATTAAAATTAAAATTTTAAATATAATATCAAAGTTTAGGTTTATTTGTTGCAATTCTCATTATATATTAAGTCTCTAAAGTATGTTTTGGTGTGAGTAGAAGTGTTCATTCCATCTTATTCAATCATAAACCCAAGATATACCTAGGTTGATTTATTGTTATGTTTAGTCAATTTTGAACTCTTAAAATAAGTTCTTTGTGCATGTAAATATTTAATCTTATTCAACTTTTAACCTAAACAAAGGAATGTTGAGGATAAATGTCTCATATTAAAAAAATATAATCTTGAAGTAATGTTTTAAACATATAAAATATAATTTCAACTCTTGAGTTAACTTTTAAATTATACTTTAAATTTTTTATTAAAAAATTTCTATTACTTGGATAAACCATAGTAGACAATAAATGAATTTAGTTAAAAAAAAAGGTGAGGATATTTTTTTTTCTATTGGTAAAATCTTCTATTTGAGCTTTCTTTGCTTCCCCAGTAAAATAGATTTGGAAATTCAATAACTTGATATGAAGATTGTTCTTGCTAGGTGACTTATAGGGAAAGAGACTTACATGAAACAACAAAAGAAACTTTAGGTGAAAAATAAAAAAGAGTCTTGTTGTCAAGTTGATGAAAGTATGTAGAATAGGTATGTAGACCGTTAAAAATAATAGCTCTCTCATACTATCAATATCTTAATATATCATCCACTTTATATGTTTAAATGCTTTTTTTTTTTATGATTATTTTTAAGGAGAAGGAATTAAATTCAATTATTTCTAATATGATATCAAATTCAAGTTAGAATACAATATTTCATCATTTGTAAAGTGAATTTTAGTGATTTAACCTCAAGCTTAGGATAATGGATGTCTGAAAAATCATAGTTATCCCATATTACTAATCTTTTGTGTGGACATTCTCTTAACTATTAATTTAAAAAAAAAAAGGAAAAAGAAGTTATACCCCTTTTTAATAAATAGAAGAAGTTCAATGTGTTTATGTTAAATCATTGATACAAAAACCAATTTTAGATCATTTAGTGTTGTGAAGAGAACCACTAAGGGTGATTGAGTTAATTTTTCACTTTAATGTTGATAACATGACGATTATTGGTCTTAGATAAAAAAACTATTCAGACTTCAAAGTCTAATGTAAGTAAAATGAGAAGCTTTGGGTATTTTAGGTGACCTTTTGAAGTTAAACTCTAACTTATGTACTGAAAGTGAGTCTTATTGTTAAGAAGGCAATACAAGAGGCAACCCGGAATCACTCGCATAAAGTAATAGTTCAAATGTTGAAACATACACATTATTGGAAGGCCTCAAGATATGCCAAAAAAAAGCATATTATTGAGTCAAATTCCTTTTATTTAGTCTAATGCTTAGTTAAAAAATAAAAAATGCATTGGAAATTGGAGTATATCATTTGCTAGTTTCTATTCATGATCCCTACACATGCAAAAGTGCAACATGTCTATTGAGAGGGAAATGCAATTATGGATCATCTTCTAAATTATGAGCATACAATTTAAGATGTGAGACTTTTTCAACTAACATGGCTCACTACCCCACCCATTCTTGGGTGAATTGTGAAAGTCAGTTAGGCTTAAGTAATTATAGCCTACTATAGAGTTAAATGTACATGTTGCTCAATATATCTCATGCTTTTATTGTGTTTTGTGTGATGACTTGATATGTAACTATTTCACTATTTTCAAAGGATTATGCTTCTACCTTACTCTTTGTACTTATCTAAGTCTTGGTTATTATGTCCAACCTTATTACTCTTATTCAAATTTGTTTGGGTTTCATCCTTGTTTTATTAAAAAAAGAAAAAAAGAAAAAAAAAGAAACCAAGAATAACCCGTTATCAACCTTAATAATAAATAATTCAGTTTTTAGCTTCTATTTCTTTATTATGTAAGCTATCTTGTTGAACCATGTTAAACTTGTGTTTCCTTTGTGTGTGTGCTTTGTTTTATTTGTTGCTTGCTATGAGTTTATTCTTTGTCATGATACTACAGGGTTTATGGAATTATTTCTCTTTTACAAACTAGTTTTCTAACATGACATTATAATTCAAATTTCTAAAGAGATAGCCTTTCCCTTGTGGACTTAGGTGAATTCTTATGGGAAGTATTGTTGTTATTGATGTTAACATCCAATCCCATATTGCTAAGGTATGAGTTAAAATTTCTAGCCGTTTTTTAAGGTAGAATTAGGCTTCTTTACAATTTCTTTGCACGTAGGGTGATGGGTGTATTAAAATCCTGTTTGTATCTTACATTACCAAGAGACAAGTCTGCGGTGTTCTTTATGCATAGAAGTATTCTTTTTTCTTATAAGCTAATTTTAAGGAAGGATAGACTTTTCGTGCTCCTAATACATAGAAGTACTCTCTTTTCTTATAATCCAGTTTTAGAGGTGGTGTATTTAATGTTCGATATTACGTTATCACCGCTTCGTGGGGTGGTTCTGTTGCGCTCTCGCGTTACATCCCTAGTTATAGGGCGATTTACTGGTTGATCAACTTAGAACCATCTATGGTTATTGAAGACAAACTTGCTTTTCGAGGAAGCACACCCCCCTAATTTTTCACTCACAAAAGACGTCCTTCACAAAGGACTTTCCTGCTACTAAATACGACAAAGCGTTATGCAACCTACACACCCTACTGCTACTTTACACGCTCCGCAAAACCAAGCATGGACCTTCCTTTCTATTACCAAAACAGGGTACCCCCTCCCCGGACTTCTGACTTACCAGACTGACAGATTAAACTTAAGCGACTGAACGCTGCTGCTATTTCCATGCTGAGTACAAAGATGCTACTCCTTCACTCCACCTCCTTCTGACCTTATGAACCACCACCTTGGGTTCTCACGTAAGTGATGAGAGTCAGGACCGAGCTCCAAATGTAAAATGGTTGAGTTCGTAACGGGTTCACAGTCTAACTCTCACCAATCCGAGAGCCTAAACCGCAGCTGTACTGTTTTGAACCTCGCTCCAAAAATACATCCACTGCGTATAGTCCTCACAGACCAAGCATGGTTGTGCCACAAGAGCACCCCATGTCTTTGTAGGGTTTTTGTCGAACAGTAGGTATTCTGTCTTATATTCACCCAGGCCCGTAGCTTCACTGCAAAGTACCGGGCCGAGCTTGATTTAACCCAGACTGAAGAGCTTGAAGCCAAGTCTTCTTCGTCCACCAATCTCTTGACCTACTCTAACCCAAGTCTTCCCAGAGCAGGGCGGACTATGATCTAACCCACTACAAGTGGACTTTAAGACAACTCTGAGAGTTTGAGCGACCTTGGTCCACGACATATTCAGCTCCAGGCCAGCAACAAACCATCAATAAGATAAGCATGAGCTTGGGAATGGGCTCACAATTTGTCACAGAATAGGAGCCCGTTATGTGGACCTTATAATTGTAGATGAAGACAAACTGCAATTCTAGCCTCGATAAATCACGGGCTTCGATTTTTGAGTCACTTTGTTCCCATTGCACGGGACATAACAGGACACCGAGAAGGAACATACAAAGTTTTTTGGAGGCCTACTCGCTCCCTCCTACAAGACATCATATTTATAATGTATATATACACTAATGACATCATTACTTAAAACTAACACTTATATAATATTGACAATGTAAATTAATCATACATTATTAGGGAATAATCTTATAATGAAATTTAAATATAACAAGGTTTTGGGTTGGATATAACTTTGTAACATAGTATAAGAACCAAGAGCCCATAGTCTATATCATAAAAGTATTGTCAAATGATTTAGATTGCACTATTACACTTAGAGAGTATATTAATAATATAAAATAATTTTATTAACAAATATCTCCTTTATTTGACTTGAAACATGTATAGCGTCTCAAACAAGCAGCCATCTTCTTTGCTTCCTGGAAACAAAGTTCTGTAATCCAGTGGTTGAGAATTCTAGTTTGAAGTCCTGCGTTGTCTTTTCGTTGGTCATTTGCTCGATGGAGGCTTCGGAGAGATATCCAAAATTAAAGAAAATGATGATGAACGTCTTGTATACACGTGTAAAATTTTTATGTACGAGCTCTTTTGTTTCTTTTCAATCTTTCACATTTATCATTCACAGATAAAAGAATAAAACACGTGCCTCAAATGGCGAAGGCGGTTATAGCGACCGCCCAGTTCTCAACGGCTCTGCCGACTTGGGGGATGTGACGGAGAGCAAGATCCCGAAACACTCCCTCCAACCCCGGTCCCATGGAACAGATCCGACAAGTAATTTCCCAAATCGTCAGGGGCGAATCTGATTAATGACTCTGACGCCGCCAACTGTCTCAACCGGAGCCGATTCTTCTCGTATAAGTCCCGGTACGCCGGCATAAGCTTCTTTGCGACCGAAACTTTGATCTCGCCTCTGAGTTTCGCGTCGGGAACGACCCAGGAGGTCTGCTTCCTGTACGCCTCGTCGAATGCGGCGTTGAATTTCATAAAACAATCCCTCGCCTGCTCCGGCGAAATCTCGGCCGTTGGATTCTCCGGGAGGGAAGTGAACACCTTGCTCCATCCCATCCGCTCGTAGTTCGCAGCATACTGTTTGATCTTTGACGAGTGCTTCTCTACCCAGTCGTCTCCGAGGAAGAGCTTCAGGTTCGACGAGCGGACTTTAACGACGATGTATTGGAGGTTGTTGGCCAAGAACAAGTAGCAGAGCGCCACGTCCTCGTAGCGCTGTGCTTTGGTGTCGAGTTTGCAGAGGAGGACGAGGATGAGCCATGCGATCCGCACTGATAGGGGACTATCATCGGACTCCGGGCTCCCGAAGTAGGATTCCGGTAGCGGGGAATGTACCGATAACGGCCAGTCGGCGACTATATCTGAGAGTACACCGCTGTAATCGGTGAGGAAAGAGAGGTAGTTCATCACGTAACGCGTGAGCGGGTGGATTCCACCTCCGGGGAGTGTACCCTTCGACGAGTCCTTCTGGATGGCCATTTCGAAGTCCGTGAGCATCGTGCGCACCGCCTCGCCGAGCTTCACCAGAGAAGTAACAGCCTGAGCTCGGACGACCGAGGTTGATTCGTAGGAGAAGATGGATTCGATTTCCGGCCAGAGATCAGAGATAGCTTCGTACAGGTCCAGCGTGCGGAACATTTTTTCGTTGGATTTCTTGCACTTTGCCACAACTTCCGGGAAACCAAAGAGGTTCAGGGCCGCCTCTTTAGAAATCTCGACGAAGCACGACTCTCTGATCGACGCCGAAGCAGAGAACACGTGATCGCAGAGAATTTTCTCGCCGTAAAACAAAGTTTTCACGGAGACTTTCACAGCGCTCAACCAGGTCTTGATCTTCACTTCCAACACCTCCCAATCCATCTTCTGTGCCTGCGAGAGACTCAGCCGCTCGACTCCGAGATGATACAACACCTCATCAATAATCGACTTCCGTACAATCTTGTAGATTTTCACGCACTCTTTTCCATAACCAGACGCAATCATGCAGTCGGCAATGGCTTTCAAGTCCGCCATCGCAATACTCGAGACATCCTCCACTTCAGAAATCACCTCTCCTTCTTCTCGAACCTCATCCTCCGACTCGTCCTCCTCCAAGTCCGAAATACTGGACCTCGTCACGGACGATCTAGACGAGCGCACAGAAATTGATTCCGCATCCAAGTACTCCCTATTGACGGCCAAAATCTGATAGAACTCCTTCTCCAACCTTTTCATGGCCATTTGCATCAAGTTCTGAGCCCTAACGAGCTTCTCGGAGGCGGAGTGCTGCCCAACCAAATGCTGCATGGCGGATTGCAACTTCCTCACGGAGGTCAGATACTGGTTGGCCTCGTGGCGGTCCTCGTGGAACAGCGAAGTGATTTTGGCGAAAGAGGAGCTATCAGCGTCCCACTTCATAATCAGCAAGCCAAAATTTTCAATGTTCTCGTCCATCATAGTTTCGGAGAAAGTTCTGCTCGGAGACGATGGTGGTGTCGCCTTAGAAGGCGAAGAGCTCTTGAAGAAAATGCTCCTCATTCCTTTTCTCGGCATACAAAATGGATTTGATTTCTCGGAAGCTTCAAAGGTTTTGTGGGTTCTTTGTATGGATTTCCCGAGAGCTTCAGAGATTTTCTAGTTTCTTTTGTTTGGGTTTCTGGACAGCTTGCCAGACCTTCTGATGTACAGAATGGAGGCGAAAGGGGGTATTTATAGGAAAAGGGCGGGTGACGTGGAGGAGTGAGAAGAAGGACACCGTGGAGGGACAACTGGGCCGGTCGAGTCCGTGTGAAAATATTGACTGTGTCCAGATTTGCGGGACGCGTATAGCCGGTAGTTTTGCGGTTGCATGGATTCACGTTTGGCGGAAAAAGGACAAGAAAAAGTTAGCGAGGTCGGACTGAACGAGCGATGGATGTCAAAAGGAAACTTCCAGAAGGCATTAGGGCTTGCTTTTCAATTTCGTTAAAAAAGTAAGACTAACCTTTTTTAAATATTTTTTTTGTTGAAATTTGGTTGAGCTTATGATAAGTAATACCTCTTTATTCATGAACGTACTTATTTAACAATCCAGATTTTACTTTATATTTGATTTTTTTATTAGATTTGTAAACAAATAAATATCATAACACATCAATCTCATGTTATTATTGAGTTATTTAGGAGGCTTTTCTAAACCAATGGTAATTGGATAAGACCTCTAATTGATGAGTTTACTGGTCAGAGGTTTGAATCCCCTCCCCCTCTCTCATGTGAGTGAGTATAAAAGAAAAAAATTATTTGATTCTTTTGTTGGATTAGTAAACAAATACTTATCATAATTTTGTTTTCCATATATAAAGGATTCTTAAGAAAAACCTAAATAATGTAAGACTTTCACCATACAATTCCCATTTTGTTTTTGATTCTTTTGTTGGATTAGTAAACAAATACTTATCATAAGTCCCCCCCTCCCCCCACACAATATATAGAGGATTCTTAAGCAAAGACATAAACAATGTAAGACTATCACCATACTATCCTTAACAATTTCTTATATTTCATCATATTTGTTTATCATATGTAAATCATTCATGAATCTTGAAATCATTCATCTGTAACACCTTGTTTCTATTTAGTATTTACTGAAAGATCATTTAAAGTAAGTCAAATTAATGGCATTAACAATATCCATAAAGTACAAGTTTGTTTTTACTAATAACATAAAATTCAAATGGCTTCTGGCTAAAGAATTAAAGGTTGGAAATTCACTTTCACCTACTAATCCTTCATTAATAATGTCTAAATGTGTAGCATGCAACTGTACCTTTCATAGAAAATGTCAAAGTATTATTCGAAATCAGTTCCATTTTTCAAAATAGGCTAACGACTTGACCAATCATCCACGTAATAAACAAACTTACTAAATATCATAGCTTGACTGATTTTCTTATAAGGACCAGGCCTTTTCTCGTGCAGGAGTTATGCTACCGTTTCTCTTTTTTTTTTTGACATAAAAGTCATTCGAAGAGATTCAACAATGCTTTTTTATATTGGAAAGAGAATTGAAAAAGGGTTCGCTATTGAGAGAATACTCGGTCATATATCTAGGAGGACACGACCCAGGATTGCGTTTTGCATTTCTTTGCTTGTCGTTTTTGACTTCGTCGGTAAGAAAACTCCGGCAATGCTTTAAGAGTCAGTGCTAGTTTGTTTGACCAGCTGAATAATGGAGCCTCACTGGAAGACCGGCGCTGTTCGCTGATTAAAAATTGCTCCGGTCTCTGAGTCTCGTCCTGGCTAGATAATTTTCTCCCTGGTTATAACTGCACCGGAACGGACTGTGTCCCTGACGTCGCCGGAAAAGTCATAGTCGCCTTTTGACTTTGTTTATGCAAGAAGGATATGTTTAATGAGTCTCATTACTCTCTTGAGTTTCTTCAGTCTACTTACCCAAAAAATAGATGTCTTAAGTAGGCTTATTGGTATTGGGAGATTAAGTGGCTTTTATACTGGTTGTTGGGAAATAAAAGTGATCCTGCAACAAAAACACATATGTTAAGAGGCCTAGATTTAACTCAAAAGTCAATTTGTAAGCTACTCATAAGTTAAAATGAACAATTTTTACATTTACGCATTATTCAAGGATTTTTTTTTCCATGTGGGACTTATGTCATCAACACATCTCTTGACATTGAGCATAGTTTGAATGAGATAAAATATATGCTTCTAGTACATTGAGTATATTTTAGGGGTTTAAGGTTAAACATAAGTTATAATAAATCAATTTGGGTTCTAATATTATATTAAAGAACCTATAGGCCAATCCAAAAATTAGTTTATGAGTTAGAAAACAATTTTCACACTTACAAACACAAAAATATTGAAGATTTACATAGTTTAAAATGAACTATTGTAATATCTATAAAACAACTTTCTACTTTTGTAATCTTGGATTTCATAATTCTTGTCATTAAGACTCACATACTTGATTTATCTTTTGATAAATGAACATTACCTTTTGTTTTCTCATGATGACTTATGTTTTTTAAGCCTTATATTTATAGATTACCTAGAAAATCTCGTTAAGGAAAAAGGATTTTACCCTTATATGCCAAATAATTTTGTTGTTACTCCTAATTTTGACTCTACAATTAACAATTGAAACAAGTAAACGTGGAATTTCTTTCTCCTCTTCTTCTGGATATTATCTTGAGAGTAGCAAAGAAGCCATACCATAAAAAGGATGACAAATACAAGGAAGCAATGTGAGTTGTTTTCTTTCACAGTGAAAGATTTCTTGTCCAGCTCATTTGTTTGTCTTCTGGTTTTTCCTGTCTCAGGCTGGTATGATGTTGCCTTGCATTCCTGCTGCGTGGAATTGTTCCAAACCAAGCACCGCGTAGCCCTTGAAAACATCAATCAATATAGGATTAACCCCTACGTCTTTTTGGACTTGATGTAGACAAACTCATGCCTCTTCATGTGTCGATTCTTTCATCTCAAAGACAGAAAAAGAGTACTAAGAATATTCCTCTTGTCATTTTTTGCTTGGTGCCATCAGACTCGGTCAATTTGCCGTCTAGAGCAGCGTTAGGGTTTGGACAGAACATATGCTTAGTTTAATACACAGTTTAGGTTTAGGCATTGTTGTTGGAATTTAAAAAGTCATGCTATAGTTCCTTAGCAGTTGAGAAGAGCAATATTTGTATTTCATTCATGGTCAAAGTTTGAAGGAGGGCTTGATCATAGAGAATAAGAAAAATGTTGTTTTGGCATAGATTTTTAGAAATCGAGAAAAATAATGTAGCAATATCCCTATCCAAAAACAAAGAAAAAAGAAGAAGAAGAAAGAAAATGTTAGAAGACATAGCTAGGTTCTAAAAGAAAGGGAACACTTTCCCACATAATAAGCACAACGAACTGATATCTTATTAATGTAGGACATACACCAGATATCGATGCAAAGAAAATTGTCTCGTTTCCAAGCAGGATAAAGACTTCCCATCTTATATGTGATGAAAATTAAATATTTCTACCATAACAAAGTTGGTCATTGCTTTGAATACAATCATAACTAAATTATTGTTACTTCTAAGAGAAGCAAGCAATATAACATCGATGACATTTTTTTGTTTTTTTTCTCTCTTTAATCATATCGTAATCTCCATCAAGAAGATCCTTGACGAAGCCGAAGTAGAAAGGATAAGCGGGATAAGAATCTAACCTATTTTCTATGTGGCCGAACAGATATACAATCGAGAAGTTTGACTGATAGCTGTATTGATCACTTCAAGCCTATCAATTGCTAGCAGACAATGTATTAGCATCCTCCATCTTAGGTTTGTTTAGGTTGTTTTACTTGCTGCAACATTCATTGCTTGCACCAGAGTGGCATCCATTGTCTATGTCATTTAGAAAGTTTGATTTAGTCAACAAAAGGGATGATCCTAAACATATGTTAATGGAACACGTCACAGGTAAGATGATTTTAGATATTAGGCATGAAATCATAGGCTTCTTTTTTGTTCTTATGCTTCACCCAATCAGGCGTTAAGTTTGGATTAAACATTATTAGTGAGAGTATAAATTCATTTTTTTTAATAAAACGTTTGCACTGGTGAAATCCTCAAGAGTGTAAATTCATAACTTTGTGCATATGGGATAATAAAATAATTTTGTAAATTATTGGTTTTATTGAGACCCTCATGCACTACTATTAGGTCAAAAGTTATAACAACAATATATATACATATATATTTTCAATTTATGATATTTGTAGTTCATGTTTTCAATATATTTAAGCATTTCAGAAAACATGTCATTCATTTCAAGGATGTTAAATTTTTTTTTATTTTGTTTTGACCGGTGCTTGTTCAAAAAGTGAGAGAAAAAACAAGTGAGGAAAAAAGAAAAAAAAAGCATTATACAAGAATAAAAACACCAAAGCAAATAGAGAGGTTACTTCTCTTTAGATGTAAGGAACATTTCCCGAATAATATTAAAATTTAATATTCTTGTGTGAATGATGCTTGTTGCTTAATCCCTTAATTTAGTTCTTAATTGTCCATACATGTTTTCCCCACGGAGGTTTTGTGATTTTCTTAGCTCCATAACCCCTTTTCAAGCAACGGCCTGTACCACGAGACAATTATAAGGAAAGACAAGTTGAAGTCGTGCTGTGTTCTTTAAGGAAAAGGAACATAATCATTGAGGAGAGATCGTGTAGGTTCTAAGCAGATTCAAAGATTCTCGAGTTGGCCGAGAATGCTTTTCACGTGTGTTACGTAAGAACTTATCTAGGAGATTACAATATGAGGGAAAGCAGCTCTGGTTATAATGGGAGATGACTCATTGGTGATCATTTGATCTATCTTTAGTGGGAGTGAAATCTTTCTCCCTTTATTCTGTAATACTTTGCGCAAATGACGTCACCTGATTTCTTGTTCTCTGGAAAAGAAAAGTTACTATTTTCGGTGAAGTTTGAAAATATTTTCGGCAAGAAATGGTATAAAAGAGCAATCCCAAATCGATTTTTGGTCTAACTTTTCGAGATAAAACTTGGATCATTAAAAAAAAAATAACAGAAATTGCAAATCTGTCGATGTTCTCTTGGTATTTTCTTCCTCAAATGAGAGAAGATAAAAGATATTATTCAAACGTTCATTCTTTTTTTAAAACCAGTTTATATTTCATGTGAAAATGGTTTTTCAAATAAAATTTAGGTAGTATGGAACAACTAAAATTATTTTTAACACACCTACTCACAATTAGTAAACTTTATATATGAGATCGTTATTTCGAATTTCAGCTTTAACATCATATTAAAAAGTTTATTTACTTGGTAAAACTAACTTATATAAAATAAGCATCTTTTTTTTATTTTAAAAAGGATTTAGGCAACAAACATAACTCATTAAATCATTCTTGATAATAATCTTTTTTTTATTAAATGACCCAACTTTTTCTATTAGAAGATTATTGAGAAAATGAGACATATGAACACTTAAAAAGGATATTTCGTCAAGATTTTTAAAATATGAGACGATCATTATTTTTGATCATTGAATCAAACAAAACAAATATAATCTTTGTCTATGCAAGTAGCCTTAATAAAATAGAATGATGTGATCTCTGTTATGTACAACAACTTAAAAGAGTGTCCTTACTAGTCTACTTGATATTCATAACTATATAAGTTACTAAATTAGAGGTCTCAACTTCCTTCCCTTGAACTCTCTCCCGAGGCAAGCTTAGTCTTATCTCAAACTATCAACTGTTCCCTAACGTTGTTTTATCTGATGAAATGTTTTGTTCGGGTTTACTCGAAGTTAGGGGGAGTTGTTAATCATCGCTTACCTGTTCAAGTTAGACTGAAATTAAACAATTCGATTGGTTATAAGAAGGATTAAAGTAATGATAAAATTAAACAATTTGATTTGTTTAGTCACATAAGTCATACCAGAAATTGTCACTTTTTTTTTTAAAAAAAAAATTTGTGCTCAAGACGAAGAAAATTATGTGCTGATTATGTCAAAGAATATTATGGCAGATTAGAAGTTCTACACGGCCATATATTCTTTTTTTTTTTAAAACGGTTTGCCGTCCCAACAGATTGGATGAATGTGATTACGAGTTGACTGTGTCAAAAGCATATCATATCAGATCAAGAACGACATTTTAATAAAATACTCTTTCTCCCTCACTTTTTGATTATTTAAAGGTTATTTCCCTAATCACGTTTTGCTTCTTTTAGAAGGAAACAATAAGAGGATACGGATTTTTATAATGAAGAAAATGCAAAGGACTCCACCAAGACTCTGCTGTTGCTTCCCTTTACGTGGTGGACGCATAATTTTTCTTTCTCTCTCTCTCTGTTTTTTTTTTAAATAAAGAAAATGGGGGTTTGGGGATATGGAGTGACAAATTTAGAACTTACGTCTAGGATGACCAGTAATTAACTACTAGGCTACTGGCTTGTTGATGGTAAAAGCATGATATGAGAGTCTAGATTGGACAAAAATGAAAGTTTTATGTACAAATTCAACACTAAAATGAAAGAACTATCATAACAATGAAAAATAAATAGAAAGAAATTGGAAGGTGAAAAGACAATTTGAGGGGATAAGATAAGGTTATTTGTGCAGCAAATACATACAAAAAATGCAAAAGAATATTGTCACACCAACCTTTCTCAATTACCTCTAAAAAATAAATATTATTCTATTTTTTCATAACTTCTATACATTAAAGGGCTATCAAATATTTTTTCCTCCCAGATATCTCTCATCCTTTGATTATTATAACATCTTACTAAACGACAGAATTATACCTAGATTATGCTAAAAAATTACAGTTTTTTGCTTCTCCTAGTCTTGATTCTACAACTAACAAAGGAATTGTTCAAAAGAAAAAGAGGACCATGGTAAGGTGTTAAACTCTCATTGGCATGCAACTGGAAAGCAAACAAGGAATGCTAATCCAATCAGTCATTTTCCAAGATATCAGATTAAATTCAGGCTGTGGCGTCTGAGAAGCCGAAGAAATGCTATTATGGCGTGTAGCTAGTGGGAGAATAAAGATATACTTTTCATAACCAGAATATGCTGCCTAATAAACTGAAAAGGAAAACAACAAATCTGGCTTCTTGGCTCTTTTGCCTTTCCTGTACGTCACGGCTTTCATCTGCTTAAGTATCCCATAATCCTTGACGTTCATATTTGACTTCAAAGAGAGATTTCGTGGCCCAAGTGATTCAAGCCAGCTTTTGTTTCCCTCTTGGGTTTCGAGTAACGGCACATGCAGAATTGTGTGCAACGCAAGAGACAGTTTCCAAGATCCACATCTTCAAGGAAAAGAGCAGCCCTTTGTTCTGTATTAGAGTTGAAAAGTCGTCACTTTGCTGTCATAAGATAGAGTTTCATTGGACTGAATCTATCTTTCAGCGTCGCTTTAAATGACCAGAATTGTCCGAGTTTAGGTGCTCGTTCTCAGCTAATGACTCCCACACCGCGTGGGGTGGCAAGGAAATGTCATCAGCTGGGGTTTTCGCAAGTCAAGATGTAAATGAGTTTCTCTTTTGTCGACACCAGCAAGCTCACGGCTTATTAATGGCTTTGCAGTTGAAAGTTCTAGGAAGTGTGAGTATCAAGAAGTTTCCTATTTCCGGCATGGTATTTAAGAAGCTCAATAGTGACATTGATGTTTAACGTTTGAAACTAGCCCCTTGACCCCTCTTTAAGCCGTGCTCTCTACGTATCTAGCTTTGCCATGGTGATAATGGCTTCGGCTCACGAAATTATTGCCTGGAAGCCCATGTATCTACCTTTTATAAGCACAAGTACAAGCTCATTTCTATCTAAAGCTGGTTTGTAAAAGGAAGAACATGTATTTTATTTTAAAGACGATTTCACAACAAATTATTTTTTAATTACTTTTTTTTAATTAAATTGAAATAAAAAAAAGTTGTCTGGGGATAACAAAACCCAACCATTACGTCCTCAAAGAGGGATAAATGAAAATAATAAATTCATTTAGCGACATGCGTATTTAACCCCTTATAAGTTCTCAATAGAGAATCATATACATGCAAAACCACTGTTAACTTTTTCTGTCTTATAAAGGACTTTGGGGAGAAGTTTAGATCGATCATTGCTTGCTATTGATGAATTATCAATCCTCTATGGAGCGAATACACCAATAGCCAACTTCTTGCCAACCAAAATATGTTTTAGTTTTAAAGGCCCAATGATTTTAGCATTTCCGATGCGGATCATCTGTATCAATTTCCATTCTTTTGTCTATAGTCTTCTAAACCGCTACTTCCTCATTGAGAGTCTCTCTTCGAATATCGACATGTATCTGTTGATTCTTGGTAGATCAAGTTAGCAATTTCCTCCTCACTTTAGATGCAAGAAGTCCTTGTTTGTACTCTATGCAGTCATGGATATATAAAGCTACTCTTTAAGGCTATCATCAGTAAGCGCCTTAGCTCAAGTAGCATTCTCTCATTCCCTAATCAATTTCCTTTTGTTGATTTGCCCTTTTCTCATTTAGTCAAAAACATTTTCTCTTCTACCCCTATAGACCGTAGCTTGATGTTATTCTAAGCTTTTACCTAGCCTATCGCTTGTGAGAACTTCAAGCAAGGTCAATGAAAATGGAAATGATAACACAATCTCAAGTTGATGTTCTTGAGCTGCATTTCCTCCACTTCATCAACACATCTATTGCCTTCAAAATTATTCTCTCCTACTGTTTCACTCTTCTCATTACCTAGTTGATTATTTACCTAGGTTTTCTCATGATTTTCTTCCTCCAACTCAATCAAAATTACAGAACATTTCTTAACTTGGTTCTGGCGAAACTCAGACAAGACTTCTTTCTATTCTTTCAGCACTGCCAAAGCCATCGTATCCAAAATATACCGCACCATATCCTAAAATCTAAAATTAAACTTGTCCTTAGTTCCTCCATTAAGACTGTCATAAGTTGCTTTTGTTGATCTGCATCCCCTAGCGTTTGTGCGTTGCCGCATTCTAGGTTCACCCTTTACCTGTATCTGACCGACTTGGGCATCTCAATTGCCTTCACAACAAATTATAAGTTACAAGAACTATTCTAATGAGATTCTCCCAACTATCTTGAGTTTAAATAATTGGCTAAATGAGGGAAGCTCCACACTTAAACCAAAGGCCATAAGAGGACATTATTTACTTGATACATGAGTTCTGATATTATATTTGAAAATTTATTTTCTCCTAAAACTAGTTTATAAGAAGGTAAATATATCTTCTTTTTGGGGGAAAAAAAAAAGATTACATGACACGTTACGTGATACGCGTCAAAACAAGATATGAACTCGTGGACCCATAGACAGCAGACAATATCAACTGTCGGTTTTCTTTGTCATTGTGAAGTTTCTCCGCGATTGACACTTGTCTACATGGTTTTGCTGTTGAAAATTCCAGGGGTTTTAGTGTCAACAAGTACTTCATTTTCATTACCCTATTTAAGAACCTGTTTTAGTGTCAACAAGTAATAATGAGCGTTTGGAAAACTAGCCCTTTGCCATGGAAACGCGATTGCTGTCGCGAGGAAGTCCGTCCACCTCTCCATAAACACAACGAAACGCGTTGTAGTTGACTCAAAGTTGTAACCTGTCACGTCCAACCTGCAAGCACAAGATGTAAACTCGTGAATCTACAGGCCACAGGCAACACCAATCGCTGATTTTCCCAGACCCCCCAGAAAATTCTGAGTCACTGTGCTGTATTTTTCAACTTCAAGCTTGCAGTTGTTTAGGTTCTCGAAGAGGATCCATAGTAGTTTATGCACTAAACCCATAGATAATTATAGCAAATATCCCAAGGGTTTTTGAAAGCTCAAATGGTTCAAAAAGGGCCCACAGATCGGATCCCTTTTCTAGTGCAACTTGGTAGAACTTGAGGTTCTGCAAGCATTGAAGCTAGTGGCTGAAGAGACCGGCAGAACCAACATGGAAACCGTAATAACTTCTGACATCATGAATGACATCTTGGGCTTCTATTTCCGTCTTCTTTCTGCATGTTTGTTTGTTTCCCTAATCAGGGGTGGCCCCTTTGCCTGTATGCTTTCTTCCCAAGTGGGGCGCTAAGGGAGGAAAAGAACCGACATAGCCAGTGGTGCTCAGGAGTCATTTTGTCATTGTCGCGGGCCTTGACTTCATCAATTATTCAACGTAGAGTATCTCATCGGATAGGTAAACAACTTTTCCGGCCACCAGCTTGCTTCACAGAATCTTCTCTTTTTAGCTCTTGTATGTCATCGTAAAGGTACTCAAACGACCAAATTAGTGTTTGTTTATGCTAGAAAAGTTTACTAATTTCCTTAAAATTGATCATTATAATAATAAGATATACGAATATATAAAGAAAATATTATTTTTATATAGAAAATATTATGTTAGTAGATCAATCATTATTTTTAATACATCATTCCATTTCAAATGTCAAAAGATATTAAATGACCAGTTAATAGATAATGATATGACTACAAATAGTTCTGATATTATATTAAAAAAATTCATTCTCTTCCTTAAAATTGATTGTTTAAACAATAGAAGACCTCAAATATAACCAATACTTCGAACCAAAACAGTAATGGCGTGAGAGAGACATTTGTACTATTTTATAATAAACATATATATTCAACGCCCTGTATAAGCTGCCAGGCGTTGGAAAGTTAAAAAGAAGTTTGCATAAAGAAAGACGAACAACAGTGATAATTATTACATATACGAAACAATGTGGACTCTAGAATACAAACAAACCGTATGTTTTTGACCTTCTCGAAGGAAATCAAAAGATGAACTAATAAATCTTAGAGTTCTCTTCTTCCAAAGTTCTAAACTCTAGAAGCCAATTGAAATCCATTCTGGCGTCCATTGAGATATAACGTGTCTTGTTTTCTAGAACGACGTATGGGAATTAAACTTTGTATTTGCAATTCCGGGTTCTTCGTAACAATTTCTCCCTTGCATATCTGACTGCTGTCCGCAGCCGGCAGCCAGCATCCACCACAGTCGCCGGCGTTCTACAATCTCTGACTCTAAACATCGGTGGCTGTAGAGATGAGCGCAGATCCATGGACTTTTCTATGATTAATCACGAGGCAGGAAGAGAAGCCTGCCATGGCTGCTACAAGCATAAAAAATGCTTGATTAAAGATTGACTAAAAAACTAATATTTTTTCAACGTATTTAGTGAACTTGTGATTTGCAGTACAGCTGGTTACAACAGCAGAGAACATTCCCCTCGGATCGTGCGAGTACTATAACGACAATGTTTCCTTGTCAAGAATCTAGAACGTGAATTTGGATTACCTAAAATGTGAACCCGTGTTTGGAAGAGGAAAGTGCACGAAAAGTAGGAAAGACAGAGAAATATGAAGATTAAGGGGTGGTTTCTTTCTCAGTGATTTGACGGGGGGTCGATTCAGCGGGCTTCAAGCATTTCAAGCTTTGAAACCGTTATTAACTGTGATGGCGCCGTTTTAATCATATATAACACAAGCCAGTTGATCATCTTGTCTTTCCAGCTTTTACACGACAAGGTTCAATACCTCCGAGGCCTTTGCACGTTCTGTTTGAAAGAGACCAGGGAAAAGTGTCATAAGTGAAATTTCGTTCGTCTCATGAAACATGTGAAAACATCGTTGTATAGTCTTCGGAGATTTACACCTACAAAGGCTACATTGTCGGGAAGAGGTAGGCTTCCCCTTGTGTTTTCTTTTTAATTTTTTGAAAAGTCAAGAATTATACATTATCATAAAAAATTACAAATTATATAATTATAACATAATCAGTTAAACTCAAATACTGCACTTAACAAATTTTGTGTGTTCTACATATAAGTTTTATGATCGAGATTAACCAATTAAAAATAGGTGTCACTTAAAATTTATAATTTTAAATTTAATAAGTGAATATGTGAATTTAAGTATTGACAAGTTGACAAGTTTTGTTTCCAGAATCACCTTTTATCAAATTCAGAATCATTGACGTATCATGTACGAGAAATAATTTCAGTTTCTAGCTTCTATTTCTTACATTACCGCCAAAATTGAAGTAAATAATCATGAAAATCAAGGAATTGTTGTATAACGACTTCTATACACGTGTAAATTTTTTTTATGTACGCGCTCTTTTGTTTCTGTTCAATCTTCTACATTTCTCATTCACAAGATAAAAAGTAAAAACACGCGCCTCAAATGGCGAAGGCGGGGACAGCGACCGCCTAGATCTCAACGGCTGTGCCGACTTCGGGGATGGGCCGGAGACGAAGATGCCGAAACACTCCCTCCAACCCCGGTCCCATGGAACAGATCCGACAAGTAATTTCCCAAATCATCGGGGGCGAATCTGATCAATGATTCCGACGCCGCCAACTGCCTCAACCGGAGCCGATTCTTCTCGTATAAGTCCTGGTACGCCGGCATAAGCTTCTTTGCTACCGAAACTTTTATCTCGTCTCTGAGTTTCGCGTCGGGAACGACCCAGGAGGTCTGTTTCCTGTACTCCTCGTCGAATGCGGCGTTGAACTTCATAAAACAATCCCTCGCCTGCTCCGGCGAAATCTCGCCCGTTGGATTCTCTGGGAGGGAAGTGAACACCTTGCTCCATCCCATCCGCTCGTAGTTCGCGGCGTACTGTTTGACCTTTGACGAGTGCTTCTCTACCCAGTCGTCGCCGAGGAAGAGCTTCAGGTTCGACGAGCGGACCTTAACGACGATGTATTGGAGGTTGTTGGCCAAGAACAAGTAGGAGAGCGCCACGTCCTTGTAGAGCTGTGCTTTGGTGTCGAGTTTGCAGAGGAGGACGAGGATGAGCCACGCCATCCGCACGGATATTGGACTATCATCAGACTCCGGGCTCCCGAAGTAGGATTCCGGTAGTGAAGATTGTATCGATAATGGCCGGTCGGCGACTATATCTGAGAGTACGTTGCTGTAGTCGGTGAGGAAAGAGAGGTAGTTCATCACGCAACGCGTTAGCGGGTGGATTCCACCTCCGGGGAGTGTAAGCTTCGACGAATCCTTCTGGATGGCCATTTCGAAGTCCGTGAGCATCGTGCGCACTGCCTCGCCAAGCTTCACCAGAGAAGTAACTGCCTGAGCTCGGACGGCCGCTGTTGATGCGTAGGAGAAGATGGATTCGATTTCCGGCCAGAGATCAGAGATAGCTTCGTACAGGTCCAGCGTGCGGAACGTTTTCTCGGAGGATTTCTTGCACTTTGCCACAATTTCCGGGAAACCAAAAAGGTTCAGGGCCGCCTCTTTAGAAATCTCGACGAAGCACGACTCTCTGATCGACGCCGATGCAGAGAACACGTGGTCGCAGAGAATCCTCTCGCCGTAAAATAGAGTTTTCACGGAGACTTTCACAGCGCTCAACCAGGTCTTGATCTTCAGCTCCAACACCTCCCAATCCATCTTCTGTGCCTGCGAGAGACTCAACCTCTCGACTCCGAGATGATACAACGTCTCATCAATAATCGACTTCCGTACAATCTTATAGATTTTCAAGCATTCTTTTCCATAACCAGACGCAATCATGCAGTCCGCAATGGCTTTCAAGTCCGCCATCGCAATACTCGAGACATCCTCCACCTCAGATATCGACTCTCCTGCTACCCGAAAATCATCCTCCGACAAGTCCGAAATACTGGACCTCGCCACGGACGATCTAGACGAGCGCACGGAAACGGATTCCACATCCAAATACTCCCTATTGACTGACAAAATCTGGTAGAACTCCTTCTGCAACCTTTTCATGGCCATCTGCATCAAGTTCTGAGCCCTAACGATCTTCTCGGAGGCAGAGTGTTGCGCAACCAACTGCTGCATAGCGGATTGCAGCTGCCTCACCGAGATGAGGTACTGTTTAGCCTCGTGACGATCCTCGTGGAACAGCGAAGTGATTTTGGCGTAGGAGGAGCTGTCAGCGTCCCACTTCGTAATAAGAGACCCGGCGTTTTCAATGTTCTCGTCCATGATAGTTTCTGAGAAAGTTCTGATCGGAGACGAAGGTGGTTTCGCCTTAAAAGGCGAAGAGCTCTTGAAGAAAATGCTCATCATTCCTTTTCTCAGCATATATTTGATTTGATTTCTCCAAAGCTTCAAAGATTTCGGGAGGTTTCTTTGTATGGGTTTCTCGAGAACTTCCAAGATTTTCTGATGTACAGAATGGAGGCGGAGGGGGTTATTTATAGGAAAGAGGGGTGGGGGTGACGTGTAGGAGTGAGAAGAAGCATCGCGGAGGGACAACTGGGCCGGTCGAGTCTGTGTGAAAATATTGACTCTGTCCACATTTTTGGGACGCGTATAGCCGTTCTTTTTGGTGATGCATGGGTATACGTTTGACGGAAAAAGGTCAAGAAAAAGTTATCCATATGGTACTTTTCCGAATGATAGATGACTCAAAAGGAAACTTCCGTAAGGCATTGGGGCTTACTTTTCCATTTCGTAAACAAGGTAAAACTAGCTTTTTCTTTTTAATTTTTTTGTTGAAATTGTGTGTTTAGTTTATGATAAATAATTCTTCTTTATTCATGACCATACTATGGAAATTATTCTGCAATTGAATATTTTAGTTCATATGTACATATTTCCTCTTGGATCAGTAAAAAAATAAGTATCATAATATATTGATCTTGTGTTACCAATGAGTTATTTGACTCTTTTGTGTTTGTATGATTACACATTTTTCTTTAATTTATTTGTTTATATCTTTTGTGTTTAATCGTTATGTTTTGGTTGAGTCAGAAGCTAGCCAAGCTCTCTCCAACATTTGACTCCCCTTTCCTACTTTGACTATGCTAGCTAGTACTTTCAATTCTTCATACATTTGGCATTAGCATTATACTATGGGCGGATTTAATAGAGTCAAGTTGATTTGGTTGTGGGTCCAATTTGCTAGTTAAGAATAAATAAGTTTAAATAATGTAAAACTTTTGTCATACTATTCTTAACAATTTCTTCTATTTCATCATATTTGTTTATCATAAGTGAATCACTCATCTATCTTTTAATAATTTATTTACAATCCTACGTTTTGTTTAGTATTTACTGAATGATCATTAGAAATAAGTTAAATTAACAACATTAATAATATCTAAATGAATGTGAAAATTATATTTGAAAATTTATTTTGTCCTAAAATTGGTTTATAAGAAGGTAAATATATCTTCCATTTGGAGGGGAAAAAAAAAAGGAAAGATTACATGACACGTTACGTGAGACGCATCACATTATAGACAACAGACAATATCAACTGTCGGTTTTCTTTGTCATTGTGAAGTTTCTCTGCCATCGACACTTGTGTACATGTTTTTGCTGTTGAAAATTCCAAGGGTTTTAGTGTCAACAAGGACTCCATTTTCATTTAATTTTTCTTTCTCTCTCTCTCTCTCTTTTTAAAATAAAGAAAATGGGGGTTTGGGGATATGGAGTGACAAATTTAGAACTTAGGTCTTGGATGATCAGTAATTAACTACTAGGCTACTGGCTTGTTGATGGTAAGAGCATAATATGAGAGTCTAAAATGGACAAAAATGAAAGTTTTATGTACAAATTCAACACTAAAATGAAAGAACTAGCAAAACAATGAAAAATAAATAGAAAGAAATTGGAAGGTGAAAGGACAATTTGAGGGGATAAGATAAGGTTATTTGTGCAGCAAATACATACAAAATACAAAAGAATATTTTCACACCAACCTTTCTCAATTACCTCTAAAAAATAAAAATTATTCTATTTTTTCATAACTTCTATACATTAAAGGGCTAACAAACATTGTTTCCTCTCAGATAGCTCTCATCCTTTGATTATTATAGCATCTTAATAAACGACAGAACTATAACTAGGTTATGCTAAAAAATTACAATTGTTTTGCTTCTCCTAGTCTTGATTCTACAACTAACAAAGGAATTGTTCAAAAGAAAAAGAGGACCATGGTAAGGTGTTAAACTCTCTTTGGCATGCAACTGGAAAGCAAACAAGGAATGCTATCCCAATCAGTCATTTTCCAAGATATCAGATTAAATTCAGGCTGTGGCGTCTGAGAAGCCGAAGAAATGCTATTATGGCGTGTAGCTAGTGGGAGAATAAAGATATACTTTTCATAACCAGAATATGCTGCCTAATAAACTGAAAAGGAAAACAACAAATCTGGCTTCTTGGCTCTTTTGCCTTTCCTGTACGTCATGGCTTCCATCTGCTTAAGTATCCCATAATCCTTGACGTTCATATTTGACTTCAAAGAGAGATTTCGTGGCCCAAGTGATTCAAGCCAGCTTTTGTTTCCCTCTTGGGTTTCAAGTAACGGTACATGCAGAATTGTGTGCAACGCAAGAGACAGTTTCCAAGATCCACATCTTCAAGGAAAAGACCAGCGCTTTGTTCTGTATTAGAGTTGAAAAGTCGTCACTTTGCTGTCATAAGATAGAGTTTCATTGGACTGAATCTATCTTCCAGCGTCGCTTTAAATGACCAGAATTGTCCGAGTTTAGGTGCTCGTTCTCAGCTAATGACTCCCACACCGCGTGGGGTGGCAAGGAAATGTCATCAGCTGGGGTTTTCGCAAGTCAAGATGTAAATGAGTTTCTCTTTTGTCGACATCAGCAAGCTCACGGCTTATTAATGGCTTTGCAGTTGAAAGTTCTAGGAAGTGTGTGAGTATCAAGAAGTTTCCTATTTCCGGCATGGTATTTAAGAAGCTCAATAGTGACATTGATGTTTAACGTTTGAAACTAGCGCCTTGACCCCTCTTTAAGCCGTGGTCTCTACGTATCTAGCTTTGCCATAGTGATAATGGCTTCGGCTCACGAAATTATTCCCTGGAAGCCCATGTATCTACCTTTTCATAAGCACAAGTAGAAGCTCATTTCTATCTAAAGCTGGTTTGTAAAAGGAAGAACTTGTATTTTATTTTAAATACGATTTCACAACAAATTATTTTTTAATTACCTTTTTTAATTAAATTGAAATAAAAAAAAAATTGGTAGGGGATAGCATAACCCAACCATTACATGCCTTCAAAGAGGGATAAATGAAAATGATAAATCCATTTAACAACAAGTGCATTCAACCTCCTATAAGTTCTCAATAGAGAATCCTATAGATGCAAAATTACTGTTAACTTTTCAGTCTTATAAAGGACTTTGAAGAGAAGTTTAGATCAATCGTTTCTTGCTATTGATGAATTAACAATCCATGTGGAGGGAATACAATGGTAGTCAACTTCCTGCCAATCAAAACATGTTTTAGTTTTAAAGGCCCAATGATTTTAGCATTTTTCATTCGGATCATCTGCATCAATTTCCATGCTTTTTTCTATAGTCTTCTAAACCACCACTTCCTAATGGAGAGTCTCTATTTGAATATCGACATGTATATGTTGATTCTTGGTAGATCAAGTTAATAATTTCCTTCTCACTCTAGATGCAAGAAGTCCATGTTTGTACTCTATGCAGTCAGGGGTACATAAAGCTACTCTTTATGGCCATCATCAGTAAGTGCCTCAGCTCAAGTAGCAGTCTCCCATTCCCTAATCAATTTCCCTTTGTTGATTTTCCCATTTCTCATGCCAGTCAAAATTGGTTTTCCTCATCTACCCTATAGACCGTAGCTTGATGTTATTATGAACTTTTACCTAGTCTTGTGAGAACTTCAGGCAAAGTCAATGAAAATGAAAATGACAAGACAACCTCAAGTTGATGTTCTTGTTCCTTCATCAACTGTATTTCCTGCACTTCATCAACACATGTATTGCCTTCCAAATTATTCTCTCCTACCGTTTCACTCTTCTCATTACCTAGTTGATTATTTACCTAGGCTTGCTCATGATTTCTTAATAGTTAACATGACTTGGTTCTGGCCAAACTCAGACAAGACTTCTTTCTATTCTTTCAGCGCTTCCAAAGCCATTGTATCCAAAATATACCGCACCATATACTAAAATCTAAAATTAAACTTGTCCTTAGTTCCTTCATTAAAACTGTCATAAGTTGCTTTTGTTGATTTGCATCCCCTAGGGTCTGTGCGTTGCCGCATTCTAGGGTCTCTCTGACCTGTATTTCACCCACTTGGGCACCTCAATTTCCTTCACAACAAATTATAAGTTACACGAAATGTTCTAATGAGATTCTCACAACTATCTTGAGTTTAAATAATCGGCTAAATGAAGGAAGCTCCACACTTGAACCAAAGGCCATAAGAGGACATTATTTACTTAATACATGAGTTCTGATATTATATTTGAAAATTTATTTTATCCTAAAATTGGTTTATAAGAAGGTAAATATATCTTCCATTTGGAGGGAAAAAAAAAAAAAAAAAAGATTACATGACACGTTACGTGAGATGCGTCATATTATAGACAACAGACAATATCAACTGTCGGTTTTCTTTGTCATTGTGAAGTTTCTCTGCCATCGACACTTGTCTACATGTTTTTGCTGTTGAAAATTCCAAGGGTTTTAGTGTCAACAAGTACTCCATTTTCAGTACCCCATTTAAGAATCTGTAAAGCGACAGTGACAATGAGCGTTTGGAAAACTGGCCCTCTGCCATGAAAACGCGATTGCTATCGCGTGGAAGTCCGTCCACCTCTCCAGAAACACAACTAAACGCGTTGTAGTTTGACTCAGAGTTGTAACCTGTCAAGTTCAGCTTGCAAGCCCAAGATGTAAACTCGTGAATCTACAGGCCACAGGCAACACCAATCGCTGATTTTCCCAGACCCCAAGAAAATTCTGAGTCACTGTGCTGTGTTTTTCAACTTCAAGCTTGCAGTTGTTTAGGTTCTCGAAGAGGATCCATAGTAGTTTATGCACTAGACCCATAGATAATTATAGCAAATATCCCAAGGGTTTTTGAAAGCTCAAATGGTTCAAAAAGAGCCCACAGATCGGACCCCTTTTCTAGTGCAACTTGGTAGAAGTTGAGGTTCTGCAAGAATTGAAGCTAGTGGCTGAAGAGACCAGCAGAACCAACATGGAAACTGTAATAACTTCTGAAATCATGAATGAGATCTTGGGCTTCTATTTCCGTCTTCTTTCTGCATGTTTGTTTGTTTCCCTAATCAAGGGGTGGCCCCTTTGCCTGTATGCTTTGTTCCCAAGTGGGGCGCTAAGGGAGGAAAGGAACCGACCAAGCCAGTGGTGCTCAGGACTCATTTTGTCACTGTCGCGGGCCTTGCCTTCATCAATTATTCAACGTAGAGTATCTCATCGGATAGGTAAACAACTTTTCCGGCCACCAACTTGCTTCACAGAATCCCTCTCTTTTTAGCTCTTGTATGTCATCGTAAAGGTACTCAAACGACCAAATTAGTGTTTGTTTATGCCGGAAAAGTTTACTCATTTCCTTAAAATTGATAATTATAATAATAAGATATATGAATATATAAAGTTGAAATGTAAGTTTGTATTAATAAAAAATAGTGTACATTACAAAATTTTGACAACTATAAAAAGATAGAGGTTGTAAGCCTCAAATCTCATTCAAAATAACATTTCTCTATGAAAATTTTATATTTTGAAACAAAAAAGTTTTACTTTGTATAGTTTTCCTTACTTTAACCAATAGGATGGGAATGTCAACTATTTTATTTTGAAATTGTCTTCTATTTTGTTCTGTCCATATTATTCATACTGATAAAGAAAATATTATTTGTATATAGAAAATATTATATCATGATATTGATAATTTAGATCAATCATCATTTTTAACACATTATTTCATTTCAAATGTCAAAAAATATTAAACGACCAATTAATAGGTAAACATATCATGATATTGATATGACTACGAACAGTGAACAATTGAGTTTAAACATAATTTTGATATTATATTAAAAAAATTCGTTATCTTCCTTAAAATCGATTGTTTAAACAATAAACAACTCTTAAATATAAGAAATACTTCAAACCAAAACAGTAATGGCGTGAGAGAGACATCTGTACTATTTTATAATAAACATATATATTCAACGCCCTGTATAAGCTGCCAGGCGATGGGAAGTTAAAAAGAAGTTTGCATAAAGAAAGACGAACAACAGTGATAATTATTACATATACGAAACAATGTGGACTCTAGAATACAAACAAACCGTATGTTTTTGACCTTCTCGAAGGAAATCAAAAGATGAACTAATAAATCTTAGAGTTCTCTTCTTCCAAAGTTCTAAACTCTAGAACCCAATTGAAATCCATTCTGGCGTCCATTTAGATAAACGTGTCTTATTTTCTAGAACGACGTATGGAAATTAAACTTTGTACTTGCAATTCCGGGTTGTTCGCATCACTTTCTCCCTTGCATAACTGACTACGGTCCGCACCCGGCAGCCAGCATCCACCACAGTCGCCGGCGTTCTACAATCTCTGACTCTAAACATCGGTGGCTGTAGAGATGAGCGCAGATCCATGGACTTTTCTATGATTAATCACGAGGCAGGAAGAGAAGCCTGCCATGGCTGCTACAAGCATAAAAAATGCTTGATTAAAGATTGATTAAAAAACTAATATTTTTCAACGTATTTAGTGAACTTGTGATTTGCTGTACAGCTGGTTACAACAGCTGAGAACATTCCCCTCGGATCGTGCGAGTACTCTAACGACAATGTTTCCTTGTCAAGAATCTAGAACGTAAATTTGGATTACCTAAAATGTGAACCCGCGTTTGGAAGAGGGAAGTGCACGAAAGTAGGAAAGACAGAGAAATATGCAGATTCGGGGGTGGTTTCTTTCTCAGTGATTTGACGGGGGGTCGATTCAGTGGGCTTCAAGAATTTCAAGGTTTCAAACCGTTATTAATTGTGATGGCGCCGTTCTAATCATATACAACACAAGGCAGTTGATCATCTTGTCGGAAACCCAAACTCCAGAAGTGGCTTTCCAGCTTTTACACAAGAAGGTTCAACACCTCTGAGGCCTTTGCACGTGCTGTTTGAAAGAGACCAGGGAAAAATGTCAAGTGAAATTTCTTCGTCTCATGAAACATGTGAAAACATCGTTGTATAATCTTCGGAGATTTACACCCACAAAGGCTACATTGTCCGGAAGAGTGTGTATTTTATTTATTTATTTATAAAAAATTAAGAATTATATATTATTATAAAAAAATTATAAATTATATAATTATAACATTATCAATTAGACTCAAACATTGCATTTAACAAATTCTTTGTGTTCTACATGTGAGTTTTGTGGTCCAAATTAACCGGTTAAAAATAGGTGTCACTTAAAATTTATAATTTTAAATTCAACGATTGAATATGTGAATTGAACTACACATGTATAAATCGTTGACAAGTCGACAAGTTTTGTTTTACGTTTTACCAAATTCAGAATCATTGACGTATCATGTACGACAAATAATTTCAGTTCGTAGCTTCTATATCTTACATTACCGCCAAAATTGAAGTAAATAATCATGAAAATCAAGGAATTGTTGTATAACGACTTCTATACACGTGTAATTTTTTTTTTTATTTTTTATTTTTATGTACGCGCTCTTTTGTTTCTGTTCAATCTTTTATATTTCTCATTCACAAGATAAAAAATAAAAAATAAAAACACGCGCCCGCCTAGATCTCAACGGCTGAGCCGACTTCGGGGATGGGCTGGAGACAAAGATGCCGAAACACTCCCTCCAACCCCGGTCCCATGGAACAGGTCCGACAAGTAATTTCCCAAATCATCGGGGGCGAATCTGATCAATGATTCCGACGCCGCCATCTGCCTCAACCGGAGCCGATTCTTCTCGTATAAGTCCCGGTACGCCGGCATAAGCTTCTTTGCGACCGAAACTTTTATCTCGTCTCTGAGTTTCGCGTCGGGAACGACCCAGGAGGTCTGTTTCCTGTACGCCTCGTCGAATGCGGCGTTGAATTTCATAAAACAATCCCTCGCCTGCTCCGGCGAAATCTCGCCCGTTGGATTCTCCGGGAGGGAAGTGAACACCTTGCTCCATCCCATCCGCTCGTAGTTCGCGGCGTACTGTTTGACCTTTGACGAGTGCTTCTCTACCCAGTCGTCGCCGAGGAAGAGCTTCAGGTTCGACGAGCGGACCTTAACGACGATGTATTGGAGGTTGTTGGCCAAGAACAAGTAGGAGAGCGCCACGTCCTTGTAGAGCTGTGCTTTGGTGTCGAGTTTGCAGAGGAGGACGAGGATGAGCCACGCCATCCGCACGGATAGGGGACTATCATCAGACTCCGGGCTCCCGAAGTAGGATTCCGGTAGTGAAGATTGTATCGATAATTGCCAGTCGGCGACTATATCTGAGAGTACGTCGCTGTAGTCGGTGAGGAAAGAGAGGTAGTTCATCACGTAACGCGTGAGCGGGTGGATTCCACCTCCGGGGAGTGTAAGCTTCGACGAATCCTTCTGGATGGCCATTTCGAAGTCCGTGAGCATCGTGCGCACCGCCTCGCCAAGCTTCACCAGAGAAGTAACGGCCTGAGCTCGGACGGCGGCTGTTGATTCGTAGGAGAAGATGGATTCGATTTCCGGCCAGAGATCAGAGATAGCTTCGTACAGGTCCAGCGTGCGGAACGTTTTCTCGGAGGATTTCTTGCACTTTGCCACAATTTCCGGGAAACCAAAAAGGTTCAGGGCCGCCTCTTTAGAAATCTCGACGAAGCACGACTCTCTGATCGACGCCGATGCAGAGAACACGTGGTCGCAGAGAATCCTCTCGCCGTAAAATAGAGTTTTCACGGAGACTTTCACAGCGCTCAACCAGGTCTTGATCTTCAGCTCCAACACCTCCCAATCCATCTTCTGTGCCTGCGAGAGACTCAACCTCTCGACTCCGAGATGATACAACGTCTCATCAATAATCGACTTCCGTACAATCTTATAGATTTTCAAGCATTCTTTTCCATAACCAGACTCAATCATGCAGTCGGCAATGGCTTTCAAGTCCGCCATCGCAATACTCGAGACATCCTCCACCTCAGATATCGACTCTCCTGCCACCCGAAAATCATCCTCCGACTCGTCCTCCGACAAGTCCGAAATACTGGACCTCGCCACGGACGATCTAGACGAGCGCACGGAAACGGATTCCGCATCCAAATACTCCCTATTGACTGACAAAATCTGGTAGAACTCCTTCTGCAACCTTTTCATGGCCATCTGCATCAAGTTCTGAGCCCTAACGATCTTCTCGGAGGCGGAGTGTTGCACAACCAACTGCCGCATAGCGGATTGCAACTGCCTCACCGAGGTCAGGTACTGTTTAGCCTCGTGACTATCCTCGTGGAACAGCGAAGTGATTTTGGCGTAGGAGGAGCTGTCAGCGTCCCACTTCGTAATAAGAGACCCAGCGCTTTCAATGTTCTCGTCCATGATAGTTTCTGAGAAAGTTCTGATCGGAGACGAAGGTGGTGTCGCCTTAGAAGGCGAAGAGCTCTTGAAGAAAATGCTCCTCATTCCTTTTCTCGGCATATATTGGATTTGATTTCTCGAAAGCTTCAAAGATTTTCCGGTTTCTTTGTATGGATTTCCCGAGAGATTCAGAGATTTTCTGCTTTCTTTGTATGGGTTTCTCGAGAACTTCCAAGATTTTCTGATGTACAGATTGGAGGCGGAGGGGGGGATTTATAGGAGAGAGGGGTGGGGGTGACGTGTAGGAGTGAGAAGAAGCATCGCGGAGGGACAACTGGGCCGGTCGAGTCTGTGTGAAAAAATTGACTTTGTCCACATCTTTGGGACGCGTATAGCCGTTATTTTTGGTGATGCATGGGTATACGTTTGACGGAAAAAGGTCAAGAAAAAGTTATCCATGTGGTACTTTTCCGAATGATAGATGAGTCAAAAGGAAACTTCCGGAAGGCATTGGGGCTTACTTTTCCATTTCGTAAACAAGGTAAAACTAGCTTTTTCTTTTTCTTTTTTGTTGAAATTGTGTGTTAGTTTATGATAAATAATGCTTCTTTAGTCATGAACATACTAAGGAAATTATACAACGATCGAATGTTTTAGTTTATATGTAAATATTTTCTCTTGGATCAGTAAAAAAAGTAAGTATCATAACACATTGATCTCGTGTTACCAATGAGTTATTTGACTTTTTTGTGTTTGTATGATTACACCTCTTTCTTTAATTTTTTTTTTTTATATCTTTTGTGTTTAATCTTTATGTTTTGGATGAGTCAAAAGCCAGCCAAGCTCTCTCCAACATTTGACTCCCCTTTCCAACTTTGGCTATGTTAGCTAGTACTTCAATTCTTCATACAATTAGCATTAGCATTATACTATGGGCGGATTTAATAGAGTCAAGTTGATTTGGTTGTGGGTCCAATTTGCTAGTTAAGAATAAATAAGTTTAAATAATGTAAAACTTTTGTCATACTATTTTAACAATTTCTTATATTTCATCATATTTGTTTATCATAAGTGAATCACGCATTTATCTTTTAATAATTTATTTACAATCCTACTTTTTGTTTAGTATTTACTGAATGATCATTAGAAATAAGTTAAATTAACAACATTAATAATATTTATAACATAGCATGAGCCCTGGTCACTTTATGGCATTTGGGGGCTCTACCACTTGGGAAGTTAGGATTCAAGCTGCTCCCTAACCTAAAAATAGATAAATAAATAAAGTTTAAATGGCTTTCTTGCCAGTGAATTAGAGTTTGGAAATTGACTTTCACCTACTAATCATTTATTAATAATGCCTAAATGAGTAGCATGGAACTGTGCCTTTCATACAAAATATCAAAGTGCTAATCTAAATCAGTTCGATTTTGTTTTTTAAATAAACTAAATATGTCATTAGCTAACGACTTGATCAATTAGTAAGACCTAATATTATCTTCGTAATATACCAACTTATTAACTATCATAACTTGATTTATTGTCTTAACGACCAGGCTTTTTCTTGTACAGAGTTATGCTACCGTTTCTCTTCTTCTTGACATAGAAAGTCATAGAAGAGATTCAACGCTGCTTTTTTAATTTTATTTTATATATCGGAAGAGATTTGAAAAAGGGTTCATTATTGAGAGAATACTCAGTCGTATAGGTAGGAGGACACGACCAGGGATTGCGTTTTGAGTTTCTTTGCTTGTCGTCGGTACAAAAACTCCGGCAATGCTTTAGAGTCAGTGCTTGTTTGTTTGACCAGCTGAATAATGGAGCCTCACTGGAAGACCGGCGCTGTTCGCTGATTAAAAAATGCTTAGGAATCTCAGGCTGGTCCTGGCTAGAAGATTTCTCCATGGTTATAACTGCCCTGAAGTGGACCAAGTCTCTGGCATCGCCAGAAAAGTCGTGATCGCCTTTTGACTTTGCTTATACAGGAAGGATATGTTTAATGGCTTTCTTCAGTCTACGTAGCCAAGAAAATAGATTCTAAGTAGGCTTATCGGTATTGGGAGGTTAATTGCTTTGTATTGGTTGGTGGGAGATAAAAGGCAAATTATGTTTGAATGTAAAAAATATTATCTAATTCATAAATTATCTTTTAGATTAGATTTTGATCTTATTTTTAACATGGTATTAGAATTCAAATAGGTTTTCTTTAATTTTTATTTAACTTTGCATTGTTAAAATATGTTTGGTGTATAGTAAAATGTCTATTTCACCTGTTCAAACTTGAGTTTAAAGTATGTTTAATGGCTTTCTTCAGTCTACTTAGCCAAGAAAATAGATTTTAAGTAGGCTTATCGGTATTGGGAGGTTACTTGCTTTGTATTGGTTGGTGGGAGATAAAAGGTAAATTATGTTTGAATGTAAAAATATTATTTAATTCATAAATTATCTTTTGGATTAGATTTTGATCTTATTTTTAACATGGCATTAGAATTCAAGTAGGTTCTTTTTAATTTTTATTTAACTTTGGGTTGTTAAAATATGCTCGGTGTATAGTATAATTTTCATTTCACCTATTCAAACTCAAGTATGCTTAATGTGTAAGAGTGTTGAGTATGAAAATTCTACGTAGAAAATATAGGATCATTAGATAACATCTAAATGTCAAAAATGTCTCTAAAATTTGTGAGCTAACTTTTAGATTAGAGTTTGAGCCTATTTTTAACAATAATTCACATGTTTGAGATGAAGTGTTATTATATTTACAAAGCAACAATTCACTTTTATAATCTTGGTCTTTATAGTTCTTGTTACTTAGACTCACATATTTGATTTATCTTTTCATGGAAGAAAATTAGTTTCTATTTTCTCATGATGACTTAGATTTTCTAAGCGTTATATTTACAAAGTACATAAAAAAAATCTGATTAACAAAATAGATTTTACCCTTCTATGCAAAACAATATTTCTGTTGCTTTTAATTTTGACTCTACAATTGATAGTTGAATCAAATAGATGTGCAATTTCTTTCTCCTCTTCTTCTTCTAGATCTTATCTTAAGAGCAACAATGAAGCCATGCCAGAAAAGGAAATGAAGAAAACAAGGAAGAATAGTGAAAGATATAGTTTCTCTTTCTTTGGTGAATAAAAACAATGGATTTCTTGTCTGACTAATTTTTTTTTTTTCCTTCTTGTTTTTCCTGTTTCAGGCTGGACTGATGTTGTCTTGCATTCCTGCTGTGTTCCAAACCAAGCACCGCGTAGCCCTTGTAAACATCACTTAACATAGGATTAATCACTATGTTAACTAGCTTTTAGCTATCATTTTGGACTTGATTTAGACAAACTCATGCCTCTTCGTGTGTCGATTCTTTTACCTCAAAGACATAAAAAAAGTACTAACAACATTCGTCTTGTCATTTTTTGCTCGGTGCTACCGAATTGACTCGGCTTTTAGCTATCTTTTTGGACTTGATGTAGACAAACTCATGCCTCTTCGTGTGTCGATTCTTTTACCTCAAAGACATAAAAAGAAGTACTAAGAACATTCTTTTTGTCATTTTTTGCTCGGTGCTGCCGAATTGAGTCGGCCAATTTGTCGTCTAGAGCAGCGTTAGAGTTTGGACAGAACATATGTTTAGTTTAATACACAGTTTAGCTTTAAGCATTGTTGATGAGATCTAAAAAATAATGCTATAGTTCCTTAGCAATAGAGAGGAGCAATATTTTTATTTCATTCATGGTCAAAGTTTGAACGAGGGCTTGATCTTAGAGAAGAAGAAAATGTAGCTTTAGCATAGATTTTTAGAAATGGAGAAAAATAATGTAACAATGTCCCTACCAAAAGCAAAAAGAAAGAAGGAAAGAAACTCTTAGAAGACATATTTCCTCTTTTAAATCTGGCTTGTAAAAGAAGGACATACTTTTACATATAATATGCACAAAAAATTAATATCTTGGTAATATAGGACATACACCAGATTTTAATATAACGAAAAGTTGTCTATTTCCATACCGGATAATTCATGGGGATTTTTCCATCTTTATGTGATGAAAATTAAATATTCCTAGCATAACAAAGTTGGTCATTGCTGTGAACATAATCATAATTCAATCGTTGTTACTTCTAAGAGAAGCAAGCAAGATAACATCAATGATGTTTTTTGTTTTTTTCTCCCCTAATTATATCATAATCTCCATCGAGCAGATCCTTGAGGAAGCCCAAAAGAAGGGATAAGAGGTATAAGAATCTAACCTATTCTCTGTGCAGCCAAACAGATATGCAAACGAGGCGTTTGACCAATGGTTCTATTGATAATTTCATGCCTATCAATTGCTGGCAGACAACGTATTAGCATCTTCCATCTTAGGTTTGTTTAAGTTGTTTTATTTGCTACAACATTCACTGATTGGACCAGAGTGGTATCCATTCTCCATGTTGTTTAGAAAGTTTGATTTAGTCCACTACAGGGATGACCCTAAATATATGTTAATAAAACATCTTACAAATAAGATTTTTTTTTTAATTTTTAGGAGAAAAATAAAGGAGAGAAAAAGGAATATTGTAAAAGGCGAAAAATATCAAAGCTAATAGAGAGGTCACTTCTCTTTAGATGTAAGGACCATTTCCTGAATAGTATTAAAATTTAATATTCTTGTGTGAATGATGTTTGCTGCTTAATCCTCATTTTCCTCCCCAAAACTTAGGTTATACTCTTAATTTAGTTCTTAATTGTTCATACGTGTTCTCCCCACTGACGTTTTGTGATTTTCTTCGCTCCATAACACATTTTCAGGCAAACCTTCAGTACCACGAGATAATTATAATAAAGACTAGTTGTTGAAGTAGTGCTGTGTTCTTTAAGGAAAAGGAACCTAATCAATGAGGAAAGACCCTGTGAACTCTAAGCAGTGTCGACGATTCTCGAGTTGGCCGAGAATCCTCCTTTTGTTCTGCAATAATTTGCGCATATGAGATCAGCTAATTTCTTGTTCTCTTAAAAAGAGTTATTATTTTCAAAAGGGTGTCTTAATCCCTTGAAAATATTTTCAGTAAGCAATGTTACGAAAAGCAATCCGGAATCTATTCTTGCTTTAAGTTTTTGATATAGAAATCAAACAAGATTTTACAATATGAGATAATCAATATTTTTTTAGTAAATAAAATATTAAATTTTTTAGTTACTAAATTATCTAAGCTAAAAAATTATGTTTAAAAAATTTAAAATTATTGTAAAAACTTATTATAATTTATAGACTGTACTTTCTTAATTGATGAAATCTTGCATGCTACTTTGTTCTTAATTTTTAAAACAATGGTTTATCTATTTAAACTTTTACTGCTAAATCTTTTATTTATTTATTTTTATTTCAAATGTGATATAATATAATTTTGAATAATAAATTTATCAGGATTGCTACAAAACTTTTACTTTTAATAATTTTGATCATCTAACATAGTTTGCAAGCAAAGTCTAATATCGAACTAGCAACCTATCCCCATTGTTGTTTTATCTTATAAAATATTATGTTTGGCATTGACTTGGTATCCGTAGCCTGAAGCTAGGGAGACTTGTTAATCATCGCGTGCTGGGTCAAGCTAGAATAAAATTAAACAATCCAATTGGTTATAATAAGGATTAAAGTAATGATGAATGATTGAGACTTGTTTGTTTAGTCATACCGGGAACAGAATTATCTGCTGTTGGAATTATATGTGCTCAAGTGGAAGAGAATTATGTGCTGATTATATCAAAGAATACCATGTTAGATCAGAAGTTCTGCAGGGCCATCTATTATTTTTTTCAAACAATTTGCCGTCCCAACAGATCGGATGAATGTGATTACGAGTTGATTGCGTCGAAAGCAATCAGATCGAGAACGACGTTTTAATAAGATACTCTCTCTATCACTGTTTGATTATTTAAAGGTTTTTCCCCTAATCATGCATGGGACACCTTTGCTTCCTTTAAAAGGAAACAGTAAGAGGAAAGGGATTTGTAATGAAGGAAATGTCAGAGGATTCCATCTTTGAGTTCACCAAAGACTGTTGCTGCTTACCTCTACGTGGTGGAGGCATAATTTTTCTTTTTCCTTTTCTCTTTGGTAAATGGGAGGTTTGGGATTATAGGGTGATGAATTTAAAACCTAGTTCTTGAATGGTTAGCAGTAAATTATTGAGCTACTAAAGACATAATTATGAGAGTCTAAAATGAACAGAATTTAGAATTTGACAGACAAATGCTAGACTCAAATGGAAGAACTAACAAAAAAGTAATAAACAAGAAATTGGAGGGCGGAAGGACCCTATAAGGAGATAAAGAAGAATGTTAGGAGATTAACACTAGTCCTGTTAAAAACTAAAAAAAAAAAAAAAAAAAGTACTGGAAATTTACTTGGTTCACGAAACCAATCCTTGCATTTAGAGATAAATAATTTTTTTTCCCTCTCTTTTCAAGACTTTTATACACAAAAGAATTGTTAAAAAAAAAAAGTCTTCTCTAATAGTTGTCACCCTTCTATTATTTTAACGTCTAAATAAAGAATATAGCTATAACCAAGTTACGCCAAAAAAATTACATTCTTTTCCTTATAAAAGTATCATTTTGCTTCTCCTCCTAGTCTTGATTCTATAACTAACAAAGAAATTTCTCAAAAGAAGAAGAAGAAGACAATCATAATCATAAGGTGTTAAACTCTCATTGAGCGTACAAGTTAAGCATGTAACTGGAAAGCAAAGAAGGAAAGCCAACCCAATCAGTCATTTTCCAAGATATCAGATAAATTCAAGGTTGTGGCCTCTAAGAAGCCGAAAGGAGTATTATTGTGGCGAGTAGCTAGTGGGAGAATAAAGACATACTTCTGGCTTCTTGGCTCTTTCACCTTTCCCGATACGTCACGGCTTCCATCTGCTTAACTCTCCTACAATCCTTGACGGTCATATTTGACTTTAAAGAAAGATTTCGTGGCCCAAGTGATTGGAGCCACCTTTCCTTTCCCTCTTGGGATCCAAGTAATGGAATTGACCAGGTGCAGAATTGTATGCAACGCAAGAGAGTTTACAATATCCACGACTTCAAGGAAAAGAGCTGCACTTTGTACTGTATTAGAATTGAAAAGATCTTGCTTTACTGTCATAAGATAGAGTTTCATTGACCTGAATCTACCTTTCAGCGTCGCTTGAAATGACTAAAAATGTCGAAAGTTTAGGTGCTTGTTTGCGTGCTTCTCAGCTAATGGCTCCCACACCGCGTAGGTTGGCAAGAAAATGTCATCGGCTGGGGTTTTTCACAAGTCAAGATGTGAAAGAGTTTGAATCGCTGATTTTCGTTATCGTCGTAGAGTTTCTCTCTTACTGAAATTAGTCTGCCCACAGCTTATTAATGGTTTTGCAGTTGAAAGTTCTAGGAAGGGTTTGAGTTTCAAAAAGTTTCCATTGCCGGCATGGTATTTAAGAGGCTCAAAAGTGACATTGATATGAGCGTTTGAAACTGTCCCTTTTCCTTGAAAACGCGATTACTATAGCGTAGAAGTCCGTCCGCCCTTCATAAACACAACAAAACGCGTTGCAGTTGACTGACAGTTGTACCCTGTCACGTTCTACTTGCAAACAAAAGATGTGAACTCGTGAATCTACAGGCCATAGGCAACATCAATCGTTGGTTTTCCCCGACCCCAAGAAAATCCTCAGCCACTGAGTCATGTTTTTCCACTTCAAGTTTGTGGTTTTTCAGGTTCTCGCAAAGGACCCATAGTAGTTCATGAACCTTGCAGTTAGAAACGGCAGTAGAGAAGATGATGAACAGTAAAACCGATATATTTCCAACACCCACGTATTTACAAAGGATACACGTATAAGTAAATAAAACAAATGAATAAAATAATGTACTGTAACTCTAAGCTATACATGGTGATGTGATACTAGACTAGGTGCTTGAGTGTGACTGTGACTAGTCTGACACAAGGGACGGTCTAACATCCCCCCGCAAGCTGATGGATCTGAGAGGACCGTCAGCTTGGACCGCAACAACCGAAAGCGAGAGGTAGATAAGCCTTTGGTGAAGATGTCCGCAGGCTGATCAGCTGAAGAGATGAAACGAACAAGAAGCTGGCCACGAAGGTAGTGTTCCCGGATAAAGTGATAGTCGATCTCAATATGTTTAGTGCGCGCATGAAAAACCGGGTTCGCTGCTAAGTAGAGGGCGGAGAGGTTGTCGCACCATAGGGTAGGGGGGTGAGGAGGTAGAGCACGCAAATCTCGAAGGAGATACTCAATCCAGATGACCTCAGCAGCAGTATCAGCAAGACACTTGTACTCAGCCTCAGTACTAGAGCGGGCAACGGTGCGCTGTTTGCGAGAGCACCAAGAAATGAGATTGGGGCCAAGGAACACACCAAAGCCACCGACCGAGCGACGGTCATCACGATCACCGGCCCAACTAGCATCGGAGAAGGCATGAAGAGCAGTGGAGGAGCTGCGAGTGAGGTGAATCCCATAACGAGGAGTGTTAGTGAGGTAGCGCATGATGCGCTTAACCAGGTGCCAATGAGCAGTAGTGGGGGCATGAAGAAACTGACATGCCGAATTAACAGAGTAGGCAATATCTGGCCGAGTGAGAGTGAGGTACTGAAGGGCCCCAACAATGCTGCGGTAGTGAAGGGGATCCGGGAGAGGATCACCAACCCACTGGGAAGGGGTGTCAGCGAGAGTGCAAGGAGTCGGGACGGCACGAGCATCAGACATCCGAGCACGGGATAAAATGTCATGAGTGAACTTGGCCTGGTGAAGAAGTAAGCCGTGGGAGGTGGGAAGAGCCTCAATACCGAGAAAATAATGAAGAGGGCCAAGATCCTTGATAGCAAACTCCCGCTGTAGAGCTGTAAGGAAAGAGGATAATGGAGCCTGAGGAGAACCGGTCAGCAAGATGTCATCAACATAGACCAACAAGAACATGCTGTACTGAGAGTGATGTAGTACAAAGAGCGAGGTGTCAGCAGCAAACATGGAGAAACCCAAAGAGATGAGGAAAGTGCTGAGACGCTGGTACCAGGCGCGAGGAGCCTGCTTGAGGCCATAAAGAGAGCGACGAAGGCGGCAGACATGATGAGGATGAGAGGCATCCAGAAAACCAGGTGGCTGAAGCATATAAACCTCCTATGAAAGAGAGCCATGCAAGAATGCATTAGAAACATCAAGCTGACGGAGAGCCCACCCTCGAGAATAAGCAATGGCAATGAGAGTGCGGATAGTGACCGGACTAAAGGTCTCCGTGTAATCAATGCCAGGCTGCTGATGAAAGCCTTTCGCCACAAGGCGAGCCTTATAGCGCTCCAAAGAACCATCCGAGCGAAGCTTGACCTTGTAGACCCACTTGCAGCCAATCGGATGAGCACCAACAGGGAGTGGGACAAGATCCCAAGTACCATTCTGGAGAAGGGCCGTATACTCAGCTGTCATGGCAGCCTGCCACTGAGGGTCCCTGACTGCCTGGGAGAAAGTGGTAGGTTCAGGGTAGGGGTGAGCGATGGCAGTGAGAACAAAGGTGTGATTACGGGTCAAAATGCGGTGGGTCACCGTACCGTCCTTAAGACGGGTAATCATGGGGTGACAGGAGGGAGGAGGGGGGGAGGGGGGGGAAGGGGAGGAGGGAGAAGGTAAGTGAGAGGGAGAAAGTATAGGGGAGGGAGGGGTGGGGAGGGAGGTAGATAAAGGAAGAGGAGAGGGTGGTAGGGGAAGGGAAATAGGAGAGGGAGGAGGGGTGGGAGAGGAGGGAGAGGATGGAGGGGTAGGGGAGAGGGGAAAAGTGGTCTCATCAAAAAGGGCATCGACAGTGATGTAGAAGCGGCGAGTGGAAGGACAATAGCACCGATAGCCACGATAACCAGGAGGGTAACCCATAAGGACACAAGGGCGAGAGCGAGGGGCTAGCTTGTGGGGAGCATAAGGTCGAAGGTAGGGGAAGGTAGCACAGCCAAAGACACGAAGGTGAGAGAGGTCAGGAGGGATATGGAACAGAGCCTGCCAAGGGGAAATGTGGCCAAGAACAGGAGTGGGTAAACGGTTAATCAGAACAACAGCGGTTTCGAAAGCAAACTCCCAAAAGGGAAGAGGGACCGAAGCATGGGTGAGGAGAGCGAGACCGGTCTCAACAATATGACGATGTTTCCGTTCCACAGTCCCGTTCTGGAAGGGAGAGTACGGGCAGGAAACACGCTGATGAATGCCATGAGAAGAAAGATAGGCACGCAGATTGGAAGAAAGGAATTCAGGAGCACCATCACACTGAATAGCACGGAGGGGATGAGAAAATTGGGTGGACACGAAGGAATGAAACGTGCGGAAAATAGAGAAAAACTGAGACCGAGTGGTGAAGGGATAAAACCAGGTAAAACGAGAATGATCATCAATGAAGCAAACATAATATTTATAGCCATGAAAAGAGATTACAGGAGCGGGACCCCATACATCAAAATGAATCAGTTCAAGGGGTTGGGAAGCCCTAGACTGAGTGGGGGGGTGGGGATGGCGGTGGCTCTTACTGAGAGCACACGCGGTACATAGAGTGGGAGTAGAGCGAATAAATGGAGTGTTGGTGATGGACAAAAGGCGGACGACAGTGTCGAAGGAGGCATGGCCCAAACGGTGATGCCACAAGGAGAGGGAGGCGGAAGTGGTGACGGAAAGTGCTGAAGGGGGCGGTCCGGAGACAGGAGGCGAGAGGCGGTATAAGCCTCGATCAAGATGGCCGCTGAGTAGGATTTGACCAGTGGATAAAGACCGAGCAAAGAAATGAGTATGATAAAAAATAAAGACACACTGATTATCAAGGGCAAAATGTGAGACAGATAATAAGTTACGAGCAATGCCAGGAACAACTAAAATATTAGTAAGACGAAGATAAGGAGGAACATGAGAGAAGAAGGTACCAATGTGAGTGATGGAAAGAGAAACCCCATCATCGACTGTCAACTGCTGGGTGCCAGTGTAGGGAACAGCAAAGGAAAGACCGGCAGGACTATCGGTAACATGATGAGTGGCACCAGAGTCTGGGATCCAAGATGAGGCAGCATGGGCCGAAGGAGGGCTGGGGGGGGGCAAAAGGGGGGAGAGCATAAGGGGCCTGAGAGGCTATATGGGCCTAGGCAGAGGCAAAAGGGGGCTGAGCCACGGGGTGATGGGCCTGGACAGGGGCAAAAGGGGGCTGGGCCGAAGAGGTATGGGCCTGGGCCAAAGGGGTAAGAGCCTGGGCCGAAGGGGCATGGGCCTGGGCCAGAGGGAATAAAGATGAGGAGGCGAAATGGGCCTGGGTTGGCGGAAAGGAGGCCTGGGCCGAACGAAGGTGAGCCTAAGCAGGAAGCAAGGTGGGCTGGGATGCAAAGAGGGCCTGGGCTGGGTTGAAGGGGTCATGGGCCAAGGTGAAGGGGGCCTGGGCAGAGGGAAGAAAGGCTCGGGCCGAAGGGGGGTGGGTTGGATATTGGGCCAGATCAGGATAAGGGGCCACATGAGGCTGGGCTGGGGGCGGGGGGTGGGCCGTGTAAGAGGAGGGGCCCGAGTGAAGGAGGGGGGTGGGTGAGACGAAGTGGGCTGAGGGGGGGGCCGGCTGGGGGGAGGGGGGGGTAAAGTGAGCGTTGTACCGCTCACAGCAGGTAAGGGCATAGTGGCCCTTACGGCGGCAGATCTGATAGAATGGCGGACGCCGCCGTCCACGGCCGCCGCCGCCGGAGACTGGGAAAGGAGAGGGGTTTGGGAGAAGGGGAGGCAGGGAACCCGGTGATGGGGCGCGTGTGGGCCCACTTGCCGCCGAAGGTGTCCGATGGGAGAAGGCAGAAGGGACCCCTGGATGAGTCGCAAAAGCTGCAGGAGGCAGAGCAGTGGGGAGATCGCGGCTGTTAATGTCGACGGAGGCCTCATGGGAGAGTAGAAGGCCGTTGAGGTCCTCCCGAGAAAGCGGCGCCACCCGGGAGCTGACCGAGATCGCGACTGCTAGGGCGCGATAATCGGGTCCCAATCCGCGGAATACGTGAGTATGATACTCACTATCATGAAGCGGCTTGCCAATCAGGGCCAGTTGATCGGAGATTTGCGTGACCTCTTGGAGAAAATCGGCTATAGAACGATCTCCACGGCGGAGATTTTGTAGATCTAGGCGCAGAGCGGCGGTGCGTGCGGTGGATTGCTGGGCGAACGTGGTGGCCAGATGGTTCCAGATGGCCGCCGACGTCCGGAAGGTGGTAAGTTGGGCCACTATAGGGGCGGTGGAGGTGGTGAGGATCCACCCCATCGCCGTCCGGTCTCGGATGCGCCAGTTGGCGTGGGCCGGGTTGGGTATGCGGGTCGGGCCGACTGCAGAAGAAGTGTAGGCCTGGGTCGGGTTGGAGGGGGAGAGAAGGTGGGTGGGTGGTTCGGGTTCGGAGCCTTCGACGATGGGTAGCAGCTGGGCGGCGTCGAGGAACGGCTCCAACATGGTGCGCCAAATGATGTAGTTGGTACCATTTAGACGTTCAGGAAGAGAGGGAGAGGAGAGGAGGGTCGGGGTGGCAGAGGGGGCCGCAGGAGGAGCGGCCGGGTCAGTGATCCGGGTGGAAGAATCGGATCCGGTTGAAGAGGAGGAAGACATGGGTTGGGCTGGAGGGAGATAAAAAAGGGGCCAAAACGGGAAAACAGGGAAATAAAAGAGAGGTTGGCCCAAGCAGGAGAATGAACAAGGGAAGAAAAAAAAAAGGAAAACAGGAAAGGAGCAGGATCGGAAGGCTGTCGCCGATCTGAAGCTCGATACCAAGTTAGAAACGGCAGTAGAGAAGATGATGAACAGTAAAACCGATATATTTCCAACCCCACGTATTTACAAAGGATACACGTATAAGTAAATAAAACAAATGAATAAAATAATGTACTGTAACTCTAAGCTATACATGGTGACGTGATACTAGACTAGGTGCTTGAGTGTGACTGTGACTAGTCTGACACAAGGGACGGTCTAACACTTGCGCGTTCACTTATGTGAAGTTGACGCATTGATAATTATAGCATTCAGAGGGTTTTTGAAAGCTCAAATGGTTCGAAAAGGGCCTACAGATCGGATCCCTATTCTTGCCCTTGACACCTTTTCTAGTGCAACTTGGTAGAAGGTGAGGTTCTGCAAGCAGTGAAGCTAGTGGCTGAAAAGACCAGCAGAACAACGAGGAAACTGTAATAATTTCTGACATCATGAATGACATCTTGGGCTTCTTTCGTCGTCTCCTTTTCGAATGTTTTTCCGTTTCCCCAATCATATTGTGGCCCCTTTGCTTTTCCTTCGCCTGTATGCGTTCTTCCCAAGTGGAGCACTAAGGAAAAAATAGCCAATCAAGCCTGCGGTGCTCAGGAGTCATTTTGTCATTGTCGTAGGCCTTGCCTTTACTCAATTATTCAACGTAGAGTATCTCATCGGATCGGTATACAATTTTTCCGTCCATTCGAGCTCTAATCTAAGGTATTAATGTAGGTGGATCATTATTTTTAACACATCATTTCACTCAAATGCGAAAAAATATTAAAGGACCGATAACGAAAATGACCACAAGCGGTGAAAAATTGAATCTAAAAATAAATTTTGATATTATATTAAAAAGGCTTATTCAATTTTTAAAATTAGTTGTGTTAAAAAAAAAGACTCAAAATGTAAGGAAGACTTCAAACCAAAACATTAATAATGTCAGAGGCACATCTATAATATCTACAATATTTACAAGCTGTACAATTTGTTGAAAGTCAAAAAGAAGTCTAGATCAAAATAAGACGAATTACAGTGATAACTATAACATATACGAAACAATTTGGACTCTAGACTACAAACAAACCGTATATTTCTGACCTTCTCGAAGGAAATCAAAAGATGAACTAATAAATCTTAGAGCTCTGTTCTTCCAGAGTTTTGAACTCTAGAAGCCGATGGAAATCCATTTTGGCGTCCACTGAGTTAAACGTGTCTCATTTTCTTAAACAACGTGATGGAATTAAACTTTGCATTTGCAATTCGGGGTTCTTTGCATCAATTTCTCCCTTGCATATCTGACTGCTGCCGGCAGCCAGCAGCCAGCAGCCAGGAGCGACCAAAGTCGTCGGCGTTTAACAATCTCTGACTCTAAATACCGGTGGCTGTAGAGATAAGCGCAGATCCATGGACCTTTCCAATGGTTAATTATGAGGCAGGAAGAGAAGCCTTCCATGGTTTATTAAGGCGATATGATTTACTTCTTTAGGTTATTATTTTTTACGCATGTTCGAGCTGCACTTATTCGCATTACAGCTGGTTACAACTGAGAGACATTCCACTTGGACCGTGCAAGTCTATTCAAGCAGCACCACCTACGAGAACGACAAAGTTTCCTTGTCAAGAATGTAGCGCGTCCTGCGTCACAATAAAATGAGAAATCGTGTTTGGAAGAGGAAAGAGCACGAAAAGTAATGAAGACAGAGAAATATGCAGATTCAGGGGGAGTTCCTCCCTCAGTGTACACATTCTCCGGCGATTTGACAGGGGGGTGGAATCGATGGTTTTCAAGACTTTGGGGTTTCAAACCGTTCATAAGTGTGAAGCCATGTGTTGGCGACAGTAAGTGTCAGCCTTGGCCCCTGCCACCGTTTGTCAGAAGATCACATCAAGGGCTGATCCTTATAAAATATCATTGATTGTGACTCGGCCATGTTGTTTTTCGTTTATGCATAAGATGGTAGAAAATAAGCTAAAAAGACTGTTACATACTTCAATCCTTAAAAAGCGAGAATATTCTACTTGTATAAATTAAGTATGTATGTCATTGTAATCTATATATATATATATATAAGAAAATAAATTGTTCATCTAAAGAAAATTAGATATTAAGTTGTAAATAAGATGTGATATTTCATTATTATAAGAAAGTAAAAATAGGAAGCCAAAGAAATTATGTGAATGTTGTCTAATTAAATTGAATTGAAACATTACAATATAACATCATATAAATATATAAGCTTAAATTACGAGTTAAATATAGAAATATAATAATTAAAAATATTATATGAAAAATATAAAATAAAATATACATAAAATATTTCTATTTTTATGGTGGAAAAATATTCAAATAATTGGTACCTGAATATCCGTTAACAATTACTTCTATCGCAGTTAATATAAATGTTCACACTAGAAGAGCCAAAATCACAGCGACAAGCTCACTGCGTACCCTGTGTCCCGCCAACTGAAAGCGGTCGATCATCTTGTCGGAAAGTTCAACACGTTTGAGGCCTTTTCACGTCTGTGTGAAAGAGACTCGGACAAAAAAAGAGGATGATTCTGGTATAGAAGTCAGAAGTGAAATTTCTACATCCATGCAACATGTCAAAACCTCGTTGTGCACTTCGCAAATTCACACCCATTGTCAAAACGACCTTGACTTCACTTCGGAGATTCACGTGAAGGGACCCAACACGATTATAAACAAGACGAGAGATCAGCGGTGATGTTCTCCTAACGTTACCGTGCTTTGGACTTTTTTTCTGTCGATTACTTGACAAAACCTCCATCAATGTGTTAAAGAACGTCGAACTTGGTGTTTTCACATTAAAAGAGAAGAAAAAGAGGATCTAAGACCCACATCGGTGGTGAAATCTTTCTGGGTTTCTTTTAAGGATGGCAATGAGAAAGCGTTGAGTTCACTTCAAAGGTTCACATCGAGGGGGCTTATTCATATTGAGGAGTCCAAGTGTTAAAAAACACAATATCATTAATAGATTTATGTTTTCTAGTATTAGCCAAACTTTGAACTAGAACAATCCAATCCCAAACTATATTGGTTACATTGTGCTTCAAGTTTCTCTAATATTTACTGTTATATCCGTTAATTTTCGAGGTTAAGTGTAATATCTTTGTCTGAAAAAAATGTTGTTTTTTAAGAGTTAAGAATAGAAAAGTAGCTCAGTAAGCACATGAGCGGACCGCATAGCGTAGTGGATTAGCGCGTTTGACTTCGGATCAAAAGGTCGTGGGTTCGACTCCCACTGTGGTCGAATGTTTTAATTTTTTATTCTTTTTTCAAAAAATCCAGTTAGTATGCATTTTTAGTCAATCCACAGGGGCCCAGCCCATCGGGTTCTTGGATGGCTCAAAGAAAGCCCAATACTTTGCTTTATGTTTTGTCTTTTTCTTTTTAAGCTGTAAACTAATGTACATCCACTTCGAGTCAGATTCTAAGCCCAAAGAAAGCCCACTCTTTTTGAACTTTTATGCTCTTCGATTCAAAGCCTGGCCGACCGGAAGAGCCACCCACAAATCTCAGTCCACAGAACATCAGGCCAGAACTCAGAAGGATAAAGTGCAGTTTATGATATTCACTTCCAGATTATGTGGGAACTACATGGTGGAAACTCACCCAAACATGTAAGAGTACGTGAGGCAAACAATGTGGTTTTGATACCAATTGTTAGGAAAATCAATTTTCTGTTTTAAATAGCGTCATGATACACAATTTGTCTTTTGTTCTTATAGGGTTTTTTAGAGACACAACTAAGGACATATTTTAACTGACAACAGCAGAAAGCGGTAGCCATTCTTCCTAGTAGGTTTGGAAAACCACCCCCGTTTTGCTTGGTTCTCGTAACATTCCCAGCATTCTTCTCTTTACCATCCTTTTTTTTTTTATGTTTACGACTGATCCTACTTGCAAAGGGACAACCATTAAGGACAAGATCAGACAGAACGTTGCAGGTCGGCCACCAAAACTACGAGGTTACAAGGTCCCATGAAACTTCCTCACTGGTGATTTTCCAGGAAGCACACAACTAGCTAGAACAGCTGTGTTTGAGCACCAGCTTTACATCTTAGTTCTTTTTTTTTGGGGTTGTTTTTTTTTTTTTTTTGGTTGGGGGGTGTTTAAGAGTTGTTTCAAGACATTTTATCTTGATACATGCATGGACTTCGTAAAAACAAAAGGCTTAAGAAACAGGGAAATGTTTCATCCCCACACTTTAGGAATGCAAAATATCATTTTCAAAGGCCCTCTTTGAGAGCTCCTGGAGGTACAACCTATGTGACCTCCATATTAGGACCCTCTGAGAGGGTCACACCTTTATCAGAGATCATAGAGGCGCAACCTTTAGGATGGATGGGAATCTTAATGACTCACATATGGAAGTAACATATGCAATACACCTTATCTACATTACCTTTTACGAAGTTCAAATTGATCAGGGATCATAGAGGCATCATGATCCCTTTTAAGAAAGGATTATCGAGTTTTATAACTTTTAGGAGATTGCAAGATAACACAATTGCTTTTGATATAGTGTTAGTACCCCAGGATTCTAGCAATAAATTAAAGAGTCTCCATTTCCAGGAAGATGGTCTCCAGCATTCACTTTTTTCAATTGCATGGGAACCCGTCTTTGGCCACCACCAACATTAGCATTAAGGCTTTAAAGTCAATCGATGGAAAGTCTCCTCTCATGAACGAAAGGGTGTCACATGGAAGTGGCTAAAAGAGAAGATACCCCTTATTATTATTGTTCATCTCGTTTCAACCAAAATGCACCGTTAAAGCTGATGGCATTATTTTATTGCAAAGACTATAAAGGGCCTCAGTTTTGAAGGAGATCCATAAATGAAATGGACACCATTGGAACAAAAAGTTTTGGGAACTGGCAGGCGATGAGGTTAATTAATTATATGGGGAAGCACACAGAATCAAAAAGGAGATTTTGAAAGCGAAAAAAGGAAACAAAAGGGAAAAAGAAGATAATTAAGAACAACTAAAGGAGCCCTCGCTGCTTCCACTGAGCAAAGAGCCCCACCTTTAATGGCGTGATCATAGAACAGTTGGTTTGAAGGAGACCGGAGGCTAGTGTTCTCCAGCTTTATATATATATATACTCTGTAAATTCTTTTACTATCTCAAACTTAATTAATTATTCAATAATAAGCTCATCTTTTCTCATCAATTTCAATAAGAAAAAGTAATTATTCCTCAATATGCATGTTTCAATCAGTTAGTGTTGTCCTTTTTTCTTGATTATTTGTTAGTTTAATAATAAGTTAGTAATGTTTGAGATTTTTTGGTCGTAAGTTTGACATCTAAATATGTGAGTTTGGATACACACAATAAGAATAAAAGAAGTTAATATATTGCATTGAAAAATTCTTCATATTAAATTGTTTATATTATAAATGAACATATTAAATCGAGACATATGTTGAAATACAAGAGGTAAAAGATAAAGTGGTGACATGTTGGGTCCATCATTAATAACTAAAATCTTTACAAGAAAAAGTAATTAGAGGCAGTTAAAGGAGTCTAGTTCGTTACATCGTGATTCTAATTGATCCGAGGGATATTTATGGGGATTATCGTGGTTTCCACTCTTTATGTATGTCAGGAAAGATTATGGACCCGCTGGTTGGCCATCTGATGGAAAACACCTCAGCCATTTCCAAGTTTAATCATTACAACCATTAGATATAACAAAAAAAATCAAAAGATGCCAAAGGTTAAGTAAAGATTATCTGGCACTGTACAAAAAGAAGACCATTATTATACTCAGAACGAACTCCGATCCAGTTGCAGAGTATGAAAAACGGTATCTACCTTCCTCTTTTTTCTTAAAATAAAATAAAAGAAAGATACCGTGAAAAAGAAGCTTTAGGCCCATTTTGACCAAGTGACTAATTTCTTATTAGCATTTTCTTTTGGAAAGTAAGAAGTTCTGAAAGAAAAGGAGGAAGAACAAGCTCATAGGACCATCCAATATTCATAGAGTTCTAAAGCAAAACCAGCATTATGAACGGTTTAGAAAGTGTTCTTCATTGCATAAATTCTATTTGAAAGACTTCTTTAAAATGAATCATATATATTCTTTTATAAGTTGGTTTATAATTTTTTTTAATATAGTATTAAAATCTAAGTTTAAAAAATGATCCGTCCTGAATATAAAAATAGATATATTACATTATAATGAAGTTTGCAATCCATGTTTGCTACAAGAGGGTACATTAAAAACATTATGGAGAATCTTTCATATTGACTTAAATCCTATTTGAGAAACTTTGAAAACATTAGAGTAAGTCACTACTTTGAACCCACCTTATAATAATTAAAATAAATTTCTTACATGACATTAAAAACATTGAACAGTAAAAGGAATGAACTCTCTTGCATCATGTTAAGAAACATGCAAGCAATGTTGACCACGTATTAGTGCTTGAACCCACCTTACATCATCTTCAAAATTTTCAATGAAGAATCATTATTGACCAGTGGATCATTTCTTTGTCGCCTATAAGGATGATACGGAAACCTGAGATTCCAAATTCAGTTCTTTAACAAATTCATTTGGATTGTTCTTGATGTCATTCTATTACACATAAGCCCAGAGTGGACAAGAAGTTGCAGCAGGTGAAAGTTATCGGTGTTTTATAGCGAATTAGCTGATGCATGTTCAGCCAAGAAAATCCATATTTTACGCGACCGCTGCTCCGCGCCGTTGCTATCGTATTCAACAACTATATTCTGAGAATTATTGAGGGACATGATGCTTGACTGATGTTGTATTGTGCAAAGACATCCGAGGAGTATTAAAATGCATTCCCAGTTCCCAGCTACTCACTACTTAATGTGCAAAAGAAACGAAGATATCCTTAAGACTACTTTGTTGTTGTATATTACTATTATTAGATTTTTTATGAACATAATAGTAGAATTTAAATTTAAGCATAACATCTTTATATTCGTAATAAAAAATTTATAATAAATTTGTCTCATGGTATTTGAATTTTACTATATTAATTATTTTACATATTTGTTATTTTTTGTTAACATACTAATAATTAAGTGGTTGACTATTAATTACCCAAAAATCTTAAGTTCGTCACACCATGTTCCATGCTCCGAACCTCGTCCATCTTGTTATGCAGCTAGTGTGCATGAATCATCGCGAAGTTCTCAAAGCAATTAAAACCATTATAATGAAGATGAGCACAGTTCTCAATGATCTAAACACATCTTCCTGTTACTCGAAAAGGAAAGACAAGTTCATGATTGGGGAATTAGTTGAATCGGGTCCTGCCAAAATTCGCTAACCCCAAATGGCCATCCCGGCCACCCCCACCTACAATTAGGCTAGGCCGCTGTTTTCCATAAAAACAATGATGTCTAAATAATAAGATTGGATGGTCTTTAGCCGTTCTTCCAACAGCTAGTGGTAGTAATCATAGCACAGAGGATGTACCCAACTTTCTCACTCCACCCTCTCAAAAAACAATCAAAAAAGAAAAGTTCAAACAACAACTTTGAAGGTCTAGATTAATCACACACCTTCCAAGGTATCACTACCAATTCCTAATCACTTTGGCGGGTCCTGACTCCTTTCTTTTCTCTCTCTTTCTTTCTCTCTCTCTCTTTCATCTCTTTGATTCAACTTTGAAAGCAGATCAGTTTGCCTCGTCAGGAGGGTAATTCATAAAAGCCATAGCTTCCGAGCTATTATTCTCAACCATCCACAGCCATGAAAGGAATGGATCTTTTCTGTGCATCTCCGGCGTCCACAGCCATATGCTCGAGCTTGGAGCAGCGTTCCATGGTGCGGCGTGGCCCCAGACCGATTGATCGCCGCAGCTCGCACCTCCATGACCGAAGAAGAAGCCAACCCCACGTGCCGTGTTCGTCTAAATTGCCCATAAATCCTAGGCCTTGCTATGAGAAGTACCGAAGGAGCTCGGTAGATCAAAGCGATTTACGTAGAAAAAGCTCCGCCGACGTAAATGATCTCAGTAGTCCTCCTGGTTCCAATAGATATCTCCTGAGTGACACCCCTTTTATTGACTGGTTATCGGAGTCTGAGCCCGTCACGGCATTGGTTCCTGCAGAGCGGGCGAAGCCTCGGCGCCTGAGCCCTGATGAATCTCCTGCCTTGAAACCCTCTTCGCTAGCTCGCTCCCGTGATCAGGTCCCTTTTCATATCATTTTACATCTTTCATACTTGTGGAAAAACCTCTACTTAGTCTCATACATATGGTTTCCATAGATAATCCCTTCATTACTGCTATTTTCTGCTGTCATCGTTGTTGTTCATCGATATTCGAATTTGCAGGTCGTGGTTTTGTGGGTCTCGCTGCATTGTAAGGGCTGTGAAGGAAAAGTCAGAAAACATATCTCAAAAATGGAAGGTTGGTGGAAGTTTTGTGCAATAACACTTCTTTGACGCAAAATATCAACCTAAATGCCCATTATAATAATTTTTTTATCTTTTTTTTTTGTTTGGCTTTTTACACCCTTTCTTTGGGTGTTTATTGCTTGAAAAATTATCTGCAAAGCCATTTTAAAGTGATTTTATTTTTTTTGGCTAATTTCGTGCAGGAGTGAGATCATATAGTATAGATTTGGAGACAAAGAAAGTGACGGTGATTGGGGACGTGACACCTTTAGGAGTGCTAGCAAGTGTGTCCAAGGTGAAAAACGCACAGCTTTGGCCGTCGCCTACCTCATCATCGTCCCCATCGCCATCTCCCCGATGGTCGGCATGAGCGGTGGCAGATAAAGCCAGAGTTTCTTCAACTTTAGTGTACGAGTTTGGAATCCATAGGTGTGTGCTTGGATGCTTCGATGTTAAATAAAGTTATCTTGCTTAGTCTGTGATGTAAATACAATGTCTTGCTATGGGATTCGAATCAAGGACTTGCTTGTTTAAAGAAAGGAAAAGTGAAAGGGTTAGTATGTACTCTGTTTGCTTTCTGATTGTCATTTCTTGGAACAAACAATGGCGTCCTTCTAAACATTCTCTTTCACTTTTCTTTGAATTTAAATTCTTGTTTAGGTTGGCAACTCTGAAACTGTCTTCTTGTTTAATGTTTCCAAGAACACGCCCGCCTGTTCCTGGGGGCAGTTCTGCGGCAAATCCAGCAAGATGCTTGTTTGAAAAATTTATTCGCATTTGTTAAGCCACAGATCGACTGCTCGGCGTTTGTTTAGATACACAAGTCAAATCGCGAGTCAAGTTAACTTTCCATTATTTAGGTTAGTTTTCTGGATTGCCGTCAGAATTGAGCATCAATGATAACTTGCTCAGGCATCCAACAATGAAATACTTTGACTTTTCTCAAAATTTTAGGTAAGATCTTACCAATGTTGAAAAATAAATCTTGAGGATTTTACGTGATTTAGGCAAACTCCTTTACGTTTACGGATGTCATTAATCACTTGAACAAGGGTTGGGTTAATCAAATCAAAACTAACTAGTCAGCACTTGAGTTAATCTTTTAATCTTCTTGATTTCAAGTTCGATTCAAATATATGAGTTTGGGAACATGTATAAAAAGAAATTTTCAAAACTAACTTCGTCTCCAAGCATGAAGAACTGAACATCTGATGCTCTGCTTGAGTAAAAACACTGACGTAGAACAAGATGACAGGCGGTGCGAGATTGCAAGGTGAAAACATGTGGTGCACGCGAAGCGCTGTCGGCTGTCACGGACCACTATAATTGTGGGATGGGACATAGAGATGACGAACCTTTCCTTTCGTTTTCTTCTGTCTTCTCAATTGGGGCCATCTTTTTGGTGGGTCGGTGTTCCTTTTGAATGGTCAGAATTTGAAGTGTGGATTTCTGTGGAAGTTTTGGCAACTTCTTGTTTTCTCTTCTTCTTTTTCGTTTGAAGAAATTTGACTTGGTGAGCGTTGGTAAGATTAATGGATAAACAATGAATGCTTTATCTAAAGCATCAGTGAAAGAATTGGAACTTGTTAGGATAAGCCTTTTTTTTTTGGCAACAATATTTTAAGTAGAAATAAGACAATATTTAAGAAATATGAGAGAAACACTGATACACTCTTCAACTTAAGATGTCGTACTTGAACCTAATCATTAATTCTTTTTAAAACTGACTTGTGATAAGGTAAGCATAATTTTTCATATATAGATGATTCCATAGCAAGTTGCAAGTAAGGGATAATATCTCTATGGAACTAAAAAGTTAGTAAACAAATATGTTATAATTTTTGGTGCTTAAGAGCTTTAGATGTTAATGTATGAACTATAGGGGTTCAATTTTCACATTGTGGAGAAAAGATAGAATATGTGCTAATTCTAACCTGCTTTCACCTGCCCCATGTACCGGTGACAAATCCTTTTCTTTGGGCATCAATGTGCCTTCCCCATAATAGACCAAATCATGACAGCATGGTTAACTTTTGGCTGCAACTCCAATTTTTCCCGTGGTGGGGCTGCAATGATCGTGTCTTTTAGTTTCTTCTTGTTTAGGCTTTTGAAACTTTAGGATATTTTAACCAATCGACAAGGCAAAGGAGATTTTGGAATTTCAGTAGGTGAGGAAAGAGAGAAAATTTGTCACTTCTCAATCCACATCCCTAGCATGGTTCTACTTTTCCTTCTCGTTGGATGAAGCTTCCCGGAAAAAAAGTTCGAATGGAGGGGTTCAGTCGCTTTTGTGTCTTTGACTGATACAATCCTGGACGGCTGGAAAGTAAAATACCAGAAGAAGTGGAAAATGGCCAACCCATCCGGAGATTATTATATGATTTTGGTAGAGAAATTTGGTGGTTTTTTGTCTTTGCTATCCATTGTCAGGAGTCTTACAGCGCACGCAGTTTTACCATTACGTCTGTGAGATATACGTCGCTGACAAGATATTTGTAAAGTATTGTTACTGGTCAAAAGGATTAAGTTTACTTTTGTTCTTCATTTTCAAAGTGCATCGACAAGTTTGCTAGGTTTGGGGAACAAACGTGCATACACAAAACTATAAGTGCTATGGAATCAGCAACAAGCCCGAAATTATGTTCATGCTTTTATGATCTCAATTGATTTTCTGTAGTTCTCTTACTATGAAGGTTTTTTTTTTTTTTTTGCACATATCAAAACTCATAAATTTTAGGTTCTAGTAGCTTATCACTTAACTAACAAGTAATGCATTACTGTAAAAGTGACACTGGTGCGTGCTTTTTCTAGTTGGTGAAAAGAAGATTAAAAGATTCAAAAGGAAAAGTAAATCGAAAGATTTATACCTACGACAAATTTACAATGTAAAAAACGTTTGAAACACGAGGTTAGATTTCAAAAGAAGTGATAAGACGTGCGTAAAAACAGGGCTGGCTGTGTTTTTCGATGCAACCAAACACGGCAGAAAAGAAAGTTGAAAAATGATGAAGATGGGAAAGGTGGCCGGTCACGGTATTTCAAATCATATCCATGCGTTACCAAAACATCTTTGTCGCGTTTCTCTCCTTTTTGAGACATAAGTTTATAATTGCCGTCTGGGGTTGAAATTCTGGACCGATTTGCATATGATTAGATTGCCCTTGACATTCCATAAGGACTCGGAAACTAAGCAGTTAAAAAAAGGTTAGCATAACCCACTGCAAATGGGATGTTGGAACTTCTTCAAATGTTCCCTGCACATAAATCAAGAGAAAATAAAAAGAAACAGAAAAAAGAAAAGTAAGCTATATGAAAGAGATTTTTAGTCTTTACAGAATAAATTACAGTGTGATAATTTTTTAGTTAACAGAAGCCTCAAATTCACAAACACCTGGATGCACTTGTGATTTGTCGAACTTTGGCCCATAGTGTGCATACCTAGCTTAAGAATTTCACTTGGTGCATCAGATCCATTTTATTATATACTCTTTCCTATAAATATGTTTGAAGAAGTTTGTATGTTTACAACTTGAAATAAAATTATTTGTTGCATTTTATCTCAAATCTTCTTGTGGTTTTCATCTTTTAACATGACTAATGCTGAAATTACTAAAACAACCCATTGTTAGCCATTGTTCCCTCGATCTTCCAAGCACCTTTAGAGTTAGTCATAATGACCTATATTGGAGTCCGCAAGCACCTAATTGAGTTCAGAGCAAGTAACATTTAAATTTTTTTTGTCTCAAGGGTGTGTGAATCTAGATGCCTAACGAATTTTAAGACTTAGTTGATGATTAGTAAAAGACTCTTAACTTTAGAAGACCCCAAATGGATATCTAGTGGACTATGCCACCACAGAAAGAAATTAGCCACTCCACTATTCTGCTGCTCGTGATAGCTTACGTTTTCCAATCAATAAATAAGATATGTACAACAACTCCTATCTCAGCTGTTCCACTTTTATTCAACTAACCAACCCTTCCAACAGCATGTGCTGCTACAAAACCATTACTCGTCAACGCGGATAAGGATCTTCAACAATTGCTCCATTGCCAGAGCTGAAATGGCGAGAAAGTTGTTACTCTCCTATTTACTTCTCAGGGCTACATTCCACCTTTTACTGTTCGCCGTCACGGCAAGATATGTAAATGCAAACATGCCTGCCGGTGCTCAGGATCCCACTCCGTTCTCGTTCTTTATGCACGATATTCTCGGTGGATCAGCTCCCTCCGGCAGAGTTGTGGCCGGGATCATTACTAACGTTGAAACAAGCAATCTCCCTTTCGAAAAACCCAACGGCGGAGTTTTCCCCCTGGTCGGTGGTATTCCTCTCGTCAACATTAACAATGACGTGGGAAACAACCGACTGCCGGTCAAAGGCGGCACGCCTCCGTTTGTCATTGCAGGTGAACTGCCGGCGGGAGACACTGTGCAGAGTCTTTTATTTGGGACAATTACAGTGGTCGACGATGAGCTGACCCAAGGGCATGAATTCGGGTCCGCTATTATTGGGAAGGCACAGGGGTTTTACTTGGCTTGTTCGCTGGACGGAAGCAGCCACACCATGGTCATCACGGCACTGTTTCATGACGGAGATCATGAAGATGATACGATCAGTTTCTTTGGGGTGCACCGGACGGCGACGCAGGAATCTCAGCTTGCTGTAGTTGGTGGAACCGGGAAGTATGTGAATGCAAAAGGGTATGCGACGATTGAGACGCTTCATTTGGGCGATCAATATACCACTGACGGTGTAGACACACTTCTTAAATTCAATGTCTATCTTACCCAATAACCAGTGTCTTTTTTCTTTTCTTTTTCTTTTTCTCAATTGTAAAAAAGTTTGTGTTTCCTTGACCAACATAGGTTTTGAATTTAATGTAAAATTCAAGTACTATCTAAAAGTTAATTCAAGTATTTGAAATCAATTTTGTATTTAAAAAGAATTTCTATACAGAATTTAGGTAATGTAAAATAACTTACATTGTATTTAACATACCCAATTATGATTAACATTGATTATAGGTTTCATATTGGAGGAGATAAATAAAAGTATGAATTTTTTATTTTTATTTTTTATTTTTTGTGCAAGAGATAACAAGTCTTAGGTTTGACACTCCAAATGGTCTAAGATTATAAAAAAAAAAATGTCACCCTTTAAATTTAAATTTCAATACCATATTAGAAAACATAATTCATTCTCAAAAGTTAACTTAAGTGTAGTAATCATTCTTCCAAGAATTCATAAACATGATTTAGACAATTTTGGATAAGTCACAAAGATTCTTAACATCTACCTCATGTTATTGCTACTTTATATGGCTCTCTTTCTTTTTTTTTTTCTTTGCTTCATATCCTTTTTCTCTTATGGATCTGGTTCCCAAATCTTTTGCCCTTTCCCAAGTGATGCATGAGTATTCTATCCGGTGCCTCTCTTGCGCTCTGTCTCTTTTCAGAAGCCTTGTCTTCTCACCAAGCGCTGCAACTATCATTGTCTGCAAAAGTTGTTCTGCGGAAAACAATTGAACTCATGCTGATTATGGGCAAGGCCTAATCACAATCATGCGACCCATCATTTACCAAAAGACGTGCTTAGCCCGGTGACAACGATGTCAATCCTTATCTCTCATGGATTCCTGTTAAATAACTGTGAGCTTCCCAACTCACTTATTTCCAGTGCCCCCAAAATCTGCCCTTGTGTATTTTGGGTGTATATTAAGACCTTTTCTCTCAATCTTCTTTTGGCATCTTTCGCGATGCTCCTTAAGTGGGTGAGCACCGGCCCTTGGACCAAGTTTCATGAGCTCCGACCACCAAATGAACTACGATGACGATGATGCCTTTGGCAGTGTTGTCGGTGGCGGCGGCGACGGCAAACTTATTATAGGGAAGGGTTCAGGGGCCTTTAGTCCACTGGAGATGATGGAGTCATTTTGAGAAGTGAGAGACTTCATGCAGTGTGCAAATCTGAAAGCGAGACTATGAAACACTAACGGTGGAAAAATCAACCTTCTTCAATAGAAGTTTAATTATTTTTCTTTTTCTTTTCTCCGAAAATCTGATGAATATTTTTGAGTGAATTTTTTCTCTTTCCTTTATGCGTGTGTGCATATGCGTGGAGTGCATAAAATGTTGAGGAAATAAATTTTTAAGGGTGTCATTTTAAAAAATCATGATATAATATAATATGGTGAAAATTCAATGAATTTGAGTCTTAGTGTCATATTGATTTCTGTTAGTTTTATCTTTGGGGCCCCGTAAAAACCTGTTCATAAGGAAGTGAAGTTCATATCAAGTTTTGAGTCAGGATAGTTAATCTATTTAAGTTGAGACATAAGTTTTTGGTCCAATCTCATTAGGCCCTGTCATTCCTTAAAAAAATGGTTTAATGTGGGAGCATTCCAACAATTTCTCATCCTTGCAATATATATATATATATATATATATATATATTTAATCTGAAACAATTTTTTTTTTAATTTATAGTTCATAAATAATAAAACCCGAGTCTTACATCACAAACCATAGTAAACTTTGGCAAATATAAGGCTTTTCAACATCCTTATCTCTCACGTATACATCTAAACAGAGAGAGTTTTAATCATGGCTGAAGCAGACACCTTAAAATCAAAGCACACTAGTAAGTAAGATACACAATGAACTCCAGAAGAGTCTCTACACCTCCGTCACTTCGCTGGTTTGTAGCAGGAAAGGTCTTCACAGTGGCGTAGCCCCTGGCATTGACATACTTTCCGGTTCCTCCCATGACGGCGAGGTTGGATTCCGAGACATGACTTCGATGGACGCCGAAGAAGCTGAGAGTATCGGCATACCCACCACTCTCAAACATGGCCGTGAAAGCCATGGTCTGGCTGGTTCCATCCTGGGAGCTGGCTACGTAGAAACCTTGTGCCTTCCCAACCAAACCTGACCCGAGGTCATGCCCTTCGGTCAGTTCATCGTCGAAGGCTGTGAGGGTCCCGAACATAAGCTTCTCGGTCGTCATTCCGGAGGGTAGCTGACCGCCAGTCAAAGTTGGAACCCCATTGAACCCGTTGTTCCCGTTGTTTTGGACCACGTTAGGAAGATTTCCGCTCAGGCCGGTGAGGAAAGGGAGGTTGTTGTTGTTGATAATCCCGTTGTTGTTGTTGTTCTGGGGAACGGCATTGTTAATTGGGAGGTTGGCACCGTTGGGCTTGGCGAAAGGGACTTGACCGTTGACTGCCGGATTGGAAACAACCCCACTTACAGCTTTTGCCGTGGGGTTCGACCCGCCAAGAATGTCATGCATGAAGAAGGACAACGAGTGGCCATCTGTTGCTGGCGCGGCGTTGCCGGCCCCCACTACAGGAGGAACGCTGGATACAGGTGGTTCAGCCAAATCAGGTTCCTCATCAAGAATTCGAGCTGATGAAGTGCAGGTGCTAGTTAGGGCCAAAAGGAGCAGCAGGATTAAGTTGTTGAATGAAATTTTTCTGGGCTTCGAGGTTGCCATGAGTTTGGAAGGAATGAACAAGAAGGTTTAGGAAAATTGATGTTCTGGGTTTTGGTGAATTGATGATTGGCTAGAGATGGTTTGCACGGGTATAAATACAGTGAATTGAAGGAGAGGAAGTAGGAATTACAAGATGGAGTTGATGAGATGGAGTAGGTGCAGCAATTTCCGATTTTAGTGTGTTCGTTGGAACTCTTTCTTTCCTTTTCTTTTATCTTTGTGGTTGTTGTCCAGAAATTAAAATAAAATAAAAAAATCCACCTTGTTTGTGGCACATCCACTGCCCTTTTGGACTTTAAAGTTCAGGCAAGTAATAAGACTCAAAAAATAATGGTTATTCACTTTATTAATATCTCAGTCTTTTGTTAATATCTTTGCTTGGCATCTTTCTTGTAATATCAGATTTAGATTGATTCCATGTGATTTTAACTATTGTTTATTGTGATTTTTTTTTTTAATGTTTGCCTATGGTTATTATTATTTATTCAAGTGTCTCCTCTTTTAATAACCGGTTAAAAAAAAAAAAAAGAAGAAGAAGGAACCCTTTAAAACATAACTCATGAACCATATTCTGTATAAAATAACAGGACGTCTGGTCTGTAAAATTTCATATACAAACCATTTCCTATCTTGTGTCTCAAGTGATCTCAAAAAACTGAAGAAAGCTTCTCCTTTTCTCTTCAGTAATAGATGATAACAATCGAAAAAGGGAACAAAATGACCCAAGGCAATATTTGCACTTCCAATTTAGACATTCAAGTGCTTTTTCTCCCAACAAAATAATGTAAAAAGATATGAAAGAGCAAAGTAGCCTGTAATTCCAGCCATGCTAGATTAACCCTCGCCTCAAAGATTGATATCAGCTCCAAGCTGTGATCAAAGACTAAAACTTAGGTCTTGGCGTCAGAAAAGACATGCACTGGCGTATTTTGATTTTCAACAATCAAATCCTTATGTTCTTCCCTACAGCCTTCCCATGAGCAAAGATGAGTTCAATTACAGGCAACCAGCACCTTTAATTCCACCACATGCGTCACTACTTGGAGCTCAATAAATTTACCACATCTCCTTCTTGTCCTTCTTAATTTATACCAAAAACAGGGACTGTCCATCTTCTTCACTCAATAAATCAGATATCTCTATGGCATGTTTACCTGTGGTATCGTGCTTCCTTAGGAATCTCACGCCTGGTAGAAATAATCTATTGAGTCCTAGTACTACTGCTGATTAGTGCCTTATCGCGATAAATCCTTGAAAGACTTAAGAAATGTTAGCAACAATGTCATGCAATTTTCTCTTCCGTGATACTATCCTGAGCAGAGAGCAGCTCAGTTACAAGCTTACAGGCGACTCCATCCCCAGCACAAGCATCCCTAATCAAGGCTTCCAAAGCCTCCATATCCATTTGAATCTTTTGCTTCTCCATTTCCTCCAAGACAAAGCAGGCACCATCGATTTTTCCACACTCTAACAGTCCCACTGTCAAACATTTGAACGTTTCTGAACGTGGATAATGCCTGTTTCTTAACATTGCAGTCAAGATCTTCAAACCTCCCTCAAAATCCTCAACCCTGCAAAATCCATCAACCATCATCCTGAAAGTAGCTGCATTCGGCTTACAACCTCCAAGCTGCATTTCAATCAAAAGTTTATAAGCCTCTGCCACTTTATCTTCCTTGCAAAGATAATTTACCAAAATATTATAAGTGACAACATCCGGCTTAAGCTGCCTCTGTCTCATCTCGCGAAGTAAAGCTTTTGCCTCCTCAATCTTCCCTTCCTTCCCAAGATCAGTCATCAAAACACCATAATTCACAAGCTGGGGTTTGCACCCTCGATACTCCATATCAAACATCATTTTTTTAGCTTCAGCATGCTTGCCCACAGAGCACAAACCTTCCATCAATAATGCAAACGTTACTGAATTTGGATGTTTTCCCTTTTGCTTCATATCCTCGACCAAGCTCATTGCTTTGTCCAAGTAACCTCTTCTACACAAAAACCCAATAAGACTATTATATGTCACGACGCTGGGTTGCACTTCTCTTTTAAGCATTTGATCAAACATCTTGCACGCTTCTTCCCACGCTTCCTTTTTCAACCACCCTTTGATCATAACATTAAACGAGATCGAATTCGGCCTTAGCCCCAATTTAGAACAACAATCAAAAATCTCCTTCGCATAGGAAAGCCGATCATTGTCGACCAGTGCGTTAAGGAGCACATTAAAAGATTGCAAAGTACGAACACAATTAAACGAAGGCATTCTACGGAAAAGCTCAATGGCTTTGTCTACCAAATGGGCCTCCCCATAATGTTGAATCAGAGCAATGAAAATGGTCTCTCTGCACCGAATATCTCGGTCCTGTATAACGCCAAGAATGGTCTCCACAGCTTCAAAGTTGCGAGAGCGAGCAAGCTTGTACACGAGAGCAGAGTAGGAGGGATAGTCGTGCTTGATGCCCATTTGGTGGTACTCATGGAAGAGAGATAAGGCCTCATCTGGGTCTCGCACCTCCTTGAGACTAGAAAGGAAAGGAATGGGTCTGCGGAACTTCGCGGCGGGTTTGTGAGGTCGCTGTTCATGGCGATGTCTGCTCCTGGATTTAGAGGGATAAGCTGTGCGGTACGTTCGACAATGGAGGCGACTGACGTACTGTCTAATCACAATTGGTTGTGCTTGACTGGTGACCTTCGTTCTTGAAAGGATCATGGAAGCAGGAACACAAGCTTCAAATGCAGGGTTCGAGAGAAGCCTCTTGGAGATGAAGACCAGATAGTGAGAAGCCGCAGCTTGAAAGGGGACTCGAGCTTTAAAAACAAAAACAAGAATACAAAATTCAAGCAAATGCAATAAAATTAAAAAAAAAATTAATCACTCATATTTGTATAATAGCTAATACCATCCTAATTAGTCATTCCTTTTATATCATTTTTCTAGTTAGACATTTTATTGAGCTAAAAATAAATAAATAAATAAACAATTTATTTTATGACTTTAGTCGTGAGTAAGATTCTACTAATAAAGTCTAATATTTGACATCCTCTATATATATATATGTGAGTTTAGGTGCATGTATTGTAATATTAAAAAATAAAATAATATTTTTTTAAAAACATTTATAATTGATAGGATTTATTACTTTTTAAAGATTAAATATATAAAATCAAGAGATATGATCTTATTTTGCTAAAATGTGACTCTTTTTTCAAGGAACTTACTCCACGATTCGTTTAAAAAAATACTTCATTAAAAATTTTAAATAAAAAAAACGTAGGTTTCTTCTTTTGTCATACGTTTCTTAGTTTTCTACAAAATGTAGATAGATCGTAATTAATATACAGTCAAAGCATGGACTACTACCGTAGAACTTATATCATCCACAAAATCAATTCCCATCAAATCATGGGAGGTCAGAGTTGATAGAAGGGTATATGATCACGTGGCTCACAAACAACAGCTCATACGTCATTCCACATATCTTCGAAATAAATAATAATTTGTTTGAAAGAATATAAAATTAAATGGCACTTTCTTTTACTAGATGGTTCAAGTACGATATTCAATCACTTGTAACTTCTATTTTGTCCTACATAACAAATATCATAATGAGATATTGAGTTTTCCAATACTCACATTTACAAACAACGTATAAGAAACAATAATCAATACATTTATTACTTAATCCTTGACCGTAATTTTGTCTCCATAATAAAGCTGAAATGATCTAGCCTATCCTTACACTTCATAGCTTCATAAATAGACAAGACAGAATTTGTAACATACTATTGAAGTTATGCATCCTTCCACTACATAACCTGAAGACTGCCTGCAACACAGACATATAACAGTGGCACTTAACTATATCTAAATAGTAAGTATACTGTACTCAAACTTGCGACTGGAACACAGACAAGATCATAGGCCCTCGGAACTGTTAAGCCAGGACGTGTCATATCAACGGTATCCGTTTCTACCCCGCTCGGACTAACCGCTCTCCAATCAAAACAATCAATCATGGTTGCCAACACTGTCGGCAACTCTTACATGGCTAATGGCAGGCCTGGGCAACTCCTCAATTACGGGCCCAATAGATTGATTCTTAACTAATCACTAGGCTTAGGTCTTTTGACATAAAAGGCTGGAGATTATGACAATTTGGTATCAGACACACCCGCTGTCTCAAATTTGAACCCCAGTGTGAGCAAATTTAGGCGTGAGTCTTGTTGGGTGTGTGCCATGGTATGAGGGGCTCTAAAAGGGCAAAGAGGGTGGTTTATGAGCTGCCAATGCCCATTCAACTGAAGCAGTTGATATATCTGTTGAAGCAGCGAAGAAATCCTAGTACAGTGATGGAAGCATGGTTAACTACATCTGAAACAAGAACATAACAGAAGGCCAAACAAATGATTTGTCAGCTAACCCAAGTAGCCATTTCTTTTTGGTTGTCTTATGGTGGTGAAGAAAACACTTCCTTTAATTTTTTCTTAAATCAAATACTCAGTAAATCTTTATTTTTATTTTTATTTTATTTTATGGATCATTCCTTTAAAAAAATTGAACTTTACCAAACCAACAACCCCTTTACTAGTTGGGTTGTAAAACCATATGCATCATGCATGCATCAACAGTTCCATGCTTTATTCATACCAAAATTACGGCGGGTCTGTGAGGTCGTTGTTCATGACGATTTCTGGCCCTGGGTTTAGAGGGATAAGCGGTGCGGTAGGTTCGACAATGGAGGCGACTGACGTACTGTCTAATCACAACTGGTTGTGCTTGATTGATGGCCTTCGTTCTTGAATAGATCATGGAAACAGGACCACAAGCTTCCAATGCCGGTTTCAGGAGAAGCCCCTTGGAGATGAAGACTAGATAGCGCGAAGTCGCAGCTCGAATGGGGGACTCATACTATAAAAACTTCCTTGGCTGGTAAGTCAAGACCCCTGAGTCCAACAAGAGCGGGATTCAATTTCTCTCTTCATCCCTTGTGTGTGTTAAAAAAAAAACAAAACCTTTAAAAACAAAAACATAAAATTCAAGCAAATGCAATAATAATAATAAAAGATTAATTACTGTCCTAGTTAGTCATTCTTAAATAAAAATTCCCATTTTTATAGTTTGTGATTTTCTTAAACTAAAAGAAAAAAGAAAAAGAAATCAGCTTCTTTTATATTTTCATAAGATACAAAACGCAGGTTAACCATCAAAAATGAGTTTATAATTCATAGCCTTGGTACTCCTTTTAGACCTAATATAAAAAAATCAAGATTTAAAATGAAATGAAATCAGACATAGATGAAAAAGAACAAAGTAAATAGTAAAAAAAAATACTTGATTTAAAGAGTCAAACTATTCTTTTTTTTTGAAAGGTCAAGTATTATATATTATCAAAAGAAATAAAAAATAATTTAGTTACAATCTTATCATTTAAGCTCAAAAATTACATTTGACATATTCGAAAGTTTTTATGTAAAAAATTATTACAATTAATAGGCTTCATTTTTCTAATTAATAAAATCTTGTCTCTCAAGTTCTTCTTAATTTTTGTAATAATAGTTAAATTGTCTAGATTCTTACTATTAATTTTTAATTTTTATTTTTTATACTCCAAATGTGATACAATACAACTTTGAAAGATACATTGAACAAGATTGTTGCAAACTTTTTACATTTGACAATGTTGATAATTCAATGTACTTCTTCTCTTTATTGTTTAATTGTTTAATTGTTTGAGATAATTCATTCATACCTAATAGAGTCTTCCAAATGTAATCTATAAATTTGCAATTGAGGAATAAATATCCCAGTGTCTCTTACTTCAAAAGATTTTGCATAATTAGAAGAATTAGACCATAACAGCTTTGATGTGAACCCTACTTGGTTATGTATTGCCGTAATCTATTACTATTGTAAAAAGTAATAATAGTGGTCTCATTTATTGGTTATTTCATATTAGTAATATTTTAACTTGATATTATTTTTATTTGTAATAATATTTTAATATATAATCATCCTTATGGAGTAAATGGATTCATAATACTAAATGCAGGAAAACTTCAGTTATGTATCTTGACATCAAATGAAATATGACATGAAGTTGGAGAGGTCTTCTAAAGTTACGAAAAGTTTTCACCTCTATGCTTTCCAAACATTTTTATTGTTGTAAAGAAATATATAAGGAATTGCGCCAAGTGAATATTGAGGTTGAATGGTATAATTTGATATGGTCAGGAAGAATTAATAAATATAACTTCATTGGTTGACTTATATGTAGGGACAAACTTCCTACAGTAGAAGTGATTTCTCGATGGCTCCCTTTAATTGATTTGTATTGTAATTTCTGTGGCTCTCAATATTAAAGTAGGTCACATTTTTTTTTTTCAGTGTACTTGGACTAGTCAGTTTTGGAGAAGTATTATAGCACAATAAGGCCTTCGTAAGAGCATCGACGATTGGAATTTTGAACTACAATGGATGATTAAAGCAACTAAGGGAAAAGATTTGGCTACAAAGCTTCTTAAACATTTTTTCTTAGCATGTCTTTATTGTATATGATTTGAACGTAATCATAGACGTTTTCAAAATAAGACTGTTGATATACCGATTTTGTTGGCTAAAATCTAGAAAGTAGTTTGTGGGAGAGCATCTCTACTTAGAAACATTAAACTTTTTCAAACGAATGTTTTATTGTGTCATAACAAGAGAATTCCAAATTCTACTTTCTCTTAGATGAATTATAATGCTGGGGTATACTCCTAAGCTTTTGTATTCTCTTATTCTTTGATAAATAAACTCACATATTCATAAATAAAAAAATATACAACTTGCCATTGGGCTTGTTAAAAATAATGGTATGTTCAAAATAGTGGTTCTTTTACATTTTTTAATATTTTAATTTGATATTCTCATTATATGTTAAAGTGTCTTTTTTTCTTGATAGCCACTTTAGAGAAGGAAGTTAGACATTTTCTAACTAATTTAAATGTATATATTCTCATCTTGGAGTTAATATACTTATTACAATACTCTATTTAAAAGTTATGTAACAAAATGCTTGAAATGTATCACTTGTTCTAGACCATTATACAAATGACTACATAAAACCCTAGAATCAAAAATTTGGAGGGTTTTGTTTGGTTAACACTTTCATCATATTTGAATCTATTTTGGAGCTAATTTGATAAATGCAATAGTATCATTTTTAGCTCTAAAGATTGTTGGACTAAATATTGATTTTACATTGTCTTTAGAGGCTAAGATTTTGGGATAGAACATTTATATGTTATAGACAACTATCACTACCATTATGGTTATTTAACTCCATATTTCAAGTGCTAAAAGAATCACATTTAAACTGAGTCAGTGTTGTCCAAAATTATATAATCTATTTAGAACTAAGATTCACTTTATATATATATTAATATGTTACATAAACTTACAAGATTTTATTGATAACATATATGTGTTGGTTGTGTGTATAGCAAACTCAAAGTGAATTTTACGGAGGCTGCCAAGCTAATAAAGAACCATACTTGAGGAGAATATTTATTATTTTTTTATAAGCTCTAGCTAGATTGAGTTTATCTAAAATCTTGTATATCTAGCTTGTTGACAAAGAGATAAAATATTTATTGCATAAGTATTGTAATCCCATATTGGTTGGTTTGTTTTTTCTCTATACATGGGTGCATGATACCTAGGTTTATGTTAGATTGATTTGAAAGTAACAAAGTAGGTTCCTAGTGTGATAAGGGTTCCATTGGTTGCAAGAAATTGATATTTCTATAACCAAGTGTGTGCTTCTGTGACATGGGATTCCTTAAGTTATGAGGAATTAATATCCAATGTTAGATCACTATATAAATTGTTGAGAATTATTTGCTCACATTTATCAGTGGTGTTCCTCTTAATCCTTTTGATTGGGAAATGATGGGCATAAATGTGCAATAAGTTGAATCATCCTTAAACAAACACTTGTGTAGACTGCATTTTCTCTTTGTACTCCTTTTACTTTAGGTTTATTATTTACTATTGCAATGTTTTTAATTTACTAACATTCTTATAGGTTGGTTAAATGAATTTGATCACTGAATCTTCTTCTATTCTTTTCATTTCAAAGTGTTCCAATTATACTTGTGTGCCTTTGCTTGCAAATTCATTCTCATCTAATCATTGAAAGTCATGGTTGTTGGAGGGGTACATGATCAGGTGCCTCACAAACAAAGCTCATACGTAAACGCATGGGCCCAACATAATCTTCAACTTAATAATAATTTGTTTGAAAGAATATAAATCTCCATCATATCAACGCGAATGGAGACTTTTCTATATTAGAGGGTTCAAGTGCGGTATTCAATCATTTGTAACTACTGTTTTGCTGGACAAAACGAGTATCATAATAAGATATCATTCTTCGACATGAGCATGTATCTTTTTCCTAACAATCAATTTCAAGAGTGAGATAGCACCTTTCTTATAGTCCTTCAAACTATTAAAATAAGGAGTCGGGAAATGCCCATGCTGTGCAAGAGTAAAGTGAAAGAGACTTTGCTATTTCTGGGACATTCTTTCGCATGGTTCTATGTGGAGGCCAGACTCGTTGCGTGGGACTGAGCCTAGGCGAAGGAAAAATAAGGAGTCGGACGGAATGAACTTATTCGTAACAAATTCCAAAGATACGGCGTGAAGTTTCCTATAAATAATAAACGTCAAAGGTTGAGCCAATCTATTATGAATTAAGAGAACGATGCAGAAAAGAAAAACACATAATAAACAGACGATAATACTAAAGATTTTTGTGATTTGTGAGAAGGAATTTGCATATTTATAAATTAAAAAAAACTAATTTTCTTATTACTTTGGAAATCGAGTACACAACGTATATTCAGTTTTCCAAACCTTACATTTATGGACAACATATAAAAAAAACCCTAATCAACGCAATTAATACCTTAACCTTAATTTTGACCCCACAATAAAGCTGAAATGATCCAGCCTATCCTTATTCTCCATGGCCTCATAAAGAGAGAACGTGGAGTTTGTAACATACTATGGAAGTTATGCATACTTCCATTACATAACTTGAAGAGTGCTTGCACCGCAGACCTACAACGATAGCACTTGACTATACCTAAGTAGTAAGTATATCATTATAGGTTCTCATACGTGCTATTGGAACACAGACAAGATCATAGGCCCTTGGAACTGTTAACCCAGGCCGTTCAGTCATATCAACGGTGTCCGTTTCTATTCCGTTCGGACTAAACGCCCTCCAATCAAAGCACTGAATCATCGATGCCAACACCGTCGGCAACTCTTGCATGGCTAATGACAGGCCTGGGCAAATCCTTCTCCCAGTACCAAATGGCAATAGTTGAAAATGCTGGCCCTTAACGTCTATAACGCCGGCCTTGTCGCTGGCGTTGGAATGTAAGAACCGCTCCGGCATGAATGCCGTTGGATTATCCCAGTGCTTGGGGTCCCTTGCGATAGACCAAATGTTTACAAACAAAAACGCGCCTGAAGGAATAGTGTACCCATTGATTGTGAAATCTTCTATTGACTTTCTTGCAAGCACCGGGAATGGAGGGTGAAGCCGTAATGCCTCCTTCATGATTGCTTGAATGTATGGAAGATTTGGGATGTCAGATTCTTCGACTATTCTGTTCATCCCCACAACTTCATCAATCTCTTTCTTTGCTTTCTTAAGCACCTTGGGGTGGTTTATGAGCTCTGCTAATGCCCATTCAACTAAAGCGGCGGATGTATCTGTAGAACCAGTTAGAAATTCCTGGTACAGCGATGGAAACATTGTCAATTTTTGAAGCAAGAACATAGCAACAGGCCATAAAAATGATTCATCATAATCTTTTTAAAAGCATTTTAGATCATGTTTCTTTTGAAAATTTAATACTTTTACACATTTTTCGAACAGTTTCTACATAGATACCGGAGAAACTTTTCAATCTGCATTTAAATTTTGTAGGAGTTTTGGCATTCAAATTTTTCTAATGGTCCTACGACCTTCGATTATGCCAGATAGCCTCCACAAGGGCTGTAAGCATATCTTTACAGTAACCGTCGGACCCATGTCGTGGTAGTTGCCACTTAGCAGAGGTTAGCTTTAGTAAGTTCCTTTTTAATTTTTAATTTTTAATTTTTAATTTAACCTCTTTTATCCATCATCAACCTAAAATATTTTAATTATCTTTTTCAGAGCTTTTATAAAAACAATGTCCCTCCAGCCAAAGAAAGTTACCCACTTTCCAAGCTAGACTCAAACTACTTTTCCGAAGCACAAAAATTGCAACAAAATAAAATTGCAGAAGAACAAAAAATAGCAACATTCCCAGTCGTGAAAATTTATCCTAGCATTGCATGAAGTTCGTAATCTTAAGTTGAGTAAAACCCTAAGCATTATTATGAGTGCATGAATATGCTTTTGTCGATGGATGAGTTTCAAGTTACGGGCTTTATCCATACCAAAATAACGGCTTTGATGTGATTTCTTGTTATTCTAATGCCCGAAGACTCATCTTCGAAAGCATCGAGAAGAACGTCGAGAAAATCCTTGACACCATGGTCTCCTCCATCGCAAGCCATTTCCCTTCTCGGCTTCGTCTTTCTTAGTTCATCCCGCTCGGTGATGAGCTTCTCCAGCAACGCATCATACCTCCTTTGTATGTCCTGAATTCTCTTCTTAAATCCCTGCAAATCTAAGTTTCTGAAGAACCATATGAAATCGGAGACGTTGACCTCGCCTAAAACCTTTGTTGTCTCTCGGACCAAAGTCCTTACCTCCTCAGCTTGCCTGTCTGTTCCCGAAGATCTGTAACTCAACATCATCTGAGAGAAAATGTTGTTTATAAGTTTTAGCAGTTCATCAGTGACATTAACTCTCTCACCTGTCTCAGCCTTTTCGGCTAAATGTCGGAGAAATTGGTGTAGTTCTTTGGTTCGAATAGGAAGGAATTTATTAAGACTTCGGGTGCTCAAGAGATGCGCTGTACTTAGCTTTTTGATGTACTTCCAGAAAGGTCCAAAGGGTGCAAAAATAAAAGAAGAGTTGTACGTGATCTGAAAGACAGCAGCCGTTTGTTTTCGGGAAGAGAATGTGAGCTCATGGGATCTGAGAAATTCTTTTGCAAGCTCCGGGTCGGAGACCACAACGCCGGGGACAGAACCAAGTCGGACATAAACCAGAGGACCATAGCGAGAGGATAGGACATGGAAGGAGCGATGAATGAGGGGGCTGAGCAGGTGGAGGTGGCCAATGATGGGTAAGGCCAATGGACTCGGAGGAAGGCGCTGGTGTAGCCATTTCTGGCTTCTGATATAAAATATTATTCCCATAAGGAGGAAGGATAAAAAAAAGAGGAGGGCATCGGAGGGGAGCTCTATTATGGCCATGGCTTCAATGCAGCTGGCCTGGGCTAAAGTTCTTGACTGTTAAATGGGCTTGGCTTTCTTCATTTATAGGCTCGACCTGATGCTCTTTCCATAGATCTAGACTTAGACAAAAGATTCGTATCGTTTATATGAATATAAACTATGATTTGCACGCGGAAGACAAGCATTACCATAATCCTCATATCGATTCCCTAATTTAAAAGAAAAAAAAAGAGAAATAAGTTAAGCAAGTTTTCCTGATATGATGTTAGAAATCTCGGACAAAAAGTTGACGGCAAAAGTTGCTAAAAAAGGAGAAGAGATGCTCTAGTATCACGAGGACAATTGATGATTCAATGTGTTAATAAAATCGACGTTTAAAAGTCAAAGTACTAACTGCTTAGAAAACCAAAATTTTGTCTTATGATATGAGGCTCTTAGATCATTTCTATCAACAAAACAGACAATGTTTGAATTCTTGAAATTACCATGAATGCTTAAAAACCATGAGAAGCACCATTATTTGGACTTAACAAGATAGGCTACGTTTGAACTCTTAAAAAGACATGAGTGCTAAAAAAAAACACATGAGTGTTTGTATCTGCAATGCTCAGGTAATTTTTGAACTATTAAAACATCATAAGTGCTCAAAAAGCCATGGGTGTTTGTGTCATGATGCAAGATTATCAGATTATTTTTATCGACAAAATAGGCATATGCTTGAACTCTTAAAACACCATGATGCTTAAAAAGATGAGTGTTTGTATCACGATGCAAGACCTATTAGATTGTTTTTGTTAACAAAATAGGCAATGGTCAATATTGTAAGAAGCATGTAGATGAGAGATTTACAAACCCAAAAGGGACACGTAGACCTCTCCTTAGGATAAATTATTGCTTACGTTGGGATTGGCTGCATATGATTCATGCAAATAATTATTTATTTTCCAATCTTATTTTCATTTTTTTTTGTCGTTTTCCTTTAAACCTCTTTAGAAGCATAGGTCGTGATAAGAGGTTTATTTTCTTTTTGTTGATAAGCTCTTATGTTGAAGAATACAATGATTTCCACTCAAAATGTTGTACCGTTTAGGCCATATTGATCAAATTAAATGGCATCAAAATGCCAAATGCGGAATTGCTAAGAAAAAGCACAAAAAGGTAGTGTTATTATTTTTTTTTTGTAGACAAAGTGGGTGGGGGATTTTGGTGTCTTAAAATTGGGACCTCTTTGTTCATAAAGAAAAAAAAAAGGAAAATAAGTAAATATAATATATTTTTTCTATAGGTAACGAGAATGAGGAGAAATAAATTGAGAACCCACAAGTCAAAAGCCAAAAAAAGAGAGGAAAATAAGTAAATATAATTTTTTTTCCTATGGATAATGAGAATGAGGAGATATGGATTGAGAACTCACAAGTCAAAAGCCAATAGCTCTTACAACAAAACTATTGGCCTTGGTTCAAGTTTTTAAAAAATGCTAAAGATGTAAAGTGAAATAAGTCTTGAAATATTACAAGATCAATGAATTTTATATAAAACATGATGGGAAATTTAAAAATTATATAATCATTTTGTATAAGACATAGAATAAAAATAAATTAAAATTAAAAATTATACAATTATGCCAATACGATTTAAAGTAAAAGAGAAGAAATGTTAAAGATTATCAAAGTAGTGTCTCTCAAATTTAGTTTAATGCATATCAAAGTATAATAATATTCTTTTTCTTTTCTATTATTTAATATTTCTTTCTTCATTATTTTTTTCTTTTGTGAAATGATAAATCATATTAATAAAAATTAGAGTATAGAAGCAAAAGGCATTACCTTAGCAATACAAAAGTTATTACAATTACCAAAAGACAAAAGTTGAAAATTTTCAAATCTCACTTAAAATGATATTTTCTTAAAAGGTCTTATAAGTAAATAAGTTCTTTCTCATATTACATTTTTTACTTTTGTCAAAAGAATTGGAATATTAATTGTTAAAAGTTTTTAACATTTCTAAGTAAAGAAATGCTAAAGATTATCAAAGTAGTGTCTCTCATATTTAGTTGTATACATTTATATCGAAGTATCATAATATTCATTTTCTTTTTCGTTATTCAATATTCCTCTTTCCATTTTTTTTTTGTGAAATAATAAATCATATTAATAAAAATTAGAGTATAGAAGTAAATGGGCATATCTTAGTATTACAAAAATTATTACAACTATGAAAAGATGGAGGTTGGAGGTTTTAAAATTTCCCTTAAAATGACATTTTCTTAGGATGTTTTTATATTTCTAAACAAAAAAGTTCTCTCTTATATAACTTTTTTACTTTTGACAATAAAATTGGGATTCTAATTATTTTCCTCCCCTAAAATCATCTTTTATTTCATTTAACCCATATACAATAAATATAAGCTAAAAAGAATATTTTAAAGAGTTTAGCTATCAAATCTCTTCCTTAAATTACTTTATACATCTATTGTAGTTCTTAATTTTATCATCCAATATTACGTCAGATATCATTTTGAATAAGAATACTTCTTCAAATAATTCATATCTATGTACACTCAAAAAATGAATGACTCATATTTTTTTATATAAGATTAATAGAAATCATAGTGTATATTAATTGAATGTAGCCATCAAATGATTCCTTCTTCTATGTAAATATCATAATTTTTCTTTTATATAAACATATATCCACATCTAACACTTTGACATCAACTAAATAGTACAATAGGTTTCTTTTATCACTACAACTGCGACACATCCCTGACCAAGACAGATGATAATATGGAAAAGTGTAATATGTATGAAAAAAACTATTTTTGCAAATATTTATCTCATTTGCATTAATTAAGTAAATCATTCTTTACAAAACACAAACTAACCTATAAGAAATCAAATCAATAAGGCCCTGCACGTGCCTTCAACTCTAAAAACTAATTTTACAAAAAAGATAGCCTATGTCGATTTATACAACAATACAAGCCCGAGAAGGTATACTCTTTAGCCCCTATTTAAAAATATATTTCACAAACAAACCACGTGAAGTTGCAAGTTTGAATAAGAAAATCAAAACATCTGGCGTGGCTTTCGTTGCTTTTTGATCCGTTCTACGATGTCACGTCCTATCGCCCAATTATTTCGTTTTAATAAAAGATAAATTAAGATTAAAAAATACGAAAGCGTATTTCATCTGAAATCAAATCAATGAAGGCACTGCACGCATCTTCAATTCTAAAATCTAATTTTACAAAAAAAAAAAAAAAAATAGCCTACATCAATTTATACAACATGAAACCCAAGATGGTATAGTCTTCAGCCCTTATTTTTTTCAAAAATAAAAAAATAAAAAATAAAAAAAATCACTAAGACAAACCACATGAAGTTGCAAGTTTGAATAAGAAAAGCAAAACAACTGGCAAGGCTTTCGTTGCCTTTTGATCCGTTCTACGATGGTTACGTCCTATCGCTCAATTATTTCGTTTTAATAAAAGATAAATTAAGATCTGAAACGTGCCATTCACTCTTAATTCTTATCTGGTTTTTTGCAACAAGCATGAGATATGATCTTGTTTTGTTAAAATGTAATTCTTTTCTCAAGAAAGTTATTTCACACTTTATTTAGAAGAACTCCTCACTTTATCAAAATATTTACAAGAGCATTCTTTTATATAAAAAAGTAAGTTCCACACCCCGCCCCCCCCCCCCCCCCCCCCCCCCCCCAACCCGTAATCTAGGCTTAAAAACTCTGTTTTCTCTTGTATTATACTTTTGTTTTGCTTTTTACAAAGTGGAGATAGATTGTTGTCAATAAATACTGAGTCCTTCAAGCATGATCTTCTACTCCAAAACTTATATCATTTGCAAAAAATCAATTCCCATGGATGATCACATGCCTCATAAACAATGGCTCTTACGCGATCGCATGGGCCCAACATAATCTTCAAACTGACTAATAATTTGTTTGAAAGAATATAAATCATTTATTTTCTTGTACATCACAAATATCATTAATAGATATTATTTTAATACATGAGCATGTATAGCTTTCCTAACAGAAACCACACCTTTCCAATAGTTCACCAAACTATCAAATATCCTAAGAATATCAGCAATTCTCTTCTCAAATCCTTGTAGAACCACAAATAATCATTACACTCTTCAAAAATCAGTCACCTTACGCACCATGGCCCTAGCCTCACTGGCCTAGACTCGTTGATCGAAAATCTTTAGAGCCGACGATAATACTTGTCTCCATTGTGCTCAACTCATTGATGAACTTCAAATTGGGTGCAAATGAGATGGAAGAGTTATACGAGACACAGGCAATGCCCATGCTATGAATGCTTGAAGTGAAAAAGAATTTATTGTTTGTGATATATTCTTTTGCACTATTCTAACTGGAGACCAGGCTTGTTGCACGGGACTGACCCTAGGGGAAGCCAAAACAAGGAATTGGACCACAGGAACTTATTCGTAATAAATTTCTAAGATGTGACGAAAAAAATCAATTCCCATCTAATCATGGGAGGTCATGGGAGGTCATGGTTGCTGGAGGGGTGGATGATCACATGCCTCAGAAACAACAGTGCCAGCGTCGCAGGATGAATTTATAGGATACATTAAAATAAATAAAAAATTTATAAGAGGTTGCCACCATGCATAAACATAGCTTTTATGACAGACTATTACCAATAAATACAAGATGGTACCAAAACTTCACACGAGAACAGCACTCAACACCATCCTGAATATCCCGTGATTCCATCACTTTGCTTTTTACACCTAGACATGGGTTTGGGCTAAAAACGTGCCGTGGCCCACATTATAATTGGCCTATGACAATATTATGCTGGTGCTAGGCCCATGAAAAACAGCTCCTATGTAATTGCGCTGGCCCAACATATCTTCAAAATAAATAATAATTTGTTTGAAAGAATATAAATTTTGATCCTTTCAAAGTTAAGTGGCACGTTCTTTCACTAGAGGGTTCAAGTACGATATTCAATCACTTGTAACTACTATTTTGTCCTACGTAACAAATATCATGATGAGATATTGTTCTTATCCATGAGCATGTGTCTCTTTTCCTAACAGAGATCACACCTCTATAATAGTCCTCCTCCAAACTATCAAACCTCCTAAGTACGTCCATAATTATCTTTCTAAATTCCTGCAAGTGCAAATCCTTGTAGAGCTGGCCTTGATTCGTTGGTCAAAAATCTTAAGAGTCGAAGATAATCTTAGTCTCCTTTGTGCCAAACTCATTGATGAACTTCAAGTCAACAAGTATCTAACTTAGTTAGAAGTAGATATTGTATAAAAGGCCTTTTGCTTTTAAGCCCAACATCCAAATGTATGAATTTGAACAGGTGCATAGTTTTTTTAGGAAAAAAAAAAGGGAAAGCAAATGCAAGGGAAAAAGTTATACAGGCTGTGCATGCGTGACAGGAAACATAATTTGTTGTTTCTGAGACTCTTCGCACAGTTCAGCGAGGAGGCCAGGTTTGTTGCATGGGACTGAGCCTAAGCGAAGTGAACACCAGGGGTCGGAAGGAATGAACTCATTTGAAAAATTATTTTAAGACATGATGTGAAGTTTCATATAAAATAATAAAGGTGAAACAGTTAAGCCTATCAATTTTGAATTTAGCAGATCATGCAGAAAAAAATATGTAAAAAAGAATACTAAAGATTTATGTCGTTTGTGAGAAAGAATTTTCATATTTATAAAGGACTTCATTTTGAAAATTAAAATACATTGAGGAACTGTTAAAGAATTCATTATCTCTGACAAATTTCTCTTTCTTCAACAACTCCACATAACATAGATTGAGTTTTACTAACCTCATATCTTCAAACGACATACAAGAAACCATAATCAACACAATCATTACTTGATCTTTAACCTTACTTTTGACTCCATAATAAAGCTGAAATGATCTAGCCTATCCTTATTCTTCATAGCTTCATAAACAGACAAGACGGAATTTGTAACATACTATGGAAGGTATGCATCCTTCCATTACAATAGCTGAAATGATCTAGCCTATCCTGAAGAGTGCTTGCAACACGACATACAATAGTGGCGCTTAACCTAAATAGTAAGGATATTGTCGTAGGTACTCAAACGTGCGACTGGAACACAAACAAGATCATAGGCCCTCGGAACTGTTAACCCAGGACGTTCAGTCATATTAACGGTATCCGTTTCTACGCCGCTCGGACTAACCGTTCTCTAATCAAAACACTGAATCATGGCTGCCAACACCGTCGGCAACTCTTGCATGGCTAATGGCAGGCCTGGGCAACTCCTCCTCCCAGTACCAATGGCAACAATTGAAAATGCTGGCCCTTAACATCTGTAACATTGTGTTTGTCGCCGGCGTCGGACTGTAAGAACCGCTCCGGCATGAATGCCGTTGGATCATCCCAATACTTAGGGTCCCTTGCCATAGACCAACTGTTTACAAACAATAACGTGCCAGAAGGAATAGTGTACCCATTGATTGTGCAATCTTGTATCGACTTTCTTGCAAGCATCGGGACTGGAGGGTGAAGCCGTAATGCCTCCTTCATAATTGCTTGATTGCATGGAAGATTTGGGATGTCGGATTCTTCAACTATTCTGTTCTTCACAACTTCATCAATTTCTTTCTTCGCTTTCTCAAGCACCTTGGGGTGGTTTATGAGTTCTGCTAAAGCCCATTCAACTGAAGCAGTTGATGTATCTGTTGAAGCAGTGAAGAAATCCTAGTACAGTGAAGGAAACATAGTTAAATACATATGGAACAAGAACATAGCAAAAGGCCTAACAAATGATTTATCAGTTAACCTAAGAAGCCATTTCTTTATTTAGTTGTCTTATGGTGGTGAAGAAAACACATCCCTTTTTTTTCTCTCCCTTAAATCAAATACTCAGTAAATCTATATTTTTTTTTTTTGGATCATACATAATGCATCCTTTAATTTGATTTTTCAAATTTTTTGGAATAAAAAAATTGAACTTTTCAAAGTCGACAACGCCTTTATTAGTTGGGGTTGTAAAATCATATGCGTCATGCATGCATCAACAGCTACATGCTTTATTCATACCAAAATTACGGCCTTGACGTGATTTCTTGTTATTCTAATCTCCGAATCTTTATCCTCGAAAGCATCGAGGAGAATGTCAAGAAAATCCTTGACATCATGGTCGCCTCCATCACAAGCCGTTTCCCTTTCCGGCTTCGTCTTTCTTTGTTCTTCCCGGTCTGCGATAAGCTTCTCCAGCAACGCATCATACCTCCTGTGTATGTCCTGAAATCTCTTCTTAAATCCCTGCAAGTCCCAGCTTCTGCAGAACCATATGAAATCTGATACATTAAACTCGCCGAAAATCTTAGTCACCTGCCTGACCAAAGTCCTGGCCTCCTCCGCCTGCATGTCGTTCTCTGAGCACTTGATACTCAACATCATCTGAGAGAAAACGTTGTTAGTAAGCTTTAACAGTTCTTCAGTGATATTAACTCTCTCACCGGTCTCAGCCTTGTCGGCTAAGTGTCGAAGAAACTGGTGCAGTTCTTTGGTTCGCATGGGAAGGAATTGGTTAAGACTTCGGGTGCCTAAGAGCTGGGCTGTGCTCAGCTTTTTTATGAACTTCCAGTAAGGTCCACAGGGTGCAAAAGCGTAAGAAGAGTTGTAGGTGATGTGAAAAACAGCGGCGAACTGTTGCCGGGAAGGGAATGTGAGCTCATGGGATCTGAGAAATTCTTTTGCAAGCTCCGGGTCGGAGACCACAATGCTGGGGACGGAACCAATTCGGAGATAAACCAGAGGACCGTAGCGAGAGGACAGGTCATGGAAGGAGCGATGAATGAGGGGGCTGAGGAAGTGGAGGTGGCCGATGATGGGTAAGGCCAGTGGGCTTGGAGGAAGGCGTCGACGGAGCGATATTTGGTTTCTGTTATAGAATATGGTTACCGACAGCAGGACGGAAAGAATGAATAGGAGGGAATTGGACGTGAACTCTAGTATGGCCATGGCTGAAGCTTCTTGAGTAGATAAAGGGCCTGGCTTTTCTATTTTATACTCCATCTCAAACTAAGTAAAAAGCCCTGATTGGATGGTATCTTTAAAAACTTCTATCTTATTCCAAGAATTAATTGAAAGAGGACAATGCAGCCACATAACTGGATGGACCACCATCGACAGCAAGAAAATCCAGTTTTTTTTTTATATTTAATTGTTGAATTTCTAACAAAATGGAAGATAAACGGTGTAGAGACGGGCTCGCGGGTCAAGGGACGTTACAGGTTTTGATAAAATAAGGCATGAAGTCATTATCACGAAATAAAGGAGGACGAACAGAGCGAGAGAGTCTTCAGTTCATGTGTTAAATTGTTTTATTGAGGGGAGAGATTGTTTAAGCTTATGAAAGGCATTTTAAGTGTTTTTTTATTTATTAAAAAAATAGAGGGCTTTATTGTCTAATAATCATGATTATTAACAGCCTAATAACAGAAAGAGATGATCATAGAAATCACCAATAAAAAACGAAATGAAAATAAAGTTAAATTAATGCGTAAAAAAGATGATGATATAATTTTTTAACAAAAGAAAAGAAATGCTCAAAAAGGCATCGTTTGAGCTCTTGAAACACCAAGCGTGCTTGAAAAATCATGAGTAGTACCACAATGCAAGACTTTTAGATTGTCTGTATTGGCAAAATACTCGAGGTCTGAAATCTTTAAGAGTGCTTAAGATGTTCTTTGAATTCGGTTACTTCCGAAAACAAGAAGATAAGACCAATATCTATTAAGTTTTGTGGTAACCCTATTTAATGTGTCCTTCAAAGTTGTATTGTATTGTATTGGGAGGGAAAATAATAAAAGAAAATTCAATAGTAAAGGTTTAGATAGCTTGAATATTATTATTAAAATTAAGAAAGACATGAAAAACAATATTTCATCAATTAGAGGAGTAAAACTTATAAATTGTAATAAATTTTTACAAGAGTTATGAAATTTGCTAAGTATAATTTTTGAGTCTAAATAATGATATTGTAACTAAAATTTTTTACTTTCTTTAGTAATATATAATACTTGATCTTTCACACAAACAAAGAAAAAACAAAAATTTACTAACCCAAACCACAAAAAGTTTTAAATTGTTACAGGGTATGAAATTTGTCCTACATTGCTAAAACATAGGTTTGTGGAGTTGTTTAAACTAAAAAGAGTTCCACTAGCTCTTAAAATCAATTTTTAGATTATATAATGGGTCTCTTAATATCTTAATATGATATTAGAGACCAAAATTCTTTCTTGGCATTCCTATGAATACAATCAAATCCTAAGTCCTTCGTAAGATATTACTAATGGTATGATATTTTGTATATTATGATGAGAAGATGTGTTATAGTGTCTAGAGTTTATCCCACTTTACTAAATCATGAGTTTGTAAAAAATTTTAAATTAAAACAAATTTGATCAATTCTTGAGTATGGTAATACAAATCCGAGGCAACCATAGTAAACACTGAAAAAAGACTTCAATAAGCAAATCAGCTACCAAGGCTTTTCCTCTTAACTTCGGCCTAAGGTGTCACATCTGTGGTCCAATTATCTAAATAAAGAAAACGGGCCAGGTTGACCTTTCTGCTAGCTATTTTTAAAAATATCAAAAGCCTATGATCAGAGAGTTATGTTAAGACTATGTTAGACTCTCAAAAATAAAAAGAAAAGTAGAAAAAAGCATTTTACATTACTATAGAAGTGATTCAAATTTCCCTGTAAAGGAAAAAAATAAATTTAGATTGTTCCTGTTTCAGCTAAAAAATCTTTGTACTCTGTACTAAAGTTGGCCACAAGACACGAAGACCGTGGAAAGCTAAAAGTACAACCTTAATAGAACTAATTAACCATGACAATTCATTCATTATTTAACCAGTGCCTATCGACATAATAAAGATTCAGGAAGCCTTACAAGGAATTAATCATGATTCCGACCCGCCCGGTGGTCCAGCATCTCCACCGAAGCAACCTAATTCGGGCTAATCAATGCCTAGCACGACCTGGTCGTTGAAGGAGTAAATGATCACATGCCTCAAGAGGCAGTATCTCAACATTTCCGGGAGACATTGAAGTGATATCCGAATGGGGTCGCATAATTCTCCAGGACCAGAACCAGATTGGAATGTCAGCATCATGCCCATCAAGGGAGATAGGATAACGAATGGGACTTGCGGAATGATTTTTATTAAGTGAAAGGTAAATATCATTAGAATTGAAATTTGGTTTATTTATCCCTCTGAGTTATTTATATGTTTAGGTTTTTTGATGGTATTTATGTCATTTATTTTTTATAACTAATTATCATATAAAGTAGACAAAACTTAAGTCAATATGATTATGATTATGATTATGATTAATGGAACAAATAGGTTGGAGAATATAATAGTAATATCTTATTATAATCAGAAATATCTATGTAATCGTAAAAATTAAGGATTATTATTCTATTATTGCAATAGGTTTCTTAACAATATCCAATTATGATTTTTTTTAGTATTAGTTTAAAAAGTGAAGACTATGGAAAAACCTAGTGAATGAGTAGTTTTAGTGAGAAAAAAAACCACCTTGGGAGCTGGCTAGTTGTGTGAGAAAATCTCTTTTATGAATTCTAAATCATGAAAAAATTAATAATATACTTATTTGATGAAAAAGATTATATGAAAAAAATCTAGTAAAAAGATATTACAAGAGATGTAGGATATTATGTTTGTCTAAACCTTTTAAATTTTCTTGCATTTGAATGTTTGTGTTCTTATAATTGTTTGTTCAATCTATATGTTAAGTGATGTAATTTTTTAAATTTCTGTAACATGTATATATAAGAGTAGTAGTATACAGAAGAAGTCAAACTGATAAAGCTTTCCTCTAGACAAGTGTATTGTACCCTAGAAAGGATACAAAGAACGGAGGGGCTACTGAGAAAGTAACGGTGGAGGTCCAAATTTTAAGATCCAATTAGAAACCCAAGGCCCTTCATACAAGGGAAGGGAATTCATAGATCGGGCTCTCAGCAATGAGCTAGTGGGTGAATATCAATGGAGGCCCAAACATAACATATTCAATAAGGAGAAAGGGGGCTTTTCACACATTGGAGGCCCCTCAGCCTGGTTATTTTGAATACTAAAATGAAACATGAGGAGGTAGGTTGGATGGAAAACTGTTGGTGAAAAAGACGGTGTGATCAAAAGTTTTGCATTATTTAACTTTATAGCCCATTTTTCAAATCATGTAGGTAACTTAAATCTTATCTTTTTTATCCTTTTCAAAATAACATATACTATCATATTCTCGCAAGTTAATTAAAAGAGAGAAATAAATATTTTAACATAATATTAAAATTATAAATTCAAGTATAATATCATTATGTTTATAATGATCCAAAAATATTTCTTCTTTGCCAAGGACAAAGGGACATATTAAAAATGTATGTGCACTAAATTACAAAAATTTAATTTGATATTCTCCTTAAAATAGGGGATGTGTCCAATTCCTTACAAGTTTAGATACCTTTTCTATTATTGAAGATGAAAAATTTACATTAAAAAAATTTTGATTTCTAATTTTTTTTAGATATATAAATTATTTTCTTAATTCATGAATTAGCTTTAAGTTAAATTATAAACTTATTTTTAATACTTATAAAAGGTCCCCATTTCTAGTAGATCTTCCAAACCATAGCAATATATGTATATTTACATATGATTGTCAAAAAGATACGTTGTGTAATTCTAGATACTTTAGCAGGCAAGACCAGGAGGGCCATGGCTTGAAGGCACGCGTTTGATCCTCCTCTCAAGGCTGAAGAGAGGTACAATTTGGGGATGGAAGCGTATCAGACCCAGCTCAAAGAAGATCTATGGCGACACCAATCGGAGAACCATGAGAGGATTACGACGTGGGTGATATGCTTATTGGAAACGACGAGGAAGGCAGTTCAAGTGATGGAGGGAAGCAATTTATAAGAAACAAACAGGCTTCGTTCCTCAGCTACACAGAGGATGAATTCACGTGAATATTCTACTTTAACAACTTTTCTCTTTTTGCTTTCTTCTCAGTTTTGAGTGAAATACTGAGGTGTTGAAAAACCTTTCATCTATAACGGGTGTGTGGATCTGCCTGCGTGCGTGCGTTCATGTGTTTGTTCTCTTGATGAACTTTCTATTGTTTGAACAAAATTGAAGCCGTTTTCTCTTCTCTATCTGAGGGGAAATTAAAGAGACGATCGCTACTGTGAACTTGCCGCTATTTTCAAGCACAGAAATTTGGAAGGTCTGGCCTATGTTGTTAGACTCCTGAGAAAATGGCATTCTGTTTGCCATAGAATTGATTCCGAATGATCCCTTTTCTCATTTACAAACCCTCCATGCCTGGTTGAAATGAGCGAACAGATCTTGATCAAAGCTTATAGGAAGGATATTGGAAAACGATGGTAAGGATTATAATGAAATATCACAATCACATATTATCAGACAAATGATTGTTAACTTGTCTCCCCTAATAAGTTCAAATATTGATTAATTGTTGTGCTACATAGGGCGGTCCAAGTGGTTGAAGAATCTTGTAGCAATGTTGTTGGATCCTATAGCAACCTAAGAGGGGGGTGAATTAAGTTTCTCTTTAAAAAAATTACTTTTAGTTTGTGTTCAATCACTTTTTACAATCAAATAAAGCATTCAAAGATAATTAAACACAAAAGAGATGCGACACAGGTTTACACAGTGGTTTGGCCTTTTTTCACTTACTTCCACCCTCTTATCTTTTAACACAATCGATTGAAGTCCACTTTATTACAAAGTTAGGAAAAACTGTCTTCTATACTTTCTAACTCTTCTTCAATGAGTCAAACAATCATTACACTAAGGATCACAATACAATGTACATCTCAACACACATCAACAAGTCAAAAATTTTCAAACTTATTACAAACTTAAGCAATTCCCTTAAGATATAAAATGTATATCGGAGATTGCTAAGCTAAGGGCTTTCTAATGATAACAATTTAAATAATCAAGCCCTAATCATGAAACCCTCAAATAATAGCAAAGTTAGGGTTTTGGATTTATAAACAAGTATATGTGCAAAACAATATTTAGAATCTAATTAACATATATACAAGTAGAAATCTCAAGTAAGCTTAAAGAGTAATGAAGTGAAAGAACTTCTTTGAGATTTCTCTTCAACTCAAGCTTCACAAATTGTATATTTAGCTTCTCAAGTATATTTTCATTTCTTCAAATATGAGCTTCTTCAAATTTGAGCCAATCTAACCATGATTTGTTCTTCTTTCTCAAGCTAAATAGACATGAAAAACATAAACTAGCCATTCTGACTTTTGATTTTCTTTCTATTTTGAACTGATAGTAATTGGATTTTGAGCTATTAGAGAGGCAGAGAGTTGAAACAGAGCTTGCTTCTTCGTTCTGGCTTAAAGGTGTTTAAATTGGGCTCTAAAACAACTTCATTTGATCAGTAACTTAAGTTTCATAATCAGAGCTTCATGGACCTTAAAAATGGGTTACTGGGTTATCCCTTAAATCTTGCTCAATTCTCTTCAATTGGAGTTGAAATTAGCATTCAAATGGAGTGGTGAAGTCACGGCATCAAGCGGGTCGCAGACACTTTTGGATCACAGGTCGTGCCTTTTGGACTTGGGTCGTGCACTGGTCACATTCTGAACCTTGGTCGTGCTCTAGGCCTGGGTCGCACTTTGGGCTGGGTTGGACTCTGGGCTGGGTCGCACTCTGGGTTGGGTCGCATTCTCTACATTAGGTCTGACTTTCAGACTGAGTTCATTCTAATCTAATTTCCTACATACAATTTTAGCATTATTTTTCTTATGAAACCCATAAATAATCAAATATTAATTATAATATTTTCATATTATAATTTTATTTTTCTCATCATTCAATCATCCATATATTTCAACAAAATGATTATAATATTATCATATTATAATTTTCATTTTTCTTCATCATCAAAATGTTTATATATTCTAGTATTATTAAAATATATTCCAACAAATGTGCTCTATATCAAGGACCCCACTCTATTGGGTAAAGCAAAAGTTTCGGCTCTTGATTAACGGCCATAGTGACAATGAGGAAGAGAATTAGAGAATGAAAGAAAAGACACTGTATGAGTAATTTGTTATTGCAGTACATATCTTCCGAATGCCATTTGCTCATGTAGTTCTATTGTGCTATGCCTATTACAATCTTCCAAGATGGTCTCAACTAGTGTAACAATTGTTAGTGTATAAACTGCAAAAGGATCATCTCCTTCACCATGCTCAACAGAAAAAATTCTTAATGAACTGGCATCTTCCTAAATTTACCTTTAAACTTGTGTGAAATATTTTGTTAAGAAACTACTTAGTTGGAAGGTTAACAGTACTTCCTATCCTTTAAATTCTGTTAGTTCACGCAAGTTCAATTGTTATGGTATTGACTGGTTTCAACAAAAGAGGAGAGACAAGGTTATGATTCTGGGAACAAAAATGTGGAATTAACTTCTGATACATTCAATTAGGGTTGATTAGCCAAGTAGTAATGCTTGTTCCCTGCGGTAATACTGTGCTTGGAAAATATTTTCTGAAGGGGACGAATCACACAGTGGATGGGAACGGAGGTATCTCTAAACAAGCTCCTGGAGAGAGCTGGAAGAGCTTTCCACATGAGAGGCTTCTCCTTTCCCGTTATCGTGGAGGCAGCATGTATAGTGTTTCCATACCTACACGCCCATCTATGATACAATCTTTGCTCACGTCATTTGCAAAGCCTTTTGCTGCTCTCTTCGCTTGACCTCCCTATCAAATTGTGTTTACATATTTTGCTTTAGCTGAAACACGCTTCTGTCGATGAATATGATAACGTTGCCCACGAAGCTGTCTCAAGCGTTCTTGTTGGAAATGTTTTCGTTCTTGGTGTTTAATTTTTTTTTCTTTTTCTTGGGGCAGGCTCCTGGTAAGGCTTCAAGCTTTTTGATTGCTGTAGACATTGGATCATAATTGCGAGTCACACTCTGATTTTTCTTGTTACGACTTCATCCTCCAAATCCACTACTTTCAAGAAAGTCGATGCAAGATTGCATTTTCAATGGGTACACTGCACACTTTGATTTAGGATAAAAAATAGGGGCCTTAGAACGTAAAATTTTGAAAGATTCGTTGTTGACGCAGTTTGCGTTGAACACAATCAGAGGAATAACTTTGGTTTTTTTCTTTGGAGAGACCTTGTAGAGCATCGATTGTACACTGATTTTAGCGTTATATTAGCGTTTCAGATTGATCAACATTCCTCAATTCCATTTTAGGGCACTAGCCTCAGCAATACGGGATCTTCTTCCTTTATTTTGTTGTGTGTTTAATGTTTGCGGTTCTGCAGTGGAGTATTTACTCTTCCATGACCTCTATGTATAATTCGCTTTTGTGGAGCAAGAATCTAAGCCTGACATATTAAAGCGGGTTGGCTTCCTGAGAAGTTTTTGTTAAGGAAAGCACTGCCTTTGATTGTTGAAAAGTTATCTGGTACAAAAGAGTGTGCATTTAAACCTTTAGATTCTGGACAATTTGGGCATTACCCAGTTATGTACAGAATTGATGGCCAACATCACCCGTGCTTGAATGGTATGGGGCTCCTGGAGGATGCTGAACGGAATAAACATGTGCTAGCTACTGGTTGTGAAGAGAACTTGACCACAAAGTTTGCCCCATTTGCTTTTGGGCAATGATTCTGGGAACAGTTCTTGAAACTTTAAATCACATTGAAATCCCTGTTTCCCATTTTTCACATGAGGAGACATCATTTCGTTTGAAAAGCAAAGCCAGTGACAAGACCAGTTTCCATCTCTTGGATCGAGTAATATTCGCTCCTTGCGAAATGTCCCGCCACCTTAAACTTTACCAAAAACACATGCTGTCATGAATAGGGGGAATACCAGTAAATAGGCATGGAACGGGCTTTTGTTCACTTAATGTCTTTTCCTAACATCATTCTATCGTTTTGTTCACTCGTGTCAATGGAAGCAGCGTGTGCATGTGCATGTGTACGAGAGTGTGCCTCACACGACCCAAATTCTGTTGCTCATGTGCATGGCCATTTGCATGTTCACGCGCGTGCGCCTCACCTTGGCCTCCTCTCTCTACTCATGCGTTTTTCCCACCTGACTTTACCTCCCTCCTCGATCGGATTCTGCAACTATTCTATTCTTCCCCGCAACTTCATCGATCTCTTTCATTGCTTTCTCAAGCACCGTGGGTTGGTTAATGAGCTATCTAATTCCCATTCAACTGAAGCAGCTATTGTATCTGTAGAACCACTTAAGAAATCATCAATTATGGTTGAAGCAAGAACATAGCAAAAGGCCATAAAATTTCACATTCACACGAGTAAAAATCGAAAGTGATGATGATGTCCCGCATATGAGAAAAACCTTTGCTTTTTAAAGCTGTGAAGAATTAAGCAACATAATCATATTCTGCCTCGCTCATCGTTGCATTAAGCGACGTGATGTGAAAGTTCACTTCGTTTCCAAGAATACTCAAGATCGCTCCATTTGGCGTTGTCCTCTCATCTATTTCAAGAAATTTGAAATTGTGAGGAGTTACGCGTGCGTGAACTAGATTACAAAACCTAAGTTGGATGTCTAAAAGTAAAGCGCTGTCCCACCATTTGGCTCGAGATTTCTTGTTGCTAGGGAATCTTATCCATAAAGTGACAAGTATCATCGACTTCTGCTTTTAGGCTCTCCTTCTACTTATCTTCAGGTGGTTCTCAGAGATCCTGAAACGACTCCTCAAATTTTAAGGATTCGAGGATCAAAATGAAAAATCAAAAAAGCTCAATAAGCAACTCATTTCAGGAGTCATTCCTGAGCTTTTGTGGTCCTATGCTTTGTTGGACAACTTTCATTTCCCTTTTCCTTTATTACCGCTACAACTTTCAAGATCCCTCGACTTTCCTCTGCCTATCCGCAGAATTACGGGAAGCAATTCATTCAGGAGTCATTCCTGAAATGAGTATGCCAGGATTTTTGTTTGCGTAATAATTAATGTCTCTCTAGAAAGAACATTACTACCTAAATTCTTGTGGCGGCCAGGTAACAAAGGTGCAAAGTGAATGGGATTGGATGACCACTGTGGTCAATTTGTACCCAAGAAACGGTAGATCTATTTGCATAAATCGCTGGGTTTTGCAGTTTTCTTGACTTCTAGGTATCTTTCTCCGGATACGTATTCAGGTATCCACTTCAAAGGAAACTTGTCCAAACTACCTATAGTTAGTAGGGATCGACTTATTGATCTGAGGTGGATCCAAGGAAAAAAAAAAGGGGGTTGGGGAGGCGGGCTTTCTATTGATAATCTAGAAACGGTTTGTGTATGTAAATCAAAGTAGGTGTCCGAGGACTAGGAGTGGTTTCTGAAACAGCTTCTTCTCCACATATATGATTTGAAAATCGAGAACTTGGTCGAATGATATCCAGGGACTGTCTTCCAAGAGTACCCTTTCTGTAGTACCGCATGGCTTGACCACTAGAAACCAAATTTAGACAGTTGTTACAGCGCTTTATTCAACCAAGACGCGGAAATCAAATTTCTAGAGGTCAATTTTGTTTTTTGTTTTTTGTTCTTTTTTTCCCTCTTTTTGGTAAAGTTAAGGGTGCCGGGTGCTGAGCATGTGCATGTTGTTGCAGGAACTTTAGACATGCGCACCATTGGCTTAGGAACGAGAGTAAAGCGCCCCAACTGTCTAAACACAAATTTACCACCGACCCGACTTTGGCCTCTCCCAAAATAAGTAATGTCCTGTATAATATTACAAGTATGATCCAACGTCCTCCGTCATACCTCATAAACTTTGAAGGCCTACCGGCTGCCCGAAATCAATATGAATAGAATGAAAATATTCCGACGTCCTTCTTGACATCTAATCCAGTTAATCAAAAGCTGAATTGTTTTGCTTTTGCAACATATTTTAAGAAGAAAGAACGAGTACCCAAAAAGTTTTATCGTGCAAAAGAAAAGGACAAAAAGAACAAAAAGAAAAAGAAAGAAGAAGCAGGTTGAATCAGTAAAAGTTTTTTGGCTTTTAAACATGTATTTTAATAATACACTGAGTCATCAATTGTCCTGATGATTCAAAGGCATCTCTTCTTCCTTAAAACAGCTCTTGTCATCATATTTGAATTCAATTCTGCTCATCTTTTCAAGTGGTTTAAGTTGGTCGCTTTCTAAAGGATGAGTGGTGGAGTGCAGGTAATCTCCTGATCGACTCATTCTTTTCGTTTCAAAATTTTAGGGATTCTCTTTTGGAAATAGTTGCCATTGAACTGAAACGAGGAAAAGAAGAACCTCTGGTTTTCAGTTGGGGTTGGCATTGCAAATTTTGAGGGAGAGGATGCCGAATGTTGTTGTCACATCTTTTCGGACGCTTTGAAGGGTTAAACTATTCGGGGAATTGGAGTCCAAATCCGAGTTATTTTCTTGGTAGCACGACTAAAATAAATAAATAAATAAATAAGAACTGACTTCTTACCTCAAAGCTATCGTCTCTCTTGTGAGTGTAACGGCAATTGACCAGCAAAGGACCAGCAAAGGACCAGCAAAGTCTTTTCGTGGTACTTTTTCATGGAAATACCTTCATTCTGTCAATTGAATGTCAAGAAGGACGTTGGAATATTTTCGTTCTTTTCATATTGATTTCAGGCTGCTGGTAGGCCTTCAAAGTTTATGATGGATGACAGAGGACGTTGGATCATACTTGTAATATCATACAGGAAAAAAAAGAAAGGTGATATAGCTTTATTAGTAATGAAACTATTTTGTAATATTATACAGGACATTACTTGTTTTTTGTAGTATGCTTTTTCTTTTAAACTAGTCTTTTTCTTTACAATACTAAAGCTATTCTAAACTCTAGAATTCTTTCATCTTTCTAAGTCAAAAAATAGATGCCAATAAAAATCAGAGGGAAATCCGCTAGGTGGTAAAAAACGACTGAGAACGCGAAGGAAAAGGACAAGAACTACCTGAATGAAACGAAATAGAGTTGGAATGCAAACACGGGATAAACTAAGGTACTGACCCCGACAAACCAAATCTAGGCATACACGATACTCCACAAGGCCACTGAAATTGATCAAAAAATCATAGCATGATTAAAGAATGAATTGGACTCTTCTGTCCAACAGCGACCGCGGCACTAAAGGGAAGGCATTGGCTCGCTATCGTTTCTGGAACGCCCTTCAATGAACGAAGTGAGGCTGCTCGACAAGCAGAAGCAACCACTTCGTTCGGAAACTCGATCAAAAGGCGAACGGCGGAAGGCCTCTGACTCTTACTAGCCAACCGTGTATATTCTGCATACGAGTTGGTTTCATTAGGTCCGGGCCGCCGCCTGAAGCGGAGTTAAGAGTTGCACTAAGTCCCATGTCTTGTATACCCGGTGCGCAATCTATATGGAAAGACCCTGCAGATCCTAGCATATGCTCTGCGAGCAAACAGGTCAGTCAGTGGTTCAGAGAAGCGAGGTACTAATAAGGAACAACCACCTTCCGTCGGGCCGGCCAGCCAAAAAGAATGCTCAGTACCTGCTAGTAGGAATCAGAATGAATGGGAAAGCCAAAAATGAATAGGAAAGTGATCGTATTAGGAATCAGAATAACAATAACCGGAACAGGAATACGTTTTGTTTTCCAAGCAATAGCTGCTGAAGTGGAAGTGAAGGTAGGACTAAGAATAGCAGCTGGAGTAGGAGTGAAACGGAATACTAGTCTAAGCCTATAAACACCTCTAGGGTAATAAGCTGATCGGAGTATGCTCGCGCCGGCTCCAAAGCATTGAAATAACTACCCAATATTTACAAGGGCTTGGGGTTTCCCGGTCACTACGAGCAAGGTCGTCTATTTCCCAGTCTGCACCCTGAGACACCGATACTGCTCCATCTTGCAGCTCTAATGGGTTTAGTAAAGCCCTCCGCTACCCGGGATCTCAATATTCCACCTTTTGATTTCTCTTGGCATAGAGGGAACAATAAAACCAAACGGCAGTCTGGTTCTAAGACTTTCCTACACCAAGGCCATTAAGACCTCTGAGGAAATCTAGAAAAGAGAGTATGTGAATTCCTTGCTGTGTCCGGCCATGCAAGATGCAGTGGAGTTACCCCCTTTAGCTCTTATGCTGGAAATTGGGGATCTTGGCTTTTCGTCCAATTTTCCTTGCCTTTTGCTATACGGGAATGTTCAAGTGACTTCCCGTTTTCAAAGCTTCAAAGGCCCACTCTGGTTTTTACAACTCCGGTCAGGTGCCTACTTACCTGAGATCAGCCCAAATCCTCTTGAGGATCTTGGCTTTCCTTTGATTGGCTTTTCCCTTGCTCCATCCTACATCCCACCCGTAGATCTCCCTTATCAGTCTTTCCTTGTTTTATTATCCTTGTTGTGCCACACCTGCTAAGCTCCTTGCACTAGAGAAGCCAAGTGAGAATGGAAGTTCTAAGCAGTGACTGAAAACGCTTTTGGGCTGTGCTTTCTAAAACCGCTAGTGCACTAGAAGCGAAGCATGCAATCAGACCCACCTATGGTTTTCATCAAAGAGAGTTTGCACCGCATTGGTCCGGATCATGGAGTTAACAGGGACACATAATTGAATTATGCAATCAGGAATACCTAACCCCTAAACAAGTTTCTTAAAACCCCAATCGTCATCGTGGTACATCTTGCAATTAGGACGGCGGCCAGGCTGGTCAGATAGTGAGATAGTGGTTTGCTTCTGAGGAATGAAATGTTCCCTAAGCTGCGGGCTATGCGGACTAGCAAAAATAGAGTCCGAGAAAGAGGAAGGTCAAGAGGGGAGCCAGCAACTGCAAGCACGCCATTAGAAACATAGCCAAAAGAAACAAGGAAAATATCAAAAGTAGCAGATCATCAACCTACGCATAAACAGTCCCTCGGTTTATTTTTGTACGAGACAAAAGGCCGGGTGAGAATAAGAGTTCTCCTGGCTTGCGGTCGGCGACCACCCGAAAGCCTCTAGCCGAAGTTGCTGCCACTTACACACAGAGAGGAAACAAGTAAGATCCCAGAGGAGGTGAAAACCGGTCTAAATTTCGGGAAATGTTCATCACCCACCAATAATTTAAAAGAAAAAATAAAAAAGCCCACTCAAAGATAAGAAAACAGCATCAATCCATATATAGATAAGCCTGCGTCTGTTGTTTCCGTCATCGGAAATTGCGAGTCTAAGAGGTAGGGCTATGGCGGGCTGCGTCCATGATCAGAATAGCGAGCCTGACAGAAGACATGTGTTAACAAATCATTAAAATGAAAGGTTTTTATCAGCTAATCATTATGATCAGAACTTATAAGAAGTTGAAGAAATAAAAAAGATAGAAGTTTAAATAAAATACTCACGAGAGTATATCCTCTGTGTAACTGAAAAAGGAACTGGCTTCGGATTTCATGAATTGTCCCCATCGATCAACTTCGTCGTTGGGAGCTGGTCCACCGTAGCTATCACCGTCGGAACGAGGATCCCAGGGTGAAAAGAATATATGGTGAGGTTCCAGAAAGAAAGACCACGGTGGTAAATCCAAAGCGGATGCGTCTGCCGCATGGTTTCCCTGGGGATCCGAGTGGCGTCGCAGTACATCTTCTCTGAGCAGGGTCTGATACGCGTCCATCAACGAACCATAAGTCTGTCCTGCATCAAGTGGAGGGTCACTAGCGTACCTCCAAGCCATGGATAAAGTGGAACGAGGCTGATACGCTTCCCTCCGGGAACCATAGATCGGTCCGGCACTGAGTGGTGGGTCACTCTTGTTCCTACGAGCCATGGAGAAAATGGTAAACTCTGGTTCGAAAAGTCGAGATGGAGTTAAACAGCTGGAAAAGCAGATGAGGAAAGGGGGCGAAGTCCGGTCGTCGGTAAATTTGTGTCTATTATAAGCAAGAGTCCGACCCATGGGAGATAGTGGATTCAGATTCAGGTCGGGTTTCTCACGTGACCCAACAAATCCTTCTCACCAAATATCTGAACCCAGATGCATCAACAGTGATAGCTCTGGTGGCAAGAGATGCGTCTCAGTTATTTGGCGTGGTCGCAGCATTGCGTTAGTCTCATATCTAGGTCATCATTATCGTCGTCAAACTTTCTATTGATTGCATTGGCTTTGCAGTTTTGTCGACTTCTGGGATCGTCCTCTGGAAACCTATTTGCAAAAGCATTAACATTTTGAAATGATGCCGGGGGGCTGGCGAGGTGGTGATAAACTCTGGTTGGAAAACCACGATTAAAGGACAAAGTGAGGCACACAAGCGAGAAGATGGACATGCACATGCACGCGGTGCCTTGCATTGACATAAAGGTGATGTTAAGCCCTTTCACTGAACAATGACGGCATGTAAAGATAGAGGTGGCCGGACCTTACGCCACGTGTGATATCACTGGGTTCAAGAGCTGTCAGTACAGCTTACGCTAGAAGATACACTAATGGATTCCACCGTGGAAGAATTGGCAGCGATCGCTGCTGAACAGAGGGATTCAGTGGGTCACATCAGAAAGCGGACGATTGACCTGAATCCACTCTCTCCTATTGGTTTGAATCCACTATATCCCACTGGTCGGACTCTGCGTATGACAGAGACAAACATACCGCCGACAGGACTTTTACACTTTATCCCATCCGCTTTTCCAGCAGTTTACATTACCAGCAACCAGGGTCCCATTTTCTCCATCGCTCGTAGGAATGAGAGTGACCCACTACCCAGCGCCGGAGGATGCACGGTTCCCTGAGGGAAGCCTATCAGCCTCGTTCCACTTTATCCGTGGCTCGGAGGTCCGCGACTGACCCATCACCACTTAGTGCAGCACAGACTTATGGTTCGTTGATGGACGCGTATCAGACAGCTTAGAGAAGATGTGCGGCGACGCCACTCGGATCCCTACGGAAACCGTGCAGCAGAGGATCATGTACTTCACTTTGCTCACCGGTAAAATATTCTTTATGAACGGGCATCTTCCTAAATTTAGCTTTTAGACCTGTGTATAATATTCTTAACCAATAGGAGAAATACATAATCTATGGCAAACAACGAAAAGGAAAGAGAGGGAAATTCTCTAGAAAGAGACAATTAATTACATCTCCATGATAGCTAATGCAAAATCTGACAGCCCCACAGAAATCGATCCTTTAATTTCCACCATTAAGATGGTCCAAAGAACCGACAGTATAAATAGTAGACAGTAACTATTCTTTGTAACATCACAAAACAGCTCTATTATAAATGGAGTTGATTTATATTACTTTTCTTGTATGACTCACAAGTAATGATCCAATGTCCTCAGTCATCAATCAGGGAAAGTAGAAGCCTGAGATGTGGGACGCTCTTCCAGCTCTCTCCAAGAGCTGGTTTAGAGATACCTCCCTCCCCGCCCACTGTGTGATTCGGCCCTTTCAGAAAATATTTTCCTAGCACAGTATTACCCCAGGGAACAAGCATTACTACTTGGCTAATCAACCCTAATGGAACGTATCAGAAGTTAATTTCACATTTTTGTTTCCAGAATCATAACCTTGCCTCTCCTCTTATGTTGAAGCCAGTCAATACCTTAACAATTGAACTTGCGCGAACTAACAGAATTTAAAGTATAGGAAGTACTGCTAACCTTCCAACTAAGTAGTTTCTTAACAAAATATTTCACACAGGTTCAGAGGTAAATTTAGGAAGATGCCAGTTCATTAAGAATATTTTACTGATAAGGACGGTGAAGTACATGATCCTCTTGCAGTTTATAGATTAACAATTGTTACACTGGTTGAGACCATATAGGAAGATTGTAATAAACAAAGCACAATAGAACTGCTTGAACAAATGATATCCGGAAGATATGTACTGCAATCAAATATTACTCATATGATTTGTTCTCTTTCACTTTCTAATTCTCTTCCTTATTTGCTTTACCCAATAAAGTGGGGTCCTTGATATAGACGACATAACTGCAGGATTCTTCAACCACTTGGACCACCAAACGTCGCAGAGCAAATTATCAGTATTTGCACTACTTTAGAGAGACTAGGGGAGACAAGTCCAATCATTCACTGATAATCTGCACTGTAGTATTTCATTGCAGTAGTTACCGTCGGTTTCCACTATCCTTCATATGAGATTTCGGAAGGATCTGTTGGAAATGACAACCTTGTTGCAAATGACAAAAGGGATCATCTGGAATCAGTTATTTTCTCCCTCTTTGTCTTAAAATGCGCAACTTTAATTGTATCTTCCACTGCATAAATCCTATTACAGTAAAATACATTGGGGATTCAGATCTAAGTTACAGCATCAATAGAAATAAATAAAGAAGCAAGAATTTCCAGTTAGCAAGGAAGTAAAATTAGTATACCATCGAAATAAAACATACCACAACTGCAAGATTATGCTCATGTGCTAATTTCTTGTGAAGAAATCCTGCAGAAATCATCAAGGAATGTCCTGTATTTACCAGCCAAGCATAATCCTGTTAGTTGCTAAACCAATGTCAGTTGGACAGACAGATCCAAGAAAGACCAATATCCTAAAACGAAAAGAAACATATAATATTGAACATCTTATTGAAGCCATCTTTCCATGGAAAACGGACATGGACATAGAAAGAAAACAATAAAAAGGCAGAAATAGTTATCCCAATAAAAAAGAGCGTTCCCTTTAGCCGGAGAATCGGGCCTCTGATTACAAAACACTGTCACTGTTTCACAGTTGTCTTAAAATGTATGGTGTATACTAAATTAAATACCGACAGCAGAATGTTTCATGTGTCAGGTTTGAGTTTACCGTAAAAGACAGAATCTATGGCGAAGAGAATGCCACTTTCTCCGAAGGCCAACAACATAGGCTAGCCCTTCCAAATTTCTGCGCTTGAAAACAGCAGCGAGTTCAGAGTAATGATGGTCTCTTTAATTTCAGCAGCGAGTTCAGAGTAATGATGGTCTCTTTAATTTCCCCCTTTCATAGAGATGAAAAAGCGACTACAATTTGGTTCAAGCAATTGAAAGTTAATCAAGAGAAATTGTTGATGAAGGGACAATATTAACAGCTGCGTATAACTGTATACATTTTCTTATAGGTTCGGATACTTGAAGACGAAAATATTAATATTGAAAAATATAATTATTAAGTACTTTAAAATATATATATTATTTTCTCAACTCATGAGTTCCTTTTTGAGTTGAATTATGAACCCATTTTTAATACCTATAAAGGGTACTTATTTCTTTTAAATCTTCCTAACCATGGCAATATATGTATATTTACAAATGATTGTTAAAGAGATACGTTATGTAGGTGTTGGCGACAGAACCAATCGCTTAAAAGGGGAAAATCACAAAAAAAAAAAAAAGGAAGGGAAAAGGTATCAGATCAGGCCAGAATTAATCACATCTCCGTAGTAGCTATTGCAAAATTTGACAACCCACCAAAATCTATCCTTTAATTTCCACCATTAAGATGGGTCAAAAAGCCAACTCTGGGAAATGTTTCTCGGAATCGTCTAAATTGAGGACGTGACGCCTTTTCACATGTGGTCCGAAACTTCAAGGTTTAGACACTTTATCTTCTAGGACATAACAGGGTTCTCTCCCTGTCCAATTATGAAGATTTATTATATTTGATCACTTTCTATATCAAAATATAGAATAGGCCTTTAAAGCATGTGGGGCTTTCTTTAAGTTCTAAATAGGCCGTCGAACTCAATAGACTTTCCTTCCCAAAACATGTGAGAAAGAAGTTCTCTTCAAAGCAAATTGGGACTAGAGACCTATTTATAGACTTTTCAACCAAAGAGGTTTTCATTTCAAGGCCTCGTGGGACTTCCTAGTAGAAAAATTGAGGAGCTACCAACAATACTCATTTAAAAAAAAAAACAAATAACACTAAAAACTGTTAGAAATATTGCTATTATTATATTGAAGATGAAAAAAAAGGAAAAAGAGCATATTTCATGATTTTGTTTTTGATGTGACAAAATATTTTTGAGTTAATGTACAAATATTTTTTATGATTTATGTGGAAAATAAATATAGAAAATAATGGTAATGATATCATAAGGAAATAAATTGCGTACCTTTGTGAAAGATTTTTAGTAGAAAATAAAAATGAGGAGATGCTCATATTATTGTTGGATTATTTTTTTAATATAAATCTGAACAATGCATAAATATTTTGTAGGAAAAGTGGAGCATAAAAGTTCAAAAGAAATAAATTAGGAGAGCCCAGAAAATTGATTTAGTAAATTTAGTGATGACCCAATTCAGTTTTAGAAGCCAGTCCATCAAAGCCTGTGTGAACCAGAAGCCTGTGCACGTGACCCAGGTTCGCAACCCAGGCTTGCTATCCAGCACGACCTACGCTCCAGCTGCCGGGCGCAACCCATCTCATGACTCGGTCCATGACCCGGAAGCCTTGAGCGCAACCCGGCCTCTCCTTTGCGTGACCCAGCTCCACGACCCCCTCACCCGAGCGCGACTCAATAGAAGAACTGCGTAAGCCGGTTCTCCTCACGCGACCCGCTCTGCAACCCGCGAACTCACAGTGCAATCCACCTCTAACGACAGCTCCGATGACGACGAAGTTTACACGAGTCTCGAGATATTTACTATCATGAACACAAATTTGGGAAACCTTTCGAGAAGATCCAATAATAATGATCCGTGAAGCATTCTTCGTTACCCAAAGCCGTTTGAAAGTTTGAGCAAGAAGTGATGAAATATAGCATTTCAGCAGTCAAACAGATATCTAATTATTAGGGAGAAATATGTTTTACTGATTCAAGACGTGCCCACAAAGATTTGGCCCAGAACGAGAAGATTTGAGGAAGATTCTTGGTGAAACCCGGAGGTCGGCTAAGCCCGAAAGTCTGTCTCTCTGCACTCCGAAAATCATCGAAAGTAGGCTGTACTAATCTGCTCTCAACGAGAAGAAACTCAGAAAATCAAATTTGGTTCAAAAAGTTAGAACAGCCCTTTGTGAAATGAAAGGTGTTTCTTATGATGCTGTTTAGAGTAAAAAGCTAGCTTGAAGTTGCTTGACATAATCTGAGCAAAAAAGAGAAACTAAAACACGTGAGGCTTGGGCAAAACTCAAAAATCTTAGTGAAGTGTTCTCTTGCTCTCTTCTATTGTGAAATCTATTGTGCCTGATCTTATATATGTCGTAATTTCATTGATAACTACTTTGTGCACATGCATTTGATTGTAAAATGGGAAACCCTAGTTTCACTATGATTTAGGGATTTCATGATTAAGGCTTAAGTAGTTATTTGCTATCATTAGGGAACTTTAAATTTGACAATTTCTCATATATTTTATTGTAATCTTTGGTGAAATGATTATAAGTCATGGAAGAACATTTTCTCAAATTTGAATAAAAAAGACTTCAATAAGTTGAATTGAAAAAAGAAAAAAGTAAACATAAGTGTGAACTACAATAGTAAAAATTGTCACTTTGAAAAACAAATTTTAAAGGCTAAAAATCAAGAAACCAATTCAATTCTCCTTCTTGGTTAGCCATACTATGCCTAACAAAAACAATACAATTCATACTAATCAAACCAACTTTATGAGTTTTGTTGATTCAATAAACAAGTCTAAGCCTTTGTTTGTTTGTTTTTTTTTTAATCGAATGTGGTTTACTCGTGATTTTAATATCCTTATTATGGGATGGTGACTCGTTCAACTTAAAACACAAAAATATAACTCATAATCGAATAAAACATATAATATTTTAGTTCTACAATATTTCATTCATATCATAGTTAACCTTGTATATGTCCTCATAGTTTATGGTGCACATTTATTTTTTGAAGCCAAAAAAATAAATGTTTACAAAGTTTCATTAACAAATCGGAATCTAATTATTTATTGTTAACGAAAACTACATTGATCCATAGTTTTAAGATTTGATTGGTTTTACAAAGTAAGGAAAGAATAAATACTTTATGATGCATATTCACTTTTTGAAATTAAAAAAACAACGTCTACAAAGTTTTATGGAAAAATCAGAACTCTTAAATGGATATTGTGACAACAAAAGCAACATTAATCCAAAATTGGTGTGATTAGTCTTACAAATTAAGGAATGGTGGAAGCTTCTTGGGCAATGGATAAGATTGTGATTGTGACGTGTCAGGTAGACCAATGCTGATCGGTGGGTTTACAAGCTTTCAAATCAGTGCGTCAGTTTCTTAGTCAACGATTTTTGTGAAAGGAACATCGTCAAAGCCAAACTTGTCTTTTTTGATTAAAAGTTGTTGGTGCTGGTAGGTGGGAAGCGGATAATTCAAGAACAATTTTAGAAGATAAGCACGTAAAAGAATTGGTTTTGAAGTTCGAAAACAACATTAGACATATGCAGTTTTTTTTTCCCCCCTAAAAACAGAAAAGGAGTCCTATAATATCAAATATCATTAATAATTGACAAAAGAAAATGAAAAACAAAAAGGCTAGTGTAGGTACACAACATCACTTTCTAAAGATTTAAGAATTTTTTCTTATGAGACTAGAAACTTTTGTTTTAGCCATCTAAAATTCGTTTTTAATTTCTTACATGGCAAAATAAATTCAACCTGCATGTGAAACACTTAATATAGTCTAATATTACAAGAACAATATGCAGGTTGTATTTATTTTTAAATAAGATGTTTATCATTAAAGAAAATCATTACCATTTAAAATGACACCAACACTAGAAAATCCAATCTCTAAGACATCATACTAAGTCAAATAAAAAATAATTTTAGATAAAACAAAAGTACGTACTTTTACCATGTCATTGAGTTGGACCTTCAAGAATAAGCCGTTCGTTTTGAAATCACAGCTGCACGATTCACGGCTTACTACTGCTTATTCCAAGCTCGAGTGACGCTACGAGAAAAATCTTATCTGACTCCCTGGCACACGCTTGCTGACTTTTCTCAGTTGGTCAAAACAATCAAACAAGTATCAAATGTTTTCTCCATGACCAAGAAAATTGATGGTGCCTGTACCAAATCAAATGTTCTTATCTACACTAGCCTGAGTTAAAGATAAAGTTCTTGGGAGTTAATCTAGATTGAGCTTAATGTTACCGACAAAATATTTAGATTCAACTTTAATGACTCGTATCACTTTCTGAAACCAAAGAAAATGTTTGCACGATAGGTTATGATAAAATTTCAGTGGCCGTATCCAGACCGACCGTGGCAGGAACCCAGCGTTTTCTGGGACCTAATCATTCGGTATCTAAACTGGTTGGTCGAGGACAGCACGCATTTTTGTGTACGGAATCACCAAATTGTTGATTACTAGACATAGCTACTTCCACTGTAGTTCAAGTTCTAGGGGTTTTTTGCTACGTAAAGGGAGTGTAGGGGGGTAGTGTAAGGCCAAATGGGTCATCGCAATGTGTTGTAAGTGAGATGACTTGCACCGTTGCTAGGTTGTAGTGGTGTATGCTGTCAACCGTGGAGTGCTGTAATTACGTGAATTGGGACGGAACGGAGAGTGAGAGAGCGAGCTTAGGCCGTGCTTGAGTTCGAGAATTAACAGCTTGTAAGCCACTGGACAAGAGGAAGAGTTGTCCTCCCAGATAAAAGTAGAATATCTTTTTTGGCTCAAACTACTGTAAACCTTAGTGTCAATGTGCATGTGTTTTGGCTGGTATTAGCTCCTTTCTCTTTGCTAGGCAACACTTGCTCCACTTGAGCTGCGCAATTGTTGACCAGATTGGTTAAAGGACACAGTTGAAATGTTCAGACTCCTATAATAAATCAAAGGTAAACAATTTTCAAACATCACATACGTCCACAATTCAAGAAGAAGCCCAGATCAAACGCTACCTTTTATTTATTATGCTTTAGGTAAGGGGACGTGGAATCTGCGTACTTGACTTTGCCTTCGTGAGATTTTCTCTTGAGATAAAATTCACCTGCTCACACTCTTTAAGTACTCCCACTCCAAGCATTTGTGAGAGTCGTAGCAGTTCGGGCTTGAATCCGGCAAGACCAGGAGGGCCATGGCTTGGAGGTACGCGTTTGATCCTCCTCTCAAGGCTGAAGAGAGATACAATTTGGGGATGGAAGCATATCAGACCCAGCTCGGAGAAGATCTACGGCGACGCCAGTCATCTTGCATGGCTTGGAGGTACGCATTTGATCCTCCCATGAGGGCCGAAGAGCGGTACAATTTGGGGATGGAAGCATATCAGAGCCAGCTCAGAGAAGATCTACGGCACCAATCGGAGAACCACGAGAGGATTACGTCGTGGGCGATATCCTTATTGGAAGACGACGATGAAGGCAGTTCAAGTGATGGAGGGAGGCAATTTTTGAGAAACAAACAGGATTCGTTCCTCAGCTATAGAGAGGATGAATTCTCGTGAATATTCTAATTTAAAAAGCTTTTTCTTTTTGCTTTCTTCTGAGTTTTGAGTCAAATTACTAAGGTGCTGAAAAACCTTTCATCAATAACGTATTTTTTGTGGATCAGGCTGGCGGTGTTGATCATGGATGCTGCGTCCTACCTCAGCGATGTTGAAAAAGAAGCTAGTTGGACCTTCTCAAGATGCACACGCTAGTAGAAGTATCCTCCACCTTGTTCTGGTTTTCTGGTCTTGGGAAAAGCATGTACTGAAATCGAAATCTTTTTGGGTTCATCTTGTATCCCATTTACTTCTACTGAGCTAGAATCGAAACGTGGTCATCAAGTTTCCAAGTTATGCATGTCTTCATGATTCTTCTTCCATGATTTCCGATTCTTAGAGCGAACAAGTTGAACTATGATCGAAACGTGGTTAGGTAAGTTTCCAAGTTATGCATGTCTTCATGATTCTTCCTTAAAGATGTCAAAATTATTGTTGTAATTATTTGTCAAAGAAGTTGGAATTGTGTTTCGAACTGCAGAACATTATGTTTGTAAATCCCCACGTTCCAACCGTGTAGTGCGAGTTGAGGTTACATTATTCTGTCCAAATTTTCAATTTAGTGCAAAGTTAACCACCCCTTTGATAATAACAACAAAAAATGTTTATTGACCTCAAGGTGGGTGCAGATTTATACTTGACATATAGAGATTACTATGCATTAAATAACATCAAAAGAGTCTGGAATTTTGTAGTCCCATACCAATTCTGGACGACTTATTATGTGGTCTTATTAATGGCTAAGGGTAATTCACCTTTGAACATATGTTCTGAGTATGGGCCCTAGTTTTAACAAAAAGCATTGGTCTTTTGAACTGAATTCTTTATGACTAAAGAATCTCTTTCTAAGAACAGTGTGATGAAATGGCTAAGATATTGGACCAAAATTATACATGTAAAACGCTTTAGCCTAATGACTAATACCAATGTACAACTAAGTAAATTTATTCTCTCAATACGATTATCAATGTGTTATTTTGTTAACGACGAAATGGACTGAAAAAACCGCTTAAAAATTGGCTACGGTCCCCGTCCCGACAAGGACACTTCCGTCACTTAGAAAAATATTCTTCCTCCACCAACCATGTCGTAGGAACGCGTGGCGGGTTCGTCTGGGCCGAGGATCTCAACAAAATTATACTAAACCTGTTGATTTGCAGGATGAAGCCTGTAAACAGTTGTAATTTTTCAATAAAAATATTAGGAGGGGTGGGACGCGGGATCGTGGAAAATGAGACACGTAAAAACTTCTCGGGCAAGAAACCGATGTTGGAGACTTTAACGTTGTATCTAAGCCTAAGATAACAGCCTGAGTCTGACTAGGCAGATACACTTTGGAAGATAGTTCGTAACTTCATCTTTTAAGAACTTGTGAATGAATATATTGAATGTCTTATATTATTTACAAAGAATTGGTAGTTCTTTAATATAAAAGTGAAATAAGAATAAGCAATTTTCAATTTATCACTTATTACTTATCTATCTGTAAGAATAAAAACTATTTGAATAGAGAGCTAACAAGGGTTTATTATGCCTCAAAACAAGAGTATTTAGATTAAAACTTGAAGTCTCCATTATTGTAACACAAAAACACTTAAGGAGATAGTTAATTTAGAATTACCACATCGTTGATAAATGGGGAAGGTGAAGTCGTGTTTCGAATTCCCAAACACTAGGTCTAGAAAGCCCCCGCGCTGCGTCGGTGAATGCTGTTTCCCAAAACAAAACAAATGTGCAACCTCGGAAGGAGACTCAAGCTTTAAAAACAAAACAAAAACACAAAATTCAAGGAAATGCAATAATCATAAAAGAACATTAATTACTCATATTCGTTCATGCCTGATACGATCTCAGTTAGTCATTCTTAAATAGAAATTCCCATTTTTCTAGTTAGTGATTTTCATAAATAGAAATCAGCTTCTTTTATATTTTCGTAAGATATAAAACGTAGGTCAGCCATAAAAAATGAGTTTCTAATTCATAGGCCTCGCAACTCTTCTGGGATCTAATATATAAAGTCAAGATGTTAAAATCAAGTCAATCATAGATGAAAAAGAAGAAAGTAAACAGTGAAAAAAAAATTTAGTTGCGCTAAACCGTTTTGACTTTAATGTGAATCCTACTTCAAAATATTTGACATAATTAGAAGAATTAGACCCTAACGGCTTTGATGTGAACCCTACTTGTTTTGTATTGCTGTTTTCTATTGCAACTGTAAAAAGGAATAATAGTGGTCTCACTGATTGGTCATTTCACATAATTAATATTTTTATTCATAATAATATTTTAATATTTAATTTGCCATTAGTTTTATTAGGTCTCTTATTTAACGTGCCGTTATTTGTAAGCTAAGGTGAGGTTCAACTACTAAGTTAAACCTCTCTAAGAACATTAATGAAATGGAGGTCCAAGCAATTATTTTTGCATTTAAGAATTAACATAAATATTGTATCTACTTTATTTAAAAATAGGAACCAAATATTGTTTATGAGAATTCAAGACACATCAAAACAATTGTTGTTCATTAACTAACAAATTGGTTAATTTTTAATTCAAGACAACCGGTCTGGACTCAAGACATGTTCCATAAAAGAACACAAAGGATAAGAAAACAACATCAATCTACACAGATAAGCCTACACCTTTTATTGCCGTCCGTGGCAAGCTTGCGAGTCTAAGAGGTAGGGATAAGGCAGGATAAGTCCATGGTCAGCATAGTAAGCATCCACTACGAGTTCAAGCAAGAACTCTTCATTGGTTATACAGCTATCCAACTAAAACCAGAGGCCAAAATGTTCGTATTAGATGTCAAAATTGAGCGCCGACCCTTTCCACGTGAACTATGCGTTGTATCTTAGCCTAACAGCCTTAAGATGTCAAGATTGAGGGCCCACCCTTTCCACGCGAGCTAAACGTTGAATCTTAGCCTAAGATAACAGCCTTTAAATGTCAAAATTGAGGGCCGACCCTTTCCACGCAAAGTAAACGTCGTATCTTTACCTAAGATGACAGCTTGGCTCTAACTAGGTAGATACACTTTGGAGGATAAGTTCGTAACTTCATCTTTTAAGTATCTGTGAATGAATATATTGAATGTCTTATATTGTTTACAAAGGATTGGTAGTTCTCTAAGATAAAAATGAATAACAATGACCATTTTCAATTTATCACTTATTAGACCTATTTTATAGTTTGAATCACATAGTTGGCTAAAGCCTATTTTATAAATAATCTTGTATAAAAAATTGATAGACATCTAAAGATAACAGTGAAATAAGAATCACCATTGTTCAATTTATCACTTATTAGTTATTTATTTGTAAAAATAAAAACTAATTGAATAAAGAGTTAACAAGGATTTATTATGCCCCCAGAAAACAAAATAGTTAGATTAAAACTTGAAGGTTCCATTGTTGTAACACATTAATTTAGATTAAAGTTTGTAAAAGCACGAAACACTTAGAATGGTAGTTAGTGGCACGTATTCACTTTCTGAAACCAAAAATTTAAACAATAATTTTTGATAAACTGCGATGGATGTGTGTAGGATCAATTATATGTTGCTTCCCTTGCATATTTACAACAAATTTAATTTTTTCAATTTAGAGGAAATTGATCTCATTTCAATTTATCACGTAGTAGTTAATGTTCCGGTTCGTTAACAAAGGCTACTGTTTAGATTGTGTCGGATTGGTGACACGCAAGTGGGTCTATCATGGGACTTTGACATCCAACGACAGAAAATCCAAGTAAGCATTTTGGGACTTACGTACTTACTGAGCAAATTTGCTATAAATTTGGGACTCGTTTGAAATGAGTGTCGCAGTCCTTCCCTTGCAGATTTTGTATGAGTTTTGTTTATTCAATAAACAAATTTAAGCCTTTGTTTGAGTTTTTTTATCCAGTGGATTATTCGCGATTTTAACATCCCTATTGTGAGATGATGACTCGTTCAACTCTAAGCACGAAAATATAACTCATAATTGAACAAAACATATAATATTTCATTCATACCATATTTGACCTTGTAAATGTCCTCGTAGTTTATGGTGCACATTTACTTTTTCAAACCAAAGAAATAAATTTTTACGAAGTTTCATGAACAATTCGGAATCTAATTATATATAATGTTAACGAAAACTACATTACTCCAAAATTTTAAGATTTAAGTGGTTTTATAAAGTAAGGAAAGAATAAATACTTTATGATGCATATTCACCTTTTGAAATGAAAAAAATGTCTACAAAGTTTTATGAACAAATTAGAACTCTAAATGCATATTGTGAAAACAAAAGCAACATTAATCCAAAGTTTTTGGGTGTGATTAGTCTTACAAATTAAGGGATGGCGGAAGCTTCTTGGCCAATGATAATATCGGGATTGTGACATGTCAGGTAGACCAATGCAGATATGTGGGTTTACAAACAGTCAAATTAGTGTGTTAGTTTCTTGGCCAATGATTTTTATTTTATTTTATGGATATATGAGTTTATTCATAAATTCATAAGAAAATCCAAAGACTTAAGGATATACCCTAAAATTACAATTTACCTCTAAAAATAGAATTTAAAATTCTTCAATTATAATACAACAAAACATTCACTTGAAAAGGTTTAATGTTCTTAACCAATGATTTTTATGAAGAAACCTTGTTAGGGGGCCACTTAACAAAGTCAAACTTGTTTGATATCTCTTGATCAAACTTGTCTTTTTTTGATTAAGAGTTGTTGGTGCTGGTAGGTGGGAAGCGGATAATTCACGAACAGTTTTAGAAGATAAGTACGTAAAAGAATTGGTTTTGAAGTTCGAAAATAACATTAGACATATGCAGTTTTCTTTTCCCCCTAAAAACAGAAAATGAGTCATATAATAATCAAATATCACTAATAATTGACAAAAGAAAATGAAAAACAAAAAGGCTAGTGTAGGTACAACTATGTCATTGAGTTGGACTTTCGTGTCTAAAAAGTTGTCATGGCCAAAAGCACTTGAGAAAAGTCTTATCTGATTCCGTTCACATGCTTGCCGACATGTTTTGTTGCTCGAAATAATCATGCGAGTATTAAATGTTTTCTCCATGACCAAGAAACTTTATGGTGCCTGTACCAAAATCAAACATTCTTATCCACACTAACCTGAGATAAGGATAAAGTTCTTGGGAGTTAATCTAGATTAAGCTTTATGTTACCAACAAATATTTAGATTCAACTTTAGTGACCCCTATCACTTTCTGAAACCAGAGAAAATGTTTGCACGATAAGTTATGATAAAATTCCAGTGGCCGTATCTAGACCGACCGTGGCAGGAACCCAGTGCTTTCTGGGACCTAATCATTCGGTATCTAAACTGGTTGGTCAAGGACAGCACGCATTTTTGTGTACGCAATCACCAAATGGTTGATGACCACACATAGCTACTTTCACCGTAGCTCAAGTTCTAGGGTTTTTTGCTACGTAAAGGGAGTGTAGGGGGTTGGGGATTAAGTGTCCCAGGTGTTGCGTATGTAACAAATAGTGTAAGGGCAAATTGATCATCGCACTGTGTTGTAGGTGATATGACTTGCACCATTGCTAGGTTGTAGTGGGTGTATGCTGTAAACCGTGGAGTGCTGTAATTACGTGAATTGGGACAGAACAGAGAATGAGAGAGCGAGCTTAAGCCGTGCTTGAGTTTGGGAATAAACAGCTTGTAAGCCATTGGACAAAAGGAAGAACTGTCCTCCAAAATAAAAGTAGGATATCTTTTTTGGCTTAAACTACTCTAAACCGCAGAGGCAACACTTGATCCACTTGAGCTGCGCAATTGTTGACCAGATTGGCTAAAGGACAGAAAGTTGAAATGTTCAGGCTATCAAAGGTAAACAATTTTCAAACATCACATACGTCAGCAATTCCAGAACGGTGACGTAGGGAAGGGACTCGTGGCATATGTGTATTCGACTTTGCCCTTCGTCCGATATTCTCTCAAAACAAAATTCATCTCCGCCCACTCTCTTTAAGATGCTTCCACTCAAGCATTTGCCACAGTCGTAGCCGTTCGGGTTTGAATCCGGCAAGACCAGGAGGGCCGTGGTTTGGAGGTACGCGTTTGATCCTCCTCTCAAGGCTGAAGAGAGATACAATTTGGGGATGGAAGCATCTCAGACCCAACTCAGAGAAGATCTACGGCGACAGCAGTCGTCCCACATGGCTTGGAGGTACGCGTTTGATCCTCCTATTAGGGCGGAAGAGAGGTACAATTTGGGGATGGAAGCATATCAGAACCAGCTCAGAGAAGACCTACGGCGCCAATCGGAGAACCACGAGAGGATTACATCGTGGGTGATATCCTTATTGGAAGACGACGACGAAGGCAGTTCCAGTGAAGGAGGGAGGCAATTTATGAGAAACAAAAAGGACTCGCTATTCAGCTACACAGAGGATGAATTCTCGTGAATATTCTACTCTAACAACTCTTTGCCTTTTGCTTTCTTCTGAGTTTTGAGTGAAATACTAAGGTGCTGAAAAACCTTTCATCAATAACGTACTTTTTGTGGATCAGGCTGGCAGTGTTGATCATGGATGCTGCATCCTACCTCAGCGGTGTTGAACGACAGAACTAATGTGTTCATGGTTAACCAGACACAGCAAGCTAGTTGAACCTTCTCAGGCTTGCACACGCTAGTAGAAGTACCCTCCACCTCGTTCTGGTTTTATGGTCTTGGGAAAAGCATGTACACGATTAACCATGACTTTTCGTTCTGAAATCAAATCCAAGTTTTCTTCGTTCTAATGGTCACCTCCAGGAACAATTACAGAGAAACCGCCCCCTCATGCGAGCTTTGTCTTCCATGATTTCCGATTCTAGGCCGAACAAGTTGAGCTACTGAACTACGATCGAAGCGTGTTCAGTAAGTTTCCAAGTTATGAATATCTTCATGCTTCTTCCAAATTACTTCTCGTCGTCTTCCAAGATTCCAAGATTTAGATCTCCGACGAACAAATTGAAACGTGGTCAATAAGTCTCCAAGTTATGCATGTCTTCATGCTTCTTCCTTAAAGGTGACAAAATTATTATTATCTAATTATACATCAAAGAAGTTGGAGTTGTGTCTTGAACTGCTGACCGCTCATTTGCAAAACCCACCCGTTCCAGCAGAGCTTCGTGTGGTTAATACGACCAGAACTTTCTGGTCCGCTACTAATTCTCAATACGGAAAGTCTTATCTCTTTGATTAATAAGATCCAAAAAGTTTATTGACCTTGGGTGTAATTTATACTTGACATATAGAGATTACTATGTATAAAATAACATCAAAAGTGTTGGTATATTGAACTGAATTCTTTATGACTAAAGAATCTCTTTCTAGTTGCTCTATGACAATTAAAAGACTCTCTAAAAAAATACGAAATTATGAACCTCTCTAAGAATATTGATGAAAAGAAGTCCAAGAGATTACATTTTTTATTTAAGAATTATTATGAATTATGGAATAAATTTACTTTATTTAAAAATACGAATTAAGGATTGTTTATGAGGATTCAAGACACATCATAACAACAATTAATGAAATAAAAGAATAAGAACTAATTTAAAATGGTTAAGATATTGGACCAAAATTATATATGTACAATGCTTTAGCCCTATGACTAAAACCAATGTACAACTAAGTAAATTTATTTTCCCAATACGATTATCAATGTGTTATTTTGTTAACGAGGAAGTCGAGTCAAAGAACCGCTTAAAGATTGGCTCCCGTCCCGGTCCCGACAAGGACACTTCCAAGAAAAATATTCTTCCTCCACCAACCACGTCGTAGGAACGGGTGGCGGGTTCGTCTGGGCCGAGGATGTCAACAAAATTATACTAAACCTGTTGATTTTCAGGATAAAGCCTGTAAACAGCTGTAATTTTTCAATAAAAATATTAGGAAGGGTGGTACGTGGGATCGTGGAGAATGAGACACGTAAAAACTTCTCGGGCAAGAAGCCGATGAGGGTGGTACGTTGTATCTTAGCCTAAGATAACAGCCTGGCTCTGACTAGGCAGATACACTTTGGATGATAAGTTCGCAACTTCATCTTTTAAGTATTTGTGAATGAATATTATTTACAAAGAATTGGTAGTTCTTTAAGATAAAAGTGAAATAAGAATAAGCAATTTTCAATTTATCACTTATTACTTATCTATCTGTAAAAATAAAAACTATTTGAATAGAGAGCTAACAAGGATTTATTATGCCTCAAAACAAGAATATTTAGATTAAAACTTGAAGTCTCCATTATTGTAACACAAAAACACCTAAGGAGATAGTTAATTTAGATTAAAGCTTGTAAAAACACACTACAATGGTAGTTAGTAGGGCGTATTCGATGGCATATTGACAACATAGTTTTTTGTTCCTTTTTTTAAAAAGTAAATGAGGACAAGCAACTCCTCAATTTGTCCGGAGTAAAAATTCGTACGGCACTTTGCATGACACAGCTTGAATTGTCATGTACATGCACAAATGGTGGAGAAGGGACTAGATTCGTTGAACCTGGACAGATATGAAGAAAAGATTGAGACTTCTAGGCCAAGATTGGGATAAGATTAGGATTTGTGATAGGGGCATAAGTGGGTTGTTGACCTTAATTCGATTATCAATTTACTGGAACCTTAACAGCACCTCCCACCAATCATCGTCTAGGATTTTCGAGGTGGGGCCATCGTTCATTCGAAGTAGTTGGCTTTAGTCGGTGGATAGCCTAAAGGGAAACTGGGATTGCCATAAAATATTATCCTATTTTTTGTGTTTTATACACCTAATTTTTTTTCTCTGTAAAGAAAAATTATTACCATTTTCAGGGCATCAACACTAGAAAATCCACTCCCTTAAACCCCACGTTAAGTCAAATTAAAATTGAAACAAAATAACTAGATTTTCCACGTCAATTCAAGCCAACCAACCTGTTTAGACTCTGTCGGATTGGTGACACGCAAGGGGGTCACTATGTGACGTTGACATCCCTTACGTACTTCTTGAACAAGTTTCATATAAATTTGGGCTGCGTTCAAAATGAGGGTCGCAGTCCTTCCCTTGCAGATCTTCATCTGAGCAGAGTGGAAGAGCGATGGCTTGCAGCCTTGATCCTCCTCTTAGTGCAGAAGAGATTTACCGTTTGTGTGTGGATGCATGCCAGACAGATGGAGACTACACTCGGTTGATGTCCTTGTTGGAAACTGACCGCATCTTCATCTCACCGAGGAACAGGGGTCCTCCTCCCGTCGATGAAGGCAGTTCAAGGGATGGAGGGAAGCAATTTATGAAAAGCAAACCGGAGTCTCTGTTCAGCCACACACAGGATAAACTGTCGTGAGTATTTATTTTAACATCCTTCTTTTCTTTTATGGGTTTCTTCTGATTTTGGAGTCAAATACTGACGAGTCGAAGAACCTTTCATCTACAACGTACTTTTTGTGGATCAGGCTGGCGGTATTGACCATGGATGCTGTGTCCCACCTCAACCGCAGTTCAAGAGATGGAATGAAGCAATTTGTGAACAGCAAACCTGACTCACTCTTCAGCTACACAGAGGATAAATTCTCGTTAGTTTTTTATTTTCAAATCTTAATTTTTGATTTTTCTCCCTTTTCCTCTGAGTTTTGTGTCCAATACCGAGGAGTTGTGTGTTACACTTTCACGGGCAGCAATGCAGTGGGAGTTTTTCACAAACCGAAACAAAGAAAGAGGCTTGCTGAACACTTGATTCTATTCAGTTTCAAGAGGAATACAAGCTCAAGAGAAGGTTTCCTACTGAACGACCAAGACAAAGTTTCAAACAGCACAGATAACAAGCAACTGTGCTGCACTTAAGTAAAACAGAAAGCTAATACAACACGCCATTAACTAGAACGAAAATACAGCAAACAATACTCAAAAGGTTCAGTAAAGACTGAAAAAAAACATGATTAACTGTAGTTACAGCACGCTTCTCTGCACAAATAGCTTGCTGTCTACGTTACTTGACTAGTCCCACTGCTTTGCCCCAGAAAAGAAACAGAACACTTAAGTACACTTGCTGGAAATTTCTGTTTAACCAACCCGTGACCCCATTACGTGTTAGTTTCAACACCCCTCCTTAATGGGGATCACGGTTACTCCAATAAGTTCCCTGAGCTTCTCAAAGTGTAATGTGCCTAGAGATTTTGTGAGAATATCAGCAAGTTGATCTTCACTTCTGCAGAATTGCAAACTGATTTCACCTTCTTCAATTACCTCTCGAACATAGTGAATTTTGATCTTGATATGCTTGGTTCTGGAATGTTGATTTGGGTTCTCTGCCATAGAAATAGCAGACTTGCTATCACACAAGATGGTTGTTCCTTTGAACTGCTCAAGTCCCATTTCTGCTAGCAACCTTCTTAACCAAACACATTGGCTAGCAGCTGTAGAGACAGCAACATACTCGGCTTCTGCTGAGGATAATGCAACTGACGATTGCTTTCTTGATGACCAACTGAAAAGCCCTGACCCAAGAGTAAAAATGTAGCCAGTGGTGCTTTTAGAGTCACTTATGTTGCCAGCCCAGTCACTATCTGCATATCCCTTAAGCTTTATCGGTTTTCCAGCTTCATACCAAATTCCATGATTCACAGTTCCTTGGATATAACGCAGAATGCGTTTAGCCTTGCAAAAATGAGACTTCATGGGCTTTTGCATAAACCGTGATAGAAGGGAAACCGCAAACAAAATATCTGGCCTTGTTGCTGCCATATACAAAAGACTTCCAATGAGGCTCCGATAGATAGTTCCTTCAGCTTCACCAGAATCATCTACTGATGCAACTTTCTCTCCAGGAACTAATGGAGTTGGCACAGGTCTTGAATTTACCATGTTGAACTTAATCAGCAACTCCTTAGCAAACTTTGTCTGTGAGAGAAAGATTCCCTTGTCTGTCTGCGTGACTTCTAACCCAAGAAAGTAATTCATCATACCAAGATCATTCATTTCAAATGATCTAATCATCTCATCCTTAAACCTTCTGAGCATTTTATCACAATTTCCAGTGTAGATTAAATCATCTACATAAAGAGAAATTACCAAAAAAGAATTACCTTCCTTTTTCAAGAACAAGGTTGGTTCACTTGGGCTCCTTGAATACCCGTGCTGTATAAAGTGAGAACTGATCTTGCTGAACCATGCTCTTGGTGCCTGTTTTAGCCCGTAAAGAGCCTTCTTGAGCCTTAAGACTTTCCCTTCTTGCCCTTTATCTTGGAACCCTTGAGGCTGATCAATAAATACTTCCTCAGACAACTCTCCATTCAAAAAAGCAGCTTTCACATCTAGTTGGAAGATCTTCCAATTCTTTTGTGCTGCCAAAGAGACAATCATTCGAATAGTTTCCAACCTTGCTACTGGAGCAAAGGTCTCTCCATAATCCACACCAGCAGTTTGAGCATACCCCTTCACAACCAACCTAGCCTTCAGCCTTTGTATCTCTCCATTTGCATTTAGTTTAGTCTTAAAGATCCACTTAACTCCAATGGATCTCTTACCATTTGGGAGGTTGGCCAGCTCTCAAGTTTCATTCTTTTGGATGGTTGAAATCTCTTCCTCCATGGCTGCTCTCCAGCCTTCATCTTGGGCTGCTTCCTCATAAGAATAGGGCTCCAATGTTGAGAGATTACAGCACTCATATATATCTTCAAGAGACCTCATCTTGATTGGAGTAACATCAGATGATCTTCTACTATCAAGAACTTCTTCAGGTGAAGAAATTTCTGGTTGAGGAGCTGAGCTTGTACCATGAATCGGTGTTGTTGGTTCAAAAGTTTCAGGTTGATTGCCAGTTTCATTTCTCCACAGATTTGGAATATTTGCATCTTGATACTCTTCCTTCTTTTCTTCCCAATTCCATGAACCCAATTCTTCAAACACCACATCTCTTGTAACCATAAGCTTGTTTTGATCAATGTTAAAAACTCGATATGCTTTCGAGTTTAGGCTATATCCAAGCATCACTCCTTTTTCAGCTTTCTTCTGCAGCTTGTGTCTTGTCTGACTTGGAACATGCACATAACAGAGAGATCCGAAGATTCTTAGATGTTCCACTGAGGGCTTTGTTCCTGTCCAAGCCTCCCATGGAGTTTTACCCTCTACTGCACTTGTGGGACTTCGGTTGAGGATATAGACTGCTGTATTAACAGCCTCTCCCCAAAACTTGTAAGGCACTTTCTTCTCTTCTAGCATGCTGCGTGCCATTTCCATTACAGTGCGATTTTTCCTCTCAACCACACCATTTTGCTGAGGGTTGTAAGGTGTGGCTAGCTGTCTCTCTATTCCAGCTTCAGTGCAGAAAGTGGTAAACTCCTTAGAAAGAAATTCCCTTCCTTGATCTGATCTTAGCTTCTTGATTTGTCTGTCTGTCTCAGTTTCCAGCATGGTTTTGAGTTGCTTGAAGTAATTAAAAGCTTGAGATTTTTCTTTGAGAAAGAAAACCCACGTCATTCTTGTGGAGTCATCAATGAACAAAAGGAAATATCTATTTCCTTGACAGGTGCTAGTTTGCATAGGACCACATATGTCCGTATGGAGTAAATCCAATGGCTCTGTCTTTTTATTCCCAGAACTGATTGGAAAAGGAAGTTTATGACTCTTCCCCATTTGGCATCCTCCACACACAACTCCAGAAGCTTCTATCCGAGGCAACCCCTTCACTAGACTCTTTTCATGCAACTTCTTTAAAGCCTCAAAGTTCAAATGACCATATCTCTTATGCCACAGCCAGATTTCATCTATCTTTACACTCATAGCTTTTGGTACGGCTAATGGTAGAGAATAATGAAGCTTAAGAGGGTAGATTCTAGTGTTCATCATTTCTACTTCTGCTAAGGACTGTGTAAGATCATTCTCATCAAAGATTGAACATTTTTTGTTTCTAAACACAAGCATATAGCCATTCTCATCCATCTGCCCCACACTTAGAAGATTAGAACTCAAGCTTGGCACCAACATAACATCTCTAACAGATCTTTCTCCTTTAGATGTGTGAACTGTGATATTTCCTTTTCCTACCACTTCAATATGTTCCCCATTTCCAAGCTTAACTCTAGTCTTTACGGATCTATCTAGATAAGAAAAAATCTTTTCATCATATGTCATGTGGTTGCTACAACCACTATCTAGATACCATAAATTTTGTTCCTTAGACACTGCAACATAAGGAACTGTGGCACAAAACAAGACAGGTTCAGTCTCTTCTAGGAGATTAGCTTGTTGAGCTTCTTTCAATCTACAATTTTTCTCAAGATGACCAAACTTTTGACAGAACCTACACTGTGGTTTTCCCTTCATCCAGCAAAACTTCTCAAGGTGGTTTGTTCTTTTACACACCTTGCAAGGAGGATAACGTCCCTTACTTTCTAGTTTAGCCTCAACACTTTTCTGACCATCATCATCCCTATTGGAGAGATCAAGTTTAGTTTTTAAGGCTGACTCAATCGAAACTAGCTCTTTACCTCTAGAGGTACGTTTCTCAAAGGCTTCAAGAGACCCTATAAGTTCACTAACTGACATGGTAGTGAAATCTTTGGTCTCCTCTATGGTAGTTACGGTAGAATCAAATTTGGGAGTCAAGCTTATGAGAATCTTTTCAACCACTCTACTTGTAGTCACTTCACCTCCTAGGGACCGAATTTGAGCAACAACAGAATTCACTCTACCATAATACTCCATGATACTTTCATGCTCATTCATTTGAAGTAATTCTAAATCTCTTTTTAAAGTTTGTATACGGACACGACGTACCTTAGGATTACCAATGAATTCATCCTTTAGCAGCGTCCATGCCCCATGAGCTGTTGTGGCCTCAGCAATCCTTTCAAAAACCTCTTCTGTTACAGCTGACTGGATAACAATCAGGGCCTTCAAATCTCGCTCTTGATGACTTCTGAATCGTTCTCTATCAGCAGGCGAGAGAGTCTCTTCATCTGCAAATTTAGGCTCCCCCTTATCAACAAGATCCCACACTCCTTGTAGCTTGAAGTATGGAGACATACGTGTGGACCAATACAAGTAATTTCTACCATTGAAAATGGGTAATGGTAGTTGAGAGTTGGGAAAGAGTTGATTTGTTGATGAGGAGGACCCAGAAGAAGATGAACCAGACGAAGTAGATGAGGAAAAGGGGGTTGAGGCCATGACTATCTGAATCGGTTTGAGTTTGCGGAAGCAAAAAAGATGAACCTGGAGCGGTGATACCACTGTTACACTTTCACGGGCAGCAATGCAGTGGGAGTTTTTCACAAACCGAAACAAAGAAAGAGGCTTGCTAAACACTTGATTCTATTCAGTTTCAAGAGGAATACAAGCTCAAGAGAAGGTTTCCTACTGAACGACCAAGACAAAGTTTCAAACAGCACAGATAACAAGCAACTGTGCTGCACTTAAGTAAAACAGAAAGCTAATACAACACGCCATTAACTAGAACGAAAATACAGCAAACAATACTCAAAAGGTTCAGTAAAGACTGAAAAAAAACATGATTAACTGCAGTTACAGCACGCTTCTCTGCACAAATAGCTTGCTGTCTACGTTACTTGACTAGTCCCACTGCTTTGCCCCAGAAAAGAAACAGAACACTTAAGTACACTTGCTGGAAATTTCTGTTTAACCAACCCGTGACCCCATTACGTGTTAGTTTCAACATTGTGGATCAGATTGGCGTTAATGATCATGGATGCTGCGTCCAACCTCAAAGGCAGTTCTTAGACGCCCCTGCTATCCGATGAACGGCAGTAACAGGTGGAGGCCTCGGAGATCAAACTAAGGATGCGAGCTTCGTCTTCAATGGTTTCCGATCCTTCCGACAAGAAGTTATGTTAAATTTGTTCATAGTGTGTCCCATGTTAAGTTCATCGCAGGAATCCAAAAGTTACGCATATCTTGTCTTGCTTTTTCCTTGGATGTGAGATGGATGTTGTGGGCCTTCCACGTGTAATTTTATGTTATGCCTTGTATTTATTGTAGTTGGCCCAAAGTCCATCCCATCTTTACTCTCTGTGATGTATTTATAAGCGTATAAATGAACTCATTTTGTTGGTGACCGTGAATCGATTTTGATGGGACGTTCCATGGTTTTCAGATTATTCTTGCAATTCTAACATGTTATCGGAACGGAATTGCATTAACAAATCGTTTGGCTCTTGCATCTCGGGATTTTACGACTAAAGCAGCCGATTTTTTTGACTTTCCGAAAGCGCTGCTTTTGGAGTTTGTTTGCACTTGATTGGAAGTTTTTGCTATTTGGGAATCAGTGTTTTGAGGTAAGGATTCTTTCCTTCCGACTCCTCGTGTGAGCTGCTAATTATTTTCGGCCGGAAAAGCTTGATATCGTCGGAAAATCGGCCGGTGAATTTTATGGTTACTGTTCGTCGTTGTTGCCGAAAGGAAAATTCAGAATACTTCTCTTGTTGGACCGTTTTGCGAAGCAAATCTGTAATCTATAAATTCGTGGTGAGCGGATCTATTAATTCGTGGTATTAGTTCGGCCGGAAAGTGCCGTGGATTGGCTGGAAACGGCGGAAAAATCATCGATGGAGTAAACGGGTCGGTTTTGACTCGATTAGGAACTGTTGACCCGACTCAACTGTTTATCCAGATCCAACGTTCGACTCGATTTGGTCCGGTAGAGCTACTTAAAATGCACCCTACGAATTGGGGGTTGTTAATGATATGGTGTGACATAAGTTTTGTAGTGCATTAATTATATTTTTTAATTTTTTTTTCAAAGATTTATCTACTACTCTTGTGTCAATTTTTAAATAGGATTAGACTGCACCGTTTCCTTTCTCAACTCTGCCTCCAGCTGCTTTGTCACCTCCACAACCCGACCTTTTTCATGTTCTCCGCAGTTTCTGCCAGGTTTCTTTTCAACCTCTCAAGCTCAGCATTTGCCGATTCTAAGTGCATGGTTTGTGCAGCCTCCAACTCCCTTATAACCTCAAGTTAGACCTTTAACTACTTCTGAATCTCATTCATGACAGACACCAAGGCAACAAAGTTAGCAACTGCATTTTGCTTTTGTATACTCTCTTGCTTAGAATATTGTAACTGACCACTCTCTTCCTCAGAATTATACAACTCAAAAAGCTGCTGTTTTGATCATTCAAGTTTTAAGTACCTTTGCCTCCAATCCAAATATTTTGCTTGGATGTTTCTTCTATCTCAAGGAAAAAGAAAAAAAATTTAAAAATCCTAAACAACTTTCAACTCCTATGACTTTGTAAAGAAGACAAAAGAAACTATTATTCAACACATGTACTTTCATTTTCTCAAATAGAAAAAATTTAAGACAACTCAAGAGAAAAAAAAAATTAAACTTGTCGATTAGTTATATTTATTTAACTTCTCATAACAATATTAATCTTTTACGTTAAAATATAAACTTATAATAGTAGCATTAGAGTCAACTTATTCAAACTTTAGTACCAACGAAAAAGGTCCAAATGAGAAGGCTAATGGATGTGGGCTACATGGGAGGAGTATGAATTTGGGCGGCGCAAAATTTCACCATCCTAGTAGCAAAGCCCAATCCCACAAGGAGGATTGGTAACATTTGTTTTATGTTAAATAGGAGCTTTGGCTATTTTTCTTAATAAGGTCGATTTTTTGAATTGAAATCCAAGGTTATAATATTGTGCATCAAAGTAAAATATTGTAAATGTTAAGCCTTATAGTGTTTTCAACTTCACAGCCCATTACATTTTGCTTGTGTGGTGCAAACCCAAGCTCAATCAAGGATTAGAATAAGATGATGCCATATGATTATGCAAAACAACAAAAAATTGGTACAGTTTTTAACATTGTTTTGCATGGCTTAAGTTGTCCTCTCCCCTTGGAAATTTAAAATTTTTGAAGAAAAATATAAGAAAAAAGCTGAAAAAATGATAGAAGTGTTAAAAATATATTATAAACTTCAAAATTAGCTATTTTTTCTTTTCCAAATTGTACTTTAGTTTACTTTTTACATGCCCTACCCTAGACTATCTTCTTTCTGGTTTTGAATATTTTTCCAACATTAATTACGTCTTCGTCCTTTTAACAACCCATCTCACGGAATCATTTTAACCCATTTTCACCCAACTCTTTCCCGCAGCCTCAAGGGCCTTTTAACCCCTTCCATAAAAGTTACGTTGACACTCTCCGAGAGAGCACACCTTGCTTTCTACCCAACAGAAAATACTGTTTCTTTTTGCTTTTCTTTTTCTTTTCAAAAACTTTATAATGTTATTTATCATAAGTTTTTTGTCAGCAAATGCCTTAAATCCATGACTTATTTTCAATTCAGCTCAAACGGGGGACATTGCTCTGTCACGTGTATCTCCGTGACCTTAAGCATAAAAACACGGAAGATGGAATAAAAACAACCCGTCTCTGATGTCAGTTGCTTGCAGACAACAATTGACAATGACTCAATCGCTTCAAAGGCATTTGCGTGAAAGCCACGTGATAGAACGGCCATTAACGCCCTCCGGCGAAAAAAAACACAGAACAAATGGCAGGTCACATCATAATGGGTATTTAATGACCAACTATTAAAATAATAATAATACTAATAAATAAATAGATAAATAAAAAGAAAAATCCATTGATATAAAAGCAAGAAGGAAATCGAAGACTCCAACAAGCTTTAGCAAGTATACGTGAAAGTCACTAATAATTTGCTGAAATTATTTTCAACTAATTTAGAACACAAGAACTCAGATAGAATAATACCTTATTTATTAATCCAAATTCAATCCAGCAATAATAATAATCAAAACATTAACACTCTAAATCAGTCACACTAACAAACAATAATCAAGTAACAAAATACGGACTATAAAGTTATTGATAAACTACTCTTATAGAAGTTACAAAAACAAAGGCTAACACTAAAGCAAGTATCAAACCATAATGTAATGGTGGTCTTTCTAATCTTCTAATAGAAATTCAAATAACAAACTTTCTCGATTGCACTTTTCATGTTCCTTTCTTTTCATATTTGGGATGCTTTTTGTTTTTTCTTTTCCCCCCGTGCCCCAAGGGGGAGTGGAAGGGGAGGGGAGTGGAAAGAGGTGCAAACATGCATTTATCAGGGATCATGGAAAGAACGAGATCATGGAACAAGAATTATAAACTTATTTCAAGTAAGATAAAGAGATCGAGATCACTGGACAAGAGTTATAAACTTTTTTTGGGGAAGATAAGCTCACATGGTAAGAAAGAGTTGGAAGATGTGTCCTTTCGCTCTTTCAACTCTTTCTAACCATGTGAACTTATCATCCTCAAAACAAGTTTATAGCTCATGTCCAATGATCCCGTTCTCTTTTCTCTTTATCTTCCCTGAAATAAGTTTATAATTCCTGTCCCATCATCTCGTTCTCTCCATGATCCCTGATGAGTGCATGTCTCCACGGATCAGACTGCCCCTTTTCCTTTCTCAATTCCGCCTCCAGTTTCTCCATCACCTCTACAACACGAGCTTGGGCCTGTGCTTCTAATTCCTTGCATTATTATAGCTGGTTTTTCATGTTCTCCACAGTTTCTGCAAGGTTTCCTTTCAACCTCTCGAGCTCTGCATTTGCCGATTCTAGGTGCATGGTTTGTGTAGCCTCCGGCTGCCTTACAACCTCAAGTTGGACCGTAATCTACTAACTCTCATTCATGGCAGAATGCAAGCCAATAGAGTCAGTAATTGCATTTTGCTTTTGTATACCCTCTTGCTTAGATCGTTATGTTGACTCTAGTTCATGTGAGATCTTCTGAAGCTCAACACACACTCTTCCTCAGAACCAGACAGCTCCAAAGGCTGCTGTTTTGATCCTTCAAGCTTTGAAGAAGCAGCCAATAGTTGCTTCTTGGACTCCTTAGCATTCTGGGGGGCTTGGTTCTTCCATGATTCAAACAAACTCAACTAGCCCTTCACTCTCTTCAATTCTTCCTCAAGCTTAAGTACCTTTGATCCCAATTCAAATATTTTACTTGGATGCTTCTTCTGTCTCAAGAAAAAAATAAATTTAATTTCACAAACACTATATTATATATTTCCTGAACCAATCAAAATAACCTATTAAGAATAAAGTTATCACAATGCGAGTGCCCATAATGAAATCAATGAATTTACTAAGGATAACACGTGATCCTTCTTATGGCACCCCGGGCCATAAAGGGAAAGAGATGCCAGCCAAACACTCGATTTAAGGCCCATTTGCCCCTAAAAAAAGGGAGAAAGAAACATAAAATTAGGGTCCAGACCAATCTTAACATACTGACCAAAAAGACTTCATAACTTTTACCTTCAACAAGGGATCTACAGCTAACCATTACACGTAGGTCAAAGCCCACAGGACCCTCTCCACAACGTACCAACAATCCCGTAGAAAGCCTGGTGACATAAGAGTTCAAACTTGCGACCTATTTTAATACCAATTTTTAAGCTTAAGCCATTAAGCCAATAGCTATTAGATAGCTAAAATACATATGAATACTAATTTCCAGTTTTGTTAAAGAAATAGAATTGAATGTATTTCATTTGAATGTTTTTGATTTTGTGATTCAAATTGTTTCGGAGCACCAATTGAATTTACGTTAAGTGTTTAACAAGCCAATGACATCAGGAACCACAGTAAAATTATGTCTATATGCCATGTTCCAAATGCATATTAAAAATTTCAATTGATCAAATCAGGTCCCCAGCGACAGAAAAGTAGATATAATTAAACTCCCCAAGCAATTCCCTTACTCAACAAAAATATCAATAGAAGAACAGGGCAAAGGGGACTGTGAGAGAATCCACAAGTTCCTATTGCCAATTTTGTTGACTCCTTAGCATCGTACTAATGAAAAATGATTGAGCAAACACACAAGCAGTGGCACTTTTCCACCAAAAAATCATCACAGTGATGATGACCTCCAAATTCAGAACCTAAATATTCAATCAACTAGCTTGCAACCGATTATTTCAACAAGATTTCAACAAGATTTAAACACAAGAAAATTCCTATAAACTTAGATATCGACATCTTTATGCTTCTTTGCAGTAAATTACGCCACCTTTACTAGTAGTATTCAAACCCTCACACAAACTGAAAAATCAAAGATTTATCTTCCTCGCCCTCCTCAGTCTTTGAATAACAGCACATAGAAGTCAAAAGTGACACATTTGACAGAGACCCAACGTTGATTGCATTTTATATTGTCATACACGAATTTCATTGTCTAATTAAGCAACACACATGGCAAAGCTTATATATATTTGGCCACCACAACGAAAGTCGAAAACCCTAACCACATGGGCTTTATATATTTTAAAAACCTCGCATAGGAAAAAATACTTGCACTTTTAGTATTTTTTCAAGTATTAAATACTTGCACAAAAATATCAATAATGATACAGAAGTTAAAATAATGAAATTTGGACGAATAACCCTTGCAAATAGGAACATGGCTAAAGGAAGTATGACCAAGGATAATGTAGCTCAACCGGACAAGGTGAGAATTGAACAAGAAATCCAAGAAAGTTTATTCCAAGGGCCTCCAAGAAATAAGGAGAAAAAGGAGAGGCTAGAAGAGACAAACAACATTATTTTTAAGGAGAGCTTCGAACAGAAAGGAAAGCATGAATCTTGGAGTAAGGTTGTAGTAGGAGGATTAGTACAAAATGCTCATATGAAATACCAGCCACCGGTATTAGATGATGGGAAAATTAGAGTTGCTCCTCCTAAGGAAGTTATTGAAGAAGGAAGTAAATTCTATGAAAATTGTATTATGGGTTTCTTTTTGGGCTCAAAATTACCATTTTCTGTAGTAAAAGGAATTGTAGAAAAGCAATGGGGACAATAAAGCTTAGTAGATATTTCTGCAACCAACAGTGGTTTCTTCTTCTTTAGATTTTCTGATAAACAAAAGATGGAGGAAGTATTAGAAGCTGGAGTATGTGATGTGGTAGGAAAACCAATGTTTTTGCAAAAATGGCATAATACTATTAGATTGCATAAAGGAAAAATCACTTCAATACCAATTTGGATAAAGTTGCATAATGTCCTACATGTTCTATGGGATGAGATTGGTATGAGCTATGTAGCTAGTGCTGTTGGAAAGCCACTATACATGGATAAAGCTACTAAACAAAGACAGAGGATATCATATGCAAAAGTATGTGTTGAAATAGATATAAAGTGTTCTCTACCAACTTCATTTAAAATTGACGTGGGAAATGGTGCTATTTTTGAGGTAGGAGTGGAGTATTGTTGGTTACCTGAAATATGCAAGAAATGTGATTGCTTTGGACATAAGGAGTGTGTTACAAAGAAAAAAGAGATATGGGTTCCAATACAAAAGCCATTAAGTCAGATGGAGAACTATGATGAAGGACGTGAGGATAAAGAACATTTGGATAAAGGTAATGAAGATCAAGTTCATGAGGACCAAGGACATGAAGATATAAGAGATAAGATTGCAAATTCAATAACACATGAAGTTGAATCCACCACAAGTCCAAAGGCCAAATTAGAACAAAGCAATAAAACAAGTATGAATGGAAGGGGAAACAAAAGGAGCCCTAAAAGGAATACATGTGAGAAGGACAACACCAGTAATAGGTTTAGTGTGTTGATAAATAATCATCAAGAACCAAATGAAGCAAGATGCAATGATATTGTAGGTTTTGAAGGTGTTGAAGGAGAAAACACTATACCCCCAGACAAATGATCATATTCTCATGAAATGTTAGGGGCATGAATAAAAGCCCTAAATAAAAGGAGGTACAAGAAGTTATCAAGAATGCTAAAGTTGACATTGTCATTTTATTAGAACACAAAATAAAAAAAGATAAAGCACAATGGGTGATAGATTCTCTTTTTCCCCAATAGGGTTTTGTCCACAATTATAGAGATAATGAAAATGGTAGGATTTGGATTATATGGAAAAAGCCACAGCTCAACATCACAATGCATAGTAGTTCTAAACAGGTAGTGAATTGTAAAGTGGAAGAGGGGCATGAAGTATGGTACTTATCTGCCATCTATGCAGCAAATGCAGCAAATGAACGAAAGGATCTTTGGAGTAACCTCACACAATATTATAACAGTTATGGAAAGGAAACTCAATGGCTGCTAGTAGGAGATTTTAATACAGTGAGGAATCTAAATGAAAGGGTCAGTGTAGCTAGTAGATGGATAGAAGGAATGGAAGATTTCAACAAGTTCATAAGTAATGTATAACTTATAGAACCAAACTTTATAGGACCTCTTTTATCATGGACGAACAAAGGTAAAGGAATAGGGTTCAAAGGCAGTAAATTGGATAAATGTTTGGTAAACCCTAAATGGTTGCAAAGTAATATGGATTTCTCTATTGAATTTAGTACTCCTAGATTATCATATCACAGTCCTTGCACTATCAAGGTGGGCAATAATAGACCACGACAGAAAAGTGCCTTTAGATTTTTCAACTTCTGGCCAGGCAATCCCCAATTTATGACAATAGTGAAGAATATTTGGCAACAAAGGGTTGATGGCACTATAATGTACAGAATAATGATAAAGTTAAAGGAAATGAAAAAAAAAGTTAAGAAAGCTAAATAGAGAGGAATTTGGAGAATTACCAAGGAAAATAGAGGTAGCAAGGAAGTAGCTACAAATAGCATAAGCAAAGTTTTTTGATGACCCTTCAAATACCCAATTGCGCAATGAAGAAAAGGAGTGGTTAGAAAAGTTACTAATACATAGCAAGCATGAAGAAATACTTCTGAAGTAAAAATCAAGGAATACTTGGCTGAAAGAGGGAGATTGTAACAGTAAAGTCTTTTTTAGAAGCATGATGAAGAGGAGAGCAAAAAATCACATTGTCAAGCTAGAAATAGATGATGGGCAACTTATTGAAGATCCTAAAATGATAAAGAACAAAATTCTAAGTTACTATCAAAACTTGCTAGGGAGGGCAAACCAACTTCAACCATCAGAAACAAAATTAAGAGAGTTATTTCCTATGAAAATTTCAAGAGAGACAAAGAGAAGCCTTATAGTAGATGTTCAAAGAGAATATATACAAAAGGTCCTTAATACTTTTGGTGATTACAAAGCTCTAGGTCTTGATGGATATAATAGCTTCTTCTTCAAGAAAGCTTGGATTATTATAGGGAGTGACATAGAAAATGCAGTTATAGCTTTCTTTCAGAGGAGACAGCTATTGCGAAGCATAAATTTAACAGTAATCTCCCTTGTCCCTAAGAAAATTAATGCCACTAATACGAAAGATTTTAGACCAATCTCCTGTTGCAATGTGTTGTACAAGATCATATCTAAAATTGTGGCAGGAAGATTAAGTCTAGCATTGCCTCATTTCATACATCCTTGTCAGACAGCTTTTGTGTCAAGAAGGAATATTAAAGAAAATATTTTGTTATGTCAAGAGTTAATATACAATTATCACAAAGATATTCATGAGAAAAGGGTGGCAATTAAGGTTGATATTATGAAAGCATATGATTCAATAGATTGGAATGCAATCCTAAATACTCTAAAAGTTTTGAAGGTCCTAGACAAATTTAGATTGCTGATTGAAAGCTGCATCACTACTGTTGGATATTCTGTGAACATCAATGGCTCTCATACAGGTTTTTTTAAAGGGGCAAAGGGACTTAGACAAGAAGACCCTCTCTCTCCTTTTCTCTTTGTTATTGTGATGGAGATTCTTAACAGAATTATACAAAAGAAAATATCTTCTGGAAGGTTTAAATTTCACTGGAAATGCGCTAAAGAGAAGATTACTCATCTATGCTTTGTTGATGATCTCTTTTTGTTTGCTCATGGAGATATTGAGTCTATATTATGTTTACTAGATGCTATGCAAGAGTTTGAAGATATAACAGGTCTGAAGATACATCCAGAAAAGTGTCAAATTTTCTTTTTAGGCTTGTCTGAATAGGAAAAGGCTCTAATACTTGATCATATTCCTATCCAAGAAGGCCAACTTCGTATAAAATACTTGGGAGTTCCATTGATTACTAAAAGACTCTCCAACCTAGATTGTACTATCTTGACAGAAAAGATATCGAGGAAAATTGAAGGTTGGGAGTCTAAGCATATTAGTTATGGGGGGAGACTGCAACTAGCAAAAAGTGTTTTGTTCTCATTGCAAATATATTAGATGCAAATTTTTCTATTGCCAAAATAAACTCTTTATGAAATTGAAAAAAGGATTAGAACTTTCCTTTGGGCAGGTAAATCTAATGGACGATGTGTAGCGAAAGTGACATGGAAAGAAGTTTGTTGGCCTAAAATTTCTGGAAGATTGGGTTTGATAGACATTCATACTTGGAATAAGGCAGCAATTGGAAAACTCTTATGGTTTCTTGTGCATCCCAACTCAAACTCTTTATGGGTTAAATGGATGATAACAGAAAATTTGAAGGAAAGAAATGTATTAGAAGTTGAGATGAAAGGATCATTAGCTTGGAGGTTTATGAATATTTTACAAGTAAGAAGTGAACTCACGCAACTAGTGACGGACTCAGAATACAATATTGCCAAAAGTTATGTAGCACTAAGAGAGAACAGAGAAGATACTGAATGGGCAACACTTGTTTGGAAAGAAAGAGTACCAAAGCATAATTTTATCTGCTAGATCACTTTGAAAGACAAACTATCCATAGCAGATCGGGTGGCTAAATGGAATAGTTCAATGGATCTACAATGCAACCTCTGTCAACAAGAAGAAGAATCACAGGAACATTTATTTTTTAAGTGCAGGTTCACAAACTACATCTGCAAGGCTTTGTTAGGCATGAATGGATTAACTCGAAGAAGTGAACACTGGAGAGCTGAAATATGTTGGATGATCAAGACTGTTAAGAGGAAGAGCTTTGCAACAACTTTGCTTAGTATATCTTTCAAGGTCGTATTGTATCACATTTGGAACGAAAGGAATAGAAGAAGATTCAGCGATACAAGTCTAGATAACTCAACCATTATTTGCTAAAATCAAGAAGGATGTGAGAGGGAAGATCTCATCTACAAGAGGAGTCAAACTTACAAATTGTAATAAATTTTTACAAGAGCTTTGGAATTTGTCAAGTGCAATATTTGAGCTTAGATGATGATATTTTGTAATCAAACAATCTTGTAAATTTTTTTATAGGTGATATATAATTTCACCTTTCACCAAAAAAAAAAAAAATACTTGCACTTTTTTATATGTGACAAAGTCGTGGAAATACAAAGAGGCTTACTGTCATGGCCCTAGTTAGAGGTCCAAGCCCAATGTGTGGGTTAGTGATATTTATTTAGTTTCTCTTAATAATATTAATTTTTTGAGTTAAATTTAAACTTGTGACAATAGCATAGAGTCAACTTATTCAGCTTTGGTGTCAACACAAAAAGTCTGAATGAAAAGGTTAAGGGATGTGGGCCACATGAGGAGTGAATTTGGGTGGGGTACAATTTCACTTACAATATTGTACTTTCATGTATAATATTATAGGCTTGGGTTTCAATTTGGGTGGGGTACAATTTCACTGTTCTAGCAGCAAGCCCAATCCAACAAGGAGGATTGGTCACATTTGTTTTATGTTGAATAGGAGCTTTAGCTATTTCTCTTAATAAGGTTAAATTTTTAAATTGAAACCTAAGCCTATAATATTATACATTAAAGTACAATATTGTAAGTGCTAAGCCTTGTAGTGTTTTCAACTTCACAGCCTATTACATTTTGCTTGTGTGGTGAAAACCCAAGCTTAATTGAGGACTAGAATAAGATGATGCCATATGATTATGCAGAACAACAAAAAATTGTTTGAGATTTTAATATCGTTTTGCATGGTCTTAGTTGTCCTCTCCATTTGGAGCTTTAAATTTTTTGAAGAAAAATATAAGAGCAAAGCTGAAAAAAAAGGAAAGGAGTGTTAAAAAAAATTATAAACTTCAAAATTAGCTCTTTTTTCTTTTCCAAATTTTACCTTTGTTTACCTTTTACATGCCCTATCCCAGACCATCTTTTCTTTCGGGTCTTGAAGGTTTTTCCAACATTAATTACGTCTTCGTCCTTCTAACAAACCATCTTTCACATAATCATTTTCAACCAACTTCTCCCATTGCCTCAAGGGCTTTTTAAACCCTTCCATCAAAGTCCCGCTCTACACTCTCCCAGAGAGCACACCTTCTTTATATCCAACAGAAAATACTGTTTATTTTTGTTTTCCTTTTTATTTTTGAAAACATTACAATTTTACGTATCATAAGTTTTTCTGTCAGCAAATGCCTCTGATCCATGACTTATTTTCAATCCAGCTCAAATGGGGGACATTGCTCTATCCCTCCATGATTTCATCTTCAACTTTCAAGGTCAAACGTGTATCTCCGTGATCTTGAGAGATATACCATGGAAGATGGAGAAAAACAACCCGTCTCTGATCAGTTGCTTGCAGACATGAATTGACACTTCAATCACTCAATAGCTTCAGAAGGCATTTGCTTGAAAGCCGCATGATAGAACAGCCATTGACGCCCTATGGTGGAAAGAAACACAGACCAAATGATAGGTTACATCATAATGGTAATTTAATGACTAACAATTAAAAAATAATAATAATCATAAATTTAAAAAAGAAGGAAAGAAAGAAAGAAAAAGAAAAGAAGGAAAATCCAATGAAAGAAAGACAAGAAGGAAATTTCTTATTTTTAAAAGGACAAATTCTAATGAATTGTATACTTTAGCAAGTGCACGTGAAAGTTATTGTAATAATTTATTGAAATTATTTTCTTCAAGTGGATGAATGTTAGGACTTAAGCCCCCACACAATCTATAATTAAGAACACAAGAATTTAAATATAATAATATCTCGTTTATTAATTCAAATCCAATCCAATCCAATCCAATCCAATCCAATCCAACAATAATAATAATCAAAGCATTAATAATTCAAATTAGTCACAATGATGAATAATAACCAAATAACAAAGGTGGATTATGAAGTTATTGATAAATTACTCCTATAAAAGCTATAAAAACACTAAGGCTAAGTCTAAGAGACTACTATAATAAAATAAGGTCTTTTCTTCATGAATGGACTCTTCTAAAAGCTCAGAATACCTTATGTAAGAATATTGTTCTAATTACCTTAGGTCTTAGAGTTCTAGTTGCACTAAATTTTAGAGTCCTAGTTGCCTTGAAGTGGACCTCCTTCTTGAATCACTAACAAGCTAGGTTTGGTCCTAACAAAGAATAGTGTGAGAATTTTTTCATGTAAAAATTTTAATTTAATTGATCAGTTTGACTTCAAATCTCACATTATTAAGAGAAGGGGGTAAAAAAGGACCAATGATTATCGGAAAATAGGCTTGGAGGGTGATTTTCTATAACATTTTAAAACATTTAGTTATTGTGCATGTCATATATGAATGAACTTTTAACTATTTTATACTTTCAAATGTTAAAGGAGGAAAAGAAAAAGAAAAGAAAATGATGGAGGCTATATGCTTAGTTCTATGATTTAACAAGAAAAATATAATTACTTGCTTACTCTCACTTAGAAGTTTGTTTTAAAAATATGAATGGCCAACAATGGACTTTGTTTTAGGTAGTAGTTGAGAGTTCAAAAGTGATAACTCTATTTTTATAGAGTTATTTTGATTATTTTAAGATATAAATAATACAATTTTGTGAGATAATATTTAATTTTTTATATATTTATTCATATCTTTATTGTTTATGTAGCAAACTCCAAAAGAGATGAAAAGCAAAGGAAACATAAAGAAAAGAAGCAAGACACATGAGGAATAAAAGAAAAAGAAAAAAAAAAGAGAAAAAAAGAAAAGAAGAGAAGGCTACGTGTAAAGTAGTAAAAAGAAGAAAAGGACAAAAAAAAAAAAAAAAAGAAGTCAAAAGAAGAAAGGAAAGGTAACGTGTAAAAGAGAAGGAAAAGGAAAAGAAAGGACATGAAAGAAAATAAAGAAAAAGAGCAAAAAGTGAATTGTCAAGGGAGAATTTGAGGGCACGCTTCCCAAGACAGCATAAAAGGAAAAGGAGCGTGAATGGTGAAGCGGGAGGAGGCGCCGCACAAGAGGAAGAAAGCAGAGAAGGGAGAGAAAGAAGAGAAAAAAAGAGAAATGTGTGTGCTGCCGCCGGAACCAAGGAAGGGAGAAAAATCAAAGAAAAAAAGAGAAAACCAAGGAAGAAAAAGAGAAATAGAGGCGTAAAAGCTTTCCTCTACTTCATATCATTCTTGATTTGTAGAAATTCTGCAAAGAATTCTTAAAGAGAAGACAGTGTGGTGACAAATTTTCTGTTTTTTATTTAAGATATTTTACTCAATTTTTACCATTACTTTGGCTTGTTATTTTATTATATTCTAGACTTTTTTTATTAGAGCAAAGATGTAGCTTAACTATGATGATATAAATTTTATAAATTTTTATGCTTTGCAAGATATTTTATTTATATGAATTATATATTATTATACTTAATACTTTTAAGTGATTGACCACCACTTGAATGATTTAATGTGTATGTTTGAAACTCAGAGGTAATAATATGCATTTGCTTCTTATAACATATAACCATGAATTAAATATGGATAAACATATACCATGTTATTTGTGTGGCTTTTGGTAATAAGATAATCGAAAGATTTATTATAAATTAGAAATGTTTATAGATCCTAGTGCATTTGGTTTATTTTAATTCAAATATAGAGATATAGTGAATTAATAAACTAAATAGATTTACTATACCTAGACATAGGATAGTAAATAAATTAAGAAATTTTGCCATCATATAAATATTATCATTCTTGTAAGTATAAACTATGGAAATTAATATTTAGTTGTTATATTACTTGTTTGACATATTCACTTGCATTTAAATTTTACCGAACAAAAAGCGACAAATTTCAAGAGTTCATAAAACGTTTGATGCATCACCCTACACAAGCGGTATATTTTCTATTAATAATCCTGCAGATCTAACAAACTACCGCGTTGGAAGAGGTAGTTGACCATTGAGATGTGTTGCGCGGAACATTCTTTCTGTTATGTGTAGACTGGGGATCATTGTCCCTATTACCGGTCTGATATAGGTCAGCCGGAACAGACGGTACGGATATCGGCTTGGGCCCTTGATAAGAACGTGATTCTGGCCTCATCAGAGGGAGACCAACACCTCCGGCCTCATTAGAGGGAGACCTGACACCTCTGGTCTCGTTCGAGGGAGACGCCACCTCCATGGAAGAGAACTTCCTAATTTCATTCATTCAAAAGTGCCCTAATACAGTACATCCAATAGAATATAAAGAGATAATTTGGGTTGGGCCTATCCTTTTGTTTGGGCTTACATTCGGCCCGTAACATTCCATCCCCCTTAAAGAAAGCTTGTCCTCAAGCTTTCCAAAATTTTAAAAGAACTAAAACCCAGCTTAACCCAAAACTACTAAGGATCCAACTAAGAAATCTAGTAAAAACCCAATGCAAAATATAATCTAATAGGATTCAAGGGACATAGAAGAAAATCCTCAAACATCACGTGCACAATTTGGTCCTTGCCGTAAAGCTCCCCCTTGCCGAAATACTCCCTGTCAGTGAAGCTCCTTCTTGCTTTGGTGGGGAGAATTGCGGACCCGTAACATGTAGTTTCTTCAGGTGGATGTAGCAGAGGAAGTCATTGGCCAAGTAACGTTCCAAGTTCCATAAGTCCCTCGATTCTGTTAATGACTTCTTTTGTCAAGTTCTGGAACCACTGCAGAATTTTGATCCCAACCATGCCAGGCCCCGCCATTGCTGACCCTTTGTCAAACTTATCCCTTATGCCTTTTTCCAGTTTGAGATCTACTATTAACTTTGTTGACCCGGCTATAAACTCCTCGATGATAAAAGGCATTAATGTTCTTGGGTGGTCCCATGATTTCAGCTTTTCCACCATATCCCGTTCAGGCCCCGCATCAAACAATATCCAAGCATCCGCATTGATCATTTCCACTTTTTCCTTATCTCTTTTTCTTTTTTTTTTTCTCTCTTCTCCACCATGCTTCCCTTCTTTTCTCTCTCCTCCTCGCTATCTTTCCCTGCCAAATCCAAAATGTCCTGCTCTTTTTCTTTCTCCTATTCTCTTTCCTCGACAATTCTTCTCCCTTCCACCGTAATTTCCTCTTTTCCTTTTCTCCTTTCTCTCTTTTCCTTTTCCCCTTCTCTCTTTTCCACCTTGCTTTCTTTCTTTTCTCACTCCTCGTAGCTGTCCATTTTCAACATCACACAAGTTGTGTTCCAATTGTTCCTCACAAGCATTTAATATCTCTAAGACCCAAGGAGCTTGGAAGTTTCTTATAACTACGATTAAAATCAATAAACTTGGCTGGAATCACCATTTTCGGATGAATCAATCCAAAGGAAACACGAACAGTGCCAAGAGCAATCAAAACAGTCACACAAAGTCTACAACCAAAACTCCAAACCACACTAAAGCAAAACCCAGGTTTTAACTCAGAATCATCAACCACACCCCCGAGAGCATCTCCTTCTAATTCCCACCTAACCTCTTCTTGAATCAACACCACTAAACTACTTGATATCAAAGCACCTATATTGTCAAAAATAACAATACAAGGAGAAGGGTCCTTGCCTGCCCTTTCCCTTAGGCTCAGTATCATCAAATCGATCCTCCCCAAAGGGTCAAATACAAGATTTGTTCCCATAGGTCCCGATTGCACTAAATAACATCTGCAGAAAAATACTACATATTGAGTTATTGTAATTGAGGGACATACCGCATACCCACTATCCATTAGTTGTGGTGTGTGAATTGCAATAATCCGTGGACTGAGATGTAGTAGCTTGAAGATAACCCTTCCCTTGGGAACATATTTATCCAATGCCCACTTCACTACATAATTACCCTTTTCCTTTCCACTAATCTTATTTCCTGCCGTAAACAAATTCCTCTTCGTTAATAGAAATTCCTCTTGAGTTGGGACATTTAACTTGATTTCCTTTGGAGGAATCTTGCCATGGAACAAAAACTCATCCTCGAGAGACAGTTCTTGCTTAAGGTGTTTGCCAATGTAGAAGACGAAATTAGATCTAGAATCCAAGAGTGCCAATTCTGAGCGTCGACAAGGATCTTGTCTCTGCCAAACGTTGATCAAGTTCAGATCATATGTCAACGAGATTCTTGGGCTGATTCTCTTTAGATCACATGCTTGCCAGAATTTTCGCCGGCGTCTCTCCGGTGGTCATCCTCGGTGGAGTGAAACTCCAGTGACCATCCACACGATAGATCGGGAGGTCGGCTTCCCCGATGGCCCACGCGTGGTGGTCCATTCAGCCCCCAACGGCGTAGATCTAATGTTGACCATTTTCGTTGAAGCCTTTTTGTCGCCAAAATCTGAAATCGGACATTGGCTGGCTGTTTCCGACACCTTTGTTGACCCATGATTCCGTTTGGTGGCCTTCCCTGGTGGGTAAATGACTTCCCCTTCCCTCCGAAAGGAATGGCTGAGGGTCGGCATTGCTTCGCTGCTCGTGGAGACATAACTTTGTTACATAAGGTTCTGGGCTTCCCCATTTTGCGGTTCTTCTTGCTGGTTTGAGTAGAGCGGCCTAGATCTTTGTTCCTTCGGCTGGATTGCAATCTGGAGCACCGTTTTCTCCCGACAAATCTGCAAGGTTTGGGACGTCGTCGTCTTTGTGTAGAACAAGATTTCAACTTCTTGCCAGGGCGTTGGGCTATGGAAGTTGAGCAACAAGACTTCTTTGGCATTTGAGTTGCCTGCTCTGTAGGTTGAAGGTAGGAATCACTCGAAACGAAAACTTCCGCTGGCGTTGCATTCTCTTTTTCTGCTCGTTCTTAGGCCACTTCCTCCTGCATCTCCTTACGCAATTCCCGTAGGTTTGTGCGTATCGACTGCAAGTTAGCTTCCATTCGATTCACACAGTTGTATACCTGCATCACCAGAGCCTTAAGTTCTGCAATGTCTTCTGACTTAAACCGAAAACCACCATTTGATGGGCAGTTCCCCAGGCCGGAACTGCTCCAATACCAATTGTTACCGGTCTGATATGGGTCAGCCGGAACAGACGGTACGGATATCAACTTGGGCCCTTGATAAGAACGTGATTCTGGCCTCATTAGAGGGAGACCAACACCTCCGGCCTCATTAGAGGGAGACCTGACACCTCTGGTCTCGTTCGAGGGAGACGCCACCTCCATGGAAGAGAACTTCCTAATTCATTCAAAAGTGCCCTAATACAGTACATCCAACAGAATATAAAGAGATAATCTGGGTTGGGCCTATCCTTTTGTTTGGGCTTACATTCGGCCCCTAACAGTCCCTGTGAAGAAAAGAATCTAGTGGAGGAACGAGAGTTACCTTTTCTTCTACCACTGGTACAATTGGAACGATTGTCGTTTAGTTGAGCGATGAAAGCCGAATGATGATTTACCAACGGGTTGTAACAGAAATGCTTGACTTCATACACTTGCAATTAAGCAACTACATTTGAGTGGGAAGGGACTGGAGGTCAGAACATCGCAACAAGGAAGGACTTGTAGTCTCTTCCTAAACCTTCAAGCAATCAGAAAGTTTGACAAAGTCGGAAAGAGGTTTTCTGATCAAACTTAATTGATTGTAGATGACTTGAAATTTTGCAAGATACACCGAAAGATCCTTTCCATCCTCCAAGAGATGGTGAAGCTGCAAGTGAAGCTCATATTCTCAAGCTTCTATTTTCTATGAGAAATCATTGCAAAGAGTGCTCCAGACTTCAGCTAGCCAAGAGTTTCGTCGGAGAGGCAGCTAATCAACTAAGTTCAAGCTAGGTTGTCGCTTTATTCCCATTGGTCATAGTTGGATTGGGAACCTCCGAATCATGGTTAGTGATAGTCTTTGTCGATGGGGTAGCTTCGCTAGTTAAAAAACCAATAATATATTTTGTACGAAAGAGAGTTCATTTATGTCACCTAGGGTACATAGTTGGTCTCATTGAGCTTAATTAAGAAAAAATTGGCCACATTCGCAGCATTTGGGAAAGGATAAGAAGGTTTTTCTACCATGGGTAGAGAAACTGTGTAATTAGAAGCGGCAAGGCACTGCTTTGATACTAGTTGAAAAATAAAGCAAGTAGAAAAACTAGGAGAAAGGAAGCAGAAGCTCTAGTGAACGCCTTGAGTAGGATTGACTATTTCTCTACAATAAATATAAATGACCCTTTGGGTCTTTATATAGGTTTACAGAGAGGGAGAAGAAAGTAAAATAACTCCTAACTATATTCTAAAAGGAAAGTGGAAATATAGGGAAGCTCGCATAATCGATCAATGAAGGAATCCTTCTAGAATTAGGCGGGTGAAGCAGCTACGTGTATTCTAGCTGTATAAGGTGGAAGCTGATCTGGTGTTGTATCGTCTGTGTCATCTAAACAATGCAGTGCATTCTGCGTAGACAAGCTGCAAGAGGGATGGGTAAGGATGGGTAATTTGATGTGAAGTAGGCAGCTCGTCTTGATGATGTTCGCTATCAAGGTAGGGATAAGGTAGGATGCGGCGATGATCAGCATAGCGAGCATCCACTTCGAATTCAAGTAAAAACTCTTCATGGGTTATGTAGCTTCCCCACTAAAACTCTTCATGTGCCAAATCTGATTTAAGTATGATTTACGTTCCACACTAAGTGAATATATTAGTCTTCCGTAGGTAGGGATACATTATAGGATCCAACAATAGATTAAATTGACACAATATCCATGAACAGGTCATCATCTTCCAACAAGGATGTCTCCCACTTTGGATGATAACTTATAACTTCATCCTTAAGTATTTGTGAATGAATATATTAAGTGTATTATATTATTTACAACCTTTTTATCATAGATAATGCTCCTACTTCACCCTTTCTTATAAATGATTTCAAAGAAGAAATATATTTTTTTATTCACATAGTCGGCCTAAGCCCCATCTTTTAAACATTTTAGTTCAAACAATTGGTAGTTCTATACGATAAAGGTGAAATAAGAATAAGTATTGTTCAATTTATCACTTATTAATAAGATTAAAAACTAGTTGAATTAAATTTAAGTTTGAATCACATGGTTGGCTAAAGCCAATTTTATAAATGTTTAGTATCAACAATTCCACTAGTAACTTATATCGATTTGTGTATGCACAAATAGTGGAGAAAGGACTTGATACATTGAACCTGGACACACGTTCTGCGAGGTGAATTCTTCTTTTTTCTTGTTCCTTAAAAGAAGTATTTCAAATATACTCATTACAATATTAAAATAATTAGCACTAAAAAGAGAAATCAGAACTCAAGTACGCTTAAAATAACTCAAAAAAGTTCATGAAGGTATCAGAACTCTAAATAAATATGCTGATAACAAAAACGGCATTAATCCAAAATTTGTAGATATGATTTGTCATAAATGGGAAAAAAGAAGAAGGTTGAGGCTTCTTCGCCAATGGATGAGATTGGGATTTACGATGGGGGGTGGGCAATCTTATCAAGATTGGGAACCTTTAGATCTTTGGAAATAAGGAGGTGAGGAGTTTCTTTCCTTCAACTTAGCTTCGACTCCTCATATGACTTACGATTTATTTTCGGGTGGAAAGTCATGATTTGTTGAAACATTGGCCAAAGTATTTTCAAGTTTTTGGTATAAAGGAAAATTCAAAATATTTCTCTTATTGAACTTTTTTGTGAAGTAAATTTGTAATACATAGATTCGTGATAAGTTGATTTATTGATTCGTAATATTAGTTTTGCCAAAAACTCCGGTAAAACGGCAGAAAATGACAAAAAAAAAAAACCATTGACAAAGTAGAGAGGTCTATTTTGACCCAATTAGGAAGTATTGACCCAACTCAATTATTTATCCTGAGCCGACATTCGACTCGATGTGGCCTAGCAGTGGCCCGATCCAGTCTTATCAACCCATTAGGTACTGCACGAGCATAACAATGTTTTGATATTTTTTTGGGGCACTTTTTGTGATAATTTGGAAGGTGTTTTGGGAGATTATTTGAAAGATTTTTTTGACAAAATCAGAAGGATACTTTGTCTAACTTATTTTGTAATTTTAAAGAGAGATTTAGTATGGGACAATTTTTTCTTGTCAATTTAGTATGATTAGTGTTTGAGGAATACTTATTTCATTTCATTTAACCTTGAATTTGAGATATTTTTGATTTGTAAGGGAGTATTAAGAACACAAGTCTCATATAAAAAAGAGCTAGGTTTAATATATTCTAACATCCTTCTTGAAATCTAATGCCATGAGCTGAAATTTTTTACTTTATCCAACATATACTAAGAAGAAAGAAAACTTACCAAAAAATGTTTACATGGAAAGGAAAAAGACCAAAAAGAAAGGGAAAAGAAAAAGTTTGAATAAGTCAACTGACCATTTTAGAATGGTGCCAAAGTTAAAAATTTTAGGATGTTTCATAGAATTTAAAACGGGTTTAAATGACGAAAGAGAAAAAAGAAAGCATATTGCTTAATAGTCCTGTATAATTAAAGAAAGAATGTCGGCTCAATTGGGAATGTACTATAATTAACAGCACTGGTTGTTAGAAACCCAAGCGACCATAGGCCCAGCCTCCATGAAACCAGCCTACAAAATTTGCGCATCCGGTCCAAAAAGTTTTGCCAAAGAGCCACAATGCCTAAGGCCATCTCTTCCCCTGCTCTACATTCTTGTCAACCTAAATATTTTAGATTCCTGCCCCTAAGATTGTTGCTCAGGGTGCTTTTGTCACACAACTTTTGACTAAAGCAGGAAAAGAAGCTCCACTCAGTTCGCTTGATTGCAATTTAAAGGAACTCTACAGTATGTTAAAAGGATTGTTACATGAACTAATTTAAAACTTTGCTACTTCGAGGGTCAATATGCCAATGTCGCTCAAACTGATAGATGCTCTGTTTATATTGGTCCCAAACCTGGGTCCTTAGGAAGCAACTTGCAGTTTCTCTGTGCAACAGAGAGTCTAAGTTTATCACTAGCACCTCTTGATATTGAAATATTATGGCTACGTCGCAAGATGTGACACACATCTGGATTATGTCTGGTTTCAGTGGGATACTACTAGTCCTAGGAAGTGACTTTGATGGCGGGGATCGACAAAGTGCTAGTTGGAACGAAGGATCTAGTTGGTTTTTTTAATGGAATGGAGGCAGTGGAGGTGTTGTTGGTGGCCATAGAATTGGTGGAGGTGTGAGTGGAGGCGGAATCTGATGCCAAATTAGATTTTGAAATCAGAAACTACCCAAACCAAAATTGTCACCGGAGAAACCAGAGGAAAGATAGCCGGAAATGTGTTTGTGAAAAACAAGTGAAATTAATCCTTGGCAGTATATATAGATCCTAGGCTAAAGTACGTGACAGGAAACAAAATCTATATAGTTAAGTTTTCGAAAGAGATTGATTGAAGTCCTTGCTCTCGAAAGGGGGAGGGATGAGATTCGAACCCACGGCCGGTGGGACGACCGGTTAGGGTTTGGCTCAAAGAACGCCACTGAGCCAGGGCCCTCGCCCCCAATCTCAATGGACATTGGAAGTTAGTTTTTGTGTTTAGTGGGTCCCACAAATATTGTCCAAGGAAAAGTAAGCAAGTATAGTGGCACTTACATAGCCTAGAAGATACTCCACATTCTTTCTATTTTGGAAGTAGTTGTTCTTTTGCGTACTCACTATCTCCAGCAACAATACTCCAAAACTAAAGACATCAAATTTTATAGAGAATTGTCCATGCATTGCATACTTAGGTGCCATATATCCATTGCATGTTGACATTAATAACAACTTAATTTTATAATTTTAGAAACTTTTAAATCATACCTTGGATCTTAAATTATTTTTAGTGCAATTTAAACAAAATTTTATTCTCATAGATACTTACAAAATTCCAACAATTCAACTTGTATTCTCTTGAGTTTGATCCAACAAAAACAATTTTGCCATGCCAAAATTTGAAATTTTTGGGTTTATTTCTACATCTAAAAGAATGTTACTAGCCTTCAAATCACAATGAATAATATGAAGTCGAGAATCTTTGTGAAAATAAAGAACACCTTTTGCAATTCCTCCTATAATCTTGTAACGGGTTTCCCAATTCAAAAGTGTATGCTTAGTTGGATCTATAATTCTAATCAAGTCAATAATTTAATTACAGAAAAGATATTGAGAAGTAATATATCCATGGAAACTAATGTAAAAAGAAACTACAAACATACCACAAAGAAAATGATCGAGACTTGCATTGGCTTAAATTCATATACTAGAAGCCTTTCATTTCCTTCCAAGCAAATCCATGGAGCCTAACTAGATTAAAAAGTTGAAGCCTAGCCACCAATAAGACTTCATTCTTAAATTCTGAATCTCCTTGTCTAGAATTTCTTGACAATTTCTTTACAGCTATAATTTGTCCATTAAAAAGTTTACCCTATTTATCATATAATAAAATGCATATGAGTAGCAAGATTTTGAAAATTATTAAGATTTGGCATATTTGTGTTACCTTTCCATAGAGAATTATGTCAATTACCATGTAAACAACACCAAATCCATCTTGTCCAAGCTTATTTTCTTTAGAAAAGTCATTTGTGGCAATTCTACTAGTGTCAAAGTCAAATTGCAAGGATTCCATGCTTTTAATTTCATGAGTGGCTTCATGTAAGAAATAACAACATTAAATAGATGAATCAATTAGCCTTATAATTATTCATGAAAAATGAATTTATTACCTATATACAACAACAACAGTCTTTTCAATTCAAACAATTAAAATATTGAATTTTGAGTCTCAAATTACAAAGTAATGCTTATTACTACAATAATTTTGGTTTTATTATTCGAAGTCACTTCTCAATAGAACTTAGATAAATATCACTTTTGTGATGCCAAACATTCCTGAAATTGTTTCCCAAACTCTATCACCTTAAGTACCAAAAGATGTTGGAAAATTTGTACTATTCAAAGCAGCAAAATGTTTTTCTCTTGTTAGTTATGGATGCCTATGCATCACTAAGTATCATTGCCTAAATAAATGGTGTCTTCTCTTGTATTCTTGAGGTTTACCTTTTAAGTAATAAATGAAAAAAGCACAACTTTTACTTACTTTCAACTTTCTTTGTTAGCCTCTTTGCTCTAAAATATGTGAAGATGGAAATGACTAGTACCATAAAAGCAATGACTGGCACAATTATAATAATGATAGTCTTGGATGTGTCGCTCTTGTTCTCTGCAAAACCATAAATCTATTCTCATAAGAAAATTCAGAGGTTTGAATTGTAGAGAAGTAATCAAGATAACTTAAGACATATTTAGCATCAAGAACAACTGATGAATAACAAAATCAAAAGGTCACTCAGATTCTTATAAATGGATAAAATAGGCTAATTACATCATATGACCATATAATTTCTCAGATTACAAGAATAATCAATTGGTACCTTCGGTTGTATTAGTGTTGGTCAATGGTGTAGAAAGAGATATAGGTTGTGCTACTAGAGATGATAGCGGTGATGCAACAACTGTGGAGTCATAGAAAAGGTACAATTGGGTCCAATGACTCTCCTTCCCATCTTTTTATCAAAACATTAAGCAATATATGCAAAAAACAAATGCAAGTAATTGTTGCATTTTGCCCAAGATAAATCAGGTGTGTATTGCACAAGTGCATATATTGTTTGAAAGGATGATCCAGTTACATTATTTGTTGCAAACTAAGAAGAGAACCACTAGTAGTAGCTTGACTCGTTAGGCTTTCCAATAGTTTCCTCTAGTCTTCCATGAATTGAGTTGCATAAGCTGATATCTTGTTTTCGTTCCACAAAAAGAAGCTTGGTGAGAGTTCCATGATGCCAAAAATATAGCAATTTGAATAGTGTAGAATGTAGTAGTCGTCCCATCCAATTGCCTCCATTTGATTAGGACAAATCTCTTTAAGAAGAGACATAACATTTTTAAGGCAACTATGGCAATCATGTAGGTTAACATCTCCTTTACAAAGTCCAATTGCTTATACCTTGTCCAAGTTTTAGCCATAAGAAGAATTGTAGAAGCCATAGTTGATTTTTGCATTGGTGTAGAAAGTAAGGAGATGTGTAAGAAAAGTAGGTCGAATGAGTTGAATGATTTTCTATTTCTTGTATATGTGTTATAATTACTTTACATGTACTTATATGAGAAGAAACCTAGTCTAGGAAAGGAAGATAGATATTCACAATAAATACAATGATATTAAGCTTGATTATAAGCATCAATATGGTAACTATGGCAATTGTCCGTTAACATTCCCCCTTAAGCCAAAGATTTGAATAGGTCAAATACTCTAAACTTGGACAGAAGATACCAATGTTGTTTGCTATTAAGTTCCTTAGTAAGTAAATCTACAGGTTAATCCTTGGTGGGTACATGACGTGTTGTGATGATCCCTTGTTGGAGTTTCTCTCAGACATAGTGACATTTGACCTCGATGTGCTTCGTGCTCTCATGAAAGATGGTTGTGGCCTCATTATCACAATGTAATAATGCTGGACACCTCATGTAGAATCCCAAATCCTTAAGTAGCCCAATGATCCAAACTATTTCACAGGTTGTTACTTACATAGCTTTGTATTCCATTTTGGCTGATGATAATATACAATGGGTTATTTCTTGGAGTGCCATGATATTAGGGAATTTCCTAACATGATACAGAAGCCTGTGGTGGATCTCCTTGTCATAGGACATGTGCTGTAATTAGAATCACAATACGCTTATAGCTTAAATGGTGAAGATGATGGGAACATGACACCAATCCTGGACAGCTTTTAAGATACCTGATCACCTTTAAAGTTACCTCCATGTGAGATTCTTTTGGGTTGTGCATGAACTAACTAAGGAGTTGAACTATAAAGGTGATGTCCGACTTGGTAAGTGTTAAATAGATTAGTCATCTGATTAGTCTTTGATAGATTAATGGGTCTTGAAGAGGTGGATCATTCAGTTTTTCATCGGATTCAGCATCATATTCAATGCTAGTGAACTTCTTATTTTGCTCCATGGGAATCAATGATGGCTTGGAGCCAACTATACCTGCTTCAGAGATTAATTCCAATGTATATTTACATTGGCTTAATGAAATTCCTTTTGGGGATTGAGCAATCTCAAGGCATAAAAAAAACTTGGATGGGCCAAGATCCTCTATGAAGAAAGTGTTGTGTAGATATTTCTTGAGATCAGAGATAACATCTTGACTGTTTCCTGTAATTAAGATATCATACATATAAATGAGTAAGGCCATAAAAGAATTACCTTTTCTTTTGGTGAATAATGAGTAATCATGGTAAGATTGGCTGAAGCTGTGTGTAAGCAATGCTCGAACTTGGCATTCCATTGTCAAGAAGCTTGCTTCAACCTATAGAGGGATTTTCACAATCTATAGACAAGATGCTCCCCCTAATTGTGAAATTCAGGGGGAAGCTCCATATATACCTCATAAGAAAGATCACCATGAAGAAAGGCATTTTGCACATTCATCTACAAAAATGGCCAATGATGGACATGAGCAATGGTAAAGATCAATCAAACAGTCACATGCTTAGCTATCGGAGAAAAGTTGTCCTGATAGTCAATTCCTTCATGTTGATTGTAGCTTTTGGCAACCAACTAGGCCTTGTAATGCTTAATGGACCTATCGGCATGATATTTCACCTTATATATCCATTTACATCTGATAAGATGATGACTATGGGGCAATGGAACCATATCCCAAGTATGATTGGCTTAAAGGGCAGTGAGTTTGGCATCCATGGTTGAAACCTAATTGGGGTCTTGGGTTGCTTCATGGTAGGAAGTGGGTTCAATGATGGTAGAGATAGAAGCAATAAAGTGTTGGTAGGAAGGATTGCATTGGTGTAGAGAAACATAATTGGAAATGGCGTAAAGGGAGGAACTGGAAAAGGAAGATAGAGAAATGGTAAGGCATAAATAGTCAAAGGTCCATATAGAAGGGCGGGTAACATGACTAGAATAGCGAAGGGTAGGTGGAGGAAAAGGATTAGAGGGTGTGGGAGGGGTGTTAGCAGGTGAGGGAGCTGTAGTAGTGGGGGCTAGGATAGGCTTAGGAGTAAGCACGGGGAGGTTTGGCAAGGAGTTTAAAAGAAGAAATGGAGCAATAGGTGGCAGATTCAAGGAAGGTAGGTCAGGGAGATCAACTGGGAGTAATGATGATGTGTACATGTTAGGATCTAGCATGTCTGGAGGTGATGGCAAGGCATGGTTGTTTGAGGAGGGAGAAGATAAAGAAGAAAAATGCAAAATGGTTTCTTGGAAAATAACATCACAATTGATAAAAAATTTATGGGATTGAGGTTCATAGACATAATAGCCTTTCTAAAAAGGAGGATAACCCATGAAGATGTAGGGAATCACATTAGGATTGAATTTATCACAAGGTCCTAAAGTGGTGACGTAGCACTGATAGACAAAGACATGAAGATGATCAAGAATAAAGGGTTTACCAAATAACTTTTCAAAAGGACTAAGGCCGTGAAGAGAGGAAGAAAGAAGCCAGTTGATGAGGTATGTAGTGGTAAGAAGGAAATCCCCCCTAAAAGAGGAACAAATGTGCGCTTGGAACATGAGAGTGTGAGTCACATCTAAGAGATGCTAATGTTTACATTTAAGAATTACATTCTGTTGGGGAATGTGAACAAATGAAGACTCATAAGAGATGCCCTTCAAGGAAAGGAATGAATAACATTTAGAGCAAAAAATTTTTGAGCCATTATTTGAGCGAATATGGCATACAACTACATTGAAATGGGTTTGAACTAAGGAGAGAAAGTATTGGATTTTGAAAAAAACTTGGCTCTTGAATTGAAGGAGAAAATTCCATGTGACATGAGAGAAATCATCCACAATGGTGAGAAAATAATGGGCATCATCATAGGTAGAGGTTCGATGGGAGCCCTAAACATCCATGTGGATGAGCTCAAAGAGAGAGGAGGTAATAATGTGATTGTTGGGAAAAGGCTGTTAAGTTTGCTTAGCTAGAGGGCAAATGGGGCAGGAAAATGAAAAGGGGCAAGATATGTTACAACTAGAAGAAGAAAATGTTTTTAAAGAGGAGTGACCCAAACATTGATGCAAAAGATTGTAACTAATATTATTGATTGAAATTAAAGTACAAGCAGTTCATTGTTTAGGAGTACAAACACCGGATTTTAGGGAATGGAAATAATTAGAAACAACAGAAAGAAAATTTTCTAAAAGATTAGAACATAGGAAGTATAGCCCTTGATCAGCCTTATTGAGCCTGATCAAATCCTTAGTCATATGGTCTTGAAAAACACATAAAGCATCGAAAAAAAGAGCTATGCCATTGTTATCATGAGTTAATTTTTGAACAAATAATAAGTTGTGTTTAAATTAAGGTACATATAAAATATGGTGGAGGTGAAGCTTAGGAGAAAGTTTGCAATGACCAATGTGGGTAACAAGACTAAGGGAATGATTAGGTAAAGTGAGGTTAAGGGGTCAATTGCAAGGTATAAATGAATGAAGAAATGAGAAATTACAAGTGATGTGATTAATAGCCCCTGAATCGATGATCCATAAGGAAGAAATAGGTAGAGAAGGAAAAGTCATACCTAAGAATGGGTCTGAAGAACCCACTTGATTAATGAGGGTTAACAAGTTTTGTTGTTGATTGGCAGTGAGATTAAGGCTTATAAAAACATTAGAGACACTTCTAAGGCTTGGAGGGTGATGGCCCAAAATGCCAAGGCTGAAAGGAGGAAGAAACCTCTAGAGGGGTTTGAGGGCCTAACAAAAATAGTAGGGGCTTGATAAGCAAGAGCGGAGACATGATGGGCTAAGGGCCCCATTGTCAGGTATAATGGCTAACCAAGAAGTGGGGGTTGAATTGGTTATTTAGCTCACTACTTATTTAATTTGGTTTCTTAAACACAACAAGCTCAAACACAAAGGTAAATAGCAATATAAACATCAAACTTAAACAATAATCACAAACACATATAGACATAGATTTTACCACGGTGGTTTGGCCCTTACACCTACATCCACCCTCTTCTTCCTTCAATCCAACCGATTGAAATCTACTTTACTTTTTGATAAGGAGAAAATGTTCTCCCACAATGTATGATCCTTCTAACAAGGATTACAATACAATGTGTGTCTTAATGCACACCAATAGTTCAAGGTTTCTCAAACCTTTTACAAACTCAAGCAATTCCCTTAAGATATGAAATGTATATGAAAAATTGCTAAGCTAAGAGCTTTGGAAAGATAAAAAATAACAAATCAAGGCCTAATAAAAAAACCCCTAAATGATAATAGAGTTAGGGTTTTGGATTTACAAATAAGTATATATGCATAATAATTTTTCACTTGTAAATTAACCGTTCTAACTTCCTCTGATTTTCTTCTTGTTAGAGAGAATCGGTGACTGCTTTTCATATTGTTGGAGAGATAGAGTATTGGGAGATGAGTTGCTTCTTTGTTCTAATTTGAAAGCACTCTCAAAACGCATTGTTTTGATTAGTTTCTCATTCGGGTCTTGTGTAGCTAATTTGGGTCACGAGTCTGGTTTTTGGATTTCTTCACAAATCTTCCTCAAATCTTTTTATTCTTGAAGTAAATCTTCATGGGTACTTCATAGATCAATAAATCAACTTCTTGCTTAATAAACCCCTATGATTATGGCTTTAGAAATATTTTATTCTGCTTTCAATTGCTCTTTCCATTAATCTCTTCAATTCAATCCTCTATGAGTAATGGGTCATTGATTTTTCTTCACATAATTGTTCTACTTTTTGTTAGATTTCGAATGAACCTTTTTTTAACTTCAACGGAGTGGTCACTAGTGACCAACTTTAATGGTAAAGTCTCGCAGGTCAACGTTGAACAGGTTTGATGTTCATGCAAGTCATGTGCCTGTTGAACTAAGAAGTAGGTTGCGAGCACGAGCTTGAGTTAGTAGGTTGTGGGGGCGAGTCATGCATCTTTGGGCTTACTTAGAAGCAAGTTGGATTGGGTCGTGTGCTTTTCTAGTCTAGGTTCACGATTTTGGGCTCGTATGGGTTTGGTTCGCACTAGGTTTGGGTACATGCTTGATTTGTGTTGGGTTGGATATGATGCTTTCGTTTTGGAATGGGCTCATGCATAGAATTTACCTATTTCCTATAAAATAATCCAACATCATTTTTCTTATTTAAACCCATAAAATGAATTATAATATCTTCATATTATTAATAAAATATATTCCAACACATTAACAATAAGATATTTGTCACATAAAAAATAAACTCTCATGAAATATTTTCTTTTTTCTTTTCATCATCAAAACAATAGTGGAATAACAATATTCCTAACACTAGTGGCAAGAGCTCTATTTTTGGATTGCTTCCATTGTTTAGGCCTAAACCCGAGTGGGTAGCCTATTAAGAAGTAACAAGCCTTTCGGAGGTGCTTAGGCCTTTTGTAATGACTGCAAGTGGGCCTGGTAGTAGGAGGGGCTAGGTGAGCCTAAGTTGGAGTGGGCCTGCCTGGCCCAGTAGAGGAAAACGACTCGTGAGATAGGTCTTGGGTCTAGCTCAAACGAGTGAAAACGTCACTTGACCCATTGGAAGTGGAATGCAGGCATTATGCCTAAAATGCATGATTGTCATCGGTAGAAGAGCTACAGCCATTGGTAGTAGCACGTTGGAGAAGCTTTTGTTTGGCAAGGGAATAGATCTTCTCTAGGTTAGGAAGATCATTGCATGAAAGGATCAATTTTCGCATGATGATCAAAGAGTGGTGAACCCCTCTGGTAAGGTGAGGAGGAACTTCAAATCGTGATCCTTCTTTTCACGTACACGGAATTCTTGGTGGAGCTGGCAAGAACAACCACCACAAGAGCATTAAAAGGGTGGTTGTTGGGCATTGAAGGGATGGCTGTTGGGCATCAAGGTTACTCCGTAACTCCTTCAAGCAAAGGAAGAAGGTGGTAAGCTTTTCTGCATAGGCGTCGGGAGCAAGCTGGAGGTTATTTATTGCTTGTTTAATGGAGTGTTTAATGAAGGTGTGGTGGCAGGATAAGTATGGGATGAAAGAGACAAAGGAGAGTGAAGAAATCCAAAAAGAAAGAAAGGGTGAAGGAGGTTGTGGGGATGATTGTGGGATGAAAGAGATAAAAGAGGAATCCAAAAAGAAAGAAAAGGGCGAAGGAGGAAAGAGACAAAAGATAGAGATGTGGGAAAAAGGGCGTAATATGAAAGAGAGAGGAAAGTGCTCCAAACTTGACATAAACTGGTGAGGAAAAAGATCGGAAGCAGAATTAGGGTCTCAAGAAAGAACGGTGATTGATACCATGTAAGAAAAGTAAGTCAAGTGAGTTGAATGATTTTCTATTTCTTGTATATATGTTACAATTGCTTTACATGTACTTATAGGAGAAGAAACCTAGTCTAGGAAAGGAAGATAAATATTTACAATAAATACAATGATATTGAGCATGATTATAGGCATTAATATGTTACAAATAGATTTAGGTTCCTCACTAAATGGGAAAGAGGGTGAAGAAGGGGATCTAAGGAACGGTCAAGTTTGTTTCTTTTCTTCCTCCCTATTTTTACTCAACTAACAACAGACAAAATCGTATCTAAGGGACATGAAATACCTCAGCATCCAAGGGAAACTACACCTCAGCCTCAAAGGGAAACTACACCTAAATAACGAAAATCAAAGGTTCATAACAGATTGCCTTCTCCTTCCGATTTTTCCCTTAAATCAGCTTTAAGAGTCATATTTACAATTCTGCCCCTTTCTTAGATGGGCTTCACTAAAACACCTTACAACCAAGCTTACTTAGTATAAAACAAAAGCCCAACCACAAAACAGCAAACACCTAAGACTATTTTACATAGATTAAAGAAAGCATCAAAAGGCCTGCAACAACTCCTTCCTTCTCAAACAACGACCTTGCCTACAAGGTTGAATTTAGGATACTGAAAACAAAACTTCCCAACATCTTCCCATGTAGCATCTGTAGTAGTTAGTTCCTTCCACATGACTAAAATTTGTTTCTCTCCCTTCTTGGTCCATGTCTCTAGTATAGCTTGGGGAATGGGAATTAATGTTTTTTCTGATTTAAGGAATTTTGGCAACCTTTATTGAACTTGCACCTTTTCTCCTAAGAATTTTTTTAAAGTTGACTCATGAAAGACAGGGTGAATTTTAGACCCTTTAGGAAGCTTCAACCAATAAGCTAAAGATCCAATCCTTTCCAACACCTTAAATGGCCCGTAGTAGCGAGGGGATAACTTTTCATTTCGCTTCATTACAATTGTGAGCTACGAATAGGGTTGTAAACGTAAAAACGCCATATCACCTACCTAAAACTTTCTATTAGTCTTTCATTTGTCATACACTTTTTTAATTCTATTTTGGGACTCTAGCAGCTTATCTTTTAATTTCTTCAGCACGTGGTCCCTTTCTAATAGTTCTCTTTATGTTGCTTCAACTATTGTAGCACCTAGAACATAGTCAAGTAAGTTGGGAGGAGGCTTACCATATACCATCTCATATGTACTCTTGCTTGTGGAACACTTGTATTGTAACAAAACTCCGCCCAAGGCAACCACCTAACCCAACTTTTTAGTTGGTCCCTAGTGAAACACCTCAGATACATCTCTAATACCTTGTTTACAACTTCCATCTAACCATCATATTGAGGGTGATAAACTATGGAGTAATTTAAGCACATACCATGAATGTTGAATAACTCCCTCTAAAACAAATTAGTGAATATCGGATCTTTGTCACTCACAATTTTCTGCGACATACCATACAGTTTGTAAATGTGTTGGAAAAAAACCTCAGCCATAGATGAAGTTGTATAAGGGTGATGAATGGGCATGAAGTATGCCATTTTTGATAACTTGTCAACAACCACTAATACATAAGTTTTTCCTTTGGAATTAGGTAGCCCTTCTATAAAATCCATAGAAATTTCTATCTAAACCTCTCTAGGAATAGGCAAAGGTTGTAACAGACCTACTGGGAATGTGTTTAAACTTTTGTTTCTTTGGTAGGTGACACATTTTAGCACAACATCTTGAACCATTTTTTTCATGTGCTTCTAATAGAACATTGACTTGGCCTTTTGTAATGTTTTATAGACCCCTTCATAGGCTGTGGTATGTATCTCTTCAAATTGCGTTTGTGAAAGAGCTGAATTAGGCCCTAAGTAGATATGATTCTTGTAGAATATCAATCAATTTCTCAACTGTTAGAATTATCCTAATGACCCCTCCTAAATTTGTCGTGCAATGTTCTGCATCTTAGAATCCTCATTAACTTCATCTTGGATGGGTGTAATTCATGATGAAATAGGAGTTGAGATTGCCTAAAGGTTTCCTTGCATGTCAATAGTTTCCTGATCCTCCATATGTCCTACAACCTCTTTGCTATCTTCTTCTGTATGAGTAAGGGCATCAGCTACCTTGTTGTCCTTCTCGAGTTTATACTCAATGGTAAAATCAAAGCCCATAAGTTTCACCAACCATCTCTGTTGTGTAAGGGTAATAATTTGCTACTCCCATAGGTGTTTAAGGCTCTTATGATCTATTCTCACAATAAACCTCCTTCCAAGTAAATAATTTCTCCATTTATTCATTGCCATCACCACAGCTAACAATTTGTTTTCATAGGTGGATAGGGATACATTTTTACCATTAAGTGCTTGGCTAAAGAAAGTAATGGGATGGCCATCTTGGGATATTACAACTCTGATTCCCACTCTTGATGCATCGCATTCTAAAATAAAATCTTTCTAAAAGTTTGATAATGCTAATACATGAGCTAACACCATGGCTTTTTTTAACTCTATGAAGGTGACTTCAACTACTGGGTTCCAATGGAAGTTATTTTTCTTAAGTAAGTTTATGAGGGGAGTAGTTATCTTTCCATAATTCTAAATGATCTCTGATAGTATCCTGTGAGGCCTAAAAACCCTTTAAGTTCTTTCAATTGTGATGGTACTTTCCATTCAATCATGGTTTGTATCTTTTCCTCATCCACTGACACCCCTTCAGTGCTGATCTTATGTCCTAGGTATTTCACTATTCTTATCCCAAATGAACACTTACTCTTCTTTATAAATAGTTTTTGATTTCTCAACATTTCAAAAACCTTCTCCACATGGATTAAGTACTTTGCCCAATTTTTGCTATAAATGAGAATGTCATAACAAAAAAAAACTAGCATAAATTTCTTAAAAAATTCCTTAAAAATAGAATTTATCAAAGCTTGGAAAGTTGAAGGACATTACATAGTCTAAACGGCATGACTAAATATTCATAGTGGCCATGGTGTGTTTGGAAAGCTTTCTTATACATATCATTAGGGTGCATTTTGATATGATGGTAGCCTGACCTTAAATCCAGCTTGGTAAAAACTTGGTTCCATATAGCTCATCTATCAACTCTTCTGTTGTCAGAATAGGGAACTTGTTCTTAATTGTTTGCTTCTTTACTGCTCTATAATCCACACAAAGCTTCCAAGAGCCATATTGTTTTCTTACTAATAGGACTGGGGATGAATAAGGAGTAGTGCTATGTATAACCATTCCTGACTCCAGTAATTGTTGAATCATTTTCTCAATTTCCCCTTTTTGGTAATGGGGATATCTATATGGCTTTGAAGCAATAGGTTCACTTCTTTCCTTGAAAGGAATCTTATGATAGTAGTCTCTAAATGGTGGTAGTTCCTTTGGTTCATCAAAAAGTTCCTCAAATTTTTTTAATAGCCTATGGAACTTAGCTTCTTGTTGATCTCCTTTTGTCACTATTTTGTCCCCTTCAAACATCAATTGTATCTGTATTAAGAACCTTCCTCTTACTTCCTTAAGTTCCTTGCAATACCTCTCCTTATTCACTATATGACTGGCTTCAGTTCTTATGCCTTGTAACTTTACAAACTTTTGATCCACTTTAAAAAACATTTGCATTAAGGTAAAATCCTATAGTATAGGTCCTAAAGTCTTTAACCACTGTGATCCCAACATTACCTCTGTCCCTGGCATCTATAGTACATAGAAATTCAACTTCATAGTCACCTCTTGTATAGATACAATCACATTTCTACATTCCCTAACACTTTTCAGTTTCTACCTATTAGCATTCATCACCCTTTTGGTCAGTCGTCCTCAGCCATTATTTTCTGGTCAATCTCACACTTACAAAGTTGTGAGTACTCCTTGAATCAACCAATATACACACCTCATTGGATCTTCTATCCAATGCACCCTTCACTTTCATGGCTTGAGGAGTATTGGATCCCCGCATGGCCCTCAAGGAAATCTTAGGCTCTTCCTCCTACAAGTCTTGCTCTTCTTGAACCATCTTAGGTAGCATACTACAATCATCATCATCGTCATCAAATTCTTCCCCCATCATGAGAAATAATTTTTGTTTACAACGATGACTTGGGATGAAGCACTCATTGCAATTAAAACAAAGTCCTTTCTCCCTTCTCTCTTGGATTTCCTTCGGTGTCAATCTTTTGCTTGATTTAGATGGTCTAGACTCCTTATTCCAACTATTATTTAGGGGTCTTAACTTTTGGGGAGAATAAACTCACTCCTTTTTAATTTCCACACAGTCACTTTCCCACAAATATGCTAAGCCAATAACTTCAATTAAATCTATAGGTTTTCTAAATTGAACTTCTTTTCTAAGGGCATCCTTTAATCCCCCTAACCAACACATAACTTCTTGCCTAGGATGCAAATAAGTAATTTTTAAAACAAGCTTCATAAATCATACCTTATACTCAGCCACTGTGCTGGTTTGTTGCATTTTGATCAAGTCTAGAAAGTAATCTTGGTATGTAGAAAGCCCATAGTGCCAAATAAGTTCATTGGTAAGTAAAGACTAGGTATTAGGTTGTTCTCTCGCTTGTTTTTTAAGCCATTCCACACACATGTGGGCCTTATCTTCCAAATGCCAAGCAACTATGGCTGCTTTATCTGCTTCAAGAATATTATGAAATCGGAAAAATTGATTAGCCCAACTTATCCATCGTGTCGGGTCAGCACCACTCGAAAATCTAGGAAAATCCCAGCGAATTCCATTTTGTCTATTCTGCCATATATTATCTCATTGCTAATTTCTCCTATTTTCCTCCTCATTTCTACGGTTTTGATTCTAAAAATTACCTGGAGGTTCATCGTTGTTTCCATCCTTTTGCTATTTTAATGTTTTTGTCTTTGTTACTAAAGCCACTAGTGTTGTCAACAGAATCATGCTTCCCACCCACAAGGAATAGCCTTTGCATGGTTTCCATCATCTTTAGGAAATGTTTATTTGTGGCTTCCTGTTGTTGGTTCAACTGTTCTTGGACTTTTTGGTCAGCCTCTGCTTGATGTTGATCAAGCTTTGCTTGTAGACTAGCAAGAGTTAGCTCCGCCATTTCTGACTCAAATCCTGGCTTTGGTACCAATTTGTTACAGGCAAATTTGGGTTCCTCACTAAACGGAAAAAGGGGGTGAAGAAGGAGATCTAAGGAATGGTCAAGTTTGTTTATTTTCTTCCTCCCTATTTTTACTCAACTAACAACACACAAAATCGTATCTAAGGGACACGAAATACCTCAGCATCCAAGGGAAACTGCACCTCAATAACAAAAATCAAGGGTTCATAACAGACTGCCTTCTCCTTCCGATTTTTCCCCTAAATTGGCTTTAAGAGTCATATTTACAATTCTGCCCCTTTCTTAGATGGGCTTCACTAAAACACCTTACAACCAAGCCTACTTAGTACAAAACAAAAGCCCCTAAGACCATTCTACATAGATTAAAGAAAGCAGCAAAAGGCCTGCTACACAATATGGTAACTGTGCCAGTTGTCCGTTAACAAGATGGTTATTGAGGTTTGCCTCGTAGGTTTTGCTAGCGCTGTAGTTACCCTTTTCGTTTGAACATACATGATAAAAGAAGTTCGACTGCGCGACTGCTTGAGCAGTGAATATGAAAATGGTTGAGAGGAAGAGAACCACTCCGGAGGAAACCATTGCTTGTATCTCCGATGAAATGCTATGTCACTGGCATGGGAAGATTATAATAGGCTATTACCGGGAAGGTTAAAGAGTGTGTCGACTTCCTATATTCGCGATGATACCAGGGATTCCATGGTGATGACCGGATGTGCGGAAGTTTGATTTATTCTACTTTCTGCCGTGTTCATGCTTAAGCTTCTAGACTTGATATTCTTCTCATATCGTGCCTTGAATACTAATCCGGTCATTAGCACTGGCGGGTTGACAGAGACAGCAGTGGTAGAGGACAGTCCACCGTGCCTAAACGTGATCGTCCTACAAAGTCCGTGGACTAGGTGGTCCGTTGACGAGACAAACGCGTACCATGTAATGGCGATGCCAGTGATTTTCGGGACACCAGCCAGAAAAATTCCTTCCGACACAAGTCTTGTTCAGGAACGTCGTGTCTGTAAGTCCTGTTCGGATTCTATTGCCCTAGATTTTTGTTGAGGCAATCGCGTTGCTTGCTCAATCTCATTTGTTTTAAAATTAGTTCTAGCTTTGATAAGGACAAACTCCTATGAGGATTTAGCTCATTTGGATGTTTCATGTATTCATTAAACATATATCCTAAATTAAAATTTTAACCAATATAAGCATAGGAAGATAACAACCTAGTGTTATAATTGTGACTATATACAGCTGTCTTATGATAATATAGCTACTGTTATTAATATGTTCAAGAAATTACAAAACTCAAATTGTACCTTTAGCCTTGTTTAGTGATGAAATCCTTTCATGACCCTCCTTGCTTTTCAATATTGTCACATCCTTCCGGTGTAGAAGGTTCTAAATATATAACTTTGTTATAAGTCGATTGCAAAAACAACATTCTAAAGAAAAATTATTCATAAACGAAAAAAATAAATCAGGTACGAAAACCTAACAAAATATAAATAGGAATTTGATCCAATTTCTAAAGAGTTTGGAAGACATGAAATCAAGTAGCGTAATCTTAGAAATTCCTGATCGAAGTATTCTTTACATCAAATGATGCACTCAAACACATAATTGATTAGTTTAATTTTAATTTTTAGATACATTTTATTGTAGAACAACAGTTGAGGTAAAATAGAAAGAGAAAACCGAAGACTTAGCATTTGTCCCAAGCTTGCCTCGTACGTATTCCTTTAAATGCCGTTTATTCCTTGGCAAATTAATATTGTAATCGTTGGCATAGTGCGTATTTTATGGGAAGATTAAGTGGATAGTTGTAAAATCAGTATCTCTTCATTGACCTAAAGGCTTTCATGTCCGTTGAATAGTAACCTCATCTCTAGAACGCAGTTGATTGAGAAAGGAGTGATAGGTGCGAATGTAATAGTGGACCAGAAGGTAGCTTCCTCACCATGCTTCCCGGTCTTCACGGGCTAGACGCACATACTCTATTGTTTAATAGGCGTTCTATTCGATAGCTTGTGCGTTATATATTCTAAAAAAGACAAGTCAATGTGTGCATCTGTCAAACTTGCTGTGATTGGCAAGCTCACAGTTTCATATACGGCAAATGTCTTAGATTGAAAAGCCAAAAAGAAGAGAAACACAACCGAAGGAATGGATCACTTTACAAGTATTAACAAGCATTAATACACATTTAAGTGTTAACAAAGCGCGGATTTTATACCTACAGTTGTTTTCACAGAACCACCACAGTTGGATGCATTGAATATTGAAACCTCTTCTCTATGTGCGAGAATTAAAATGGCTTTCTACATCAACATGACAACTGGTGGCTAGAAAAGAGAGGTAGTGAGGAGGGGGTCGGAAAAAACCATCTCCTGTTGCATTAAATGGTCCTTATGTGAACTAAATCACTAGCAAGGATGTAAATCGGTACAGAATCGTAGACCAAGGTAGTAATAAATACAAATCTTAGTTGTAGCCTTTGTGAAGTATTACCGTGGATAGAGCTCTGTAATTGAAGCCTCATTTGCTGAGGCTTGGATAGAGTTGCCTTTAGATGTCTCATCAGACTCTGAAAGCCCAACACTCTGCTCCCATCTAGATCGGGATGGTCCCGAGTTAATGCTACTGTGCATAAAGAATGCAGGCTGTGACGGTACAAGAAGAGTGGTGGAGTAGCTATTAAGCATAAGAACCACTGAAGCCATAGTTGGTCTATTAGCTGCATTTTCTTGAACACATAGTAACCCAATGTGGATGCATCTCATGACTTCGTTTGTCGAGTGTGGCCTTATTGTTGGATCGACTATATTTGAAGCAGTGCCTGCTCCCCAGTTTTTCCACACCTACAGATATGCAAGCACAATATTACTAAGATAATTCTCAATAGACATTGGACATTAGTTCTTTGTGTTTAGTGGTCCCACAAATATGGTACAAGGAAATATAAGCAAGAATAGTGGCACTTACATAGCTTAGAAGATCCTTCACATTCTCTCCATTTTGGAAGTAGTTGTTCTTTTGCCCACTCACTATCTCCAATAGCAATACTCCAAAACTAAAGACATCAGATTTTGTAGAGAATTGTCCATGCATTGCATATTCCGGTGCCATATAGCCACTGTACGTTAAAATTAAAGATAACTTAGTTTTATAATTTTAGAAACTTTTAGGTATTACTTTGGATCTTAAATTATTTTTGTTGCAATATAAAGAAGAAATTTAGTCACATGCATACTTACAAAGTTCCAACAATTCTACTTGTATTCTCTTGAGTTTGATCCAACAAAAACAATTTTGCCATGCCAAAATCTGAAATTTTTGGGTTCATTTTTGCATCTAAAAGAATGTTACTGGCCTTCAAATCACGATGAATAATTCGAAGACGAGAATCTTCATGAAGGTAAAGAACTCCTTTAGCAATTCCTCCTATAATCTTGTAACGAGTTTCCCAATCCAAAAGTGTACGCTTAGTAGGATCTATTGTTCCAATCAAGTCAATAGTTTAGTTAGACAAGAGATATTAAGAATTAATAAATCCATGAAAACTAAAGTAAAAAGAAATTGCAAACATACCAAAAAGGAAATGATCGAGACTTGCATTTGGCACAAATTCATATACTAAAAGCCTTTCATTTCCTTCCAAACAAAACCCATGGAGCCTAACTAGATTACGATGTTGAAGCTTAGCCACTAATAAGACTTCATTCTTAAATTCTAAATCTCCTTGTCTAGAATTTCTTGACAATCTCTTTACTGCCATAACTTGTCCATTAGAGAGCTTGCCCTGTTGATCATATAATGAATTGTATATATAAGCACTAAGATTCTAAAAATTATCAAGATTTGGCATAAATTTGGTATCTTTCCACAAAGAATTGTGTCAATTACCTTGTAAACAGCACCAAATCCACCTTGTCCAAGCTTATTTTCTTCAGAAAAGTCATTTGTGGCAATTCTAATGGTGTCAAAGTCAAATTGCAAGGATTCTACACTTCTAATTTCATTAGCAGCTTCACATAAGAAATACCAGCATTAGATAAATGAGTTAATTCGACTCATAATTATTTACGAATAAAGAATTTATCAGCAGTATACAACAATAACAGTCTTTTCAATCCAAACAATTCAAATATTGAATTTCGAATGCCAAATTACGAAGTAATGCTTATTAATGCAATATTTTTTTTTTGTTATTAGATGTCAGTTTTCAGTAGTCTGACTTATGTGATGCTAAACATTGTCTTATGAAAATGTTTCCCAAATTATATCACCTAATGTACCAAAAAATGTTGGAAAAGTCGTACTCGTCAAAGCAGCAAAATGTTCTTCGTCTTTAGTTATGGATGCCTATGCATCTCTAAGTATGCGTCGCCTGAATAAATGGTGTCTTCTGTGTTATTCTTGAGGCCTACTTTTTGAGTAATAAATGACAAAGCCAAACTTTCACTTACTCTCAACTTTCCTTGTTGGCCTCGCTCTGAAATATACAAAGATGGAGATGACTAGTACCGCAAAAGCAACGATTGGCACGGTTATAATAATGACAGTCTTGGATGTGTCGCTCTTGTTATCTGCAAAACCATAAATCTATTCTCATAAGAAAATTCTACGGTTTGAATTCCGGAGAAGCAATTAAGGTAAGAAATATCTGGCATAAACAAGGACTGAAATAGGCTAGTTACATCCTATGACCACATAATTTCTCAGATTACAAGAATAATCACTTCGTACCTTTGGTTGTATTGGTGTTGGTTGATGGTGTAGGAGGAGATGATGGCGGCGATGCAACTGCTGTGGAATCATAGAAGAGGTATTCCTCAAACCTGATATTACAACTGGGTACAAGGTATCTCCCACCTTTCTTCCCATCGCAACATTGAGGAATACCTTCCATAACTAAACGTAAGCAACTGCTGCATTCTTGTGGAGATAAATCAGGTGTGCACTGCACAAGTGCGTATATTGTTTGAGAGGCCGGTCCAGTTGCATTGTTTGCTGCAAACTTACGGAGGGAATCACCTGCAGTAGCTTGACTCATTAGGCTCTGGAACAAAGCCCTCAGATCTTCATTGAATTGAGTTACATAGGCGGCTGATACGTTGTTCACGTTCGACATAACAAAACCTGGCGAGCGTTCCTCGACGCCAAAAATGGAGCGATTTGAGTAGCGTAGCATGCAGTTGTCATACCATCCAATTGCTTCCTTCTGATTGGGACAGAGCTGTTTGAGAAGAGACGTAGCGTCTTCGAGGCAACTACGGCAAATATCTGGCTTAACATCTCCTCTACAAAGTCCAATCGCATATACCTCGTTGGAGTTTTGGCCATAAGAGGAATTGTAGAAGCCGTAGTTGATTTCCGTGTTGGCGTATAAAGAAGGGAGAATGCGATTGAGGTTCGCCTCATAAGTACTGTTAGCGGTGTAGTTACCCTTCTCGTACACACAGAAATGATAGAGGAAGGCTGACTGCGCAACCGCTTGAGTAGTGAATATGAAAATGGCTGAGAGGAAAAGAACCGCTCCGGAGGAGACCATTGCCTTTATGTCCGATAAAATGCTATGTTCATGGCATTGGAAGATTATATAGGCTTTTAATGAGTGGATTCGATGACCATATGTGTGCGAAAGTTTGATTCATTCTTCATTCTGCTTTGTTCATACCTAATCTTTTAGACTCGTTGTTGTCTTGACAAGGGCCATATCTTGCGTTGAATAATAATCCGATCAATGACTGTGGCGGGTTGACAGAGACGACAGTGGTGGAGGACAAGCCACGGTGTCTCAAGGTAATCTTCCTGCAAAGTTCGTGGACTAGTTGGCCCGTTGTCGGGGCAAACGCGTACGCATAACAGCGACGCGAGTGCTTTGCGCCGAGAAACTTCTTTCCGACACAAGTGTCAAAAAAAGTACGCAACATAATGAGATGGATCAAAATATTGGTCAAAGTCTCGTGATTTACAAATTTCAAATTTGCTTTGCTGAAAGAACTCCAATACTTGATGAGGTTAACAAAATCCATAAGAAGTTTGGACAGCTTGTAAATTATACAACATTGGAGAAAACATCAAGGATGAGGTGGGTTTACAGCAAACGAAGCACAAGAATAATTAATGCCATTTTTTTCGGTAGAAATATAAGTTTGTATTAATAAAAGATAGTGTACAAAAGTATATAAGTATACGCCAACATTACAAGAATTATCAAAACTACGAAAAGGTAGAAGTTAAAAGCCTTAAAATCTCATTCAAAATGACATTTTCTTAAGAGGCTTTTAAATTTTGAAATAAAGAAACTTTCCCTAGTACACTTTTTCTTACTTTAGCTAACAAGATTGAAATGTCAATTGTTCTATTATGAAATCGTCTTCTATTCCATTCTGCCCATATACAATAAATGCGAGCTAAAAAAGATATCTTTAAAAACTTTGCAGCCAAATCCTTTCCTTTAGTTGCTCTTATAATCCATTGTAGTTCTTCATTTCATCCTCCAATATGACCTTGAATTCCACTCTGAGTAAAAATAGTTTTCTAAATCATCATTGTCCATGGACATTAAAAAAAAAGAGATGACTCCTATTCTCTACCTAGGACTGACAAAACTCATAGTATAGGTTAACTAAAGAAAACCATTGTACCATTCTTCTTTTTTTTTTTTGGTTTTTAATGTAAGTTGCATTAATGAAAATTAATATACTAAAGCACACGGGCATACCCCAGTATTACAACAATTTTCAAAATTAAATTAAGAATAAGCAAAAATAGAGGTTGGAAGCCTCCAAATCTCACTCAAAAATACATTACCTTGAGAGGGTTTGATATTGTGAAGCAGAGAAGCTCTCCCTCGTACAATTTTTCTTACTTTAGCCAACAAGATTGGAATGTCAGCTGATGTATTTTGAAATCTTCTTCTATTCCTTTCTGTCCAAATGCAATAAATACAAGCTAGAAAAGATATTTTAAGAAGTTTTGCAGCCAGATCTTTACCTTTTGATGCTTTAATCATCCAGTTTAATTCTTCATTCCATCCTCCGATGTGACGTCGAATTCCATTTTGAGCAAGGATATTTTTCCAAATCACCATTGTGCAAGGGCATTCAAAGAAGAGATGACTCCTATTTTCTACTTGAACCTGACAAAAATCACAGTATTGGTTAATTGTAGGAAGCCATTGTACCATTCTCTCTGCTGTAGAAAGTCAATCATGGCAAACTAGCCATCCAATAAAGTTATGCTTGCAAATCCCACCAGTCCAAATTAGATCATACCAATCTACTTTTTCATTAACTGGTTGCAGGTCTTGATAAGTAGCTTTGCAACAGTAGGCAGGCCTAGAAAGAGTTGAGGTAAGCATGGGCCTTAACTTGAGAAGGCCTCTCCAACTCCATGCCATTGAACCTTTGATTTGAATCTGCATTACTAAAATTCTTTTACATTTAGTACTATGTATCCACTTACTCCATAATGATTCATCTGGCTGATTTATGAGAGTCCAAAGCATACGTCCTAAAAGGACTTTATTCCAAAGTTTAAGGTTCGGCAATCCCAATCCTCCTTCCTTCTTTGGTGAGCAGACTATTTGCCAAGCAATTTTGTGGGAACGTTGTATATCTGTACTTCCTGCCCATAAAAAGTTCCTAATCTTTTTCTCTATTTCATAAATTGTTTGCTTTGGCAGTAGGAAAACTTGCATCCAAAATGTACATGTAGAAATTAGAACTGATTTTGATAACTGCAATCTTCCAGCAAAAATTAGATGCTTCATTCCCCATCCTTCTATTCTGCTAAATATTTTATCTGTCAAACCTTTGCAGTCAGCATGAGTAAGCCTTTTTGTAATCAACGGAACTCCAAGATATCGAATGGGGAGTGTACCTATGGGGAAAGGTGAGTGGTCTAAGAGGAAAAGCTGTTCTTGTTCTGATAATCCTGAGAAGAATATTTGACATTTACTTGGATTATAATAAAGACCTGTAAGTTCACCAAACTCCTCCAATGCTTCTATAAGACAAAGCACTGAATTTATATCTCCATGGGAAAAAAGAAACAGATCATCAGCAAAACACAAATGGGTGATTTTCTCATTTTTGCATCGCTAATGGAACTTAAAACCTGTTGTGGAGGTTTTTACAATAATAATTCTGTTTAGTATTTCCATAACAAGTACAAATAGATGAGGGGACAATGGGTCTCCCTGTCTCAATCCATTGGTACCTTCAAAGTAACCTGCATGCTCTCCATTGAAATTTATTGAGAACCTTGTTATAGAAATGCATTCTCCTATCAGATCAACTACATGTTGAGGAGTATTAATAGCTTTCAGAACCCCTAATATAGCTTCCCATTTAACCATATCATATGTTTTCATAAGATCATATTTCTTGTCTGCTATTTATGCAAACAATCTGGAGATTGAATGTAGAAACTTATGGGCTAATCTTACTAGTTTTTATAATCTCCATGTGAATGATGTTCCTTGGTTAATTATGGGTGATTTCAATGAAATACGAAATACAAGTGAGCGCATTAGGTCTAATGTCAGATGGACACAAGGAATGACAGATTTGAATGAAATAATTGAGAATATGGCATTTATTGAACCCCCTTATTCGGGTCCACTCTTTACAAGGACGAATAAAGGATCAGGAGCTACTCTTAGAGCTAGTAAAATTGATAGAGCTCTTACTAATGGGGAATGGATTCGCAAATTTGGGAATTTTGTTATTGAATTTTTACACCCTAGTGTATCAGATCATTCTCCATGTCTAGTTAAATTTGGCAACACCACACACAGGAAGAATACTTCATTCAGATTCTTTAATTTCTGGACTACTTGCCCAGATTTCATGAATACAATTGGTTTAATATGGCAAAAAGAAATAGTTGGCTCAAAAATGTTTCAGGTGGTTTAGAAGCTAAAAGCTTTAAAGTTCCCTCTCAAGAAGCTGAATGCAGCACAATTTGGTAATTTGAATAAAAAGATAAAGGATGCTAGAGAAAACTTACAACTATTACAGCACAGATTAGAGCTTAATCCTTATTGTCCTGGTACTCGTGCTGAGGAAAAGATACAGCTAGAGAAGTTACTTGCTATGAGTAAACATGAAGAAATCCTTCTCAAACAGAAATCAAGGAACTTATGGTTAAAAGAAGGGGATAATAATAGCAAAATTTTCTTTGCGTCATTGATGAGAAGGAGAGCTCAGAATAGAATTTGCAGACTAGTTCTAGAAGATGGATCAGTTATCACAGAAGAAGAGGACTTGAAAACTGCTATTATTGCATATTATAAGTCTATTCTTGGTAATGCCAGTAGGAACTTCACCAACTATGAAAGGTACACATCTTTATTTCATGGTGATGATGTAAGTACACTTTTTAGTACAATAAGATTTGAACGTTCAGATGTTCTTAAAGCCCTTTGGGGTATTCATGATTTCAAAGCTCCTGGACCAGATGGGTATAATAGTTTCTTTTATAAGAAAGCTTGGCCTATCATTGGAAGAGACATAGAAGATGCTATATTAGAGTTCTTCTCATCTAGGAAGATGTTGATGGTTATAAACTCTACATTGTTATCCTTAATTCCAAAGGTTCCTAGTCATTGTAGCAATAAAGATTATAGACCAATAGCATGCTGCAATGTTCTCTACAAGATTATATCTAAGATGTTAGTTGGGAAGTTGAATGTGATTATCCCATTAGTAGTAAGCCAAAACCAAACTGCATTCATTAAAGGACGACAGATCTTTGAGAATATTATGCTATGCCAGGAATTACTTCACAACTATCATAAAAATGATAAAGGTAAGCGTGTGGCCAACCATTGTACCATTCTTTTTGCTATAGAAAGTTGATCTTGAAAAATTAGCCATCTAATGAAATTATGTTTGCAAATGCCACTAGTCGAAATTAGATCATACCAATCTATTTTTTCATTAACTAGTTGAAGGTCTTGATAAATTTTTTTGCAGCAATAGGTAGACCTATAAAAAACCAAAGTAAGTGTGGACCTTAGTTTGAGAAGACCTTTCTAATTCCATGCTATAAAACCTTTTCTATCAAGCTGTATTATTGAAGTTCTTTTATATTTTGTATTGTGGATTCACTTACTTTATAACAAAGCATCTAGAAAATTGATGAGATTCTAAAGTATACATCCCAAAAGGACTTTATTCCAAAGTTTAAGATTTGGTAACCTCAATCCCCCTTCTTTTTTGGGTGAGCAAATTGTTTGCCAAACAACTTTATGAGAGAGTTGTGTATATGTACTACCTACCCATAGAAATGCCTTTCTTGCATGACATTGTGACAATGCCCATAAAGTAATCAAAGACGCTATAATATAAACATACGATGTTCAACGCGGCAGTGGATTTTGACAAACTGGACCTAGGAGGCAAGTTGTTGTGTTCAGGAACGTCGTGTCTCAAGTCTTGTTCGGATTCTATTAGCCTAGATCTCTGTTGAGTCAAACACGTGCGAGGGGACTATTAATTTTTTGGTCATTAAAAGGTTATTTGCTAATCTCCATTTTTTTGCGCAAGATTGAAACATACTCCATAAAATCACACCTACTTACCTTGTAAACAGCGCAAAATCCACATTGCTCAACCTCATTTGTTTCAAAATTAGTTGCAGCTTTGATGAGGACAAACTCCTACGAGGAGTGCTTGCTTCTAGTTTCCAATTCTCGACCTAAAGCAGGATTCGAAAGTTCTATTTTGAATTCTAAAGAAGTCATATCGGTTTACTAAATGTATGTGCTCAAATAAACTTCTAACCGATGTAGATACCCCGAGATAACAATATAGTGTTATAATTATGATTATATACGGCAACCTTATGATAATATTACTAACTATTATTAACATGTTAGAGAAATTACAAAACTCACATTATAACTTTAGTCTTGTTAAGTGATGATATACCTTCATGAACACTAGATATTGGCAGATCCTTTCGTGTTAGAAAGTTCTAAAGATACGACTTTGTTATAAGTTGGCTGCAAAAATAACATCCCAAAGAGAAATTATTGATGATTGAAGAAATAAGTCAGGTATGAAATCCTAACAAAATATTTTCAATAGAAATATAACAAGGAATTTGATCTGATATCTAAAGAGTTAAGTGGACTTCAAATCAATTAAACTCGTCCTGGAAATTCCTGATCCAAGCATTCTAGTAAAGAAATGATGCAATCAAACTTATAATTGATTAATTTAAGTTTAATTTTCAGATACATTTAGTGCAGGCCAACCATTGAGCTAAAATAGAAAAAGAAAACCGAAGAGTCAGCATTCATCCCAAGTCCAGCTGGTACGTATTCTTTTACTACTATTTATTCCTAGGCAATTTAATATTGTAATGATTCGTATAGTGAGTAGTTTACGAGAAGATCAATTGGACGGTTGTATTCTTCATTATCTTTTCACGGACCAAAAGGCTTTCCCACGCATGTGAATAGTAACCTGGTCTCTGAATCCAGTTGATTGAGGCAGAAGTTATAGTGAACCAAAAGGTAGCTTCTTTAAGGGCGAGACGCACATACTTAATGGTTTAATAGCCATATTAAACAGCTTGCGCTTTATATATTCAAACAAAGACGGGTCAAAAAGTTCGTCTGCCAAAGTTGCGCTCCGTTGATTCCTTGCTACCCCAGGATTCGCAACACTAACAAAATTTCAACCTCTCCAAAGGAAATTAAAGTAGCATTTCAGCGATATTGACATGTTTTTTGGTTACGTAATTGCATGGGACCAAAATACTCTTCGAAACAAACAGTAGTTTGTCTGAAAAAATGTAAATCTCATTCATATCAATGTGAATGAACACTCTCCTACTAAATTGCCGTTTAAAGTAACTCAGGATGTTGGTGGAAGACCGCATACTGAATGAAAAGCATATGTGTAGGCTATGCTAACCCATCCCATTGGCTATTGATTGAAATATGAAAGGCCTATAAACAAAGGGGTATGTGCAAGACTATGTAGCCCATAAAAAACAAAAGAAAAGAAGTAGAGAATGAGGGTTTGCATTAAAGCAAGAAGAGCATTTCATATTACTAGAAGTGACTCAAACTAATAGAATTTAAAGTATAGGAAGTGCAGCTAACCTTTCAACCATGTTCGGATCCTATTGCCTTAGATCTTTGTGGAGTCAAACGCGTCAATGGAGACATTTTTTTTTTTTGGGTTCATAAACTATTTGCTAGTCTCCATTTTGATGTAGTAAGATTGAACAATTCTCCATAAAAATCCATTTAACCTTGTCAACAGCACAAATTCCACCTTGCTCAATCTCCTTTGTTTCAAAATTAGTTGCAGCTTTGTCGAAGACAAACTCCTATGAGAATCGCTTGCTTCTAGTTTCCGTATCTCGACCTACAGTAGGATTCAGAAAGTTCTATTTTGAATTCTAAAGAAGTCATATACGTTTACAAAAGATTATTTTTCATAAAAGCTTTTTTTGATGTTTCATGTATTCATTAAATATATAAGCATGCCAAGATAACAATATAGTATTATAATTAATACTATATACAGCCATCTTATAATAATGTCACCACTATTATTAACATGTTAGACAAATTACAAAACTCACATTATACCTTTAATCTTTTTTAGTGATGAAATACTGTCATGAAGCTCCGATATTGGCAGATCCTTTCGTCTTAGAAAGTTCTAAACATACGACTATGTTATAAGTTGGCTGCAAAAATAACATCCCAAAGAGAAATTATTGATGATTGTAGAAATAAGTCAGGGATGAAAACTAAACAAAGCATTTTCAATAGAAATATAACAAGGAATTTGCTCTAATTTCTAAAACGTTAGGTGGATATGAAATCAAGTAACGTAATCTCAGAAATTCATGATCAAAGCATTCTTTACAAGAAATGATGCAATCAAACTCACAATTGATTAGTTTAAGTTTAATTTTTAGATACATTTTAGTGCAGACCTGCCATTGAGCTAAAATTAAAAAGAACAAAAATAAGAAAAGAAAACCCAAGACTCATCATTTGTCCCAAGTCCACCTTGTACGTATTCTTTTAACTATCGTTTCTTCCTTGGCAATTTAATATTGTAATGATTCATACAGTGAGTATTTTATGAGAAGATTAATTGGACAGTAGTATACTTCATTATCTCTTTATTGACCGAGAGGCTTTCACATGCGTGTGAATAGTAACCTGATCTCTAAAATCCAGTTGATTGAGACAGAAGTTATAATGGACCAAAACGAAGCTTCCTCACTATTCTCCCCGGACTTTACGGGCCATTACGCTGATATTTAATTGTTGAATAGGCATATTGAATAGTTTGTGATTTATACATTCAAACAAAGACCAGTCAAAATGTTCATCTGTCAAAGTTGCCGTGGTTGGCAAAGCTCGGATTTTCATTTATAACAACTGTCTTAGATTGAAAAGCCAAAAGGATGAGGAATGCAACCAAGGAATGGGGACTTTACAAGTATTAACAGGCATTAAGACTCATTCAAGTATTAAGAAAGGTGATTCGATGCATTGAATGTTGAAACCTCTGCGAGTAATCAGGATGACTTTCTGCTTCGGCATGGCAACCGGCGGCTTGAAAAGAGAGATAGTGGGGAAGGGGGCTGTAAAAACTATGACTTTCTGCTTCGACATGGCAACTGGTGGCTTGAAAGAGAGTGGGGAAGGGGGCAGTAAAAACTATCTCCTGTTGCATCAAATGGTCCTTAAGCGAACTAAAATATTAGCAAGTATATAACTCACTCTGAAACCTCATTTATTGACGTTTGGAGGGATCTGTCTGATGATGTGTCTGTTTCTACGTTGCTATGCACAAAATATCCAAGTCAAGGTATCTTTTAGTATTACAACACATGCATTCAAGTCACACGAAATTCTAGATTTTATGATTGGAGTTTCTTCTATTTTATTACTAAATTAGTTGATTAAGCAGCAAATCATAAAAATACCAATAAAGTGATAAAGTGACCATCAAGCATGAGAACAATTGAAGCCATTGTTGGTCTATTTGCTAAATTGATCAACAAGCAGTGCAACTGCTTGAAGCCAAATTAACTGAAATTCGAAGCATAGCCAGTTCTTAGGGTTGTCCTCAATCATAAAAAGCAACCTTAACTTCTTCTTTTTTCCTTTTATTTACTTTTATCGCAGGATAAGGTGGTCACTTCGAAGCCCATGAAGCATGAAACGCGTTTAGGCAGCTTTCTGCTTGTCATTTTCTGGCTAAACCCAAGCTAGGCTTGCACGTCTGCCACGTGTGGGTTTAGTTGCAGAAGCGTTAAGGCCTCGCGATCGATTCAGGTCCTTTGGCTGATGAATTAACGTGCGCTCGCAAGCCCATTATTTGCTGTGGAAAAAGGTCTTCCTTTCTCGATTTTTGTACATTATAAATACAAATCATGATTTTTTTTATAAAAATATAAAAATAAAATATAGTGTACAAAATCATATGAATATATCCTAACATTATAAAAATTACGAAAATTAAAAAAAAATAGAGATTGGGAACTTCCAAATCTAACTCAAAATAATATTTTTCTATGAAGATTTTATATTTTGAAATAAAAAAATTTGCTCTTGTACAATTTTTCTTACTTTAACCAACAAAATTAGAATGTCAACTTTTATGTTATGAAATCATTTTCTATTTCATTTTGCCCATGTACAATAAATGCAAGTTAAAAAAGATATCTTATGAAGCTTTACAGTTAGATCCTTTCCTTTAGTTGCTCTGATTATTTATTGTAGTTCTTCATTTTATCATCCAATATGACCTTGAATTCCATTTTAAACAAGGATAATCTTCCAAACCATTATTGTTCATGTACATTAAAAAAAAATATGACTCTTATTTTCAACTTAGGACTGACAAAAATCATAATATAAATTAATCAAAGGAAGCCATCATACTATTCTTTCCGCTGTAGAAAGTCATTCTTGGCAAACTAGCCATCTAATGAAATTATTTTTACTGATGCCACAAGTCTAAATTAGATCATAACAATCCACTTTTTCATTAATTAGTCGAAGGTCTTGATAAGTTTATTTCAACAATAGATAGATCCATAAAGAACTAAGATAAGTATGGACCTTAATTTAAGAAAACCTCTTCAACTCCATGTCATGAAACCTTTTATATCAAGCTACATTATTTAAGTTCTTTTATATTTTGTACTATGAATCTATTTACTTCATAAAGAAGCATCTGAAATATTGATGAGATTTCAAAGCATATGTCTCAAAAGGACTTTATTTCAAAGTTTAAGATTTAGTAACACTCATCCCTCTTCCTTCTTTGTTGAAAAAACTATTTACTAAACTATTTTGTGAGATCATTGTGTATCTGTATTACCTATCCATAGAAAGTTCTTGATCTTTTTTCTCAATTTTATGAATTGTTTACTTTGGTAGTAATAAAACTTATATCCAAAGTGTACATGTGGAAATTAGGATTGATTTTACTAATTGTAACCTTCCTACATAACTAAAATGTTTTATTCTCTAATCTTCTATTCTTCTAAATATTTTATCCGTTGGACCTTTGTAATCAACATGACTAAGTCTTTTTGTAATCAAAGGAATTTCAAGATATTAAATAAGGAGTGTCCCCATAGGTAAAGGTAAGTGAACTAAAATAAGAAGTTGCTCCTACTCTATAACCTTGGGAAGAATATTGACATTTACTTGGGTTGTAATGTAAACTTGTGAGTTTAGAAAATTACTTTAAAACTTCTATACGATAGAGGACTAAAGCTATATCACCATGAGAGAAAAGGAACAAATCATCAGTAAAACAAATGAGTGATTTTTTTAGGTTTTCATTACTAGTGAAACTTAAAAGCTGATGTAAAGGTCTTTGTAATAATAACTCTATCAAGTATCTCCATAACTAGTACAAATAAACATAAGGATAATGGGTCCCTTTGTCTTAATTCATTAGTACCTTCAAAGTAACATGCATTATCTCCATTGAAATTTATTGAAAATCTTGTTGCAATAATACACTCACTTATAAGATCAACTAAATATTGGGGAGTATTAATAGCTTTTAAGAGACCTAATATTGCTTCCCATTTAACTATATCATATACTGTCGTGAGATCAATTTTTATGGCCACAAAGTTATCTTTATCGCTCTTGTGATAATTGTAAAGGATTTCCTGACAAAATATAATATTTTCAAAAATCTAACATTCCATAATAAAAGTAGTTTGATTTTTAATTTGAATCATAACTTCTCCTTTATAAAAACATATATGCACAACTAATATTCTGTATCAATTAAATAACATAATAGGTAACTACACATCACTGCCAAACCAAAGGATAAGACCAAATTCCACTAACAGAAGCCATGTGGAGTTGCAAGTTTGAATAGGGAAAGGAAAACAACTAGCAAGGCTTTCGTTGCTTTTTGCACTATGCTACGATGTCACATCCTATCGTCCAATATTTTGTTTCAATAAAATAAATTATGATTAAAAAATACGGAAGCATATTTCATTTGAAACGTGCCTTTCGATCTCCACTGTTGATTAGCTTTTGCAAAAAGCAAGAGATATGATTTTGTTTTGGTAAAATGTAACTCTTTTTTTCAAGAAAGTTACTAGACATTTTGTTTACAAAAAATCCTTACTTCATTAAAATGTTTATAACAAAAAACATATACTTTTTCCTTTGTCATATTTTTCTTAGTTTTCTACAAAAATAGAGATAGATCGTTAGTAATATGCATTCATACCGTAGAACTTATATCATCCATAAAATCAATTCCCATCTAATCATGGGAGGTCAAGGTTGTTGAGAGTTGCTGGAATTGTTACCACACCGATGAGTATAGGAACATGAAAAGTGGTGATGGTTAGAGCCAAATGGAGCAAAATGTGGAAGATTGGTTAAAGTTGAATGGAGAAAAATGTGGGAGAGTGCTTAAGATGTGAAAAGGGGTGATTATATGAAGAAAAATGTGAAAGAGTGGTTAGATGTGAAGAGTGATGATTGTTAGAGCAAAATGTGGAGGATTGTGTGCAAGAAAAAAAAATTGTGGTAAGTTTGTTATATAAGTAAGGTAGTAGGATGTTTCTAAGTGTGCAATGAGTCATTATTTTTAAGTGGTTGCCTTTTATGTAGAAAAGTTGCTCTCTAAGTTCTTATTTTACCTTGGAGCTATTGAGTCTGTAAGCCTTTGAGCTGTTGTGTTTGTGAGCCTTTAAGCTATTGTTTCAATTGTTTGTGTTGCTATTTCAATTGTTATTTCAATATAACAAAATATAGAACCATTTGGTTATGTCGGGTTATGCATTTCTCTCTAGTGTCAAGAGATACTAAAAAACCAACAATGGTATCAGCGCCTTTATAGGTTCTTGATAGTCACTATAAGTTGTCTTTGCATATAGCACCTTCTCGAAAATGGCATCTACACCAATTAGAGGTTCTTCTTCCACTAGTCCTAGTGTGCAACTAACTTCACTTATTCCTAACTCTCAACTTCCGCTGCCTATCTTTGACGGGACCAACTATCAATCCTGGAGTATTTGCATGACAACATTTCTGAAATGTTAAGGAATGTGGGAGATAGTGGAGCTTGGCATTTTGAAAGTAGACAATTTGGAGATTCTTATTCCAAGTTGGAAATGAGAATCTTTCTTGTGTTGTAGATGTCAATAATTAAGCCTATTGTTTCTAGGATTTCTTTTGCAGAAACTCCCAAGAAGGTGGACCATACTTAAGAATGAGTGTCTTGGAACTTCAAAGGTGCGAGCTGTGAGGCTTTAATCTCTTAAATATGATTTTAAGTTATTATGCATGCATGAAGATGAAACTAATGGTACTTACTATGGTAGAGTCAATGCCATAGTGAGTCAAATTTGTAGCTTAGGAGAAACATGGCCAGACTCACGTCTAAAGGGAAAAACTTTTCATTAGTCTTACTGAGAAGTTTGACACTACTGTGACCACTATAGAAGAGATAAAGGATTTTGCTATTATATCGGTTTCTGAACTTGTGGAGACATTAGAAGCATTTGAAAAGAGATTCGATAGGAGGAGGAGAAAAGAGCCCTTAGAGTTGGCATTTAAGAGTAATGCTTTTGTAAGAATAAAAAAAGGTGATGAAGAAATTGTTGGGAATGATGAACATGGTTTAGTAGAGGGTAGGATTTGTAAGAAAACTAACCATCTTGAAAAGTTTTGTTGGTAAAAAGGGAAGGTTCAATGCTAGAATTGTCAGAAATTTAGTCATCTAGAGAAAAATTTGAGGTTAAAAGCTGATTGGCAAGTGAATGTAGCATAACAAGATGAAAAACTTGGAAAGGCAAGAGAAGCAACATTATTTTTTGCTAGTTTGTCTGTCACCTATGTCGATCCAAACTTATGGTATATAGACAATGGTGTACCAACCATATGACTCCTTATGAAGGCATTTTTAGTCTGTTGGATAGGAGTTTCAGATCTCGTGTGAAACTGGGTGATGATCAGTTTGTAGAAATAATTAGAAAAGGTGAAGTTTTGGTGGAAACTGTAGATGGTGCCAATACAATATAGGAAGTCTTATGGGTACCAACACTTGGATGTAACTTACTTAGTGTTCAGCAAATGATGGAGAATGGTTATACCTTAAATGCCAAAGGAAAAGTATGTCATATATTTGATAAAAAGGATGTAAAGGTGGTGAATGTTAACGTGCAAAGTACAAGAAACTTTTCTTTCAAGTTTCAATATGCTATAACGACCGTCCTTATTACATAAAAAGACAATAGCTAATTATGGCACTGAAGGCATGATCATCTTAACTTTAAATCTCTTGAAGAATTGCATAATAGAGATATCTAACTAGTCTTCCACAAGTTAACAATTCACAGAATATACATGAGAGATGTCAGCTTGGAAAAAGTACACGACAACCGTTTCCAATGAAAGGAAAAACAAAACAAATAGTTCTACTTGAATCGGTTCATTCCAACCTTTGTGGACCAATGAGAGTTCATACTAGGGAAGGGAACAAAGAGAAAAATGGTGTGGTGAAATGAAAAAATAAGACTATTCTTAAGATGGGTAGAAGCATGCTTGAGAAAAAAAATCTTCCTAAATATTTTTGGGGAGAAGCTATGAATACTATGGTGTATAATCTTAACATGGGCCCAATGAAATACCTAGATAAAGTCATTCCATTTGAAGCATGGTGCAAGAGAAAGCCATCAGTTGAACACTTCAAAGTGTTTGGCTCTTTATGTTTCGTGCATGTTCCAGAACAACATCAGCACAAGCTTAAGAAATAGGCTGAATTAGTTATTTTAATTGGCTATAATTGCATATCTAAAGCCTATCGTGTGTATGATCTCTCTAGAAAGAAGCTTGTCATAAGCAAGTATGTGATAGTAAACGAGAATGCCTCATGAAATTGGAGTAATGCCTTGTGGAATTGGAGCAAAAGCCAAAGAGAACAAAACAACATTCTCATGCCATGCTTGTCAGGGAAAGGAGGTCACTTACATGTATCTAGTGGAGATATAGGTGATCAACACCTCCAACATGAAGAAACAAGTGAGGGCCCCTTAAACCAACAACTCCCATGTCTAATAGTCATAATGGTTTGCCTTTAGAAAAGGTTCCATGTTCACATGAAGTAAAAACGAAGAATGAATGTTTTGATATGTCTCCCATAAGAATAAGATGTCTTGAAGAGATTTATGAAAACTACAACTTGGCAACATTGGATCCAATCTCATTTGAGGAGGTAGTTGGTATTAAGCTAAAAAAAAATGCATAAGGAGAAGTTGTGAGGTACAAAGCAAGACTTGTGGCAAAAGGTTATTAGTAAATTCTTGGAAGTGATTTTACTGAAACTTTCTACATAGTGGCTTGAATGGAGATAGGTTTTGAGCAAAAGTAAGAAATTATGGTTTTTAGTGATAGCAAATCAACAATATCTATAACGAAGAACCCAAGTCATCATTCTAGGACAAAACATGTGGCGATCAAAGTCCATTTTGTAAGGGTGCTTATAGAATCTAAGGAGGTTATATTCAAATTCTATCCTAGCAATGATCAGGTGGCTAATTTGTTTACAGAGAATCTATTGCGTGCACAACATGTGCAATTGAAGGAACTAATCAGTGAGTAGTTGAAGGAACTTGTTGGAGTGATGACAAATCCCATCAAGGAAAGGTGTTAAGAGTTGCTGGAATTGTCACCACTCTGATGAGTACAAGAACGTGGAGGATCGTGTGCAAGGAAAAAAAAAAGTCTTTTGTGGGTAACTATCCAAAGGTAGTAGTGGTAAGTTTGTTATATAAGTAAGGTAGTAGGATATTTCTAAGTGTGCAACAAGTCATTATTTTTAAGTGGTTACCTTCAGTGTAGAAGAGTTACTTTGTAAGGTTCTTGTTTTACCTTGGAGCTGTTGTGTTTGTGAGCCTTTGAGCTGTTATGTTTGTGAGTCTTTCAACTATTATTTTAGTTGTTTGTGTTGTTATTTCAATATAAGAAAATATAGAACCATTTGGTTTTGTCAGGTTGTGCATTTCTCCCTACTATCAAGAGATACCAGAAAACCAACAAAGGTTGTTGGAAGGGTAGATTAATCACATGCCTCACAAACCACAGCTAATAAGTAATTGCATGGGCCTAAGATAATCTTCAAAATAAATAATAATTTGTTGAAAGAATATAAAATTTTGATCATATCAACGTAAATGGGCACTTTTAAAAGTTCAAATGTAGTGTTCAATCATTTGTAACTACTATTTGGTCCTACATAACAAATATCGTAATAAGGTATTGTTCTTATGTATAAGCTTGTATTTATTTACAAATATGTGCAAGATAAAAGTTTCATAACAAAAACATAATCTCTTATGATGAAGTTTAAATGAAGAAAGTACTTTTCTAACTCTTAACCTAGTTTTTGGATTGGATCTTGGGCATTTTAACTTAGTATTAGAATTTAAGTTGAATATGCTCCACCTTATTTGACCTTAAGTCCAATGTAGCTTAGTGTACAAGTATTTTTAAATCTATATATGTTTCATATGTTTATGTTATTTGGAAGGAAAGAAATGATACAACTTTTAGATACATTGTTAGTCCAAAAATTATTAATCTCATAGATATTAAAGGGCTTACTAAAGATAGATTCTTCAATGTAAAGAAAATTTTCAAAACAACTGAAAAACTTGTATATTTAGCATGCTTGAATATTATGAGAGACCATTTTTTATTTGACTTGATGGTATATATGGTCTTAACTTAGCAGTGTGCTTCTAGTCTTATCATATACATTTGCACATAAACATATAAACCTATTTACTTGTTTAAAAAAAAATGACAATCCAACAGCTAACGCAACATATATACAGCTTACTTGTGACTCCATAATAAAGCTGAAATCATCTACCCTATCCTTATTCTTCATAGCTTCATAAACAGACAAGAAGGAATTTGAAACGCGCTATGGAGGTTATGCATACTTCCATTACATAACCTGAAGAGTGCTTGCAACAGAGACATACAGTAGCGGTACCAGATGTACCTAAACAGTAAGTATATTGTCGTAGGTACTCAAACGTGCGACTGGAACACATACAAGATCATAGGCCCTTGGAACTGTTAACCCAGGACGTCCAGTCATATCAACGGTGTCTGTTTCTACTCCGCTCGGACTAACCGACCTCCAATCAAAGCACTGAATCATGGGTGCCAACACCGTCGACGACTCTTGCATGGCTAATGGCAGGCCTGGGCAGCTCCTCCTCTCAGTTCCCAATGGCAACAGTTGAAAAGGCTGCCCCTTAACGTCTATAACGCCGGGCTTGTCGCGGGCGACGGACTGTAAGAACCGCTCCGGCATGAATGCCGTCGGATTATCCCAATACTTGGGGTCCCTTGCGATAGACTAAGTGTTTACAAACAATAACGTACCCAAAGGAATAGTGTACCCATTGATTCTGCAATCTTGTATTGACTTTCTTGCAAGCAGCGGGACTGGAGGGTGAAGCCGCAATGCCTCCTTTATGATTGCTTGAATATATCGAGGATTTGGGATGTCGGATTCTTGGACTTTCTGTCCTTCCCCACAACTTCATCAATCTCTTTCTTTGCTTTCTCGAGCACCTTGGGGTGGTTTATGAGCTCTGCTAGTGCCCATTTAACTGAAGCAGTTGACGTGTCGGTTGTCCTAGTACAGTGATGGAAACATTGTTAACTACAGTTGAAACAAGAACATATCAGAAGGCCAATCAAATGATTCATAGGTTAACCCATGTATCCATTTATCTGTTGGTGGTCTAATGGTGGTAAAGAAAACACTTCTTCTTTTTCCTCTCTTCCTGTTTTTTTTTTTTTTAAATCAAATTACTTGGTAGACATTTTTTTATGGATCCCACATAATAAATTCTTTATTTTCATTCTCTTAAAAAAATTTTAAACTTTAAAAAATTTGAACTTTACAAAAACAACAACCCTTTAATAAAGAGTGAACTATCTGACTTGCTATTACTTAAATTGCCATTAGTTTAAATATATGTTCTCATCTTAAATTTTATATACTTATTGATTTAAGTTAACATTACAATAGTTAAAAAGTCTAAAGGTCTGACCTTAAAGTTAGGTTAAAGGTTTAATAACTCTTTTTCATTCAAGTTTCATTCTAAAGATTTTACTTTTAATGTGAAATCTTGTCTTATACATACTCTTCTACATACTAAATTTTATTGGACTTAAGATTATACAAGATACAATAAAACTTTTTTAGGCTTTAATATCATATCTGAAATTCAAAAACTTAATCTAAAAGTTAGTTTAAGAATTAGAAAAAAAAAATCGTATTAAATATCCTTCTTCTTATGTAAGACTATTAAACAATTGTGAGTTGTCTAGTATTTCATGAAATTGGTATTCTTAAGCTAATGAAAACCGTATAGAATTTGTTTTTTTAATGCGTAGATGAGTGGTTACGTGCTTTATTCATACCGAAATGACGGCCTTGATTTGATTTCTTGTAATTCTAATCTCTGAATCTTCATCCTCGAAAGCATCGAGAAGAACGCCAAGAAAATCCTTGACATCATTGTCTCCACCATCGTAAGCCGATTCCCTTTTTGGCTTCGTCTGTCTTTGTTCTTCACGGTCCGTGATTAGCTTCTCCAGCAACGCATCATAGGTCCTCTGTATGTCCTGAAATCTCTTCTTAAATCCCTGCAAATCTAAGTTTCGGCAGAACCATATAAAATCTGACACATTGAACTCACCAAAAATCTTTGTCACCTCTCGGACCAACGCCCTGGCCTCCCCCGCCTGCTCGTGCGTCCCCGAACACCTGATACTCAACATCATCTGAGAGAAAATGCTGTTAGTAAGTTCTAACAGTTCTTCAGTGATATTAACTCTTTCACCCGTCTCAGCCTTGTCGGCAAGGTGTCGAAGAAACTGGTGGAGTTCTTTGGTTCGCATGGGAAGGAATTGATCAAGACTTCGGGTGCCCAAGAGCTGGGTTGTGCTCAGCTTTTTGATGAACTTCCAGTAAGGTCCACAGGGCGCAAAAGCATAAGAAGAGTTGTAGGTGACGTGAAAAACAGCGGCGAACTGTTGCCGGGAAGGGAATGTGAGCTTATGGTCTCTGAGAAATTCTTTCGCAAGCTCCGGAGTGGAGCCCACAACACAGAGGACAGAACCAAGTCGGAGATAAACCAGTGGACCAAAGTGGGAGGACAATTTATGGAAGGAGCAATGAATGAGGGGGCTGAGCAGGTGAAGGTGGCCGATGACTGGTACGGTCAGTGGGCTTGGAGGAAGGCGCTGGCGGAGCCTTGTTTGGTTTCTGATATGGAATATGGTTCCTACTAGCAGGATCAAAAGAAAGAAGAGGATGGTATAGGATGTGAGCTCTAGTATGGCCATGGCTGCAAAGCAGCTGGTTTGGGTTACAAGTTCTTGGGTTAAAGAAGGCATGTATTGTGACACTTGGTTGCCTCTTAGCAGTGTTAAATAGAGAAACAACCTTTACGAAACATAGATAATACAATGGTATCGTATATATTGATACAAACTGCATTTCCATGGTCCCCATATTGATTGCCTAATACAGTAAGCATGCCTAATCGAGTAAGCAAAAGAGAAAAGTTAAATCGATCTTGTTCTGATACGATGACAACAGAAACCACGGCCAAAAGGGTGACGACAAAAGTCACTAACGAAGGAGAGGAGATGGGCTAGGATCCCCTGGACGATTGATGAATCACTATGTCATTAAGGTTAGATGTCTAATTAACAATCGCACGAGTGGGCCCCTCTAACAAATTATGAATCTTCACTCAATAGATTATGATTATTTTGTATTTATATGTAGCTCATTGTATTTATTTATTTTTGTAAAATAATGGTTAAAAAAAACTAGATACTTTTCCTTTGTGGTTTTTAACGTAAGGAAACGTTTTATTCACTATAATGCAAAATTTTCAATTAATTTATATTAGTATTTTCCTATCCGAAACTTTTCATGGCATCGAAGCCTAAAATCTAATCTTAGTTGTCAAAATTCTTCATCAGACACACAATTTACTTGCTTCCACTTTGTTTCCGCACAATCAAAGCCAGTTTTTGCCTTGTCATTCTGTATCAAGCATTTTATTAAAGAAGTAGTGGGTGTTTCGAAACTCGCTTCCTTTGCTTTGGTATTGGGCAACTTATTTCGTTCAATTGATTCTCGTTTATTTACCTATTCTCTACAATTTTATCTTATCAATTCTACTCCAATTACTTTAACGAACGCTTGGAGTGTATTGTATTGAAAATCACAATTACATAATCCAATAAAGAACAGAATTCTGACAGAATCATAAAAACATAAACGAAAGAGAAAACAAGAAAGAAAATACGAAATAAATAAAGAAAGAAGAATAAATAATAGAGGAACTCATAAACACAACCCAAACATCCCAGCAATATTTCACATAACCATAATGTCAAACTCTTCTTTCACACATACATCTTAAATGGATCCTATATTTACAAAATGGAACTTGTGCAAGTTGTGGGTTTTGCCATACGATCACTTTGGGTGATGCAAGTTGTGATCGTTGTGAGCGTCGATTTCGTGAAACTCAGGGGGATTCCCCTTATTGGCAAGTTTGGTATCTTGGAGCCGCAGGCTTGAGGAGGGTGTTGAGAATAATAACAGCCTACAGTATTTAGTTATTACACCTACAAGATCTTTTTTGAGCAACTTTACGAGTGGGCCCCCCAACAGATTGTGAATCTTCCGTCAATATATTATGATTCTTCCATAGTTATATATAAGCTCATTTTATGCATTATTTTGTAAACTAATAGTTAAGAAAGCTTTATGTTTTTCCTTCGTAATTTTCGTCGTAGGAAAATATTTTAGTCAATTATAATGCAAATTCCTCAATTAATTTGCACCAATGTTTGCCTATCTAAAACTTTTCAATGTAAGACTTGACAAGCTAGGTAACATTTGAACTCTTAAAACGCTACAAGTGCTTAAAAAACAAGAGTGCCTATATTACTGTAAATGACTCTTGCTTTCTTTTTTTCTTTCTTTCTTTCTTTTCTTTTTTGGTAAGTATTGTACGAGATGCTTAGATTTTTTTTTTAATCAATTCATAACTTTATTCATAATGTTTAAAATATAGAAGCTAAGGGCATTTCAATGTTACAAAATTCATCTATGCATATGAGAAAATTATGGTTGGAAGTCTTGAACTATTATTCAATGAAATATTTGTATGGGAATATTTAATGTTTCTAAACAAAAATGCCCTAACTCTTATTACTTTTCTTACTTTTGCCAATTGGATTGAAATATTAGTTACTTATTTTGAAATTGTCTTTGGTTACACTTAGTTCACATATAGTAAATATACTCTAAGAAAGATAATTTAGAAACTCTTATAGCCAAATATTCTCTTTTCATCGCTTTCTTTATCCACCAAAGTTCAATGTTCTAAGTTTCAACGAGCCAACCAAGACCTTGTCATGCAAGGATTCTATGCCATATTTGCCTGTCCAAATAAATTTCAAACCAAATTATGTCATTTGACCTTATTGTTAACTTGGCTCAGTTTCTTATGACTTATAGATTGTTTCTATTAGCAAAATGGGTAATTTTTGATCTATTATAACATCATGAATGCTTAAAATCCACGTGTGTTTGTATTACGATGTGAGACTACTAGATTATTTCTATCAAAAAAATAGGCAAGGAATTAAAACACCATAATGCTTGTAAACATGAGTGTTTGTATCACAATGCAAGACCTCTTAGATTGCTTTCATTAACCAAAAAGTTAGTGATCAATATTTTAAAAAGAAAAATGTAGAATGAAAGATTTTACAAAACGCTAAAGGGACATGTAGAGCTCATTGGGATAAATTATTCCTTATATTGGGACTAGCCGTTGTGTAATATAATTCGTAGAAAGAACTATTTATTTTCTACTTTTTCCCCTTCATTTTTTATGTGCTTTTCCTTTTAATCCTTTTCACAACCGAAGGTGTGACAAGAGGTTTATTTTTCTTTTGGTTGATAAGTTCTTATGTTCAAAAATGCCAAGATTTCCTCTCAATGCTGCATTTTATAAGCTATAGTGATCAAATTAAATAAAATGAAATACCAAACGACCAAGTTCCTAAGAAACAACACAAAAAGGAGTTGCTGTTTGCTTAGGGATTTTTTTTTTAAAAAAAAGTATGAGTAAAAGAAAAAGTTAAAGATGTAAAGAAAGTGACAAAAGTCTTGCAAGTATTAGAGCTTAGGAAATAAAGAAGGCTGGGCGTAATAACCATACCTCGGATAAGTACAAAGGCAGGGTATAAGCCTAACCCTTAGAGAAGGTAAAATGTCATACATATCAAATTGCCATAAAAACTTGTAATGAAAGCATACATTGGGCTGCACATTCACTTAACCCTATAATGGTCTATAGTTACCTAGGCCTAACTGATCCTATATGAAAACTGCTAAACATGGGCGTGGCAATGAGCTAGAATAATCAAATAGTTCCACATTTTGGACAGTATGCCCATAATTAGCAAGAAGACCTACAACTACATTTCCCTCACGATACATATATTGGACCATTGCATATGCTGGTATTATGGAGAGGTAATGTCGAATGACATACTTTAGTTTCCATGGAGTTTTCCATGTTTTAAGTAGACATTGAACTAAATAGAAGGAGTCTGATTCAATTTTATAAGGCATTTGATTCCGTTCTTGACATATCTTGAGGCCTCTCATAAGGTGTAAGCTTTAGCATCTGCACTACTACCTGGCGCCAACTTAAGTGAAGAAGCCATAATGATGTGCCCATCATGATTTCTAAGTACTCTTCTTCTAGCATTATTTCCCATGATTCTTGAACCATCTGTATTCAATTTGTATTGCCCTGTTGGTGGAGGTTGCTACTTGACCTAATCTCCTTTTCATAATGGATTAGAAATAATAGGAATTTTTAACACACATAATGAGATTTGATCAAGAAAACGTACTTGAACCTTAACTTGTATGAGGACAAATAGTTGGAGCATCCAATGTGTGACATTTTTGTTAATTTTATATAATGGCATACCTTCTCCATCATGCTTGGCTGCATTCCTAGCTAGCCAAATTTCCCTCGCAATAACACCTCCCAAGATGGCAATAATAGCTTGTCTTTGATTATGCCACGAGGCCTCTAAATACCATGACAATACAAGATCAAAAATAGAGTTAAATCTAATTGGTACCTGAAGTATGTCTCCAAATGCCCTCCAAATTCATTGTACCAGTGTACTATGCATGAATAAATGATCCACAATTTCCTTTTGGGCCTTCTTATAGCAATAAAATTTAGAAGCCATATGTATTCCTTTTTTTTGCATCTTGCATTCCACTGGGATTCCATAATGAATAAGTTCCACATGAACAATCCTATCTTTAGAGGTACTACCTCGTTCCACAAAAATTTTTCCCAGACCACTATCTTTTTCTTCATTCTCTGATTGTGATATACTAAGGATGCTGAAAATTCCCCCGAGGCATTTAAATCACAAATAAGCCGATCCGGATCTTGACTCCATATAATCTTTTTTACCTGATGTTGTTACTCACTAGATAAACATTCTTTTACAAAGTTTTGGTTTTAGAGAGCTTCTTGAACAGTTATATCTTGATGTGGGCATTGGGGATATCAAAGAGGTTGTCCAAGCCAATTATCCTTCCAAAATAAACATTTACCCTCCCTAGTGATCCATTTACTATATTTGATAGCATAATCCACCCAAGGTAGAAGCATTTTCCATGTATGTGAATGTGTATTCTTCTTGCCTTTTCTTATTGCTTCCATGGGATGCCTATATTTTGATCTCATAATCAAAGCCCACAATAAGTGCCTCTGTATGTATCGTCATGCAAACTTTGTTTAAAAGGCTTGCATGCTCTGTTATAAATTATGAACTCCTAATCTTTCTTCCTCTAAAGATGTACATATACTATGCCATTTAACCTAATGACTACCATTGCCATCTTCATTGCTCCACATAAAATTAGCCATTATCCTATTAATCTTTTGTATGATTGTTTTTGGTACTTTGGTAATAGAAAGAGTATGAATTGGTATACAAGAAAGAACACTTTTTATTAGTGTCAGTTTGCCCCCTTGAGATAAGAATTTACATTTCCAATTCTGTACTCTATTAGCTATTGCCTCCACCATTCTGTCAAAATAATGGATTCGACTTCTACCTTTGAATAGTGGAATTCCTAAATACTTAATTGGCAAGTCCGCCAAAGAAAAGCCTATTATCTGTTTGATGAGATCTTTCCTAGTTAAATCCAACTTTTTTAATCCTATTACTCTTGTCTTTTCCACATTAACTTTTTATCCATCATATGCTTCATATTCCTTTATAAAGGTTATTATACTTTTTTGATTGTTGATTCCTTCCATAAAAAGGAACATGTCATTAGTATAGAGTAAATGTGATACACTTCCAAAATGATTATCTCCTTTGAACTTGCTAATGCTTGTTGTCCTATTCACAAGATAATTGAGCTTTCTACTAAATGCATCCTGGGCTAATATAAAAATTCTTAGGGAGAAAACCCCACTCTATGCAATCATACGCCTTTTCCATGTCTACCTTGATTATGATATTGACAATTTCCTTGCGGTCTAGTTCATTAACCATATCTTGTGCTATTGCTACACTCTCATGTATATCTCATTCTTATACAAATCCATATTGTTCCTTTGATATCACTAGGGGCAAAATTTGGACAAGTCTATCATTTAAAATCTTGGCAATAATCTTGTATGCGAAGTTACAAAGACTAATTGGCCATAACTTCTTAAAACTTTGAGAGTTTTTCTTCCTAGGAATTAAGAAAATTGTTATGGATGTTATACATTTTGGTACTGAATTGCCTCTAAAGAAATCCTACACCACTACCATAATGTCCTCCTTTATGACTTCTACACTTGCTCGATAAAATGTCCATTAAATCCATTTGGTCCAAGAGCACTATCTGAATCTAACCCTTTAATAGCCATTAGAATCTCCTCCCATTGTGGTTCCTTGCATAACTCATCATTTTGCTCTCTTGTAATCAGTTAAGGTATGTAACTTAGTAGATCACTTTGTATTCTTTCCTCCAAAGGGAACCTCAAAGGATCTATTAGAGATGTGTTATTGTCTTCAGTAAGAACTTTTGAGTAATAATCTACTGCAAGAGGGCCTAAAGTGTTTGGATTTGATGTGAAGTTGTCATCTGCCAATATGAAATTCCACTTAGCCTGTGAGTTCCTTTCTTTAATGCAAGCATGAAAATATGCTATGTTACGGTTTCCTTCTTTCAGCCATTTGACTCTTGCCCTATCCCTTAAGATACTTTCTTGATATGTTATTAGTTCACTTAGTTGTTCTTAAGCCTTTTTATATTCTATATGTCTATCTTTTGCCCATATCAATTATAATTCTTTGTCAAGTCTACACATCTTATCTTCCAACTCACATATTTGTTGCTTCCGTTGCTGCTGTGTTTGTTCGGTAAATTTTAAATGCAAGTGAACATGTCGAACAAGTAATATAATGATAAGAAAGATATCGTCCCACAGAGATTGGTGATTACTAGACCAACTAATTACTAACAGTGAATAACTCCTAGAATTTATCTAGCAAATCCAATGATAGATGGTAGATTAATTAACTAAATTTAAGAAAACTTAATAAAAGAAATATGTTAGAGCATATGACTTCACCATAATTACTAGGTATTAATATTGATTATTTATGCTTGCAAGAGAGATAATATCTATGTGATGGCGGAATTTCCTAATTTATTTACTATCCTATGTCTAGGTATAGCAAACCTACTTAGTTCATTAATTCACTATATCTCTATATGTGAATTGAAACAAACCAAATGCATTAGGATCTATGAACATTCCCAGTTTACACCGAAAGCCACACAAACAATATGGTATATGTCTATCCATATTTAATTTATGGTTGCATATTACAAGAAGCAACTCCATGCTATTTCCTGTCGGTCTCTAACATGCAAATCAAGTCATCTAAGTGGTAGCTAATCACCTAAAAGCATTAAACACAGTAATATGTAACTTCACATAAACAAAATATCTTGCAGAACATAATAATCATAAGATTCATACCATCATAATTAGGTTACATCGTAGCTCTAACAAAAATAAACTAAAACATAAAGAAATAATGAGGAAGAATAGTAATAAGAAATAAAGAAGGCATCTTGAATCCAAGAACAAGAAGTCTGTCACCCTTTTTGTCTTCTCTTCAAGAAAACCTTGAATTCTTGGCCTCTTTCTTGAGTTGTGCTCAATTTCCTCCTCCTCCTCTCTCTTTTGCCTCTTCTCTTCTCTTAAATAGGGTTTAGGTTTAGACCTATCTCCCCTTCTAGTAGAATTGGGTTTTAGAGATCTAAATCAATTGGGTTTTGAACTTCTAAATTAATTAGGATTTGAATTCCTAACATGACTGGGTTTTCTAAATAAATAGAAAACCCAATAACAATAGAAAATCTAATAACAATCATCCAAAGCCCAAGCCCATCTTGACTCTCTTGATCTTGATATTACGATTTTGCCACACAATAAGCATCAGGTTCTCCATGTTCATTCCTTTTCTCCTTGCCTCCTTGTGCTACATAAACAAGATAAATTTAGGTAAATAAAGAGGAATTCAAATATTTTCTCATAAGAATTGCATTGCTTATTGCCTAAAAAATAGGTCAAATAACTCTATAAAAATAGAGTTATCAGTGTTCCTCTACTCCAAGTATATATATGCAACTAACAAGAGATCATTACCCAAGATTCTCTACCCCAATAATGGCTCTAAGATTTTCTACCAACCAATACATTTATTTTCATTTATTATCATTTATCGTATCCATTAAAAATCGTGGATAAAATAAGGATATGGTTCTATTTTGTTACAAAGAATGAAATCTTAGCTCGAGAATATACATTATTTTTGTATGATATTATAGTAAGGCAGGTTGGCCTTGTAATAATGGCAATTCCTTTTCCTTTTCCTTTGTCTTTTTGCTTCTCTTTTATGTTTACATTTTCTCTTTTGTTCTAATTACTTTGTTTATATCAGAATTCTTATGTTCGCTAGCATGTAATTATGTTTTTCAACATGGTATCAAGAGAAATTTGATTAAAGGCTTGTTCCTAGACCTTTTCATCCTTTTTAAGCTAACCACAAAATTTAGGAAAAATTATTCTTGTGTTTTGTTGTCTCTTCTATTCATGTTTATGTTTCTACAACATTCTAGCAGCATTCTATAATGGTTTTTCTCAATCTCCTTAGATAGTTGCTAAACTTAAATATATTTCCTTCTCATAGCTTTTTTAGCCTTATTTCAGGAATTTATCTTTCTTTGCAACAAGTACAATACCTTTTAATCTTATTATTTCTTGTTCTTTAATTTGCTGATGCTCTTTTTGACCTCTTTACCTTGGCTGTTATTTGCTTTTCCTTCTATGCCAACCTTGTTTTTGGCAAACTCTCCTATTTTCATTTAGACCTTTTTACTTCCTCTCTTTTCCTTAGTTCAAGAAAACTTCAAGGCTATTTCTACCAATCAAGGCCTCTTTTGAATTCTTTCTTCTCCCCTGTTTGAGAAATTCCAAGGTTGATTATTAGGAAAAATCATTTTATTCCTTCTTAGTTCAGCCTAATTTATTTGAATTTTTATCTTTCTATCCCAAATATATTTCATACTATACCTTCTTATTTATGTAAGATGCTAATGTTGCCTTCTTCTTAAACATCAACAGTCTCTTTCTTTACCTTCTCTTTAGATATAGTAGAGTATCTAGTTCTCTTTTCCACCAAGTATGTCATGAAAGACTCCACACTCTCCTCCATTAGTGCCTTCATCTTTATCCACGTTTGCTCAACCTTGGCATTCCATACTACATCTAACTTTCTTTCAAACTAATATGTTACTGCACATAAGTTTGGAAAAGGATATTAGAGTTGAGAAAATAAAGAGACTATATACACATAGCTGAAAAAATTACTATCCAAAAGCCTCTATCACCAACCATATCTATCTATTAATAGCTTCAAGATTTTCTACCAACCAACACATTTATTGTCATTTATTATATTGGCTGAAACTTTTGTATAAAAGGAGGGTGTATTTCTATTTTGTAACAAAGAATGAAATTTTGACTTGAGAGTATATTTTGTTCTAATGTGATATTTTAGTAGGAGTTGGCCCTATGATAATAGCAATTCTCTTCCTTTTCTTTTCTCTTTCAGCTTTTCCTTTTATTTTTACATTTTCTTCTTTGTTCCTGCAATTTTGTTTAAGTTGAAATTCTTACATTCACTAGTATGTAATTATGTTTTTCAACAACAAGTATTACAAGCGCAATGTATTTTATATATAAAACACTAGTTTTATGGAGAATATTGAAGATTATATAATCCCCATGTACAAGGTATAGACTAATAAGAAATAAATATTGCCATATATTTATTAAAGATTACGTATTTAGTTGAACCCATTTATATTAAAGCACCACATATTCATTTCTTTTTTCAGTTATTAAGTATTCCTTTCGCGATTCTTCTTTTATATAAACATGAATCATGATTCTTTCTTGGCTTTAAATTATAATTCTTCTTTTGTATAAATATAAATCTACGTGTAATACCCACTATCAATTATAAAATATAACAAGTTTCTTTTTTTCACTCGTGACACCACTCTTCAAAACAGAAGATAATACCAGTCTCCACTGACACAAACCACAAAAAGTTGTAACACTTGGGTTGCTTTTTTGCTTTGGCCCACGATGTCAGGTCACAGAAGATAAATTAGGATTAAAGAAACAATAAATCATATTTCATGTAAAACGTGGCGTTCCATCTTTACCTTAAGATTGGTTTTTCAGGGAGCATGAGATGTGATCTTGTTTCCCTAAAGTATAAATTATTTCATATTTTGCGATAAAAAAGAGTCATCACGTTATAAAAATACTCATATAAAAATATTTTTTATATTTTTTTCATACTTTTTTTTTTCATTTTCTACAAATGAAGATAGATCGTTATTAGTAAATATTGAGTCCTTGAAGCATGAACTTTCTCGTAAAAGTTGTAACGTAAGATGTGACAAGAGGTTTATTTTCTTTTGGTTGATAAGCTTAGAAGAACAGACCAAAGGGCACTGTGAGAGAATCCACAAGTTTCTAAGGATATTTTTGTTGTGTAGGGGAATTGCTTGAGGAGTTTAATTATATCTACTTTTCTGCCGCTAGGGACCTGATTTGATGAATTGAAACTTTTAATCTGCATTTGGAACATGGCATAGGACATAATTATACCGTGGCTCCTTATGTCATTTGGTTGTCAAACACTCAACTTAAATTCAATTGGTGCTCCAAAACATTTTGAATCACAAAATCCAAAACCAAGTTGAATAGGAAATGAAATACATTCCATTCTACTTCTTTAACAAAACTAGAAATTAGTCATAAAACATATCTTATGACACATAAAGTTAAACTTAAGTTCTTAAGGATAATGTTGGATATAGATTAACCCAATAAAAGGGTTCGGATTGGGTTTATTTATTTTTCTTCAATAACCATAACCCTTCTTTAGAAATTTGTATTTGTTTTGCAATAATAAATTTTTCATAAAATATACTCTCATTTTTTGTGTTTTATATACCTAAAATTTTTCTCACTAAAGAAAAATTATTTCCATTTTCAGGGTATCAACACTAGAAAATCCAATCCCTCAAACTTCACGTCAAGTCAAATTAAATAGAACTTTAAACAGAAACAAAATAACTTTTAATGTGAGATTTGGAGACTTCCAACCTTTATTTTTGCGTACTCTTAGTTTAATTTTGGAAACTGTTGTAATACTAGGATATGCCCATGTGCTTTTGTATATTAATTTTCATTAATGCAACTTATATTAAAAACCAAAAAAAAAATAACTAGATTTTCCATGTCAATTCATGGCAAGAGTCTACCAACCACAGCACCTAACCAGTACACGTTCTTTTTAGGTTCTGTCGGGTTGGTGATGCGCCAGTGGGTTTGTGATGCGATGTTGACATCCAACAACCGCAAATCGAACCCAAGTCTTTTGGGACTTACGTAGTCGTTGAAAAATTTGGCCATAAATTTGGGGCTAGTTGAAAATGAGCGTCGCAGTACTTCGTGTGCAGATCTTGGATCTGAGCAGAGTGGAAGAGCGATGGCTTGCGGCTTTGATAACCCTCTTAGTGCAGAAGAGATTTACGGTTTGTGTGTGGAAGAATGTCAGGCAGATGTAGACTACCCTCGGTTGACGTCCTTCTTGGGACCTGACCACATCTTCTCACCGAGGAACTTGGGTCCTGCTGCCGTCGGTGAAAGCCGTTCAAGAGATGGAGGGAAGCAATTTATGAATAGCAAATCGGACTCACTGTTCAGCTACACAGATTATAAATTCTCGTGAGTGTTTTAATTTTAAAATCTTAATTTTTAATGTTTGCTATCTTCTGAGTCTGGATCAGGTTGGCGTTCTTAGACTCCCAAGCTTTCCGATGACCGTCAGCAACAGATAGAGTCCATGGAGATCAGATTAAGGATGCGAGCTCATGCAATAGTTATACATGTCTTCATCTTCCTTCTTCCTTGGGCGTAGTCAGTTTCTATTTGCCAACGTGGAGTGATACGTGGATGTTGTGGGCCTCCACGTGTGTTTTTTATGTTCTTTCTTGTAGTTATTGTCGTGGGCCGAAAGTCATAAATGAGAGTCCAGCCTGTCTTTTATTCTCTGTGCTGTACTTGATAAGCTGAATACGTTTTCAAGCCTATGGGCTTGAACCTTTTGATCTTGGGAAATCAGGAGGATAGGATTTTCTTTCCTTCAACTTAGCTTCGACTCCTCATATGACTTCTGATTTACTTTCGGCTGGAAAATCATTATTTGTTGAAAAATTGGCCAAATTATTTTCAAGTTATTGATATTCCAAGTTGTCGAAAGGAAAATTCAAAATATTTCTCCTATTGAACTGTTTTGTGAAGTAAATTTATAATCTATAGATTCATGGTAAGTTGATTTTTTTATTTGTAATATTAGTTTTGCCAAAAAGTATTGTAGAACGGCTGAAAATGATGAAAAAACCATTGACATAGTAGATAAGTCTCTTTTGACCCAATTAGGAACTGTTAACCCAACTCAACTATTTATCATGAGCCAACATTCGACTTGATGTGGCCTAATAGTGGTTCGATCCAGTCTTATCCACCTATTAGGTACTGCACGAGCATAACAGTGTTTTGATTTTTTTAGGGGGGCAGTTTTTGTGATAATTTGGAAGGTTTTTTGGGAAATTATTTGAAAGAATTTTTGGACAAAATCAGAAGGATAGTTTTTCTAATTTATTTGTAATCTTAAAGAAAGATTTAATATGGGATAATTTTCTCTTGTCAATTTAGTATGATTAGTGTTTGAAGAATACTTATTTCACCTCATTTCATCTTAATTTTGAGATATATTCAATTTGTAAGGGAGTATTAAGGACAAAAATCTCACCAAAAAAAATATTTAAATATAAAAAAATATCTTTTCAACTTAAAAGCTAGTTTCAATACATTCTAACATCCTTCTTGATCTAATGCCATAAGCTAACACTTTTTGCTTCATCCAATATATACTAAGAAGAAAGAACACTTACCAAAAAATGCTTACATGGAAAGGAAAAAGACCAAAAAGAAACAGTCAACTAACCATTTCAGAATGCTGCCAGAGTTAAAAAATTTGGGACGTTTCAAAGAATTTAAACTGGGTTTAAATAAAGAAAGAGAGAAAAGAAAGCATATTGCTCAATTAGTCCTGAATAATTAAAGAAAGAATGTCGACATAATTGGGAATGTGTACTATAACTTATAGCACTGGTTGTTAGAAACCCAAGCGATCAGAGGCCTAGCCTCCATGGAACTAGCATACAAAAATTTGCTCATCTAGTCCAAAAAGTTTTGCCAAAGAATCTCAATGCGTAAGGCCATCCCTTCCCTTGCTACTACATTCTTGTCAACCTATATATTTTAGAGTCCTGCCCTCAAGATTGTTGCTCGGGGTGCTTCTGTCACAACTTTTGCTCAGGGTGCTCCACTCAGTTCACTGGATTGCAATTTAAAGGAACTCTATAGTATGTTGAAAGGATTGTTAAGTGAAATAATTTAAAACTTTGCTACTTCCAGGATTAGTATGCCAATGTCATTCAAAATGATGGATGTTCTGTTTATCTTGGTCCCAAACTTGGGTCCTAGGAAGCAACCTACAATTTCTCTGTACAACTGAGAGTCTAAGTTTATCACCAACTCCTCTTGCTATTGAAATATTATGCTACGTCGCAAAATGTGACACACACCTTGAGTATCTCTGGTGTTAGTGGGATACTATGTTAAAGCTCAAGTGGACCTAAGAGTTACACATAAACAGAGGACAAAAGTACGAGACTTTTTATTTATATAAAGACAAACTCTTTACAAGGCCAATGAGAAATACACTTACCTTACTTTCTCTTTCCTTACTTTACACGTCTAACACCTCTCCTTTTTTGAAATTTTCTCTACACTTCCACACTTGGACGAACACTCTTTAAGACCTTTTTGGAGACACTTTTGGACACATTCTTTTTGTACACACTTACAGTGAGGTGGAGCCCCCCTTTTATAGAGTTCCTAATTGACCTCATAAGTCGGTGTCACAGGTTTATTGCTGGATATTTTGGGATGTAAGCCGTAGGGGTAAGTCAATGTATCGTAATGAAATGTTTGGCTTGTGATACTATTAGGTTTAGTTGTGAAGGGTCTGTAGTCTATTCGGTGGAACCCAAGGGTAAAGTAGTAACTTACGTGTATTTTGTAAGTGGTAGAAAAGGGAAGAGACCCGTGTAAGAAACTATTCTGGAATCCCTAATTTCATGTTCCTTCTTAGATGCATATTGAAGTGCTGTGTCCCCAAAGTAGATGCAGAGGTCCCATGTCCCTTTTGATGTGGATTGTTGTTGTTGTATGTGGCTTTTTTCTTTTGTAATCATTGGCAAGAGGGAGAATAAGAACAAGCTGGATAGAAGTTTAGATCAGCCGCTGTGGTTGCTTCACCCCTAAAGGCCATTTGCAGATTCTAGGTGTGACAACTTGGCATCAGAGCCAGCTATGGCTGATTTAGCCAAATTCCAAGCAGAGATAGAGAAGAAGATTGATGAAAAACTAGATCAACGTGAGAAGCATTTCCAAGCAATTTTGGATGAAAGGTTCAACAAAATGGAGAATCGCTTACAGACATCGATCTAGGATCTACACCAATTGATTCTTTCATGGAAGATAAAGGAACCAATAGGAGGATCTAGTTCGGGTTCTAAACTTAAAGGGTTCAAGAAAGAAGGTGATGAGGAAAAACAAATGAAGAAACCCGCAACATTGATCAAGACCAGAATCGATTTGTAGGGGGAGGTGAAGGTGTAAGTGGGTTAACGACGTTCAACTAGCAACAACGCTGGTCAAGAGATCGCTAGAATAGAGAGGATCCAGTGTGGCACAGGAATCGTGATCAGTTTTACAATGGGGGAGGTGGAAATAACCGAGAAACTCATATGGGTTTCCAAGACCGTGACCGCTGGTATTGGGATAGGCATTACCGTGAACAGTTTGAGGAAGGCAATGATGAGAATAGACAATTTGAAGGGGGAGGAAACGAAGTTCCTCATGGATATCCCAGACAAAATGGAGTGCGGTTTGATTTTCCACATTTCTCAGGAGGAATAGATCCACAAGGGTGGATTAATAAAGCAAATCAATTTTTTTGCTTGTATGGAATGCCAGAAATGGACAAAGTGGATATCGCAGCGTGGCACTTTGAAGAAGAGGCACAAATGTGTGTTGAGTGGCTGCAATGAAAGGCTAATGGGCGCCTGATTACTTGGCCCCAATTGACAGCAGAGTTGCTTCGACGTCATGGGCCATCAACATATAGACACAGCCTCCTCGACTTAATCAGATTACAGCAAACCAGTAATGTAAAGGACTATGAGGTGAGGTTCATGAAATTGCTCCTAGAACTCCATATTTACATGATGAACAAGAAGTTATATTTTTCTTAGCTAGGTTAAAAGATGGTCTTATGAAGGAAGTGTTGTCTCTAAAACCAATAGATTTACCATATGCTATAGGCTTAGCATACTTATGGGAAGATGACTATGTTATGAACAAAAAAGAGAGATTTGTTAACCAAAAAGGTTCAGGAAATGTAGCTGTAAGTGGGAATAAGAGTGAGGGCAACTTTGCTTATACTAAGAGACTAACCCCAAAGGAAATTTAGGAAAGAAAAGAAAAAGGATTGTGTTTTAATTATGATGAGAAATACATCGTTGGCCATCGCTGTAAAAAAAAGTTGTTTATATTGTTGGGAGAGGAAGAAAAGAGTGATGATGACGATAATGGAGCACCAGTAGTAGTGGAGGTTAATCAAGATGAGAAGGAGGAGACTCTCATAGTATCCTTAAATGCAATACAAGGTTCCACTACACCTCAAACTATGAGGGTAAAGGGGTCACTAGGAGGGGAGACAAATGAAATATGTGTGTTGATTGACTCGGGGAGCACACACAATTTTGTAAGTGTGTAGTTAGCTCAAAAATGGGGGCTAAAGATAGGAGAATGTAAGGATTTGGAGGTAGTGGTAGCAAACGGTGATAAGTTGAAAAGTGAAGGTCTATGTAAAGACTTAGTCTTAAGTCTACAAGGGGTGACAATGAAATTGGATTTCTATGTGTTGTCTATGCCAGGGACAGGATCTGCATTAGGAGCACAATGGCTTAAGACATTGGGTCTAATTTTATAGGATTTTGAGCTTATGCATATGGTTTTTAAGGTCCATGATAGGCTTGTAACTATACAAGGTATAAAGATGGGAGAGAGCAAGTTGGTGGATAAAAACAAGTATTGTAAAGAGTTGAGGCATGAGGACTTTGGGCTGTTGGTACAAGTATAGGCAGTGCAAAGAAGAGTTATTGAGAGACAGACTGATCCATGTTTGTCTAACAGCAAGCTAAACCTTTTAAAAATAGAAAAAGAAAACAAATGGGGTGAAGATTTAAAAGAGTTACTAGAAGGGTATAAATTTCTGTTTAAGGAACCAACGAAACTTTCCCCTGAAAGGGAGTTTAATCATAGAATTCCCCTCAAAGAAGGTAGCAACCCTATAGCTTCTAGACCATACAGATATCCCCATTTCCAAAAAGAGGAGTTAGAAAAGATGGTGAAACAGCTATTGGAGGCTAAAGTCATAAAACCCAGCATTAGTCCTTACTCATCCTAGGTGTTGTTTGTGAAGAAACAAGATGGTTCTTGGAGGCTTTGTGTGGATTACAGAGTGCTAAACAAGCAGACAATCAAGGATAAGTTCCCTATACCTACGGTAGAGGAGTTAATGGATGAGCTTTATGGGGCAAGATTCTTTACAAATTTGGACTTAAGATCTGGTTACCATTAGATCCGAATGCAGCATGAAGATGTCTACAAGACAGCGTTTCAAACTCACCAAGGCCATTACGAATACCTAGTGATGCCTTTCAGTTTATGCAATGCCCCCTCTACTTTCCAAGCCTTAATGAATTCAGTGTTTAAGGATTTCCTCAAAAGATTTGTGCTAGTCTTTTTTTTATGACATTTTAGTGTATAGTAAAGGTTGGTTGGAACACCTAAAACATGTTAAGGAGGTATTTGAGGTGCTACAGAAACATCAGCTATATGTAAAGTTCAGCAAGTGCTCATTTGGACAGAAGTCAGTAAAGTATTTGGGACACGTGATAAATTGTGAAGGGGTAGCAATGGATGAAGAAAAAGTTCAGGATATGGTAGATTGGCCACAACCTAAACAAGTGATAGGGTTAAGGGGTTTTCTTAGACTCATAGGCTATTATTGGCGGTTTATTGCCAATTATGGGAAAATTGTGGCACTGCTGATTAAGTTACTAAAAAAGAATAACTTTAAGTGGAATGCAAAGGCCGAACAAGCATTTGAAGGTCTAAAGAGAGCTATGGTATCAGCACCAGTCTTGGCACTCCCAAACTTTGAAAAGGAGTTCATTTTAAAGTGCAATGCCTCAGGGGAAGGCATTGGAGCAGTTCTCGCCCAAGAAGGGCATCCTATAGCGTTTTTCAGCCAAGCTTTGAAAGGAAAAAATGCATTACTCTTTACTTATGAGAAAGAATTATTGGTTGTGGTGTTGGCAGTGAATAAATGGAGGAGTTATTTGCTAGGAAGAAAGTTTATCGTGCGTACAGATCAGAGGAGTTTAAAGCACTTATGGGAGCAAAGAATCATTACTCCTGCTTAACAGAAGTGGCTAGTTGATAACTCTATTTTTATAGAGTTATTTTATCTATTTTAGGCAATAAATAACTTTAATAATTGTGATAAAACATTTGAACTCCTCTTTATTTACCTAAATTTATCTTGTTTATATAGTACAAGAAGACAAGGAGAAAAAGGATGAACATGGAGAACCTAATGCTTATTGTGTGGCAAAATCATAATATCAAAATCAAGAGAGTCAAGGTGGGCTTGGGCTTTGGATGATTGCTATTACATTTTTTATTGTTGTTGGGTTTTCTAAATAAATAGAAAACCCAGTCATGTTAGGAATTCAAATCTTAATTAATTTAGGAGTTCAAAACCTAATTGTTTTAGATCTCTAAAACCCAATTCTACTAGGATAAGAGATAGGTCTAAACCTAAACCCTATTTAAGAGAAGAGAGGAGGAAATTGAGCACAACTCAAGAGAGAGGTTGATAATTCAAGGTTTTCTTGAAGAGAAGACAAAAAGGGTGACAGACTTCTTGTTCTTGGATTCAAGATGCCTTCTTTATTTCCTATTACTATTCTTCCTCATTATTTCTTTATGTTTTAGTTTATTTTTGTTAGAGCTACGATGTAACCTAATTATGATGGTATGAATCTTATGATTATTATGTTCTGCAAGATATTTTGTTTATAGGAAGTTACATATTATTGTGTTTAATGCTTTTAAGTGATTAGCTACCACTTGAATGATCTGATTTGCATGTTTGAAACCAACAGGAGATGATATGCAGTTGCTTCTTGTAATTTGTAACCATAAATTAAATATGGATAGACATATACCATATTGTTTGTGTGGCTTTGTTTGGTGAAATTTAGATGCAAGTGAACATGTCGAACAAGTAATATAATGATGAGAAAAGTATCGTCCCACGAAGATTGGTGAATATTGAACTAATTAAGTACTAATGATGAATTAATCCTAAAATTTATCTAGCAAATCAAAATATTGTTGAAGATGAATTAAAATTTAAAATTTCTAAAACGAAAACTCAATACTAATTAAAATTGGATCCAAGTAAGAAAAATCAAGATGAGACACATGTTAGAGCTTCCAATTTCACCATAACTACTAGATATAAATTTCCATAGTTTATGCCTGCAAGAATGATATTATCTATGTGATGGCGGAATTTCCTAATTTATTTACTATCCTATGTCTAGGTATAGTAAACCTATTTAGTTCATTAATTCACTATATCTCTATATGTGAATTGAAACAAACCAAATGCATTAGGATCTGTGAATATTCCTGGTTTACAATAAATCTTTCGATCATCTTATTACTAAAAGCCACACAAATAACATGGTATATGTCTATCCACATTTAATTCATGGTTATATATTATAAGAAGCAATTGCATATTATTACCTTTCAGTCTCTAACATGCACATCAAATCATTCAAGTGGTGGTCAATCACTTAAAAGCATTAAGCATAATAATATATAACTCACATAAATAAACTATCTTGCAAAACATAAAAACTTATAGGATTCACATCATCATAGTTAGGCTACATCTTCGCTCTAACAAAAGAAGTTTAGAACATAATGAAATAATGAGGAAGAACAATAATAAAAAACAAAGAAGGCATCTTGAATCCAAGAACAAGAAGTCTGTCACCCTTTTTGTCTTCTCTTCAAGAAATCTTGAATTCTTGGCCTCTCTCTTGAGTTGAATCTTGAATTCTTGGCCTTTCTCTTGAGTTGTGCTTAATTTCCTCCTTGGTTTCAGTAGCACCTCCTTTTCTCTCTCTCTTCTCCTTCTCTTAAATAGGGTTAGATTTAGACCTACTCTTATCCTAGTAGAATGGGGTATTAGAAATCTAAAACAATTGGGTTTGAACTCTTAATTTAATTAGGTTTTGAACTCCTAATTTAATTAGGCTTTGAACTGCTAATATGATTAGGTTTTCTAATTATTTAGAAAACCCAATAACAATGAAATCTAATAACAATCATTGAAAGCCCAAGCCCATCTTGACTCTCTTGATCTTGATATTACGATTTTGCCACACAATAAGCATCAGGCTCTCCATGTTCATCCCTTTTCTCCTTGCCTCCTTGTGCTACATAAACAAGATAAATTTAGGTAAATAAAGAGGAGTTCAAATGTTTTCTCACAATTATTAAAGTTATTTATTGCCTAAAATAGGTAAAATAACTCTATAAAAATAGAGTTATCAGGCTTTTAGTGTAAATTGGGAATGTTCATAGATCCTAATGCATTTGATTTATTTCAATTCATATATAGAGATATAGTAAATTAATGAACTAAGTAGGTTTGCTATACCTAGACATAGGATAGTAAATAAATTAGGAAATTCCACCATCACATAAATATTATCTCTCTTATAAGCATAAATAATCAATATTAATACCTAGTAATTATGGTGAAATCATATGCTTTAACATATTTCTTTTATTAAGTTTTCTTATATTTAGTTAATTAATCTACCATCTATCATTGGATTTGTTAGATAAATTCTAGGAATTATTCACCGTTAGTAATTAGTTGATCTAGTAATCACCAATCTCTATGGGACGATATCTTTCTTATCATTATATTACTTGTTCGACATATTCACTTGCATTTAAAATCCACCGAACAAGTTTTTGGTGCCGTTGCCGGGGACATGATTGGAGATCATAGAGTTACAGAGGATGTTATCAGGTTAAGGCTATTTCCATTTTCTCTTAGAGATATAGCTAAAAGTTGGTTCTCTTATCTTTTTGCAGGATCAATTACTACATGGGATGATTTGGCTTAGAAATTTCTTGGTAAGTTCTTTCCTTTTGCAATATCTGCAAAAATGCATAACGACATTTTCACTTTTGAGCAGATAGATAATGAATCATTGTTTGAAGATTGGAAGAGATTCAAGGAACTTTTAAGGAGATGTCCACATCATGGACTACCCATATGGTTACAGGTATAAACTTTTTATGATAGGTGTAGTACAAATCTTCGTTTTGTAATTGATATAGCTGCAGGAGGGGACTTACATAGTAGAACACCAGAAGAGGCATTTAACTTCCTAGAGGAGATGACATTTGATAAATATCAATGGTCTATTGAGAGACTACCAATGCATCAAGCAAGTGGAGTCCATGAAGTAGATATCTTCACCATAATGTATGCATAATTAGAAGTGCTCAATGAGAAGATAGACAACCTAAATACTCCAATTATGAGGCAACAAAATAGAGAATGTGAATTTTGTGGTGGAGCATATGCGACCACTAAATGTCAAGTAGGTAACCCTTACGCTTAATATAATGAATATACTAATTTGTTGGGATTCTAAACAGGTCACAAAATGATCCTTACTCCAACACGTATAATCCGGGATAGCATAGCCATCAAACATTTTCATGGAGTAACCCAAATGAGATGAGATTACCACCAACATTTAAGCAAATAGAAGAGAAGAAGCCTAGTTTAGAGGACCTATTCGCCAAGATGACACAAGACAATGAAGCAAGATTCCAGAAACAAGAAGCTTCAATTAGAAATTTGGAGGTGCAAATAAGTCAATTGATCAATATGATCTCAAAGAAAGAGGAAGGTCCCTTGCCTAGTAATATGGAGAAAAGCCCTACAAATACTACAGAGGCAATAACCCTAACAAGTGGCAACCAAGTGAGAAAAGATGATGCTGCCAAAGCCATTTTCTATGAAACAAATAAGAATGTCAGCATAGAACCTGAGGAGACATCTAGGAGCAAGCTTGTTTTAGAAAATCCAATATCCTTTATACCTCCAGCTCCATCTCCCCTGAGATTCCAGCAACATGAAAGAGATAAGCAATTTTAGAATTCCTTGATATATCTTTAAAATTGCACATTAACACTCCTTTTGCAGATGCTCTAGTTTAATTGCTTAGTTATGCAGAACTTTTAAAAGAGATACTAGAGAACAAAAGGAAGCTGGAAATATATAAGACAGTAGTGTTGATTGCAGAATGCCCAACCATTATGCAACATAAGCTATCTTTGAAACGGTTGAAGTTTCATCCTCCTTAAGCAACAACATCCAGGATAGTTTGGCTGAAAACTATAAAGCAAGCGCTTCTTGGGAGGCAACCCAAGCATTTTCATTTTAGTCTTTTGCTGGAAGTTTTGTCACCACCATCTCCTCAAAGCTTTATGTGGATATGACCTACAATTAAGGGAGTTTTCTCATTCCTATTTCTTCTTTATGATCGCTTTCTTTTGTTTTTGCATTGAGTACAATGCTTCATTCAAGTTTGGGGGCAAGGAAAGAGCCTTTGTGCTAAATCTGATTGAAATTATTTTTTATGTCATGATTACATCCCTTGTTGTGAATTCTTGGTGATTCTTTGGAAGATAAGATTTTGTTCAAACTTGCAATTGTGGTATGAGTTAAGTGTGATTCTAATTATGTTGATCTACCTATTGAGCACTAAAAGTCCTTCATTTTTGAAATTGTGTGTATCTCTAGAAAACATTCATGTGAAGTATGTGATTTTCTTAAATCTCATATGGATCTTAGAATTTGTTTGATTTTCTCTTGAGGCGAAATCATAGGCTGCATCTAATTGAGAAAATGATTTAGGCCATTCTTTGGATCGTTTGAGCCTTTCAAGCCAACCTTATTTATTTATCACCAGTCATCCCATTGAGCCTTGATTCTTATCCATTTTTTTTAATGACACCCACGTATATATAGCCATAAGCCTTGAACAACTTATCTTATCATCCCACGTCCATGAACATGTTAACTTGTAGGATGGATGTTTGTTTGAGATGAATAACGGTTGAAAGGAAGATGGAGCATGGGAAGAAATTGATTGCAATGATTAAGTGGGGCATAGTATTTCATTTCTACCAAAAAAAAAAAAAAGAAAAGAAAAGAAAGGAAGTACAACATTTGCCCAAGAATAGAATCCTCTTATCATTCCTTATCATATTTAAGCCATTCAATGTTTTGAATTAGGCCATTAAGCATAGTAATTGAAATGATTGGCAAGAAAAGAGTGTAATGACTACATGTCTAGTACTTTTATTTGTTTTATTGATGCAAGCATGATTGTGGCTTTGTGAGTGTTAGAATCCAAGTGAAATCAAGCATTTTTAGATAGAAAATAATGAGGAAAGTGATGGTAGAAAGTGATAAGAGTTTTTGATGAGATCCTAGAAAGTAATGTGTTCATGGGTGAATTAAGCGTAAATGACTTTCATCTTACCCCTAGTCCAGCCTTACATTACAAGCTTATAAAAGTCCTATTGATTTTTGATTAGATGATTAGCTTACATTAGTGGAGAGAGGAATGAAAAGTAAACATATGAGGTTTGGTTAAAGATTTTGAGAGATTGCATATTAATGTGGATCTATTTGGAGTGCATATAGTTGAAAAGATAAGGACACACACACACACGCGGTCAACATAGTTAAGAGTCTATCTTATCTTATAAAACAATTGTGGTGTTTGGATGAAAGTTATATTTTTCTTTGAATTGTTGAGTTTGAGCAATTATGAGAAAATTTCATGAAGGGGTTTTGTCTAAAACATATGTTGTTTATTGCTTTTGCTCGAGGACTAGCAAAATGTTAAGTTTGGGGGTTTTGATAACTCTATTTTTATAGAGTTATTTTTTCTATTTTAGGCAATAAATAATTTTAATAATTGTGATAAAACATTTGAACTCCTCTTTATTTACCTAAATTTATCTTGTTTATGTAGCACAAGAAGACAAGGAGAAAAGGGATGAACATGGAGAACCAGATGCTTATTGTGTGGCAAAATCATAATATCAAGATCAAGAGAGTCAAGATAGGCTTGGGCTTTGGATAATTGTTATTAGATTTTTTGTTGTTGTTGGGTTTTCTATTTATTTAGAAAACCTAGTCATGTTAGGAATTCAAATCTCAATTAATTTAGGAGTTCAAAGCCTAATTGTTTTAGATCTCTAAAACCCAATTCTACTAGGATAAGAGATAGGTCTAAACCTAAACCCTATTTAAGAGAAGAGATGAGGAAATTGAGTACAACTCAAGAAAGAGGCCGAGAATTCAAGGTTTTCTTAAAGAGAAGACAAAAAGGATGACAGACTTCTTGTTCTTGGATTCAAAATGCCTTCTTTATTTCCTATTACTATTCTTCCTCATTATTTCTTTATGTTTTAGTTTACTTTTGTTAGAGCTACGATGTAACCTAATTATGATGGTATGAATCTTATGATTATTATGTTCTGCAAGATATTTTGTTTATGTGAAGTTACATATTACTGTGTTTAATGCTTTTAAGTGATTAGTTACTACTTGAATGATCTGATTTGCATGTTTGAGACTGACAGGAGATGATATGCAGTTGCTTCTTGTAATTTGTAACCATAAATTAAATATGGATAGACATATACCATATTGTTTGTGTGACTTTCAGTGTAAATTAGGAATGTTCATAGATCCTAATGCATTTGGTTTGTTTCAATTCATATATAGAGATATAGTGAATTAATGAACTAAGTAAGTTTGCTATACCTAGACATAGAATAGTAAATAAATTAGGAAATTCTACTATCACATAGATATTATCTCTTTTGCAAGCATAAATAATCAATGTTAATACCTAGTAATTATGGTGAAATCATATGCTCTAACATATTTCTTTTATTAAGTTTTCTTATATTTAGTTAATTAATCTACCATCTATCATTGGATTTGTTAGATAAATTCTAGGAATTATTCACCATTAGTAATTAGTTGGTCTAGTAATCACCAATCTCTGTGGGATGATATCTTTCTTATCATTATATTACTTGTTCGAATATTCACTTACATTTAAAATCCACCGAATACTAGTAAAGCTAATGGGGTATGACTTTACTATAGAGTACAAGCCTGGAAAAGAAAATAAAGCTGCAGATGCACTCTTGCACAAAGAAGAGGTAGATATGGTAGAAAAGGAATCTGAAGTGAAGACTATAGAAGGGACAGTACCAGCAGTTTCTACTCTTGTTCCCTTGTGGGTGGAGCCGATCAAAGATGAGGTCAAAGAAAGTCCAAAAATGCAAGTAGTAGTAGAACGAATTCAGGAAGGAAAATTAGGGAAGGCTTGGAGAATAAGAAGCAGGATAGTCTTCTACAAAGACAAAATTTATTTGGGGCCCTCCTCTAACCTTGCGAGGTCTCTGGTAGAAGAAATACATGCGACATCTCATGAAGGGGTGCACAAAACTCTTCAGTGAACGAGGTCAGTTTTTTTTTTTTTTAAGAAAATGAGAAAGATAGTGCAAGATGTAGTCCAACAATGTGTTACTTGCCAAAGGAATAAAGGGTTGAACACACTACCATTAGGACTTCTACAACCTCTTCCAATCCCTAAGGAAGTTTGGACGGAGATATCCATGGATTTCGTAGAAGGACTCCCGAGTTCAAAGGGAAAAAGATGTGTGCTAGTTGTAGTGGATAGGCTATCTAAAATGGCCCATTTCATCCCCATTAACCACCCCTACACAGCCTCATCTGTGGCAGAAGTCTTCTTTTAGAATATATACAAGTTATATGGGATGCCACAAAAGATTGTATCAGATCGAGACCCGGTCTTCATTAGTTTATTTTGGAGAGAGTTGTTTAACCTCTATGGTACACGTCTTAACTACTCAAGTGCTTATCATCCACAGTCTGATGGACAATCTGAGGCGGTTAATAAAGTACTAGAGATGCATTTAAGATGTTTCACAGGAGACCAGCCTCGGAATTGGATAAAATGGTTACCTTGGGCAGAATTGTGCTACAACACAGGGGTTCATGGTTCTTCAGGGAAAAGCCTTTATGAGATAGTGTATGGCAAGCTGCCACCCACCTTGTTAGACTATGTCCCTAGAGCTACATTTGTGGAGGCTGCAGAGAAAGAGTTATTGGAGCGGGATAGAATGCTCAAGTTACTGAGACAAAAGCTTGCTGAGTCGCAGAGTCGTATAAAAAGGGTGTATGATAAAAGGAGAACAAATCGTGAGCTTCAAGTGGGGGATATGGTGTTCCTCAAATTACAACCCTATAAGCAACTCTCAATAGGGATGAAGCATAATCAGAAGCATAATCAGAAACTTAGACCCTGCTATTATGGTCCATTTGAAATCTTGGAAATGATAGGAACTCTTGCATATAAGCTAAAGCTCCCTAGTGATTCTAAGATACATCCGGTATTTCATGTGTCGCTGCTAAAAAAATGTCTTGGTGAAGGAATACAGGTGCAACAAGAACTACCCCAGTATGTGGAACCTGAAGGTTCATTAGCTCTAATTCACCAAGATGTTATAGATAACCGCATTCATAAGAAAGAAGCTCAAGTGTTGGTTTTGTGGAAAGGATTGACAGTAGTAGAGGCAACATGGGTGTCTCGCGAGGAATTCAGCATGCGATACCCAGAATTTGACCTTGTGGGCAAGGTCTCGCATTAAGGGAAGGGGAATTGTCACAAGTTTATTGCTGGATATTTGGGGATGTAAGCCATAGGGGTAAGTCAATGTATTGTAATGAAATGTTTGGCTTGTGATACTGTTGGCTTTAGTTGTGAAGGGTTCGTATTTTATTCGGTGGAACCTAAGGGTAAAGTAGTAACTTATGTGTATTTTGTAAGTGGTAGAAAAGGGAAGAGACCCGTGTAAGAGACTATTTTGGAATCCCTAATTTCATGTTCCTTCTTAGATGCATATTGCGATGTTGTGTCCCCAAAGTAGATGCAGAGGACCCATGTCCCTTTTGATGTGGATTGCTGTTGTTGTCTGTGGCTTTTTTCTTTTGTAATCATTGGTAGGAGGAAGAACAAGAGCAAGCCAGATAGAAGTTTAGATTAGTCGCTGCAGTTGCTTCACCCCTAAAGGCCATTTGCAGATTCTGGGCGTGACAGTCGGTTTCACCAATTTTTTATATTTCCTCCAGCTTTTTAGACAATTCCATGGATAGCAGATTTTTTCTCTCTTTCGAGCCATTCTCTAGAGAGTTCTTTCTTGTGGGGCCCATAGTAGCGTTGCTTCTCTTCATACTATTGGTCATAAGAAGTGAATTTGGTGGCAGGGATCGACAAAGTGCAAGTAGGAGCGGAGGATCTAGTTGGTTTTTAGACTGGAATGGAGGCAATGAAGGCATTGTTGGTGGCCATAGAATTGGTGGAGGCGTGAGCGGAGTGGAATCTAATACCAAATTAGATCTTGAAATCAGAAACTACCCAAACCAAAGGAAAGATAGCCGGAAATGTGTCTGTGAAAAACAAATGAAATTAATCCTAGGCAGTATATATAGAATCCTAGGCTACAGTACGTGAAAGGAAACTAAATCTGTACAGTTAAGTTGTCGAAGGAGGTTGATTAAAGTACAGTGATGGTAGGTGTAAGCGAAATCTTCGTGAACAAGAAAAGGTGAGTGGAGCCAGTGAATTGATCGAAAAGGAAAAGGGATTCAAATGATAGATTATGAAAGGAATTTAAAGCTTGTCCTACTTTCCCTCTTTGATCTGCTGAGAGTTGCCAACAATAGGTGAGGATGGTGACTCACGACAAAGATGAAGCTCGCGACGTCTCGTTGCTGTAGGGTTGACATGGCATGCCTTCTAAAATGGTGCACCTGTGTGGGTCTTTGAGATGACGTGGCGTGACAGACCTTGTTTGATGTGGCATCTATTGACATGATGGATAGACAGAATAGAATGGGAAAGACGATGTTGGAATAAGGCACTCACGACAACACATCCTTGGAGCAGCTGAGTTTTATGGTACAGAACGTAGACCAAAGTAGTTATAAATACATTTTCCTAGTTCTAGCTTTTGGAAAGCATTAACGTGGATAGAGCTCTGAAATTGAAGCCTTATTTGCTGAGGCTTGGACAGAGTTGTCCTTAGATATCTCATTAGACTCGAAAAGCCTAAGACTCTACTCCTATCTCAATCAGGATGCTCCTAAGTTAATGTTAGTGTGCAAAAAGAATGCAGGCTGCGATGGTACAAGAAGAGTGGTGGAATAGCTACTAAGCATAAAAACCACTAAAGTCATAGTTGGTCTGTTAGCTGCATTTTCTTGAACACATAGTAATGCAATGTGGATGCATCTCATAATTGTGTTTGCTGATGATAGCCTCATTGTAGGATCGACTGTGTTTGAGGCAGTACCCGCTCTCTAGTTTTTCCATGCCTACAATATGCAATTACAATATTACTAAGATAATCTCAATGGACATTGGACGTTAGTTCTTTATGCTTAGTGGTCCCACAAATATGGTCCAAGTAAAAGTAAGCGAATATAGTGCTACTTACATAGCCTAGAAGATCCTCCATATTTGGAAGCAGTTGTTCTTTTGCCTGCTTACTATTTCCAATAGCAATTCTCCAAAGCTACAAATATCAGATTTCATAGAAAATTAACCATGCATTGCATACTCAGGCACCATATATCCACTACATGTTGACATTAATAACAACTTAATTTTATAATTTTAGAAACTTGTAAATCTTGTGTTTGATTTTAAATTATTTTTGGTGCAATTAAAACAAAAATTTTATTATCACAAATACTTACAAAGTTCCAACAATTCGATTTGTATTTTCTTGAGTTTGATCCAACAAAAAGAATTTTGCCATGCCAAAATCTAAAATTTTTGGGTTCATTTTTACATTTAAAAAAATGTCACTAGCTTTCAAATTATGATGAATAATGCAAAGTTGAGAATCTTCATGAAGATAAAGAACTCTTTTTGCAATTTCTTCTATAACCTTGTAACGACTTTCCCAATCCAAAAGTGTACACTTAGTTGAATCTATAGTTCCAATCAAGTTAATAATTTAATTAGAGAAAAGATATTAAGAAGTAATATATCCATGGAAACTAAGGTAAAAAGAAACTACAAACATACCAAAAACAAAATGATGGAGACTTGCATTTGGCACAAATTCATATACTAAAAGCCTCTCATTTCCTTCCAAGCAAAATCCATGGAGCCTACTAGATTACGATTTTGTAGCTTAGCCACTAGTAAGACTTCATTCTTAAATTCTAAATCTCCTTGTCTAGAATTTCTTGACAATCTCTTGACAGCTATAACTTGTCCATTAGAGAGCTTTCCCTATTTATCATATAATAAAGTACAAATAAGCAGCTAAGATTTTGAAAATTATTAAGATTTGGCATATATGTGTCACCTTTTGATATAGAACTATGTCAATTACCTTGCAAACAGCACCAAATCCACCTTGTCCAAGCTTATTTTATTCAAAAAATTCATTTGTGGCAATTCTAATAGTGTCAAAGTCAAATTGCAAGGATTCCACGCTTTTAATTTCATGAGTGGCTCCATGTAAGAAATAATAGCATTAGATAGATGAATCAATTGGTCTTATAATTATTTAAGAAAAATGAATTTATTACTTGTATACAACAACAATAGTCTTTTTAATCAAACAATTAAAACATTGAATTTCGAGTCCCAAATTACAAAGTAATGCTTATTAATGCAATAATTTTTGTTTTACTATTAGAAGTCAATTCTAAATAGAACTTAGATAAGTCTTACTCCTGTGATGCTAAACATTGTCTTATGAAACTGTTTCCCAAACTATGTCACCTAATGTGCCAAAAGATGCTGGAAAGGTTGTACCATCCAAAGCGGCAAAATGTTTTTCGCCTGTTAGTTTTGGATGCCTATGCATCGCTATGTTTGCGTTGCCTGAATAAATGGTGTCTTCTGTGGTGTTCTTGAGGCCTATTTTTAAGAAATAAGTGAAAAAGCAAAACTTTTACTTACTTTCAACTTTCTTTGTTGGCCTCCTTGCTCTAAAATATGCAAAGATGGAGATGAATAGTACCGCAAAAGCAACGATTGACATAGTTATAATAATGACAGTCTTGGATGTGTTGCTCTTGTTCTTTGCAAAACCATAAATCTATTCTCATAAGAAAACTTTGAGGTTTGAATTCTGAAGAAGCAATTAAGATAACTTAAGACATGTCTAGCATAAACAAGGACTGATGAATGAGAAAATCAAAAGGTCAATCAGATTCTTATGAGTGGATAAAATAGGCTAATTACATCCTATGACCACATACTTCCTCAGATTGCAAGAATAATCGATTGTTACCTTCGGTTGTATCAGTGTTGGCTGATGATGCAGGAGGAGATATTGGTGGTGCTGGCGGAGATGACAGCGGCAACACAACAACTATGGAGTCATATAAGAGGTATTCCTCAAACTTGATATTACAACTAGGTATAAGGACTCTCCGACCTATCTTCCTATCATAGCATACAAGAATATATTCCAACAAGGTATGTAAGCAATTGCTGCAATTTTCATTAGATAAATCAGGTATGCACTATAAGAAAACTTTCAGTTTCAAAGAAACAAAAACAACTTTAATTGGATTTGCATAGTTAGATCTTAAACACGAAATTAAATAAATAATAATATGTAAATAGTGAATAAACATTACTGTTCTTTTGATCCATTCTTTCTGTATCAAAGACCCACAAGTGTGGAAAGATCTTCTAGCTTGAGTGCTTATTTTCTATTCTCATACGAAAAGCATTGGCTCAATAAAAGAACCTAAGGGATTACAGCTTTGCAAGAATGAAAATCTTGTAACCCTAATGCTATATAGTATGCTTAAATATTATAAGCTAGAAGATAGAACTTAAACCTAATCTTACATGCTACCAAGCAAGCCCACTTATTACAATCCTTTCTAGCAAGCCACAGCCCACACTAGCCAATCCATATTTTAAAACCTATGTATCACTTTATTAGACGAAATATTAATATAGCTCACCTTTTGGTAAACCTAATAAAATTAGTTTAACATGCATAGCACAAGTGCGTATATTGTTTTAAAGGATGGTCCAGTTGCATTATTTGCTGCAAACTTACGAAGAGAACCACCTGCAGCAGTTTGACTGATTAGGCTTTCGAACAAAGTCCTAAGGTCTTGATTGAAGTAAGTTACATCAGCGGCTGATACGTTGTTCGAGTTAGACAGATGGAAAGATGGTTTGAGATCCTCGACGTGAAAAATGGAGCGATTTGAGTAGCTTATAATGCAGTTCCAATCCCCACCAATTGCTCCTTCTGATTGGGACAGAGTCGTTTGACAAGAGATGTAGCGTTTTCTAGGCAGCTACAGAAAACATCTCGCTTAATATCTGCTCTACAAAGTCCAATCGCATATACCGCGACGGAGTTTTGGTCATAAGAGGAATTGTAGAAGCCGTAGTCGATTTTAGTGTTGGCGTATAAAGAGGGGAGAACGTGATTGAGGTTCGCCTCATAGGCACTGTTAGCAGTTTAGTTACCCTTATCATCACAAACACAATAAGTGAAGCGCAGCTGCTCGAGTGCTTGAACAGTGAATATGAAAATGGCTGAGAGGGGGAGAACCAATGCAGAGGAAACCATTGCCTGCATGTTCGATGAAATGCTATGTTTCTGGAATCCGAAGATTATATAATAGGCTTTAACGGAGAAGGTTAAAGAGTGCGTCGACTTCCTATATTTGTGATTCCATGATGATGAACCCATGTGCGGAAGTTTGATTTATTCTTCTTTCTGCGGTGCTCAAGCCTTATCTTCTAGACTTGATATTCTTCTCATATCGTGCGCTGAATACTAATCTGTTCATTAGTACTGGCAGGCTGACAGCGACAACAGTGGTAGAGGACAGCCACGGTGCCTAAACGTGATCTTCCTGCAAAGTCCGTGGACTAGGTAGTCCGTTGAAGGGAAAAACGCGTACCATGTAATAGCGATGCCAGTGACTTTCGAGACACTAGCCAGAATACTTCCTTCCGACACAAGTCCTGTTTAGGAATGTTGTCTCTGAAGTTCTGTTAGGATTCTATTGCCCTAGATCTTTGTTCAGTCAAACGCGTTGCTTGCTCAATCTCTTTAGTTTCAAAATTAGTTGTAGCTTTGATGAGGGCAAACTCCTATGGGGATTTAGCTCCTTTGGATGTTTCATGTATTCATTGAACATATATGCTGAATTAAACTTGTAACCAATATAACCATAGGAAGATAACAATATAGTGTTATAATTATGATTACATACAGATATCTTATGATAATATAACTACTGTCATTAATATGTTGAAGAAATTACAACATTCACATTGTACTTTTACTCCTGTTCAGTGATGAAATACTTTCATGACCCTCCTTGCTTTTCAATATTGGCACATCCTTCCGGTGTAGAAAGTTATATGAATTTGTTATAAGTCAGTTGCAAAAATAACATTCTAAAAAAAATTATTGATAAACAAGAAATAAGTTAGGCATGAAAACCTAACAAAATATAACTAGGAATTTAATCCAATTTCTAAAGAGTTTGGAAGACATGAAATCAAGTAACTTGTCTTAGAGATTCATGATTAAAGCATTGTTTACAAGAAATGATGATCAAACTCATAATTGATTAGTTTAAGTTTAATTTTTAGATACGTTTTAGTGTAGACCAACCGTTGAGCTAAATAGAAAGAGAAAACTGAAGGCTTAGCATTTGTCCCTACTCTACCTTGTACGTATTCTTTTAAATGCCATTTATTCCTTGGCAATCTAATATTGTAATCATTGGCATAGTGAGTACTTTATGAGAAGATTAAGTGGACAGTTGTATACTTCAGTATCCCTTCATTGACCTAAATGAAATGGACCTAGAGAAGAATTTGTTCAATACTCAAGTCTCAGTTGAGTTAGTTTTTAACTTGGATCACTCTAATGAGAGAACTTTTGAAAAGAAAAATAGGGGGAAATTGAGGAACCATGGGAATGCTTGTGTATAGGAGAGTTTGGAATAAATTGAATGAGGAGAAAAGGACTAGGAGGCTCCTTTATATAGGTGTTAGCATTTTCTTGAGAATTAAATATAATATCGATCACAAATTTAAAGTACATCAATAAATGCATAAACATTATGTATAATTGGAATTGGGTTTATTGAATCGGGACACTTGTATTTCCAAACCATAGATACTATCATTAAGACTGACATTTTAACCATGAATATTAGATCATAACAATCATTTTTATTGAATATCAGAATTGTTACACTTTCAAATAGATAAATAATGTTTCTCCTATCAAGGAGGTCAGTTATATTCTTGCAAATTCAAATGCAATGGAATATAAAAGGAAAGTTACAATGGACACCACCCAAGTGGACAACCTAACAACAAGAAAACTAGGTGGGTTAGACTCATGTTTGCCAACTTAGTCCATCGGCTTGTACTATTAGTCTAGAACATAGAGGCTTTCACGTGCGTTGAATAGTAACCTAATATCTAGAATGTAGTTGATTAAGAAAGGAATGGTACCTGCAAATGTAACAGTGGACCAAAAGGTGGCTTCCCGGTCTTCACGGGCTAGACGCACATACTCAATTGTTTAATAGGTGTTCTATTCAATAGCTTGTGCGTTATATATTCTAACAAAGAAAAGTCAAAGAGTTCATCTGTCAATGTTGCCGTGATTGGCAAGCTCACATTTTCATATATGACAAATGTAATGCCAAAAAGAAAAGAAACACAACCCAAGGAATGGGGCACTTTACAAGTATTAACATGCACTAATACACATTTAAGTGTTAACAAAGCTCGGATTTTATCTCTAGAGATGTTTTCACAGCCCATGATAGTTCGATGCATTGGATGTTGAAACCTCTTCCCTATGTGCGAGAATCAAAACGGCTTTGGATTAACATGACAAATGGTGGCTAGAAAGGAGAGGTAGTGGGGAAGGGGGCGGAAAAAACCATCTCCTGTTGCATAAAATGGACCTTATGTGAACTAAATCAATAGCAAGTATATAAATCAATGTTGCTTTGCTAGTTAGCTTAATAGTGAATTAGTAGAAACTCTAATTGTGAGATTTAAAATTTAATGCTCCATGTGTGTAAGTTAAGTGCATGTGTTGTAATACTTAAAAAAAAAAGATACAATTAAACCATTGAAACCTCATTTGTTGATGCTTGGAATGATCAATTTGATGGTACGTGTGATTCCTAATTGTTGTGCATAAAATATCTAGGTCATGAGGGCACTGATAAAGTGATAGAGTGACTACCAAGCAAGTGAACGATTGAAATCATTGTCGGTCTATTTGCTGTATTAGCTTGAATGCTTAGCAATACGATGTAAATGCATTAGATTACTTCCGTTGTTGAATTGGCTCTCAATGTGGGTTTGATAAGAATTGAAGGTGTTCTTTCTCTCCAGCTTATCCAAGAATGCAAGACAATTACATGGAAAACTTAATATCAAGAAACAAATGTTGCTTATTTACAATTGTGTGTGCATTGACATTAATAAAAAAAAATTATGGGCTAAAATAAGATCTAAAGATAATTTTACATGCATAGCTAATAAGATTTTCTATATTCTTAGGTCGTATTGTATCACATTTGGAGAAAAAGAAATAGAAGAAGATTTAGTGATACAAGTCTAGATAACTCAACCATTATTGCTAAAATCAAGAAGGATGTAAGAGAGAATATTTCATCTACTAGAGGAGTTAAGCCTACAAATTATAATAAATTCTTACAAGAGCTTTGAAATTTGTCAAGTGCAATATTTGAGCTTAAATGATAATGTTTTGTAATTGAATAATCTTGTAAATTTTTACGATGATATATAACTTAACCTTTCACCAAAAAAAAAAAAAGATTTTCTATATTCTTTGCCATATAGAAATTCCCATTCTTTTGCCAAGATATCATCTTTGGTATTAGTAGTACACCAAAAATATAGACATTAGATTGTATTGAGAAATGCTACGCATTGCATATCCTAGACCCATATATCTTCTGCATAGGTGCACCAATGATAAATTATTATTGGAAAGGAAATTAATCTTTTAATTTCTTTTTCATAAATTCTTTCAATTCTTTCTAAATTATAGGAAAGAGTGATATGATTTCATCTTCTAACAAAATGACATATAAATAATAATATAAATCATGCATTGTTGTAATCAATTTTGCACAAATTCATTCAAACAATTACTAATCTCATATGATACTTTTTGTATCTCCATGAGTTTGATCCAATATGAACAATCTTGTCATGCCAAATCTGCTATTTTTGGGATTCACTCTAGGTTTAATAAAATATTGCTAGTTCTAATATCACGATGACTAAAATGATATTGTGAATCTTCATAAAAGTAAAAAGGCCGAGAGCAATGCCTAATATGATTTTGTAATGGCTCCTCCAATTTAGAAGCAAGTGTTTAATAGGATTTGCATAATTCATTCAAATGTATGGAGGTACTTAGCAAATGTGTATTAAACTATATTCATACAATCTAAAATACGATACTATGAAATTTGAAGAAATAGTATGACAATACCATATAGGAAGAGATTGAGGCGTGAATAATCATAAGCTCATAAATAAGAAGCCTTTTATTTCCTTCTAAAGAAAAACCTAAAGCTGTAATTAAGGTACGACACTGAATGGTAGCTGTCAGCGAGACATTATTCTTAAATTCTTGATCTCCTTTTCCAAGACTGCTTGAACCTTTTGACAGCTATTAATTAACCTGAAAGCCTACCCTGAAGATATGCATAATAAAGAAGTATTTTATCGATTGTAGCTTGTTATAATAGAAAAAAATGATATTATACTACATAATATTTCCAAATTACCTTCTCTAGGACCAAATCCACCTTGACAAGCTTATTAGTGTTATAAAAAATCTCTGTTGCAACTTTGATTGTGTCAAATTTGATTTCTAGTGCTTCAATGTCAGTAATTCTATTCACTGTTTCACATGAGGAATAAGATTGTGGATATGAATTAGCTACATAAGCGAATTTTGCTTAAAGAAGTTGCATACAACATTCATATATGAATCCTTTACTAGTGTTTACTTAATTCCACTATACTATTAAAAAGATAGCAACCCTGTGCAGTTCTAGACTACTTTTCGTTTTAGCGATAGCGAATGCAACACGTGAAAGGATTTTTATTAATTGAAAGGTAAATATTCTTGGAATTGAAATGTACTTTATTTATCTCTTTGAGTTATATATATTTTAAAGTTTTATCATAGTACTTATATATATTTTTTTTATAACTAACTACCATGTAAAGTAGACTAAACTTAAGTCTATATATACAAGAATAGTAATAACGAAATTAATACAGTTAAATTTGCTCTTTTCCATTTTTTTTTTAATCACATCTCCTGAAAGTTTCTCATTTTGTGTGCAGAAATGCATAAATCCAAATATCCTCTGCATAAGCCTATTGTACTCTAGAAAGGAAATACAAAGAACGGACTCACAACAAGGGGCTTGTGAGAAAATAACGGCGGAGGTCCAAATATTAACAGATTCAATAAGAAACACAGGACCTTTCATACGTAAGAACGGGCTCTCATCAATGAGCTAGTGAGCAAGTAACAATGGAGGTCTAAACATTACATATTCAATAAGGAACATGGGGGCTTTTCACACATAGGACGCCCCTCAGCTTGGTTATCCTGAATACTAAAATGAGAATTTTTGGCGTAGGATGAATGAAACAGTCTTGGCGAGTAAAGACGATGTGACAAAAAGTCTTGTAAATCTTTATTTAAAAAATGACTTATCAATTTTTGAAGTAAAAATAAATTTTTAATATGATATCAGAATTTAAATTAGAAAAGTAACACCTCTATGTACAAACCTTGCTATCCATATTAATTGTAAGATGACATATTGAGAATGATGTGGCAAAAAATTTTACATTACTTGAGTCTCACTTAAAATATATATACGGAAGAATAACTCCCTTAATTTTAAGGAGAAATAAACTTTGATATAAATCTTTTTGATGTTCTGTTTATCTTGGTCTCAAACTTGGTTCCGAAGAAGCAACCTTCAGTTTCTCCATCCAAAAAAGAATCTAAGTTGATCACTTGTTTCTCTTGATATTGAAATATTATGGCTACGTGACTTCGAGATTGCAAGTCCATCACAAAATATCAGGCACATAGAATCAGTGGAGCCGTGAGCCGAAGCAGAATTTGATACCAAATTACACGATGTGGCGTTTAATACAAGCTATGGACGGACACAATTTATGAAGGTCAAATCCTTTTTTGGTGAAAGGTCAAATTATATATCACTTGTAAAAAAATTTACAAGATTGTTAAATTACAAAATATCATCATCTAAGCTCAAATATTGCACTTGATAAATTCCAAAGCTCTTGTAAAAATTTATTACAATTTGTAAGCTTGACTCCTTTGGTAGATGAAATCTTCCCTCTCACATCCTTCTTGATTTTAGCAATAATGGTTGAGTTATTTAGACTTGTATCACTGAATCTTCTTCTATTCCTTTCGCTCTAAATGTGATACAAGACAGCCTTGAAAGATATACTAAGTAAAGTTGCTGCAAAGCTCTTCCTCTTAACAGTCTTGATCATCCAACATATTTCAGCGCTCTAGTGTTCAATTCTTCTAGTTAATCCATTCATACCTAACAAAGCCTTCCAGATGTAGTTTGTGAACATGCACTTAAAAAATAAATGTTCCTATGATTCTTCTTCTTGTTGGCAGAGGTTGCATTGTAGATCCACTGAACTATTCCATTTAGCCACCCCATCTGCTGTGGATAGTTTGTCTTTCAAAGTGATCCAGCAGATAAAATTATGCTTTGGTACTCCTTCTTTCCAGACAAGTGTTGCCCATTCAGAATCTTCTCTGTTCTCTCTTAGTGCTACATAACTTTTGGCAATATTGTATTCTAAGTCCGTCACTAGTTGTGTGAGTTCACTCCTTACTTGTAAAATATTCCTAAAACTCCAAGCTAGTGATCCTTTCAACTCAACTTCTAATACATTCCTTTCCTTCAAATTTTCTGTTATCATTCATTTAACCCATAAAGAGTTTGAGTTGGGGTGAATAAGAGACCATAAGAGTTTTCCAATTGCCGCCTTATTCCAAGTATGAATGTTTATCAATCCCAGTCCTCCAAAAATTTTAGGCCAACAAACTTCTTTCCATGCCACTTTCGCTACACATCGTCCATTAGATTTACCTGTCCAAAGGAAAGTTCTAATCCTTTTTTCAATTTCATAAAGAGTCTGTTTTGGCAATAGAAAAATTTACATCCAATATGTTTGCAATGAGAACAAAACACTTTTTCCTAGCTACAGTCTCCCCCTATAACTAATATGCTTAGACTCCCAACCTTTAATTCTCCTTAATATCTTTTCTGTCAGGATAGTACAATCTAGGGTGGAGAGTCTTTTAGTAATCAATGGAACTCCTAAGTATTTTATGGGAAGTTGGCCTTCTTGGATAGGTATATGATCAAGTATTAGAGCCTTTTCCTGTTCATACAAGCTTGAAAAGAAAATTTGACACTTTTTTGAATGCATCTTCAGACCTGTTATATCTTCAAACTCTTGCATAGCATCTAGTAAATACAATATAGACTCAATATCTCCATGAGCAAACAAAAAGAGATCATCAGCAAAGCATAGATGAGTGATCTTTTTTTTTTTTTTTGATGAATATGTGAGTTTTTTCATCGAAGAATAAAAATAATACATTGGCTTAGGGGCATACCCCAGCATTACAATTCATCTAGGAAAAGATAGAATTTGGAATTCTCCAACTATGACTCAACAAAACATTTGCTTGGGAGAGTTTAATGTTTCTAAATAAGGAAGCTCTTCCACGGACTACTCTCCTGATTTTTGCTAACAACATTGGAATATCAATAGACTTATTCTGAAAACGTCTGCGATTACGTTCTAGCCATATACAATAAAGACAACCTAAAAAAGAAAGCTTGAGAAGCTTTGCGGCTAAATCCTTTCCCTTAGTTGCTTTAATCATCCATTGCAATTCAGATTCCCAATCGAAAATGACCTTACGAATGCCTTGTTGAGTTAGAATACTTCTCCAAACCTGGTTAGTCCAAGTGCACTGAAAGAACAAGTGAGATCTATTTTCATATAAAGAGCCACAAAAGTCACAATGCAAATCAATTGAGGGAAGCCAACGAGAAACCACTGCAGCCATAGGTAGTTTGTCTCTACATATGAGCCAACCAATGAAGTTATGTTTGCTGATTCCTTCTGACCATATCAAATTATACCATTCAACCTCAGAGCTCACTTGACGTAATTCCTTGTACGTTTCCTTACAGCAATAAGAAGGTTTGGATAGTGTAGAGGTTAAAGTTTGTCGTAACTTTAGAATACCTCTCCAACTCCATGCCATATTTCCTTTGATGTCAATATCCATAATTGTATTTCCCCTGCATTTAGTACTATGAATCCACTTGCTCCATAAGGATGAATTAGGGCAATTTATGAGTTTCCAGAGAGATCGCCCCAACAAAACTTTATTCCATACTTTAAGGTTTAGTAGTCCAAGACCTCCTTCCTTTTTTGGTGAACAAACAACTTGCCAAGCAACCTTATGAGTTTTATGATCTTCAGAGTGGCCTGCCCAAAGAAAATGCCTTATCTTCTTCTCAATCTCATAAATGGTTTGTTTTGGGAGAAGGAACATTTGCATCCAAAAGGTACAGATAGAAGTGAGAACTGTTTTAGCCAATTGTAGTCTTCCTGCATAGCTTAAGAGTTTCATTCCCCATCCATCTATTCTTGCCATGATTTTCTCTGTCAAAACTTTACAATCCGTGTAGGTAAGCCTTCTTGTAATAAGAGGAACACCAAGGTATCTAATAGGGAGACTTCCTTCGGAAAAGGGGGTATGGTCTAGTATCAAAAATTTTTCTTGTTCAGTAATCCCTGAAAAAAATATCTGACTTTTGCTAGGATTATATTGCAAACCTGTGAGTGTTGCAAATTCCTCCAACGCTTCAATGAGACATAATATTGAATTTACATCCCCATGTGCAAATAGAAATAAATCATCTGTAAAACAAAGGTGAGTAATTTTCTCTTCCTTGCATCTCCAATGATATTTGAAAGTAGAGGTGGAAACTTTTTCAATAATTATCCTATTAAGGATCTCCATGACGAGCACAAACAAATAAGGGGATAAAGGATCACCCTGCCTTAACCCATTAGTGCCCTCAAAATAACCTACATGCTCACCATTGAAATTCACAGAGAATCTAGTAGTAGTGATGCATTGGCTAACCAATTTAAGTAAAGTTTGAAGAGTGTGAATAGCTTGGAGAACCCCCAATATAGCATCCCATTTAACCATGTCATAAGCTTTCATAAGATCAATCTTAATGGCAACACGCTTTCCTTTATCTCCTTTATGGTAATTATGAAGCAATTCTTGACAGAGCATAATATTTTCAGAGATTTGCCGACCCCTGATAAAAGCAGTTTGGTTTTGGCTAATCACTTCAGGAAGAATAAGACTTATCCTCTCAGCAAGTAGTTTTGAGATCACTTTATATAACACATTGCAGCAGGCAATTGGCCTAAAATCCTTCATACAACTTGGGTTAGGGGTTTTAGGTACTAAGCAAAGCAAAGTAGCATTGATAGCTTTCAGTAATTTCTTGGATGAGAAAAAATCAAGCACCACTTCTTCATATCATGTCTGATAATTGGCCAAGCTTTCTTGTAAAAAAGACTATTGTATCCATCAGGGCCAGGAGCTTTGAAATCATGAAAACCCCAAAGAACTCTCTCCACATCAGAGCGTTCAATAGCAGGTAAATTCAACATTTCATTCACATTCTCATGAAATAAGGAAGAGTACCTGCCAGTGAAAAGGTTAGTTGAACGAGAACTTCCAAGTACATTCATAGATGAGTGATCTTCTCTTTAGCACATTTCCAGTGAAACTTAAACCTTCCAGAAGATACTTTCTTTTGTATAATTCTATTAAGAATCTCCATCACAATAACAAAGAGAAAATGAGAGAAAGGGTCTCCTTGTCTAAGTCCCTTTGCCCCCTTAAAAAAACCTGTATGAGAGCCATTGATGTTCACAGAATATCCAACAGTAGTGATACAGCTTTCAATCAGCAATCTAAATTTGTTTGGGAACTTTAAAACTTTCAGAGTATTTAAGATTGCATTCCAGTCTATTGAATCATAAGTTTTCATAATATCAACCTTAATTGCCACCCTTATCCTATGAATATCTTTGTGATAATTATGGACTAACTCTTGACATAATAAAATATTTTCTTTAATATTCCTTCTTGGCACAAAAGCTATTTGACAAGGATGTATGAAATGAGGCAAAGCTACACTTAATCTTTCTACCACAATTTTAGATATGATCTTGTACAACACATTGCAATAGGAGATTGGTCTAAAATCTTTCATATTAGTGGCATTAATTTTCTTAGGGATCAAGGAGATTACTGTTGAATTTATGCTTCGCAGTAGTTGTCTCCTCTAAAAGAAAGCTATAACTACATCTTCTATGTCACTCCCTATAATACTTCAAGCTTTCTTGAAGAAGAAGCTATTATATCCATCAAGACCTGGAGCTTTGTAATCACCAAAAGTATTAAGGACCTTTTGTATATCTTCTCTTTGAACATCTGCTATAAGGCTTCTCTTTGTCTCTTCTGGGATTTCCGTGGGAAATAACTCTCTTAATTTTGTTTCTGATGGTTGAAGTTGGTTTGCCCTCCCTAACAAGTTTTGATAGTAACTTAGAATTTTGTTCTTTATCATTTCAGGATCTTCAGTAAGTTGCCCATCATCTATTTCCAGCTTGACAATGTGGTTTTTTGCTCTCCTCTTCATCATGCTTCTAAAAAAGACTTTACTGTTACAATCTCCCTCTTTCAGCCAAGTATTCCTTGATTTTTGCTTCAGAAGTATTTCTTCATGTTTGCTATGTATTAGTAACTTTTCTAACCATTCCTTTTCTTCATTATGCAATTGGGTATTTGAAGGGTCATCAAAAAGCTTTCCTTGTGCTATTTGTAGCTACTTCCTTACTACCTCTATTTTCCTTGGTAATTCTCCAAATTCCTCTCTATTTAGCTTTCTCAATTCTTTTTTCATTTCCTTCAACTTTATCATTATTCTGTACATTATAGTGCCCTCAACCCTTTGTTGCCAAATATTCTTCACTATTGTCATAAATTGAGGGTTGTTTGGCCAGAAGTTAAAAAATCTAAAGGCACTTTTTTGTCTTGGTCTATTATTTCCCATTTTGATAGTGCAAGGACTATGATCTGACAATCCAGGAGTACTAAATTCAATGGAGAAATCCATATTACTTTGCAACCATTTAGGGTTTACCAAACATCTATCTAATTTACTACCTTTGAACCTTATTCCTTTACCTTTGTTCGTCCATGATAGAACAGGTCCTACAAAGTTTGGTTCTATAAGTTCTGCATCACTTACGAACTTGTTGAAATCTTTTATTCTATGAAGGCCAAATCCTATTCCTTCTTCAGTTGCACGGAGGATGTATTGTCGTGAGTTGTAAGTCATGAGTGCTTTACCCTATAATAACTTCTTTCCCTTTTCATTTTTTCACTTCTGAATTTTATCGTACGGAATCATAGACAAAAGTAGTAAGAAATACAAATCTTAGTTGTAGCTTTTGTAAAGCATTACTGTGGATAGAGCTCTGTAATTGAAACCTCATTTGTTGAGGCTTGGACAGAGTTGTCTTTAGATCTCTCATCAGTCTGAAAGCCCAACACTCTGCTCCCTCGTGGGTTAGGATGCTCTTGAGTTAATGTGCATGAAGAATGTAGGCTGCGATGGTACAAGAAGAGTGGTGGAATAGCTATTAAGCATAAGAACCACTGAAGCCATAGTTGGCCTGTTAGTTGCATTTTCTTGAACACATAGGAATGCAACATGGATGCATCTCATAACTTCGTTCATTGATGATAGCCTTATTGTTGGATCAACTATACTTGAAGCAGTCCCCTCTCTCCAATTTTTCCATGCCTACAATATGCAATCACATTATTACTAAGATAATCTCTTTGGAGATTGGACATTAGTTCTTTAAGTTTAGTGGTCCCACAAATATGGTACAAAGAAATGTAGGCAAGTATAGTAGTACTTACATAGCCTAGAAGATCCTCCACATTCTCTCCATTGTGGAAGTAATTGTTTTTTTCGCCCGCTTACTATCTCTAGTAGTAATACTCCAAAGCTAAAGACATCAGATTTTATAGAGAATTATCCATGCATTCCATACTCAGGCACCATATATCCACTGCATGTTGACATTAATAACAACTTAATTTTATAAACTTTTAAATCTTACTTTGGATGTTAAATTTTTTTTTGTGCAATTTAAACAAAAATTTTATTCTCACAAATACTTAAAAAGTTCCAACAATTTGACTTGTATTTTCTTGAGTTTGATCCAACAAAAACAATTTCACCATGCCAAAATCTGAAATTTTTGGGTCCATTTATGCATCTAAAAGAATGTTACTAGCCTTTAAATCATGATGAATGATATGAAGTCGAGAATCTTCATGAAGATAAAGAACTCCTTTTGCAATTCCTCCTATAATCTTGTAACGAGTCTCCCAATCCAAAAGTGTATGCTTAGTTGGATCTATAGTTTTAATCAAGCAATAATTTAGTTAGACAAAAGACATGGGGAAGTAATATATCTATGGAAACTAAGGTGAAAAGAAACTACAAACATACCAAAAAGAAAATGATCGAGACTTGCATTTGGCACAAATTCATATACTAAAAGCCTCTCATTTCCTTCCAAGCAAAATCCATGGAGCCTAACTAGATTATGATTTTGTAGCTTAGCCACTAGTAAGACTTCATTCTTAAATTCTAAATCTCCTTGTCTAGAATTTGTTGACAATCTCTTGACAGCTATAACTTGTCCATTAGAGAGCTTTCCCTATTTATCATATAATAAAGTAAATATAAGCACTAAGATTTTAGAATTTGGTATCTTTCCATAGTGAATTATGTCAATTACCTTGTAAACAACACCAAATCCACCTTGTCCAAGCTTATTCTCTTCAGAAAAGTCATTTGTGGCAATTCTAGTAGTATTAAAGTCAAATTGCAAGGATTCCACACTTTTATTTTCATGAGTAGCTTCACGTAAGAAATAACAAAATTAGATAGATGAATCAATTAGACTCATAATTATTTAAGAATAATGAATTTATTACTTGTATACAGCAACAATTGTCTTTTCAATCCAAACAATTAAAATATTGAATTTTGAATGCAAAATTAAAAAGTAATGCTTATTGATGCAGTAATGTTTTCTCTTTTTTTGCCATTAGAGGTCATTTTACAATAGAATATAGAAACTCTTACATCTGTGATGCTAAACCTTGTCTTATGAAACTGTTTCCCAAACTATATCACCTAATTTGCCAAAAGATGCTGGAAAAGTAGTAATCTTCAAAGAAGCAAAAATGGTTTTTGCCTATTAGCTATGGATGCATATGCATCGCTAAGTATGTGTCGCTTGAATAAATGGTGTCTTCTGTGATATTCTTGAGGCCTATTTTTTATGTAATAAATAACAAAGCTAAACTTTCACTTACCTTCAACTTTCTTTGTAGGTCTATTTGCTCTGAAATATATAAGGATGGAGATAAATACCACAAAAGCAATGATTGGCACAGTTACAATGATGACAGTCTTGGATGTGTTGCTCTTGTTCTCTGCAAAACCATAAATCTATTCTTGTAAGCAAATTCTGAGGTCTGATTTCTTGAGAAGCAATTAAGATAACTTAAGACATATTTGGCATAAACAAGGAGTGATAAATGAAAAAATCAAAAGGTCAATCAGATTGTTATGAGTGGATAAAATAGGCTAATTACATCCTATGACTATAATTTCTCAGATTACAAGAATAATCAATTTGTACCTTTGGTTGTACTGGTGTTGGTGGATGGTGTAGGAGGAGATGTTGGCGGTGCTGGCGGCGATGTAACAACTGTGGAGCTATAGAAGAGGTATTCCTCAAAGATGATATTGCAACTGGGCATAATGACTCTCCCACCAATCCTCCCATTGCAGCATCCAGGAATATCTTCCAACGCGGTACGTAAGCAACTGCTGCAATCTTGATTAGATAAATCAGGTGTGCACTGCACAAGTGCATATATTGTTTTAAAGGATGGTCCAGTTGCATTGTTTGCTGCAAACTTACGAAGAAAACCACCTGCAGCAGCTTGACTCATTAGACTCTCCAGCAAAGTCCTAAGGTCTTGACTGAACTGAGCTACATCAGCGGTTGATAAGTTGTTCAAGTTCGACATAGAGAAAAAAGGCGAGAGCTCCTCGACGCCAAAAATGGAGCGATTTGAGTACCTTAGCATGCAGTTGTCATGCCATCCAATTGCCTCCTTCTGATTGGGACAGAACTGTTTGAGAAGAGACGTAGCATTTTCGAGGCAACTACGACAAATATCTGGCTTAACATCTCCTCTACAAAGTCCAATCGCATATACCTCGTCAGAGTTTTGACCATAAGAGGAATTGTAGAAGCCGTAGTTGATCTCCATGTTAGCGTACAAAGAGGGTAGAAGGTGATTGAGGTTCTCCTCATAGGTACTGTTAGCGGTGTAGTTGCCCATGTCGTTTGAATAAACATGATAAAGGAAGTTCGGCTGCGCGACTGCTTGAGCAGTGAATAGGAAAATGGCTGAGAGGAAGAGAACCACTCCGGAGGAAACCATTACCTGTATGTCCAATGAAATGCTATGATCACGGAATTGGAAGGTTATATTGGCTTTTAATGAGAAGATTAAATAGTGGATTCTCTAATGATGACCTATGTGTGCGCAAAAGTTTGATTCATTCTTCATTCTGCTTTATTCATACCTATGTTCACGGCATTGGAAGATTATATAGGATTTTAATGAGAAGATTAAATAGTGGATTCTCTGATGATGACCTATGTGTGCACGAGAGTTTGATTCATTCTTCATTCCGCTTTATTCATACCTAATCTTTTTAGGCTCGTTGTTGTTTTGACTAGAGCCATATCTTGCGTTGAATAATAATGGGACCAATGATAGTGGCGGGTTGACAGAGACGACAGTGGTAGAGGGCAAGCCACGGGGCCTCAACGTAATCTTCCTGCAAAGTTCGTGCACTAGTTGGCCTTTTGACGTGGCATACGAGTACGCAGGCAGCGACGCCAGTGCTTTGTCGGGCACCGCCAAGAAACTTCCTAACGACAAGTTTCAAAAGTACGCAACATGTCATTAATGCGAGGGATAAAAATATTTGTTAAAGTCTTGTGATTTACAATTGTCAAACTTGCTTCGCCGAAAGAACTCCAATACTTGATGAGATTAACAAAATCAATGAGAAGTTTGGACAGTTAGTAAATTATCCAGCGTTGAAGAAAACTCCAGGATTCCTTCTTGCATGACATTGCAACTAACCTCTTAAAGTAATCAAACACTTTATAATATAAACATACGATGTTCAACACGCCAGTGGATTTTGACAAACTGGACGCGGGACGGAAGTTGTTGTGTTGGGGAACGCTGTGTCTCAAGTCTGGCTAGGATTCTATTGCCCTAGATCTTTGTTGAGTCAAACGCGTACAAGCAGACTTTTATTTGTTGGTCATTAAAAAGTTACATGCTAATTTCCATTTTTGTGCGCAAGATTGAAACATTCTCCGTAAAAAGTACACGTATTTACCTCGTAAACAGCACAAAATCCACCTTGCTCATGTTGAAGAAAAGGGGCCGCTGCAGCTAGATGAAGGACCATCAAGGTGCATCCATTGATTGTACAATCTTGTATTGACTTTCTTGCACATAGTGGGGCTAGAGGGTGAAGCCCGTAATGCCTCCTTCATGATTGTCTGAATATCTGGAAGATTTGAGATGTCAGGTTCTTCAACTATTATGTTCTTTCCCGCAACTTCATCAATCTCTTTCTTTGCTTTCTCAAGCACCTTGGGTGGTTTATGATCTCTGCTAATGCCCATTCAACTGAAGCAGTTGACGTATCTATTGAAGTAGTGAAGAAATCCTAGTACAGTGATGGAAACATTGTTAACTACATTTGAAACAACAACATAGCAAAAGGCTAAGCAAATTTATTAGTTAACACAAGTAGCCAGTTCTCTATTTGTTTGTCTTATGGTGGTGAAGAAAACACTTTAACTTTTTGGTTGCTTAAATCAAATCAATAATGACAAGATAAGAGAAATTCTCTCTCTCTCTCTCTCTCTCTCTCACACACACACACACACACACCCAAACCTTAACGAAAATATCCTTTCCTACTAAAAGAACTCTAACACCCACCCCCTTACAGTGGCCCTCACCATTGACCACTGCCTTTAACTCGTTTGGGCGATAGGCCACCAAAGCTATCTGAGATTCCTTTTGCAAGTAATGTCCCCTACATAAATAGATTATACCAAGTCTTATCTTTTTATGCTTACCAATTAAGCAAAATCTTCCTCCTTTTCATCACCTCTACCAATTCTACTTATTCCATTCTCTTCAAACGAACCTGCAATATATTACGGAGAACCAAAATTTTGCATACTTCCTTTTGAATACCAACAAGCGTAGAATTTCATTGACTAACACTTATAGCAAACTTTGTATTTAGTTGTCCCTCTATAGAATCCTTTAAGCATCATGTCAACTCTTCTTTGAGCTTAAACCATTCTATCACAGTTTGATTAATGGATCCTCAAAATATTCGGATTCATTTTTTTTCCAATGAGAATCTCATCATGGCTTTGTCACATGAATCACGAGTTTTTGAAAACCATTGTTTCCTTCTTTACAAATGGTCAAGGGTGCTAAACAAGAGCAACCAATCTAAATACGTAGTTATTTGACTTTGATTATTAGGTTTGCCTTTACCCCTTAGAAAATTTCATCTTTACAAGAATATGTGTAGAGATGGATATTTCTAATCCTTTGTCAAATAAGATTCACCTTAATGCTTTTAAGAAGGATAATAAGTGACAAAAAATTGTTTATGAGATGAATATTGGCTTTTATAATTATTGCCATATCCAAGGACATGACTAGTCTATTTATGGAAAGAAATTATGTAGATATGAAAAATCCAAGGCCTAGCATTTAGGTGATGGGAAAGGAAAACAAACTCAGGTAGCTAAGAAATCCAAGGTGTGATAAAAAAAGGGAAACACAAAAGAGTTAGAAGCAATTGTAACCATTACATGGAAAGTTAATCCCATTATGTCTAATGATAAGGTTGTCATATCCTCCAACTTAAAGCAGATTGATGAGAATGTTGTTTATGTGGATGAAGATGAAGATAAAGTAATTTTTGATGAATTGTATCAAGTGGGTTGGGTTGAAGAAATAGGAATTAAGGAAAAATATGAAGAACATAATTCATCAAAAGGAATTGCAATGAAAAATGATTATGATCACAATTTATCAAAAGGAATTGAGATGGAAAATGGTTATGAGAAACTCAAAGTGGACCTAGAATGTTCTAGTGTATAAGCAATACAGAAAGAAGAGTAATAAATAAAATTGTTAGGTATGTTGATGCAAGATCTGAAGCAAAGTCTAACTTCAAACTCTAAACATACGATGTGGTATTTCTTGCACAAGATGTTTTTTATAGAATCTAATTAATGGAAAAAAAAAATATAAGTTGAAGGTTGATCAATTTTAAGTTAGGAGCTCCTCTATTACTTTAACTAAGTTAGAAGAGAATAATCAAGCTAATCTCATCTAGTTGACCAATTGGCATATAATAGGTGCATAATAATTGATAACTCTATTTTTAAAGAGTTATTTTACCTATTTTAGGCAATAAATAACTTTAATAATTGTGTGAAAACATTTAAATTCCTCTTTATTTACCTAAATTTATCTTGTTTATGTGGCATAAGGAGACATGAAAAAAAAGGATGAACATGGAGAACATGATGCTTATTATGTGGCAAAATCATAATATCAAGATCAAGAGAGTCAAGATGGGCTTGAGCTTTGGATGATTGTTATTAGATTTTCTATTGTTGTTGGGTTTTCTAAATAAATAGGAAACCCAGTCATGTTAGGAATTCAGATCCCAATTAATTTAGAAGTTCAAAACTCAATTGTTTTAGGTATCCAAAACTGACTTCTACTAGGATAAGGTTTAAACCCAAAACTCTATTTAAAAGAAGAGAATAAGCGAAAAAGAGAGGGAGGAGGAAATTAAGCACAACTCAAGAGAAAGGCCAAGAATTCAAGATTTTCTTGAAAACAAGACAAAAAAGGTGATAGACTTCTTGTTCTTGGATTCAAGATGCCTTCTTTATTTTCTATTATTGTTCTTTTCCATTATTTCCTTATGCTTTAGTTTACTTTTGTTAGAGCTACAATGTAACTAATTATAATGGTATAAATCTTATGATTGTTATGTTTTAGAAGATATTTTGTTTATATGAAGTTGCATATTATTATGTTTAATGCTTTTAAGTAATTAGCTACTACTTAAATGATTTAATTTGCATATTTGAGACCGATAGGAGATGATATGTAGTTGCTTCTTGTAATGTGTAACCATAAAAGAAATATGGATAAACATATATCAGATTGTTTGTGTGGCTCTCGATGTAAACTGGAAATGTTCATAAATCTTAACGCATTTGGTTTGTTTCAATTCACATATAGAGATATAGTGAATTAATGAACTAAGTAGGCTTGTTATACTTAAACATAGGATAGTAAATAAACTAGGAAATTCTACCATCACATAGATATTATCCCTCTTACAAGCATAAATAATCAATATTAGTACCTAGTAGTTATGATGAAATCGGATGCTCTAACATATTTCTTGTATTTAGTTTTTTTAAATTTAGTTAGTTAATCTATCATTAATCATTTGGATTTGTTAGATAAATTCTAGAAGTTATTCACCGTTAGTAATTAGTTGGTCTAGTAATCATCAATCTTTATGAGACGATATCTTTCTTATCATTTTATTACTTTGTTCGACATGTTTACTTGCATTTAGAATTTCACTGAACAATAATCAATGATCAGTAAGAAATTCCCATAGTTGAACATTGACTTGAGATTATTTTATCCTTTTCATTTGTATTTGACTCGCTAAGAGTCCTCACAAGACAACAAACTATGAGAGAGCTAAGATGGACTTAGGGTTGCAATCTATAAAGGTAGAAGAGAAAAAACTCCTAGCTAGCAAGACAAAAAGAAAAAAGAACAAAAAGAAAATATTAGGAAAGGAAGGAACATTTAACAGGTTGAGAAGGATAAACAAAGTAAGGATTGCCTTATTAAGGAGATTTATGATATCTCTAACTGTCTTAAGGTGACAAATGGACGCCTTTAGCCTAAAGTGAAAAGGAAACTAATAACTAGCACCGTTAAGGATGACAATTATCATGTTTAGGCTAGAGTAGAGCCCTTTAACGAGGGAATGGTGACCAAAAAGACTAGAGGCTAGTGCTCCACCAACACTAAATTCACGAAGTTTTAGGTTCCAAAGTATGACTCTGATGAATCATTATCATATTTCTCAAATCGTACACCCAATTTTGATTTGGATTATTCTCCATTGTCTTCACTTGGATGAGAAACTAATTACAGATTTGAATGTATTTGAACATATCTTAAGGAGTTTCCTTCTCCCCACCCCCCCTTCATCTTTCTCCTCCTCTTATTAAGGGCATATAATGTTGGATTTGGCTTATACCTCCTCCTCCTCCTCCTCCTCCTCTTCCTCTTATTAAGAGCATATAATGTTAGATTTAGCTTATACTTGCCTTTAATCTCAACAAAGTCTAGCCCAACCTTTATTAATAAAATAAGTCAAGGTAGTGCCCTATTTATTAAAATAGTAATAATAATAATAATAATAGAAATAAAATCAATAAATTGTTGTTTTTGTTTTAATGAATTGTACATAATACATTCTTTAATTTTATTTTTCATATTTTTCTAAAATAAAAAAAATTGAACTTTTCAAAATCGACAACCTTTCTAATAAATTATTTAACTATTGCATAACTAGTTGTAAAACCACTTACAACATGCATGCATGAATAGTTACATGCATTATTCATACTAAAATAATGGACTTAATGTGATTTTTTGTTATTCTAATCTCCAAATCTTTATCCTTTAAAGCATTAAGAAGCATAAATGGAAAATCCTTAACATCATGGGCTCTTCCAGTTGTTTCCCTTTTCAACTTCATTTTTTTTCTTCACTATTTGTGATAAGCTTTTCTAGCAACACATCATTCCACTAGTGTATTACTTAAAATCTCTTCTTAAATCCTTACAAGGCTCAGCTTCTAGAGAACCATATGTAATTTGATATGTTAAACTTGCCTAAAATCTTTAGCACCTCTTGGACCAAAGTCCTAGCCTTTTTTGCTTGCCTATCCATCCCTAAAAACCTAATACTCAACATCATCTAAGAGAAAATGTTGTTTGTAAGCTTTAATAGTTCTTCAATGACGTTAAACTCTTCAACTTGTCTCAACCTTGGGCTAGGCATTGAAGAAACTAGTGTAGTTCTTTGGTTTGCATGGGAAGGAATTCATTAATATTTGGAGTGCCTAAGAGATAGGCTATGCTAAACTTTTTGTAACTTCCAATAAGGTCCATAAGGTGCAAAAGCATAAGAAGAGTTGTAGGTGATGTGAAGAACAATGGTGAACTATTGTTTGAAAAGAAATGTGAGCTTACGAGCTTTAAAAAACTCTTTTGCAGGCACAACATCATGGATAGCACCAAGTTAGAGGTAAAATAAAGGACTATAGTGAGAGGATAGTTAATGGAAGGAGCAATGAAAGAGAGGGATGACCAGTTTGAGGTGGCTAATGGGTAAGGCTAATGGGTTGGAAGAATGTGTTGGCAAAGTAACATTTTTTTATTTTGGTTTTTAATGTAATTTTGCATTAATAGAAATTAATATACAAACGCACAGGGGCATTCCCCAGTATTACATCAATTTTCAAAAGTAAATTAAGAGTAAGAAAAAATAGAGGTTAGGAGCCTTTAAATCTCACTCAAAAATACATTACCTTGTGAGAGTTTGATATTATGAAGCAGAGAAGCTCTCCTTCGGACAATTTTCCTTACTTTAGCCAACAAGATTGGAATGTCAACTAATTTATTTTGAAATCTTCTTTTATTCCTTTCTGCCCAAATGCAATAAATACAAGCTAGAAAAGATATTTTAAGAAGTTTTGCAGCTAGATCTTTACCTTTAGATGCTTTAATCATCCAACTTAATTCTTCATTCCATCCTCCGATGTGCTGTCGAATTCCATTTTGAGCAAGGATATTTCTCCAAAGCAACATTGTGTAAGGGCATTCAAAAAACAGATGACTCTTGTTTTCTACTTGAACCTGACAAAATTCACAGTATTGGTTAATTGTAAGAAGCCACTGTATCATTCTCTCTGCTATAGAAAGTCGATCATGGCAGGCTAGCCATCCAATAAAGTTATGCTTGCAAATCCCGCCAGTCCAAATTAGATCATACCAATCTACTTTTTCATTTATAGGTTGCAGGTCTTGATAGGTAGTTTTGCAGCAATAGGCAGAGTTGGAGAGACCTGAGGTGAGCATGGGCCGTAACTTGAGAAGACCTCTCCAACTCCAAACCATTGAACCTTTGATTTGAATCTGCATTACTGAAGTTCTTTTACATTTAGTACTATGTATCCACTTACTCCATAATGATTCATCTGGATGATTTATGAGAGTCCAAAGCATACGTCCTAAGAGGACTTTATTCCAAAGTTTAAGATTCGGCAATCCCAATCCCCCTTCTTTCTTTGGTGAGCACACTATTTGCCAAGCAATTTTGTGGGATCGTTGTATATCTGTACTTCCTGCCCATAAAAAATTCCTAATCTTTTTCTCTATTTCATAAATTGTTTGCTTTGGCAGTAAGAAAACTTGCATCCAAAATGTACATGTAGATATTAGAACTGATTTAGATAACTACAATCTTCCAGCAAAGCTTAGATGCTTCATTCCCCAACCTTCTATTCTGCTAAATATTTTATCTGTCAAACCTTTACAATCAGCGTGAGTAAGCCTTTTTGTAATCAATGGAACTCTAAGATATCGAATGGGGAGTGCACCCATGGGGAAAGGTGTGTGATCTAATATGAAAAGTTGTTCTTGTTCTGATAATCCTGAGAAGAATATTTGACATTTACTTGGATTGTAATGAAGACCTGTAAGTTCACCAAACTCCTCCAAAGCTTCTATAAGACAAAGCACTGAATTTATATCTCCATGAGAAAAAAGAAATAGATCATCAGCAAAGCACAAATGGGTGATTTTCTCAGTTTTGCATCGCCAATGGAATTTAAAAGCTGTTGTGGAGGTTCTAGCAATAATAATTCTGTTTAGTATTTCCATAACCAGCACAAATAGATAATGAGATAGTGGGTCACCTTGTCTCAATCCATTGGTACCTTCAAAATAACCTGTATGCTCTCCATTGAAATTTACTGAGAACCTTGTTGTAGAAATGCATTCTCCTATCAAATCAACTACATACTGAGGAGTATTAATAGCTTCCAGAACCCCTAATATAGCTTCCCACTTAACCATATCATAAGCTTTCATAAGATCAATTTTTATGGCCACACGCTTACCTTTATCATCTTTATGATAATTGTGAAGTAATTCCTGACATAGCATAATATTCTCAAAAATCTGGCGTCCTTTAATGAATGTAGTTTGGTTTTGGCTTACTACTGATGGGATAATCATATTCAGCTTCCCAACTAACATTTTGGATATAATCTTGTAAAGAACATTGCAACATGCTATTGGTCTATAGTCTTTATTGCCACAAGGATTAGGAACCTTTGGAACTAAGGATAACAATGTAGAGTTGATAACCTTCAACATCTTCCTAGATAAGAAGAACTCTAGCATAGCATCTTCTATGTCTCTACCAATGATAGGCCAAGCTTTCTTATAGAAGAAACTATTATACCCATCTGGTCCAGGAGCTTTAAAATCATGAATACCCTAAATAGCTTTAATAACATTTGAACGTTCAAATCTTATTGTACTAAAAAGTGTACTTACATCATCACCACGAAATAAAGATGTGTACCTTTCACATTTGGTGAGGTTCCTTCTGGCATTACCAAGAATAGACTTATAATATGAAATAATAGCAGTTTTCAAGTCCTCTTCTTCTGTGATAACTAATCCATCTTCTAGAACTAGTCTGCATATTCTATTCTGTGCTCTCCTTCTCATCAATGACGCAAAGAAAATTTTGCTATTATTATCCCCTTCTTTTAACCATAAGTTCCTTGATTTCTGTTTAAGAAGGATTTCTTCATGTTTACTCATTGCAAGTAGCTTCTCTAGTTGTGACTTTTCCTCATCTCGAGTTTCAGGACAGTAAGGATTAAGCTCTAATCTGTGTTGCAATAGCTGTAAGTTTTCTCTAGCATTCTTTATCTTCTTATTCAAATCACCAAATTGTGCTGCATTCAGCTTTTTGAGAGGTATCTTCAACGCTTTTAGTTTTTGTACCACCTGAAACATTTTTAAGCCTACTATTTTACGTTGCCATATTGATCCAACTGTATCCATGAAATCTGGGCAAGTAGTCCAGAAATTAAAGAATCTGAATGAAGAATTCTTCCTGTGTGCAGTGTTACCAAATTTAACTAGACATGGAGAATGATCTGAAACTCCAGGGAGCAAAAATTCAATAGTAAAGTTTCCAAATTTGCGAATCCATTCCCCATTAGTAAGAGCTCTATCAATTTTACTAGCTCTAAGACTAGCTCCTAATCCTTTATTTGTCCATGTGAATAGTGGCCCTGAATAAGGGGGTTCAATCAATGCCATATTCTCAATTATTTCATTCAATTCTGTCATTCCTTGTGTCCATCTAACATTAGGCCCAATACGCTCACTTGTATTCCTTATTTCATTGAAATCACCCATAATTAACCAAGGAGCGTCATGCACATGAAGATTATAAAAGCTAGTAAGATTAGCCCATAAGTTCCTACGTTCACTCTCCAGATTATTTGCATAAATAGCAGACAAGAAGTATGGGTACATACTAGATCTTTCAATATAGCACTGGATGACTTGAGATGAAGAATCTATAACTGTAAGTTGGAGATCAGAAGCTTTCCAAAGGATCCAAATTCTATCAAGACTGCTAGACCTGTAATTATGAACATAATTCCAATCTACAAATCCTTCCTTCATAATTATATCAGCATTTCCTTCTTTGACTCTATGTTCAATCAAGATAATAATTTGGGGGCAGTGGAACTTAACAAAATCAACAACCTCCTTTAATCTAGGGCTTTTATTTAAACCCCAAACATTCCATGATAGTACTTTCATTTATAGGATGATTATCCTTTTCCTCAATCCCCATATGCTCTATAATAGGATCAGTCATTGTATCCTCTTCCAGTAATGCAAATTTATTATGAGATATGACATTTTGTACCTTATCCTTTTTTCCCCCAGAAGTTTCAATTTTTTTTGTGCTTGTTGTAGATTTAGTATTTGCAACTATATCCTTCCTTGAAACTTTGACATTCTCTATCCCACTTGTAATTGAATTAGGCTCAATAGTAATGATCTGGACAGGATGCTCTTTAGCCAAGTGCTGACTATCTAGAGAATTATCAATATGAGGGTTTTGGGTTAAAGGAGCTACATTCTTTTTAGGTACCCAAACTTCTTTCTTTGTTACAGTACATTCTTTGTGTCCAAAGCTATTACAAACCTTGAATTTCTTAGGAATCCAACAATATTCAACATGTACTTCATAAGGTTCATCTCCTCCCATATCAATATCAAACTTTTCAGGGAATTCACTATTGATATCCATCATAATACATACTTTTGCATATGATAATCAAAGTTTTTGTTCAGTGGCCTTATTCATGTATAAAGGTTTACCCAACACGCTACTCACATAGCTTATACCTTTATTAGTCCATAGTACATGAAGCACATTATATAAACATACCCAAATGGGAACTACAGAGATTTTTGCCTTCTCCAATCTAATAAGGGGATGCCATTTTTGAATAAAAAGTGGCCTACCTGCAATATCCCATATTCCAACTTCCATAACCTCCTCCATTTTCTTCATATTTGAAAAACGAAAGAAAAAGAAACCTTCATTAGTAGCTAAGACTTCTGATAGATTCTTTTTTCCCCACAATTTTTCTACAATACCCTTCACTAAATAATAAGAAATATTTTCAGTCAAGAAATATCCCACAAGGCAATTTGTAAAGTGACTTTTCCCTTCCTCAATAGCTTCTGGCAGAGGTTTAACAACAAGTTTTTTCCCTTCCTTGGAAGGAGGATGATAATTTAATTTTGCTGTTTTCATAAGATTATCCATTGCAATATGTTTCCAAGACAACCCAGAGTTCCCATTAGTTGAGTTGATATTTTGGCCTATTACTCCATTTAGTGAGCTATTTCCTTGAACTTTGTCTCCCACACTAACATTTCCATCCACAGTATCACAATCACCAACAATTTTAGTAGTATGAGGGTTCACAGGTTTACCTGAAGTATCCAAACTAGACTTGAAGAGTGAACCTGCAATTTCAGCTGCAATCTCAAATTTTGAGGTGTTTGAGGCTTTAGTAACATATGTCATTTTTCCACTACGCGTACGTGCCATCAATTCAGATAAATTTTGCCTTCGATTGACAGAACGAGCTTCAGGTTCTACCAACTTTACCATAAGCAGGTTGTAGGAGAACTAATTGATGTTTGAGAGAAGCTACTCTACATCCACCTTTTCCTAATTCAATCCCTACAAAGGTAAAGTCCGAGTACACTGCCTTTAGCCTATCTTCTTTGTTTTACTTCATCATACCGTGGTCACCATCACCTGCTTCACCACTATAGGCAGGCGACCCACTCACCACCAACAACCAGACACAACTTGACCCACTGATCCTCTCTCTTCCAGAAAGCCCAGCTATCACCAACAACAAACCAACGTTCACCCAAAGCCCACAGCCACCGATAGGATCTTGTCTCCCGTTGATCTGCTCTGCCACCGACCAGCTTTGCCTCATGCCGAGTGTGGAAGAGAGAAAAGCTATTATGAAAATTGAGATGTAGAAAAGGTTTGGGACAAAAATTGGGCGAAGGAAACGGAAAAGGGGAAGAATTTTCTGGAGCTGCAGTGTAGGGGGGGGGGGGGGGGGGGTGGAGGGGGGCGATGGGATCTGCAGCGTGGGGGGGGGGGGGGTGGGCGATGGGATTTGCGGGTCTCTGGGTTCAGGGTGCGGCGTGGGGGCGTGGGTTGGGGGAGGGGGGCGACGGGATCTGCGGCGTTGGTTGGGGGGGGGGGGCGATGGGATCTGTAGCGGGGGGGGGGGGGGGGGGTGGGCGGGCGACGGGATTTGCGGGTCTTTAGGTTCAGGGTGCGGCGTGGGGGGAGGGGGGGGAGAACGGGATCTGCAGCGTGGGTGGGGGGGGGGGGGGCGACGGGCACTACGGGTCTCTGGTTTCTAATATGGAATATGGTTCCTAATAACATGATGGAAAGAACAATTGGACATGAACTCTAGTATGGCCACAACTTAAGCTTATTGATTGTAAAAAAGGGTTGGCTTTCCTTGGGCAAATTGTTCCAAAATGGTTGTATAGGCTAATAGGTTAGCTGAGCAATTATTATTGAAACCTTTATGTTTTAGATTAGTAGTAATTTTACTTAGATGTAATTGCCCTCTTTATTAGAGGAATGCTATTGGCTGTTTTGATTGTAATGGATGTGTTATTAAATAACACTACTGTTATGATTCAATCTTCATTGTTATAATATTAATCTTAATTCTAATATCTTTAATTTGGAAATATAAGTGTCTCGATTGACGTACCTATTTCATATGGCATATGAAGTGCTATTTTGACATGGCTTAAATTAACAATAATCTTGCTAAGGTACAAATTGTTTCATACTATATCACTTAAAATACTAATGTGTGATGGTGTAAAAGGTGTCATAAGATGGAGAATAATTGATAAGACATAACTGAAGAGGTAATTCCTCCCTAAGAGTGTTCATTAAAGAACTTATAAAACATTTAGGGGACTTGAGGTACATGACAAATCTATGGGCATATGTGCAAACATTTATGAATGCAATATTATACCTTAAGGATGTTCCCTAAAAGATCCTACTATTCCTCTTTGTGAATGGCCTCTAAAAGTGGGCAAAGGACGAGATTGAGAAATGTGAGGTAACAAAGTTAAATCATGTTATCTAAATTGCAGAATTTTTTATGGGTCATAGGTGGAAGCATTATTTAAACCACTTACTTGGACTGGCAATTTAGATAAAGGAGGGAGTTGACCCTCATTTAATAGTAATGGAGGTACTAGACAACCTTTCAGCCATGATGGTGACAAAAGGAAAGGTAATCTCTCTTGCTTTATTTTTATAGACCTACACTACATGAGAGATTGTTCAAAAAAGGAATTACTCAATGCTATAAAGCAAAAGCCAATATAGGAAGAGAATTCTACAAAAGATGAATATATGAAAACCTTCCAAGTATTTAACTAGATGGTAGGAAAAGCTCCTAGACTAACTTTGCGATCTCTAATATGTGTAGAACTTGCACTCAATGATAAAGAGACCAAAGCCATGGTGGATTTAGCTGTTACCCATAACTCTATCATAATTGGAGAAGCCAAGAGATTAGGCTTCTTAGTAAGGATGGATGTGAGATCATTGGAGACCGTGAACAACACCCCTTGGCTAGTTTTTGGAATAACCTATGGAATGGATCTGCAAAGAGGCAATTGAAAGAGATAAGTGGACTTCATAGTGGTGTCGATAAACGACCATAAGCTAGTCCTTGGGTTAGACTTTCTACATGTAGCCCATGCTTTTCCCTATCTTACACATAATTGTGTGTGTATTTTTGTAGGAAATATGTCATGCATGATTCCCATAAAGGCTATAGGTCCTATATAGAAAATTCTTTCTATGATGCAAATAAGGAAAGTTATATGAAAAGGTAAATAAACTTACCTACTTGTATTAAAGGAAAAGGAAGGGACCTCAAAAGAGAAAGATCCTCTTGAAATAGTTCGTGATGTTTTTAAGAAGAATGAGGACATAATGCCTCATGAGATGTTGAAACAACTACCTTTAGGAGGAAAGTTAATCATGCAATAAAGTTGAAGATGGGAACAAAGCCTCCAACAAAAGTCCTTTACAGAATGTCCTCACTTATGTTGGAGAAACTTAGGAAACAACTAAAGACCTTGCTAGATGTTGGGTACATTCGGCTTTCAAAGGCCCCATATGGAGGTCTCGTACTCTTTCAAGTGAAAAAAGATGGATTAATATGGTTATGATTGATTATAGTGCATTGAATAAGGTTATTGTAAAAAAAACAAATACCTTATTCCTTTACTAGCATATTTGTTTAACAAGTTGGGCAATGCTCATTACTTCATGAAGGTGGATTTGAGGTCAAGTTACCATCAAGTTTGAATAGTTGTTGACAATGAGCATAAGACAACATGTGTGACATTGTATGGGTCCTTTGAATGGTTGGTCATGCTTTTTGGCTTAACCAATGCTCTAACAACATTTTACACCCTGATAAATAACTTGTTCCACCCTTACCTAAATAAGTTTATGGTGTACTTAGGACATTGGGATATATAGTAACTTATTGGAGGAGTATATCAAGCATTTGAAGATTTTGTTCAAAGTGCTATAAGAGAAATAACTCTATCTAAAGATAAAAAAAAATTTCTTTGATGGAAAAGAAGTTGATTTTCTTGGTCATGTTATCAAACAACGTACCTTATGAATGGATGAAACCTAAGTGAAGGTGATCTAAGAATGGGAAGCACTTTCAAAGGTAACAAAATTAGGATCTTTCCATGGCCTAACAAATTATTATAGGCGTTTCATTGCTAGATACTTAACAAGGGTCACACCCTTGATTGAGTTACTTAAGAAATCCAAGATGTGGGAACGAACCAAGGAATGCTAGCATGCCTTTGATGATTTAAAGGTCATAATGATGAAACAACCAACATTGGCATTACTTGACTTCTCATAACTATTTGAGGTACACTCATATGTTTTTTATTTTGCTATTGGGGGTATATTGATGTAAGATAGGCATCCTATTGCCTTTGAATGAGGCAAAGCACAAGTATATTGTGCAAGAGAAGAAAATGATGGCTATAGTCGATTATTTAAGGATATAGCCACAAGTTATTTTCAAACTCAAAGAAGTAATCGCCAAAGCAAGCTAGGTGACAAGACTTCCTAGTTAAGTTTGACTATATGATGGAGTACAAGCTTGGGAGGATAAATATGGTGGTTGATATTCTCAATAAGAAAATTGAGTTAGCTAGTATGAGTTTAATTATGGGAGACACATTGCAGTTAGTATAAAGGGATGTCACATGATCCCTTGGTTAAATAACTAGACCAACTTGTGAGAGATGGCAAAACTAAATAGCTTTGGTTAAAGCATGGACTATTTTATATAAAGAAAAGGCGGTTGTATATGCCTAAATGGGAGAGTTTTTGCCATGAGCTCATCAATGAATGCCATGATAGTAAGTGGCAAGCCATCTTAGACAACGAAGAATGTAGGTCCTCCTTGAAGTTTTATACTTCTTATTTAGCATAAGGGATGAGGTAGAGTTATTTGTTAAGACTTATCTTATGAGTTTATAGGACAAACTAGAATAGAGGCCTCTCGGCAATTTGTTAAAGCCACTGACTATCTTGACTCATACATGGGAAAATGTCTTTATGAACTTCATCATGCGATTATCAAAGGTTGACAATTATAAATCAATTCTAGTGGCGATAAATTGGCTTTCAAAATATGCAGCCTTCAAACCAATCCCTGTGGAACATCTAGTGGAAGTCACAATTCAACTCTTGTTCAAATATGTGGTGAAGTTTAGAGGATTACCATGAAGTATTACTAGTGATAAAGATCCACGATTTACAGGGGCTATGGAGAAAGCTATTTGAGTTACTAGGCTCAAAGTTATGGCTCTCCATAAGCTTTCATCCTTAGATAGACAAGCAATCAAAGAGAGTGAATAGCCTTATGAAGTTGTATTTGAGGCATTTCATGAGCGAGAATCAAAATGATTGGGTGAAACTAATGAATATGGTTAAGTTTTCCTACAATCTTAAAAGGAGTGAATAAATGAATAAAAGCCTATTTAAGTTGGTGACAAGTCAACAACCATTGACCTTTCCAGCTTTGGAAATGAAGCATTCAAGTCAATACTCTAGTGCTTTTGATATGGTTAGGTCTTGGTAAAAGAATGCAAATGTGGTGAGGTTGTATTTGAATAAAGTAGTGAAGCAGAGGAAAAGATGAGCCCACAAGAAGAGAATGCTAGGGAAATATAATGTTGGAGATTAAGTGATGGTAAAGCTTCTTCCCCAATAGTATAAAGCTTATCATCCTCTTTATAATGGATTAGTTCACAAATATGAATGATTATTTAAAGTAATGAGGAAAGTTGGAAAGGTGGCCTTTTACTTAGACCTTCCACCTAACCTTAAGATCAATTTTATATTCCATGTGAGCATGTTGAATCCTTTTAATAAGGATATGAAAGATATTGGATGGACCAAGCCATTGAAGGCCTTTTCAATGATGATGACCTCTTTTAAGAAGTAATATTTGTTGATCGTGTCTTTTGGAAGAAAATAGTTCATTTGAGACAAAAATTCTTGATAAAGTGAAAAGACTTACTAAAAAGTGAAGTAATGTGGGAGTTTGAGGGAAATCTTTTGCAGTTTAAAGATCTCATCAACTATTACTTATAAGCAATGAGGATGTCACTAAATTCGGTAAGGGAGAATGTTTTAGACTGGCAATACAAGTCAATGCACTGGCTTAATGAGTATGAGTCAGACTTCTATGTTTTGGACTGGTAGTATAGGTTGATGGACTAGCTATGCAAGTATGAGTCTAGTCTACTTAGTTTCCCTTGTTGTTATGTCATCCACTTAGGTGGTGCCCATTTGTTTCCTATTATGTTTTCTTATAGTTGATTTTACTTAGATGTAACTGCCTTCCTTATTAGAGAAATGTTACCAATTGTTTTAGTTTTAATGAATGTGCTATTAAATAAGACTACTATTATGATTCAATCTTCATTGTTCTAATCTTAGTCTTAAGTCAAATATCTTCAGTATGGAAATATAAATGTCTTGATTCAACATACCTATTTTAAAATCAAAGTAATGTCTACACATTTATCGCAACATTCTAAATGTGTAATTTGTATTACATTAAGCTCTTATAAGAAAACAAGCACTTATGTAAAAGGTTCCTCTTAAATCCCTTTATCCTCACACAATTTACACTTCTTCATATACTTTTTACTCCCAAACTCTCCCTTTTTCTTCCTTCAAAACCTCCCCTTGCAATTATTCTGATTAAAGCCTAACTCAGTTCCAAGCCTAAAGCTAAGCAACAAATAGATTTTCTTTTAAGTGTATTACATAATGCTCATTCTTGGTGGGTTGTATGTTTTTACATTTACCAAGGTTAAATAGCAACAACTTTGTTGTAGTCCTTAGATCTAGACTAAAACATACATTCTATTTTTATTAAACGAATAAGATAACTTGGAGAAGAAATGGTGATATCCAACTTTCTTTAAAAGATCTTATTTGAGTAAGGTCTAAACATATGAGGCATATTTTTTCCCTTAACATGGAACTTTATTGTCCAATATTCTCTTATTTTCCAACCTTAATCTTTTTGTTCGCAAAGGATTGAGCCTTTTTTATGTTTGTTGAAGTCACATACAAGACCATCTTTACTCATAAAGTCTTATTTAAGAGAGGAGTTATCAAAACTTATACAGTACATTACAATTATTATTCTCTTAAATGTGAGACTCTATTATCTAACATTCATAATCATTGACTACCTAATAAAATAAAATAAAAAGATATGACCATAGAAATCACTAATAAATAAAATAAAAATAAAGTTGAATCAGTTTATATAAAATGATAATGATACACTTTCTATATGTGGGTAATTCAGAAGATCATAAAACTCACAAGGTTGCTTGGTAGGTTATTTGTTCATTGAAAAAGAAAGAAAGACTCAAGTTACTAGATCTTAAAGTGTGTAATAAGATTTTGTTGGGATGATCACTTTAGAAACTCATCAATTATTCAAACTTATCTTTATGGATTAGATAGATTTACAGTACTAAATACAAGAAAATTTCAATTACGCATCTTGACATCAAATGAAATGTGGCATGGAGTTGGAGAGGTCTTCTTAAGTTATAACATATTCTCACATTTATGCTTTCCAAAATTTCTTATTGTTGTAAAGGGATATAAAGAATTACACCAAATTAGTATTAAAGTTGAATGGCAAGACTTGATATGGTAAGGTGAAATCAACAAAAATAACTTCATTAGATAACTAATATATAAGGATAGACTTCCTACAGTAGAAGTGGTATCTCAATAACTTCCTTCAATTAATCTATATTGCAATTTTTGTGATTATTAATTGGAAAATAGGTTACACTTGTTTTTTTTTAGTATACTTAGATTAGGCAAATTTTGTGAAGTATTCTTGCATAACAAGGAGTTCATTGAAACATCAAAAATTAGAAATTTGAATTACAATAGTTGGTTAAAGCAACTGAAGGAAAAGGTTTGGTTGTCCATAATTATTTAATGGGCATTCTATTCAATAGCTTGTCTGTTATATATTCTAACAAAGAGGAGTTAAAGTGTTCATCTATCAAAGTTGCCGTGATTGGCACATTTTCATATACGAGAAATGTCTTAAATTGAAAAGCCAAAAGGAAAAGAAACACAACCCTAGGAATGGGGCACTTTACAAGTATTAACAATCATTAATACACATTTAAGTGTTAACAAAGCTAGGAATTTATACTAGACTTATTTGTACAGACCCACAATAGTGCATTGATGTTGAAACCTCTCCTCTATGGGTGAGAATCAGAATGGCTTTCTACATTAAAATGAAAGCTAGTGGCTAGAAAAGAGAGGTAGGGGGAAAAGGCGGAAAAAACCATCTCCTATTGCATAAAATGGACCTTATGTGAACTAAATCACTAACAAGGATATAACTTGGTATTGCTTAGCCATTAAATTCTGTGATGAGTTAGTAAAGACTCTAATTGTAAGGTTTGAAATTTGATGCTTTGCATGTGTGAGTTTGATGCATACATTGTAATACTAAAAAGAAAAAAAAAATATAACTTGGCTATTGAAACCTCATTTGTAAATGCTTGGAATGATGACATGATGATATGTGTGATTCCTAATTTTTGTGCATAAAATATCTAGGTTGTGAGGGCAGTGATAAAGTGATAGAGTATACAATAGAGCACTTCTTGATCCAAAATATAAAATTCTCACAAGAAAATATAATTTTAAGTGAAATTTGGAAACTCCCAACCTTTATCTTTTTATAGTTTTCATAATTCTCGTAATGTTAAACTCTTTTAGGTGAATGTTTTATTGTGTCATAACTAATGAATTTCAAATTTTATTTTCTCTTAGATGAATTATAATACTAGGGTATGCCTCTAAGCTTTTGTATTCTCTTATTCTTTGATGAATAAACTCACATATTCATTAAAAAAAATCTTCTAATGTTATGATATGTTCCTATGTTTTTATACATTAATTTTTATTAATGTAAATTTATATTTCTACCAAAAACAAAAAAGTGATTATTGTAACTATCAAGCAAGAAAATAGTAAAAGCCATTGTTGGTCTATTTGCTATATTAGCTTGAATGTCTAGCAATATAATGTGAATGCATCATATTATTTCCATTGTTGAGTTGGCTCTCAATTTCTGATCGATAAGATTTGAAGGTGTTCTCTCCTTGAAACTTATCCAAGCATGTAGGATAATTACATGGGAAACTTAATATCAAGAAATAAATGTTGTTTATTTACAATTGTGTGTTCATTGACATTAATAAAAAAATTATGGGCTAAAAGAAGATCTAAAGATAATTTTACTTGCATGGCTAAGATCTTCTATATTATCTCGCACATAGAAATTCCCATTCTTTTGCTAAGGTATCATCTTTAGTGTTAGTAATACACCAAAACTATAGCCATTAGATTTTATTAATAATGCCACACATTGCATACCTTATCTGCAGAAATAAGTATAGGTCCATAGATGCACCAATGATAAAGTTATTATTTGAAAGGAAATGAATCTTTTAATTTTTTCCATGAATTCTTTCAATTGATTCTAAACTATAGGAAAGAGTTATATGACTTCCATCTTCTAACAAAATGACATATAAATCATAATATAAATCATGCATTGCTGTAAATTGAATTTATTCAAATACTTACTAAGTTCATACTATACTTCTTGTATTTCCATGGGTTTGATCCAATATAAACAATATTGTCATGCCAAAGTCTAGTATTTTTGATATCTTGATAAATAAAATGATATTCTGAATCTTCATAGAGGTAAAACAGGCCTAGAGCAATGCCTAATATAATTTCCTAATGGCTCGCCCAATTTAGAAGCAAATGTTTAATAGGATCGGCTTAATTCATTCTAATGTATGGAGGTACTTAGCAAACATACATTAAATCTAAAATATGATGCAATGAAGTTTAAAGAAATAGTATGACTATACCATATAGGAAGAGATCGATGCTTGAATAATCATAACCTTATAAAGAAGAAGCCTTTTATTTCCTTCTAAAGAAAAACCTAAAGCTCTAATTAAGTTACAATGCTGAATATTAGCCATTAGCAAGAACTTATTCTTATTCTTGATCTCCTTTTCCAAAATCACTTAAACCTCTTGACAACTATTACTTAACCATTTGAAAGCCTTCCTGAAGATATGCATAATAAATAAGTATACAATTTTATGGCTTGTAGCTTGTTATAGTAGAAAAGTGATATTCTCCAACATAATATTTCCAAATTACCTTCTAACCAAATCCACCTTGACCAAGCTTATTTGTGTTAGAAAAAATCTCTATTGTAATTTTGATTTTGTCAAAGTTGTTTTCTAATGCTTTAACGTCAATAATTCGATTCACTGCTTCACATGAGGAATAAGTTGGTGTGTGAATTAGCTACATAAGTGCATTTTGCTTAAAGAAGTTGCATACAACATTCATATATAATCCTCCACCAGTGTTTACTTAATTCCACTATGCCATTAAAAAGATCGCAATCGTGTGCAATTCTAGATTACTTTTCGTTTTAGTGATAGCAAATGCGACACGTGAAAAGACTGTTATTAATTGAAAGGTAAATATTCTCGGAATTGAAATGTCATTTATTTATCTCTTTGAGTTATTTATATTTTAAAGTTTTATTATAGCATTTATTTTTATTTTTTTGTAACTGACTATCATGTAAAGTAGACTAAACTCAAGTCTATATATATAAGAACTGTAATAACACAATTAATATAGTCAAAATTGCTCTTTTCCTTCTTTTATTTTTTTATTTTTTAAATCATCCCTGACAATTTCTCTTTTTATGTGCAGAAATGCATAAATCCAAACCATCCATTACATAGTCTATTGTACTCTAGGAAGGAAATACAAAGAACGGACTCACAACAATTGGCTAGTGAAAAAAAAAAACGGTGGAGGTCCAAATATTAACATATTCAATAAGAAACACAGGGCCTTCCTTACATAAGAATGGGCTTTCAACAATGAACTAGTGACCAAATAACAATGGAGGTCCAAACATTACACATTCAATAAGGAGAATGGGGGCTTTCCACACATAGGACGCCCCTCTGCTTGGTTATCCTAAATACTAAAATGAAAAATTTAGGCGCAGGTTGGATGGAAAAATCTTGGTGCGTAAAGAAAGTGTGACAAAAAGTCTTGTATTATTTAAATTTGAGAAGCAACACCTCTCTGCACAAACCCCACTATTCATATTAATTGTAAGATGACATATTGAGAATGGTGTGGAAAAAACTTTTGCATTACTTAAGTCTCATTTAAAAAATATATACAAAAGAATAACTCCCTTATTTTTAAAGATAAATAAACTTTGATATAAATCTTTTTGGTGTTCTGTTTATCTTAGTCTCAAACTTGGGGTCTGAAGAATCAACCTGCAGTTTCTCCATCAACAGAGAATCTAAGTTAAACGCTCGTTTCTCTTGATATTGAAATATTATGGCTAGGCGACTTCGAGATTGTAAGTTTGTCGCAAAATGTCACACACATCTTGATTATCTTTGGCTTTAGTGGGATATTACTAGTCATAAGAAATGACTTCAATGGTGGGGACTGGCAAAGTGCTAGTAGTAGCAGAGGATCATGTTGGTATTTTGATGGGGTTGGGGGCAATGGAGGTGTTATTGGTGGCCATAGAATTGGTGGAGCCGTGAGCAGAAGCAGAATTTGATACCAAATTACATGATGTGTGTTTAATACAAGCTATGGACGAACACAATTTATGAAGTTCAAATCCTGTTCCTTCGTCAGTTACATAGAGGATGAATTGTCGCGAGTGCTTTTTTTTTTTTGGTGGAAATGTAAGTGTGTATTAATAAGAAGTAGTGTACAAAAGCATAGGGGCATACCCCAGAATTACAAGAATTATGAAAATATAGAGGTTGGAAGCCTCCAAATCTCACTCAAAATGACATTTCCCTGTGAGGATATAATATTTTTAAACAAAGAAGCTCTCCCTCATACAATTTTCCTTAATTTAGCTAACATGATTGGAATGTCTACTATTTTGCTTTGAAATCATCTTCTTTTATGTTCTACCCATATATAATAAATGCAAGCTAAAAAAGATAACTTAAGAAGTTTGGCAGCCAAATCCTTTCCTTTAGTTGCTCTGATCATCCATTGCAACTCTTCATTCCATCCTCCAATATCACGTCTAATTCCATTTTGAGCAAGGATAGTTTTCCAAACCCTCATTGTCCATGGACATTAAAAAAAAAAGATGATTCCTGTTTTCAACATGGGACTAACAAAAATCACAATATAAGTTAATTGAAGGGAGCCATCATACCATGACTTTTGCTATAGAAAGTCGATCTTGACACACTAGCCATCCAATGAAATTATGTTTGCTGATGCCACTAGTCCAAATGAGATTGTACCAATTCACTTTTTCATTTACTGGTCGAAGGTGCTGATAAATTTCTTTGCAACAATAGATAAATCGATTAAGAATCGAGGTAAGTGCAGGCCTTAATTTAAGAAGACCTCTCTAACTCCATGCCGTGGAACCTTTAATATCAAGCTGCATTACTGAAGTTCATTTACATTTGGTACTGTGGATCCATTTACTCCATAGAGAAGCATCTGGAAGATTTATAAGGTTCCAAAGCATACGTCCCAAAAGGACTTTATTCCAAAGTTTAAGATTTGGTAATCCTAATCCTCCTTCCTTCTTAGGTGAACAAACTATTTGCCACACTACTTTGTGAGAGCGTTATATATCTACATTACCTGCCCAAAGAAAGTTCCTGATCTTTTTCTCAAACTCATAAATTGTTTGTTTTGGCAATAAGAAAACTTGCATCCAAAATGTACATGTGGAAATCAAGACTGATTTTGCCAATTGTAACCTTCCTGCATAGCTAATATGTTTCATTCCCTAACCATCTATTATACCAAATATCTTATCTGTCAAACCCTTACAATCAGCATGAGTAAGTCTTTTTGTAATCAAAGGAACTCCAAGATATCGAATAGGAAGTGTACCCATCAGGAAAGGTGAATGATCTAGAATAAGAAGTTACTCCTGCTCTAATAACCCTGAGAATTGACATTTAGTAGGGTTGTAATGTAAACCTGTGAGTTCAGCAAATTCCTCCAAAGCTTCTATAAGACAAAGCATTGAAGCTATATCACCATGAGAGAAACGGAACAAATCATCAACAAAACACAAATGAGTGATTTTCCCAGGCTTGCATCACCAATGGAACTTAAAAGTTTATGTGGAGGTCTTTGCAACAATAATTCTATTTAGTATCTCCATAACCAATACAAATAAATATGGGGATAATGGATCCCCTTGTCTTAGTCCATTAGTACCTTCAAAGTAACCTGCATGCTCTCCATTGAAATTTATTGAAAATCTTGGTGTAGTAATACACTTACCAACCAGATCAATTAGATTCTGGAGAGTATTAATAGCTTTCAAGACTCCTAATATTGCTTCCCATTTGACCATATCATATGCTTTCATGAGATCAATTTTTAGAGCCTCACGTTTACCTTTATCACCCTTGTGATAGTTGTGAAGTAGTTTTTGGCAAAGTAGAATATTCTCAGAAATCTGACGTCCCTTGATGAAAGCAGTTTGGTTTTGGCTTACCACTACAGGGAGAATAACACTTAGTTTTTCAACCAACATCTTGGAAATAATTATGTAAAGAACATTGCAACATGCTATTGGTCTGTAGTCTTTATTGCAACAAGGATTAGGGACCTTAGGAACTAATGATAACAATGTAGAGTTTATAGCCTTCAGTAGCTTCCTAAAAGAGAAAAATTCTAGAACAGCATCCTCTATATCTCTTCCAATGACAGGCCAAGCTCTTTTATAAAATAAGCTATTATATCCATCTGGACCAGGGGCCTTAAAATCATGAATTCCCTAAAGAGCTTTAATAACATCTGAACGCTCAAAACTTATGGGATTAAGAAGTGCACGTACATCATCATGAAATAGAGAAGCGTACCTCTCAAAGTTGGTGAAGATATTTCTAGATTGACCAAGAATAGACTGATAATATGAAATAATAGTGGTTCTTAAGTCGTCTTATTCTGTGATTACTAAGCCATCTTCCAATACTAGCTTACTGATCCTATTCTGCGCTCTCCTCCGCATTAATGATGCAAAGAAGATCTTACTATTATTATCCCCTTCTTTCAACCATAGGTTTCTAGATTTTTGTTTGAGTAAAATTTCTTCATGTTTACTCATTGCAAGTAGTAACTCTAGTTGAATCTTTTCCTCAGAACGGGTATCAGGACAATGAGGGTTAAGTTCTAATCTGTGGTGCACTTGTTGTAAATTGTCTCTAGCATCCTTTATCTTCTGATGTAGGTCACCAAACTGAGTTGCATTTAACTTCTTGAGAGGAAGTTTCAGAGCTTTTAGTTTTCGCACCACCTGAAACATTTTTGAACCTACTATTTCTTGTTTCCATATTGAACTAACTGTATCCATGAAATCTGAGCAATCAACCCAAAAATTAAAGAACTTGAATGAAGAATTCTTCCTGCGTGTGGCATTACCAAACTTAACAAGACATGGAGAGTGATATGATACATTAGGGAGTAAAAATTCAATAGCAAAATTTTCAAATTTAAGAATCCATTCTCCATTGGTAAGAGCTCTATCAATTTTACTTGCTCTAAGACTAATACCTAAACCTTTATTTGTCCATGTGAATAATGGACCAAAATAAGGAGGTTCAATCAATGCTATAGTCTCAATCATTTCATTCAAGTCTTCCATTCCTTGTGTCCATCTAACATTAGGGCCAATACATTCACTTGTATTCCGTATTTCATTGAAATCCCCCATAATTAACCAAGGAAAATCATTAACATTAAGATTAGAAAAGCTAGTAAGATTGGCCCATAATTCTCCACGTTCTATCTCCAAGTTACTAGCATAAACAGTAGATAACAAATATGAGTGCATACCTGGCTTTTGAATTAAGCAATGAATGACTTGAGAAGAAGACTCTTTAACTGTAAGTTGAATATCAGAAGCTTTCCAAAGGATCCATATTCTACCAATACTACTAAACTTGTAATTATGGATATAATTCCAACCTGTGAACCCATTCTTTACAATTACATCAACATTTTATGCTTTGACTCTATGTTCAAGCAAAATAATAACTTGGGGGTCATGGATCAAAACAAAATCAGCTATCTCCCTTAATTTAGGGCTTTTATTTAAGCCCCTAACATTCCATGATAGTACTTTCATTTATTAAGAGGTTTATTTTCTGCCACCGTTATCCCAATCTCTACAATAGGATCAATGAATAAGTTCTCCTCTAATACCGCAAACTTATTCTCAGATATGGCTTGTTACTCCTTGTCTTTTTTCTTTCTCGAAGATCGATTCTCTTTGGTACCTGAAAAAGATTTAGTATTTGCAACCGCAGCTTTAAATGGAACAAAAAAAACTTTAGTCTCAAATGAATTTGGAGTTGTCCCTGTTACTGGGGGATCTTTCATAGGAATCAAAATATGGTTATCTTGGGTAATATCACTCTGAGAGTTCTGAGCTAAAGGAGTTATACACTTCTTAAGAACCCATATTTCTTTTTTCTTGATAGTACATTCTTTATGCCCAAAACAATTGCATAGCTTACATTTCTAAGGAATCCAACAATATTCAACATGTACTTCATATGGTTCTTCTCCTCCCATATCAATATCAAACTTGTCAGGAAATTCACTATTAATATCCATCAAAATACATATTTTAGCATATGATAGCCGAAGCTTTTGTTCAGTGGCTTTATCCATGTATAAGGGTTTACCCAACACACTACTCACATAACTCATACCCTTAGTAGTCCAAAGCATATATGGAACATTATATAAGTGCACCCAAATAAGAACTGCAGAAATTTTTTCTTTCTCCAATCTAATAAGAGGATGCCATTTCTGAATAAAAAGTGGCCGACCTACAACATCCCAAACTCCAACTTCCATAACTTCTTCCATTTTCTTCGTACTTGAAAAGTGAAAGAAAAAAAAACCCTTCATCAGTTGCTAACACTTCTGATAAGTTTTCTTTTTCCTATAATTTTTCCACAATACCTTTCACCAAATAATAAGAAATATTTTCAGTTAAAAAATATCCCACAAGGCAATTGTCAAAATGACTTTTCCCTTCCTCAATAGCCTTTAGTGGCGGTTTTACAACAAGCTTATTTCCTTCTTTGGGAGGAGGGTGATAATCTAACTTGGCCGTCTTCATAAGATTATCCATAGCAATATGTTTCCAAGACATCCTGGAGATTCCAATAGATGAATTAATCTTTTGGCCAACTATTGCACTCAAAGAGATATTCTCTTGATTTTTTTCTCCCACACCAACATTTTCGCCTGAAAACATTACTTCACCAGTTGCATGTTCATTAGTAATATCCAAAGTTTGAGTGTTCATAATTTTACCTGAACCATCCAAGCTTGACTTGAAAAGTGATGCTGCAATTTCAGTTGCAATCTCAAAGTTTGTAGGACTTGAGACTTTAGCAACAGTTTCTGTTGTCCCACTATGAGTACGTGCCATTAGTTCAGTATTTATTGAATCTAGCATTCGTAAGTTGCGTCTTTGGTTGATAGAAAAAGCTTCAAGATTTATTTGATCTACCAACTTTACCATAGGTAGGCCGTACGAAAACTAAATTGATGTTTAAGAGTCACAAAACTCTGTATCCACCTTTTCCTAATGTAAGACCTTCAATGGTGTTTCTGATACGAAATTCCCCCTCACGCCTTCATCTCCTTTCTCTCTCTCTTTGTTTTCTTCCTACCCAACCCAGAAAAAGCAGAACCTGTTTCTGTCACCGCACAAACACAAAAAACAACCCACACTGGAAAAACCATCACGCAAAGCCTTTTCCATCACACCACAAAACAACAATCAGAGTCTGTCGACTGTTGGGAGAGAGACAACCCTTCTGGCCCAGGGGTTACCACCGATCACCGCCGCTTGCGTCACCACCATAGACCCCGGTCGTTTCTCGATCCAACTACAGCAGACGCTGCCTCCATCACAAAATAGTCGATCTGGCCCCAGGCTCGCTGTCGCCTACTCCCACTTGCTGCCACTTGCCGGCACGAGCCACCACGCGCCGGCTTTATCCGGTTTTGTTGTTCTACGAAGTCTGTTTGCTCAACCGACAGTGCTTTGACTACTATTTCTAATGATAACAAAACTAGATAAATACAATAGAGGTGAAAAACTGATTCGGAAGTTTGTACAAATCCAAATTTGATTAGACGCCAAAACCATACAAGAACACTTCTGAACAAAATCCCACCTAAAGGTCTCTGTTTCTTTTCTCCTCTTCTTTCAATTGCGTCTTTCTTTCGCAAGTGCTTTATTCTAACATCTTTCCCTTTTTAATTTTTCACTTTCTTTAGAATTTTCTGGTATAGAATCGTAGACCAAACTGGTAATAAATACAAACCTTAATTGTAGCTTTTGTAGAGCATTACTGTAGATAAAGATCTGTAATTGAAGCCTTATTTGCTGAGGCTTGGACAGAGTTGTCTTTAGATGTCTCATCAGACTCTGAAAGCCCAACACTCTTCTCCCATCGGGATCAGGATGCTTTTGAGTTAATGCTACAGTGCATAAAAAATGCCAGCTGCAATGGTACAAGAAGAGTGGTGGAATAGCTATTAAGCATTAGAACCACAGAAGCCATAGTTGGTCTGTCAGCTGCATTTTCTTAAAACATAGTAATGCAGTATGGATGCATCTCATAACTTCGTTTGTTGATGATAGCCTTATTGTTGGATCGACTATATTTGAAGTAGTCCCCGCTCTCCAGTTTTTCCATGCCTACAAATATGCAATCACAATACTACTAAGATAATCTCATTGGACATTGGACATTAGTTGTTTATGTTTAGTGGTCCCATAAATATGGTACAAGGAAATGTAAGCAAGTATAGTGGTACTTACATAGCTTAGAAGATCCTCCACATTCTCTCCATTACAGAAGCAGTTGTTCTTCTATCCACTCACTATCTCTAACAACAATACTCCAAAACTAAATACATCAGATTTTATAGAGAATTGTCCATGTATTGCATACTCAAGCGCCATATATCTACTACATGTTGACATTAATAACAACTTAATTTTATAAACTTTTAAATCTTACCTTGGATCTTAAATTTTTTTTGGTGCAATTTAAACATAAATTTTGTTCTCACAAATACTTACAAAGTTCCAACAATTCGACTTGTATTTTCTTGAGTTTGATCCAATAAAAACAACTTCGCCATGCCAAAATCTGAAATTTTTGGGTTCATTTCTACATCTAAAAGAATGTTGCTAGCTTTCAAATCACGATGAATAATATGAAGTTGTGAAACTTCATGAAGATAAAGAACTCCTTTTGCAATTCCTTCTATAATCTTGTAACGAGTCTCCCAATCCAAAAGTGTACGCTTAGTTAGATCTATAGTTTCAATCAAGCAATAATTTAGTTAGACAAAAGGCATGGAGAAGTAATATATCCATGGAAACTAAGGTGAACAAAAACTACAAACATACCAAAAAGAAAATGATCAAGACTTGTATTTGGCACAAATTCATATACTAAAAGCCTCTCATTTCCTTCCAAACAAAATCCATGGAGCCTAACTAGATTACGATGTTGAAGCTTTGCCACTAGTAAGACTTCACTCTTAAATTCTAAATCTCCTTGTCCAGAATTTCTTGACAATCTCTTTATAGCTATAACTTTTCCATTAGAGAGCTTTCCTTATTGATCATATAACAAAGTACATAGAGGCACTAAGGTCTTAGAAACTATTAAGATTTGGCCTGTATTTGGTATCTTTCCATAGAGAATTGTGTCAATTACCTTGTAAACAACACCAAATCCACCTTGTCCAAGCTTATTCTCTTCAAAAAAGTCATTTGTGGCAATTCTAATAGTGTCGAAGTCAAATTGCAAGGATTCCACTCTTTTAATTTCATGTGTAGCTTCACGTAAGAAATAACAAAATTAGATAGATAAATCAATTAAACTCATCGTTATTTAATAACAATGAATTTATTACCTATATACAACAATAATAGTGTTTTTCAATCCAAACAATTAAAATATTGAATTTCAAATGCAAAATTACAAATTAATGCTTATTACTGCAACAATTTTTGTTTTGTTATTAGAAGTCAGTTTTCAATAAACTTAGATAGGTCTTACTTCTATGATGCTAAATCTTTTCTGATGAAAGTGTTTCCCAAATTATATCACCTAGTGTGCCAAAAAAATGCTGGAAAATTTGTATTGGTCAAAGCAGCAAAATGTTTTTCTCCTATTAATTATGGATGCCTATGCATCCCTATATGCGTATGGTGTCTTTTGTAATATTCTTGAGGACTATTTTTTAAGTAATAAATGAAGAAGTCAAACTTTTACTTACTCTCAACTCTTTTTGTTGGCCTCCTTGCTCTAAAATATACGAAGATGGAGATAACTAGTGCCATAAAAGCAACAATTGGCACAGTTATAATGATGATAGTATTGGATGTGTTGCTCTTTTTCTCTGTAAAACCATAAATCTATTCTCGTAAGAAAATTCTGAGGTCTGAATTCTGGAGAAGCAATTAAGATAGCTTGAGACATATTTGGCATAAACAAGGACTGAAAAATGAAAAAAATCAAAAGGTCAGTCACATTGTTATGAGTGGATAAATTAGGCTTAATTACATCCTATGACTAAATAATTTCTCAGATTACAAGAATAATCAATTGGTACCTTCGGTTGTACTGGTGTTCGTTGATGGTGTAGAAACTGGTGGAGATGATGGTGGTGATGCAACTGTGGAGTCAAAGAAGGGGAAATCCTCAAACCTGAAGTTACAACTAGATCCAATGACTCTCCCGCCTTTCTTCTGATCGCAGCATTGAGGAATATGTTCCAATGCTGAACGTAAGCAATTAGTGCAATTTTGCTTAGATAAATCAGGTGTGCACTACAAATATGTGTATAATGTTCTAAAGGCTGGCCCAGTCGCATTGTTTGCTCCAAACTTAAGACGAGAATCACCTGCAGAAGCTTGACTGATCAGGCTTTCGACCTAAGTCCTCAGGTCTTCATTGAATTGGGTTACATAAGCCGCTGATATGTTCTCCATGTTCCACATATAGAAGCTTGGTGAGAGTTCCACAACACCATAAAGGGAGTGATTTGAGTAGCATAGCATGCAATTGTCATACCATCCATTTGCCTCCTTCTGATTGGGACAGAGCTGTTTGAGAAGAAACGTAGCGTTTGTGAGGCAATTCCGGCAAGCATCTGGCTTATCATCTCCTCTGCAAAGTCCAATTGCATATACCTCGTCGGAGTTTTGGCCATAAGAGGAATTGTAGAAGCCGTAGTTGATCTCTGTGTTGGCGTATAAAGTGGGGAGAAGGTGATTGAGGTTCTCCTCATAGGTACTATTGGCGGTGTAGTTGCCCTTATCGTTTGAGCAAACTTGATAAAGGAAGTTCGGCTGCGCGACTGCTTGAGTAGTGTTCGGTGAAATCTAAATCCAAGTGAACATGTCGAACAAGTAATATAATGATAAGAAAGATATCGTCCCACAGAGATTGGTGATTACTAAACCAATTAATTACTAACAGTGAACAACTTCTAGAATTTATCTAGCAAATCAAATTGATAGATGATAGATTAACTAACTAAATCTAAGAAAACTAAATACAAGAAATATGTTAGAGCATATGATTTCACCATAATTACTATGTATTCATATTGATTATTTATGCTTGCAAGAGGAATAATATCTATGTGATGGCAGAACTTCCTAATTTATTTACTATCCTATGTCTAGGTATAGCAAACCTACTTAGTTCATTAATTCACTATATCTCTATATGTGAATTGAAACAAACCAAATGCATTAGGATCTGTGAACATTCCTAGTTTACACCGAAAGCCACACAAATAACATGGTATATGTCTATCCATATTTAATTTATGGTTACATATTACAAGAAGCAACTGCATATCATCTCCTGTCGGTCTTAAACATGCAAATCAGATCATTCAAGTGGTAGCTAATCACTTAAAAGCATTAAACACAATAATATGTAACTTCACATAAATAAAATATCTCGCAAAACATAATAATCATAAGATTCATACCATCATAATTAGGTTACATCGTAGCTCTAACAAAAATAAACTAAAACATAAAGAAATAATGAGGAAGAATAGTAATAAGAAATAAAGAAGGCATCTTGAATCCAAGAACAAGAAGTCTGTCACTCTTTTTGTCTTCTTTTCAAGAAAACCTTGAATTCTTGGCCTCTTTCTTGAGTTGTGCTCAATTTCCTCCTCCTCCTTTCTTTTGCCCCTTCTCTTTTCTTAAATAGGGTTTAGGTTTATACCTATTCTTATCCTAGTAGAATTGGGTTTTAGATATCTAAAACAATTGGGTTTTGAACTCTTAATTTAATTAGGTTTTGAACTCCTAATTTAATTAGGCTTTGAACTCCTAATATGATTAGGTTTTCTAATTATTTAGAAAACCCAATAACAATAAAATCTAATAACAATCATTCAAAGCCTAAGCCCATCTTGACTTTCTTGATCTTGATATTATAATTTTGCCACACAATAAACATCAGGCTCTCCATGTTCATCCCTTTTCTCCTTGCCTCCTTGTGCTACATAAACAAGATAAATTTAGGTAAATAAAGAGGAGTTCAAATGTTTTCTTACAATTATTAAAGTTATTTATTACCTAAAATAGGTAAAATAACTCTATAAAAATAGAGTTATCAAGCAGTGAATATGAAAATGGCTGAGAGGAAGAGAACCACTTTGGAGGAAACCATTGCCTGTCTGTCCAGTGAAATGCTATGATTATGGCATTGGAAGATCATATAGACTTTTAATGAGAAGATTAAAGAGTGGATTCTCTGATGACAACAAGTGTGAAAAAGTTTGATTCATTCTGCATTTTGCGTTATTCATACCTAATCTTTTAGACTTGTTGTATTGACTGGGCCATATCTTGCGTTGAATAATAATCCGGTTAGTAATAGTGGCGGGTTGACAGAGACGACAATTGTAGAGGACGAGCCACGGGGCCTCAACGTAACCTTCCTGCAAAGTTCGTACACTAGGTGGCCAGTTGACGGGGCAAACGCGTACACCCAACATTGAAGAAAACTCAAGGATGAGGTGGGTTTACAGAAAACCCCATAAAGTAATAAAAACTTTATAATATAAAATACGACGTTCAACGCGCCAGTGGATTTTGACAAACTGGACGTAGGAGGCAAGTTGTTGTGCTCGAGCATGCCATGCCTCAAACGCATGGGAGGAGACTTTTTTTTCGTCATTAAAAGGTTATTTGCTAATCTCCATTTTTTTGTGCAAGCTTGAAACATACTCCGTAAGATTCCACCTACTTACCTTGTAAACAGCTCAAAATCCACAGTGCTCAATCTCATTTCTTTCAAAATTAGTTGCAGCTTTGATGAAGACAAACAACTACGAGGATTGCTTGCTTCTAGTTTCCAAATCTCAACCTAAAGTAGGATTCGAAAATTCTATTTTGAATTCTAAAGAAGTCATATCGGTTTTCTAAATATATATGCTTAAATAAACTTCTAAGCGACATAGATGCTCCGAGATAACAATATAGTGTTATAATTATGATTATATACAGCAACCTTATGATAATATTACTAAATATTATTAACATGTTAGAGAAATTACATGAACACTAGATATTGGCAGATTCTTTCGTCTTAGAAAGTTCTAAAGATACAACTTTGTTATACGTTGGCTGCAAAAATATCGGGAAAAGGTGGATGCAGAGTTTTTGCTCTCAAACATCAATTAGTTTCCCTAAAACCTGCCTATGGTAAAGTTGGTAGAGCGAATTAATCCTGAAGCTCTTTCTGTCAATCGAAGGCGAAACTTACGAACGATAGAGTCAATAAAATTTGAACTGATGGCACGTACTTGAAGTGGGACACTGACAACTGTTGCTAAAGCCTCAAGCACTTCAAACTCTAAAATTGTAGCTGGAATTGTAGCATCACTTTTCAAGTCAAGTTTGGAAACTTTAGGTAAAACTATGAACACTCAAACTATGGATATTGTTGATGAATTTGCAACTGGTAAAGAAATATCTCAATCAGAAACTGTTAGTGTGGAAGGAAAAGTTTAAGAGAATAGCTGATTGACTGAAGGAGTTGGCCAAAAGCTCAATTCGTCTATTGGAAACTCTAGGTTGTCTTGGAAACATATTGCAATGGATAATCTGATGAAGACGGCTAAGTTAGACTATCATCCCCCTTCCAAGGAAGGAAACAAGCTTGTTGTTAAATCGCCGCTAGAGGCTATTGAGGAAGGCAAAAGTCATTTTGTGAATTGTCTTATAGGATATTTTTTAACTAAAAATATTTCATATTATTTAGTGAAGGGTGTTGTGGAAAAATTGTGGGGAGAAAAGAATTTATCCGAGGTGTTAGCTACTGATGAAGGGTTTTTTTTCTTTTGCTTTTCGAATATGAAGAAAATGGCAGAGGTTATGGAAGTTGGAATATGGGATATTGCTGGCAGGTGACTTTTCATTCAGAAATGGCATCCTTTCATTCGATTGGAAAAAGCAAAAATCTCTGCAGTTCCCATTTGGGTGCATTTATATAATGTCCCACATGTGCTTTGGACTAATAAAGGTATGAGCTATGTGAGTAGTGTGTTGGGCAAACCTTTATACATGGATAAGGCTACTGAACAAAAACTTAGGTTATCATATGTTAAAGTATGTATTTTGATGGATATTAATAGTGAATTCCTTGAGAAGTTTGATATCGATATGGGAAGAGAAGAATTATATGAAGTACATGTTGAATATTGTTAGATTCCTAAGAAATGTAAGGTGTGCAATAGCTTTGGACACAAAGAATGTACTGCAACAAAGAAAGAAGTTTGGGTACCTAAAACAAATGTAGCACCTTTAACCCAGAACCCTCAGCTTGATGAAGATAGTAGATTTTGATTCCTGCAAAGGATCCTCCTATCCAGATCATTCAAACCAAACCTTGTCATTCTCAAGCAATAGGGCCAATCCCAAATCCAATTGAGATAGAAGATGTTCTTGTTCCGACTAAGGGTATAGTTACAAATACTAAATCTTCTTCGGGCACCAAAAAGAATTGATCAACTGGGGGAAAAAAGGATAATATGCAAAATGTCATATCTCATAATAAATTTGCATTACTAGAGGAGGACACATTGATTGAGCCTATTGTAGAGATTAGGACAATGGAGGAAGAGGATAAACCTCCCAATATATGAAAGTACTATCATGGAATGTAAGGGGCCTAAATAAACGCCCTAGATTAGTGAAGGTAGCTGATTTTGTTATGACCCATGCCCTTCAAGTTATTATTTTGATTGAACATAAAGTCAAAGAAGAAAATGCAGATGTAATTGTGAAGAATGGATTCACAGGTTGGAACTATGCCCATAATTATAGGTTTAGTAGTCTTGGTAGAATATGGATCCTTTGGAAAACTTCTAATCTTCAACTTACAGTCAAAGAGTCTTCATCTCAAGTTATCCATTGCTTGATTGAAAAGCCAAGTATGCACCCATATTTTTTGTCTGCTATCTATACTAGTAACTTGGAGATTGAACATAGAGAATTATGAGCTAACCTTAATAGGTTCTCTAATCTCAATGTACATGATGTTCCTTGGTTAATTATGGGTGATTTCAATGAAATGCGAAATACAAGTGAGCGCATTGGCCCTAATGCTCAATGGACACAAGGAATGAAGGATTTAAATGAATTGATTGACACTACGGCCTTGATTGAACCTTCTTATTCAGGTCCACTTTTCACATGGACAAATAAAGGTTCAAGTATTGGTCTTAGAGCTAGTAAAATTAATAGAGCTCTTACTAATGGGGAATGGATTCTCAAATTTGAAAGTTTTCATATTGAATTTTGCTCCCTGGTGTATCAAATCATTCTCCATGCCTAGTTAAGTTTAGTAATACTACACACAGAAAGAATACTTCATTTAGATTCTTTAACTTTTGGATTGATTGCTCAGATTTCATGGATACAGTTAATTCAGTATGGCAGCAGGAAGTAGTAGGCTCAAAAATGTTTCAGGTAGTGTAGAAATTAAAAGCTTTGAAGTCTTCTCTTAAGAAACTTAATGCAACTCAATTTAGTGATCTACATCAGAAGGTAAAGATTGCTAAAGACAATTTACAGCAAGTGCAACACAGATTAGAACTTAATCCTCATTGTCCTGATACACATTCTGAGGAAAAGGCACAACTTGAGTTACTACTTGCAATGAGCAAACATGAAGAAATTCTACTCAAATAGAAATCTAGAAACCTATGGTTGAAAGAAAGGGATAATAACAGTAGACTTTTCTTTGCATCATTAATGCGAAAGAGGGCGCAAAACAGGATCAACAAACTAGTATTGGAAGATGGATCAGTTATCATAGAAGAAGAGGACTTGAGAATTGCTATTATTTCATATTATAAGTCTATTCTTGGTAATGCTAGAAGTATCTTCACTGACTTTGAGAGGTACACATCCTTGTTCCATGATGATGTAAGTGCACTTCTTACTCTAATAAGTTTTAAGCATTCAGATGTCATTAAAGCTCTTTGGGGAATTCATAAGTTTAAAGCACCTGGACCAGATGGATATAATAGCTTATTTTATAAGAAAGTTTGGCCTATCATTGGAAGAGATGTAGAGGATGCTATATTAGAGTTTTTCTCCTCTAGAAAGTTGTTGAAGGTTATAAATTCTACATTGTTATCTTTAGTCCCTAAGGTGCTCAATCCTAATTGTAATAAAGATTACTGACCCATCACATGTTGCAATGTTATATACAAAATTATACCCAAGATGTTAGTTGAAAAGTTGAGTGTCATTCTCCCTACAGTAGTAAGCCAAAACCAAACTGCCTTCATTAAGGGACACCAGATTTCTAAGAATATTATGCTTTGTCAGGAACTACTTCACAATTATCACAAAGGTGGCAAAGGTAAGCGTGTGGCCATGAAAATTGATCTTATGAAAGCATATGATATGGTTAAGTGGGAAGCGATATTAGGAGTGTTGAAAGCTATTAATACTCCCCAATACTTAATTGATCTTATCGGTGAGTGTATTACTACAACAAGATTTTCAGTAAATTTCAATGGAGAACATGTAGGTTACTTTGAAAGTACCAATGGATTAAGACAAGGGGACCCATTATCCCTATATTTATTTGTATTGGTTATGGAGCTACTTAATAGGATTATTATTGCAAAGACTTCTACATTAGCTTTTAAGTTTCATTGGCAATGCAAGCATGAAAGAATCACTCATTTGTGCTTTGCTGATGATTTATTCCTTTTCTGCCATGGAGATATAGAGACAGTGCTTTGTCTTGTAGAAGCTTTGGTGGAATTTGTTGAACTCACTGGTTTACATTACAATCCAAGTAAATGCCAAATGCACTTCTTAGGGTTATCAAAACAAGAGCAACTTCTTATCCTAGATCATACACCTTTCCCTATGGGTACACTCCCTATTCGATATCTTGGAGTTCCTTTGATTACAAAAAGACTCACTCATGCTGATTGCAAAGGTCTAACCGATAAAATATTTAGAAGAGTAGAAGGTTGGGGACTGAAACATCTTAGCTTTGCAGGAAGGTTACAATTGGCAAAATCGGTCCTAATTTCCACATATACATTTTGGATGCAAGTTTTCTTACTACCGAAGTAAACAATTTATGAGATTGAGAAAAGGTTTAGGAACTTTCTATGGGCAGGTACTATAGATGCATAACACTCCCACAAAGTTGTTTGGCAAACAGTTTGCTCACCAAAGAAGGAAGGGGGATTGGGGTTACCAAATCTAAAACTTTGGAATAAAGTCCTTTTGGGACGTTTACTTTGGAAACTCATCCATTTTCCAAACACTTCATTATGGAGTAAGTGGATCCATAGTACAAAATGTAAAAGAACTTCAGTAATGCAGCTTGATATCAAAGGCACCATGGCATGTAGTTGGAGAGGCTTTCTTAAACTAAGACATACACTTACTCAGGTTCTTTATACGTATACCTATTGCTGCAAACAAATTTATCAGGACCTTCAACCAGTTACTGAAAAAGTGAATTGGTATGATTTAATTTAGACAGGGAGCATTTACAAACATAATTTTATTGGATGGCTAGTTTGTCAAGATTGACTCTCTACAGCAGAAAGAATGGTACGATGGCTTCCTTTAGTTAACTTATATGGTGACTTTTTTCAGTCCCATGTTGAAAATAGGAGTCATCTTTTTTTTTGAATGTCCATGGACAATCATGGTTTGGAAGACTATCCTTGCTCAGAATGGAATTCGACGTCATATTGGAGGATGGAATGAAGAACTGCAATGGATGATTAGAGCAACTAAAGGAAAAGATTTGGCTACAAAGCTTCTTAAAATATCCTTTTTAGCTTGTATTTATTGCATATGGACATAACGAAATAGAAGACGATTTCAAAATAGAATAGTCGACATTCTCATCCTCTTGGCTAAAGTAAGGAAAACTATACGAGGGAGAGCTTCTTTGTTTCAAAATGTAAAATCTTCACAGGAAAATATCATTTTGAGTGAGATTTGAAGGCTTCCAACCTCAATCTTTTCATAGTTGTTGAAAATTGTAATGCTAAGGTATGCCCTTCTACTTTTGTATACTACTTTATATTAATGCAAACTTACATTTCAACTATAAAAAAAAAAAGAAATTACAAAACTCACATTATAACTTTAGTCTTGTTTAATGATGATATACCTTCATGAATACTCGATATTGGCAGATTCTTTCGTCGTAGAAAGTTCTAAAGATATAACTTTGTTATAAGTTCGCTGCAAAAATAACACCCCAAAGAGAAATTATTTTTGACTGAAGAATTAAGTCAGGTATGAAATCTTAACAAAATATTTTCAATAGAAATATAACAAGGAATTTGATCTGATTTCTAAAGGGTTTAGCAGCCTTGAAATCAAATAATGTCATCCTAGAAATTCCTAATCAAAGCATTCTAGTAAAGAAATGATGCAATCAAACTTATAATTGATTAATTTAAGTTTAATTTTCGGATACATTTAGTTCAGACCACCCATTAAGCTAAAATAAAAAAAGAAAACCGAAGAGTCTGCATTCATCCCAAGTCCAGCTGGTACGTATTCTTTTAACTACTGTCTATTTCTAAGCAATCTAATATTGTAATGATTCCTATAGTGACTATTTTATGAGAAGATCAATTATACAGTTGTATTCTTCATTATCTTTTCATTGACCAAAAGGCTTTAACATGCATGTGAATAGTAAAGTGATCTCTAAATCCAGTGGATTGAGGCAGAAGTTACAGTGGACCAAAAGGTAGCTTTCTTACCATTGCTCCTTGGTCTTTCAGGGCCAGATGCATGTACTTAATTGTTTAATAGCCATATTAAATAGCTTGTGCTTTATATATTCAGACATGGACAGGTCAAAACATTCGCCTGCCAAAGTTGCAGTCCGTTGATTCCTTGCTACCCCAGGATTCGCAACATAAACAAAATTTCAACGTCTCCAAAGGAAATTAAAGTAGCATCTTAGTGATATTGACCTGTTTTTTGGTTACATAATTGCATGAGAGCAAAATACTCTTCGAAACAAACAGTAATTTGTCTGAACAAATGTAAATCTCTTTCATATCAATGTGAATGAATACTCTCCTACTAAATTGCCATTTAAAGCAACTTAGGATGCTGGTGGAAGACTACATGCTAAATGAAAAGCATATGTGTAGGCTAGGCTAACCCATCCCATTGGCTATTGATTGAAATATGAGAAGCCTATAAACAAAGGGGTATGTGCAAGACTATGTAGCCCATCAAAATCAAAAGAAAAGAAGTAGTCATATTACTAGAAGTGACTCAAACTTTCACTAAAAAGGAAGCTCGAAAAGGATTTTGGTAGTTTCCAGCCTGCAAAAACATCTAACTGGGCAAATAGCTACTTAACCATGAGATGTAAGAACTAATTCACTCATTTCCTATGCCAATCAGCAGATAAAGTTTCAGTAAGTCCAACTAAAATCTAATCATGATCATGTTGAAAATAATATATCCCATATTACTTTAAAAAATCATCTTGATATTCTTTTTATTTTTAAAATGATAGATATATCCCCTTTCTTGCAAGCCAATTTAAAATAAAAATGAGTTTTTTTTAGCATTTTATTATAAGTCAAATTCAAGTGCAATACCCATTTATTCATGAACAAAGTTCACTACGAGAAATATTTTTTCACACTCAGGGCCAGAAAGTATATTGAAAATATCGTATGTCTTAAGTTACTTAAATCTTATCTTGATATTCTCATTAAAATAAAAGATACATGTATCTCTTTAAAAGTCTAGATACCTTTTCTATAATAGGTTCTCATTTCTCTTAAATCTTCTTAAGCATAACAATTGAAGATATATTTAGTAAGGTTATTAAAGGAATGTATTGTGCAAGCCTTGATGACAGAACCGGTGATTTAAAAGCGAAATCATAACAAAAAGAAAAGAAAGAAAAATTCTCTAGAAAGAGACAATTAATCACATCACGGTAGCAATTGCAAAATCTGAAAGCCTTACAGAAATCTATCCTTTAATGTCGTCATTCATCAATCATAGACCTTGAAGCCTTACCTAAAGCCTGAAAAAAAAATTGAAACATCAAGAATGAAAACGTTTCCTACAAGAAGGCTTGAGACATCTTCACTGGCAACATTATTGTATTCATTGACAGAAACATGTTTCAGCTAAAGCAAAATATGTAAACTCAGATGTAGAGAATATTGTACCATGGATGGGTGTTTTGCTGCCTCCATGGTTAGGGGAAAGGAGAAGCCTCATATGCGGGACAATCTTCCAGTTCTCTTCAAAAGCTAGTTTAGAGATACACCTACCCACTGTGTGTGACTCACCTTCAAAAAATATTTTCCAGACACATTTGCTCCAGGGGACAAGCATGACTACTTAGCTAATCAAACTGCAATGGTCCAATAGGAAGGATAGCCACGTCACTCTTGAAAGCATCCAACTCAGCAGCTGACAGCTAAAGATCATATAAGAGCAAAAAGGATATTAGTTGTCCTAGTCTGCTGACCGTTATGTCTATTAAGTCAATCTGTTATGTTTGTTGAAATCGTTAAAGTTGTTAAGTGGTTAGATTCTGTTGAATCAGCTATTAATTCAATTGTTATAAATAAAGAGGGAACCCAAGGGATAGGGCAGATGAGTTTCAGTCAAAAGTTGTGTAAACAGTGAGGTCTCGGGTTCCCTCTAAGTAATCCCTTTAGTTGTAATTCAAGTTCTGTTCTATTTAGTCAAAATAAGGCGTAAGGCCAAGTTTGATCTTTCTAATTTCACATTGAGTCCTCTCCCTCATCCCAGACTAGTCACTCGAGCTTTAGCCAAATCGTTACATCTACCCCTTGATCGCTGCAAAGTGGTATCAGCTATGCTAGATTGTGAACCGGGGAAGGATCTTGAGGAGCCTATAAGTGTGAAAGAGCTCTCGGTGACAATGCATCAGTTACTTGCTGCTCTTAATGCCAAGATGGATGCCAAGTTTGACTCAAACAAAGATGGAGGAGCAAGTTCTTCGACTCACCATGATGGCCATCATCAGCGTGAGGATCGACGCTCTTCTTCAAACACAATCCATACTCGAACTATTCGATTGGAATTCCCAAAATATGAAGGCGGCCATGATCCTACTTGGTGGTTAGACAAAGCTAACCAATTCTTTAATTTCCGTGGCACTCTTGAGGAGGATAGAGTTTGTATCTCCTCTTGGTACTTGGATGGAGAAGCTTAGTTGGTATACCAACTCTTAAAGAAGGAATATGGTGATCAGTTGATTCCTTGGAGCACATTGGCGGATGAAATGATGAAGTAGTTCGGGCCAACCTTATTTCACGATCACTTTGGTGAACTTACTAAGCTAAAGCAGTCTAGATCGGTCCACAAATACCAGCTACAATGTGGTAAGCTCCTTTTAAGATCTGGTCATCTGAATGTTGAGTAAAGTATTAGCTGTTTCATTAGTGGACTAAAGGAAAGAATCAAAATCGATGTTATTACACACAAACCTCCCACACTATCAGCAGCCATTGGTTATGCTAGACTCTTTGAAGCTAAAGAGTTAGCTTCCAAACCACTGAGTACGAATACTTTTAAGAAGAATCCTAGAGAAGGAGTGGGGGAACCGAAGGTGCTTGAGAAAAGGGCTCCATTACCTATCAAAAGGTTAACGCAACCTGAAATCATGGATCAAAGAGCAAGGGGATTATGCTTCAATTGTGATGAAAAATTCACCCCGAGACATAGATGCAAGAAACTTTTTCTCCTGGAAGTATTAGATTCTGAAGAATCTGTGGAAATCAATGATGTAGCAGTGGAGGAAATCCGTGGAGAACTTTGTATGTTATCTCTGGCAGCCTTTAGTGGTGTTAGATGTCCTAAAACTATTCGGGTTCAAGGATATATGGGAGAGCCTAAGGTACAGGTTGTTGTATTGATAGATTTTGGCAGCACTCACAATTTTGTGAGTGCAGAACTAGCTAAGAAAATGAAGTTACAACCTGAGGTAGAGAGAAGCTTTAAGGTTGCAGTAGCTAGTGGAGAAGTAATACATGGACATGGCTTTTGTTCGAATGTTGAGCTATATTTGCACGGTAACAGAATGCATACTGATTTCTTTATACTGCCAGTACCGAGTTTGGGGGTTATACTTGGGGTCCATTGGTTGCAGTCACTTGGTGAGATCAAATGGGAGTTTGCAGAGATGAAAATGGCCTTCATGTATGAGGGCAAACTAGTTGAGCTTCAAGGAGATACAAGGTTTAAAAATAAAGTAGTAGATAGTATGCAGTTAGATAAACTGTTAAAAAAACAAAAGGAAAGAGTTATGTTGCAGATAAAGAATGTGGAGGACAATCTGTCAGCAACACCTGGGGTTTGGCCGAAGCAATTTGCTTAGTTAATAACTACATATGAAGTTCTATTTCAGAAACCACACGGTTTGCCCCCTTGCCGAGCTTATAATCATCATATTGTTTTAAAAGAAGAAAGGAAAATAATAGCTAGCAGACCCTATCGGTACCCCTATCTACAGCGGAGAGAAATTGAACACTTGGTACAAGAAATGCTAGAGGAAGGTATCATTAAGGAGAGTACGAGCCCTTTTTCTTCTCCAGTCATAATGGTGAGAAAGAAGGATGGCACTTGGAGGATGTGTGTTGATTATAGGGCTCTGAACAGATAAACAATAAAAGATGGCTTTCCTATCCCTACTGTCGAAGAGCTTTTTGATGGAGTTGTACGGCTCCAGTTTATTCACCAAGTTGGACCTCAGGTCTGGTTACCACCAGATACGGATGCACCCAAGGGATATAGCTAAGACAGCATTTCAAACTCCAAAAGAGCATTATGAGTTCCTGGTAATGCCCTTTGGCTTATGCAATGCCCCTTCCACCTTTCAAAGCTTGATGAACAAAGTATTTAAAGAATTCCTTGGTAGCTTTGTTCTGGTTTTTTTTTATGATATACTAATATATAGTCAAAACTGGAGTGAGCATACAAAACATGTCAGATTGGTTTTTGAGAAGCTTAGGGAGCAGCACTTGTATGTAAAACATGAAAAATGTTCTTTTGGAGTGACCACAATTCAATATCTTGGTCATCTTATATCAGTAAAAGGAGTTAGGGTGGAAAAAGACAAAATCCAAGCAATGTTGGATTGGCCTGTACCTAGAACTGTGAAGTCCTTAAGAAGATTTCTTGGTTTAACAGGTTACTACAGAAAATTTGTCCAAAATTATGGTACAATTGCTTCCCCACTAACTAAGCTTCTCCGAAAGGATGCTTTATCTTGGAATGATGAAGCTGCCAAGGCATTTAATGAGTTGAAAGGGGCTATGACCGAAGCTCCAGTTTTATCTCTCCTAGACTTTTCCCTCCCATTTTTGGTAGAATGTGATGCATATGCAGTTGGGTGGGGGATGTTCTCTCTTAGAACAGAAGGCCTATTGCCTTCTTTAGTCAAGCTCTTCAAGGAAAAAATCTGTTGCTATCAACCTATGAGAAGGAGTTGCTTGCCCTGATCTTAGCTATAAAACATTGGAGGCAATATCTACTTGGGGCTAAATTCATAGTCCTCACAGACCAGAGAAGTTTACAGAACCTGTGGAACCAAAAAATCATCACTCCTGCACAACATAATTGGTTGATAAAACTAATTGGCTATGATTTTGAGATCTGTTACAAGCCTAGGAAAGAAAATTATGCAACTGATGCTCTATCTAGAAGAGATGAAGAAGTTCTCACTGGTTTTGGATAGCTTATGCCAAGCCTTTCATCGGCACTCTTTTCTGATCATTACATGAATCCTGAGTGGCCAAGACAGCTAAAAAAGGGAGAAAGTAGTAAAAATGCAGAAGCTGAACCGAAGAAAATAAAGGCCACATCAGTGATATTACCTGAATGGTTACTTCCAATTCAAAAAGAAGTTAAAGGAGTCCAGAAATCTAAGCCATCCTGGATCAAATCAGCACAGGAAAGGTCAGGAAGCAGTCACAGTACCGTAATAGTGTGCTGTTTTACAATGATCAAATTTTTTTAAGTAAAACTTCACCCCTAATACCTTTTATTTTGAAGGAATTTCATGGAGCTACCCATGAAGGCTATTTCAAGACCTTGCAGAGAGTGAAGGGTGTGTTTTTCTGGCCACAAATGAAGGTTAAGGTGTGGCAATATGTTAGAGAATGTGCAACTTGTCAAGCTGTGAAATGGGAAAACACTAAACCGAATGGACTACTCCAGCCACTCCCTATACCAGAACAGATATGGCAAGATATAGCCGTGAATTTCATTGAAGGTTTGCCTAACTCCAAAGGTAAACAAGTAATATTCGTGGTTGTGGATCGTTTATCCAAGGCAGCTCACTTTTTAGCCCTTGCACACCCTTATACTACTAAAAGTGTAGCTCAGATTTTCTTTGCAAATGTCTTTAAACTTTATGGAATGCCAAGGAGTATTGTTTATGATAGGGATGTGGTGTTTACAAGTAGATTTTGGAGGCAATTATTTAAGCTGCAAGGCACTAGTTTTAACCTCTCCACAGCCTATCATCCACAAATGGATGGGCAATCTGAGGTAGTCAACAAAACATTGGAAGTATACTTAAGGTGCTTCACGTGGGATCATCCCAAGGAATGGACAAAATGGCTGCCATGGGCCAAGTATTGTTACAATACAAGTGTTCATTCTGCTACTCAGAAGACACCGTATGAGGCTGTGTATGGAAAGGCCCCTCCTACTCTATTGTCTTACCTTCCGGGAACTTCTGATGTAGCTGCTGTTGATCAAGAATTAAGTTCCAGAGATACTGTCTTAAGGAACCTCAAGGAAAGGCTAAGGGGGGCTCAAAATTGGATGAAGAAGTACTATGACATGGGAAGGAAGGAAGAACAATTCAAAGTTGGTGATAAAGTCTATCTCAAACTTCAACCCTACCGAGGTAATTCTGTGGTGGTTAGGAAGAACTATAAGCTATCTCCAAGGTATTTTGGCCCTTTTGAAGTTTTACAAAAGATTGGTGAAGTAGCTTACTGGTTGAAACTGCCTCCTAGATCTCAGATTCACAATGTTTTTCATCTATCTATGCTGAAAAGATTCATTGGAAGCCAAGTCGAGGTATTGATAGAACTACCTACTTACTTAGAATCAGAAGATACAGTCAGCCCTCAACCACAAGCAATTCTAGAGTATCGTTTAAAGAAGAAGCAACCTCAGTTCCTAGTTCATTGGCAAGGACTGCCTATTCAAAAAGCCACCTAGGTGAATGTAGATGCCTTTGAAGAACGTTATTCTTCTTTCAACCTTGAGGACAAGGTTGCGGCCATGGGGAGAAGGATGCAGCGGTCCAATAGGAAGGATAGCCACGTCACTCTTAAAAGCATCCAACTCAGCAGCTGACGGCTAAAGATCTTATAAGAGCAGAAAGGATATTAGTTGTCCTAGTCTGCTGATCATTATGTCTGTTAAGTCAATTTGTTATGTTTGTTGAAATCGTTAAAGTTGTTAAGTGGTTAGATTCTATTGAATCAGTTGTTAATTCAATTGCTATAAATAAAGAGGGAACCTGAGGGATAGGGCATATGAGTTTCAATCAAAAGCTATGTAAACAATGAGGTCTCGGGTTCCCTTTAAGCAATCCCTTTAGTTGTAATTCAAGTTCTGTTCTATTCAGTCACACTGAGTCCTCTCCCTCGTCCCAGACCAGTCACTTGAGCTTTAGCCAAATCGTTACATCTACCCCTTGACCGCTGCATAAACCTAATTGAATATATTAGAAGTTAATTTTCACATTTTTGTTTCCAGAATCATAACCTTGACTCCCTATTTTTGTCGAAACCAGTCAATGCCATAAAAATTGAATTTGCGTGAACTAAAAGAATTTCAAAGATAAGAAGTGCAGCTAAACTTTCAACCATGTTCGGATTCTATTGCCTTAGTTTTTGTTGGGTCAAAGGCGTACATGGAGAGTTTGTTTTTTGTAATTTTTTTTTTCTGATTCGTTAAGAAGTTATTTCCTAATCTCCATTTTGTTGTTGTAAGATTGAAAAATTCTCCATAGAAGTATATCCAACAGCTCAAATTCCACCTTGATCAATCTCATTCGTTTCAAAATTAGTTGCAGATTTAATGAAGACAAACTCCTGTGAGAATTACTTGCTTCTAGTTTCCAAATCTTAACCTATAGCAGGATTCAGAAAGTTCTATTTTGAATTCCAAAAATCCATATAGGTTTACAGAAGATTAGTTTTCATAAAAGCTCTTTTCGATGTTTCATGCATTAAATATCTAAGCACACCAATATAACGATATAGTGTAATAATTTTGATTATATACAACCGTCTTATAATAATATCACCTATTAATATGTTAGAGAAATTACAAAACTCACATTATACTTTTAGTCTTGTTTAATGATGAAATACCTTCATGAACCCCCAACCTTGCCGGCCCCTTCCCCCCCAACACCATATTGGTAGATCCTTCTGTCTCAGAAAAGTTCTAAACACACGACTTTATTGTAAGTTGGCTGCAAAATAACGTTCCAAAGAGAAATTATTGATGATTGAAGAAATAAGTCAAGTATGAAAACTTCACAAAATATTTTCAATAGAAATATAACAAGGAGTTCGGTCCAATTTCTAAAGAGTTAGGTGGATATGAAATCAAGTAACATAGTCCCAGAAATTCATGATCAAAGAATTTTTTACAAGAAAGGATGCAATCAAACTCACAATTGATTAGTTTAAATTTAATTTTTAGATACATTTTAGTGCAGAACAACCATTGAGCTAAAATTAAAATAAAAAAACAAAGACTCATCATTATCTCTTCACTGACCAAAAGGCTTCCACATGCGCGTGAATACTAACCTAATCTCTAAAATCCAGTTGATTGAGACAGAAGTTGTAGTGGACCAAAAGGCAGCTTTCTCACCATGTTCCCCGGTCTTTACGGGCCATTACGCTGATACTTAATTGTTTAATAGACATATTAAATTGCTTGTGTTTTATATATTCAGACGAAGATGAGTCAAAAATGTTCATTTGTCAAAGTTGCTGCGGTTGGCAAAGTTTAGATTTTCATGTATAACAATTGTCTTACATTGAAAACCCAAAAGGAAGAGAAACACAACCGAAGAATGGGGAACTTTACAGGTATTAACAACCATTAATACTCATTTAAGTAGTAACAAAGCTCGGATTTAATACTCATTCGATGCATTGAATGTTAAAACCACCGCAAGGAATCATAATGGCTTTATGCTTCGACATGGCAATTGGTGGCTTGAAAAGAGAGGTCGTGGGGAAGGAGGCGGATTAATCTCTTGGTCCATCAAATGGACGTTAAAGGAACTAGAACATAAGCGAGGATATAACTTAGTCATTGAAGACTCATTTGTTAATGCTTGGAAGGCTCGGTCTGATGATATGTCTGATTTCAGGTTGCTGTGGACAAAATATCGGGGTAGTGAGGGTACCAGTTGTTAAGTGGAGGCTTGGTGGCCTCCTACAAGGCATCTTAAGAGAAGAGTGGGACCATTTATCAATAAGGCTCAGCCCCAATACATCCTCATCTAATGTGGGATACACTCCTCAAAACATTAATTAAGGGAGATAAGGTAAACCCTCACATTAGAAATCAACTCCCACAACTTCAATACCATGTTAAGTAGAGGTCAAGTGGCCTCATGAGGAGTGTAGAATTACCCATTAATAAAGCACAAGCCAAACATATTCCGACTTGATGTAGGATATGCTCTTTAAAGTAATTTTTGATAAATCGTATCAAGTGGGTCAAGTTGAAGAAATAGGAATTGAGGAAAAATATGAAAAACATAATCCACTAAAAGGAAATGCAACAAAAATTGATTTTGATCATAGTTTATCAAAAGGAATTGAGATGGAAAATGATTATGAGAAACTTGAATTGGACCTAGGATGTTCTAGTGTATAAGCAATATAGAAAAAAAAAAAAAAGGTAACAAATAAAACTTTTGAGAATGCTGATGCAAGATTTGAAGCAAAGTCTAACTTCAAATTATAGACATATGATGTGGTATTTCTTGGACAAGATGTTTTTGGTAAAATCTAATAGATAGAAAAATTCTAGTTGGAGCTTGATCAATTTCAAGTTAGGAGCTCCTCTATTATTGAGATTGAGTTGTAGGAAAACAATCAAGCATAATCTCATCTTAACCAATTGGCAGAGAATAAGGACAAAATAATCAATGGTCAATAAGAAATTCCAACAGTTAAACATCAACTTAAGATTGTTTTACCTTTTCCATTTGTATCAAATTGGCCAAGAGTCCTCAAAAGACAATAGCCTTGAGAGCTAACATGGACTTAGAACAACAATCTATGAAGGTAGAAGAGAAAAAACTCCTAGGTAGCAAGATAAAAAGAAGAAAAAGCAAAAAAGAAAACTATTAGGGAAAGAAGAAACATTTGTCAGGTTGAGAAGGATAAATAAAGTAAGCATTGCCTTGCTAAGGAGATTTATGAAGTCTTTAATTAACTTAAGGTGGTTAATGGATGCCTTCAACCCAAAGTGAGAATGGAAATGATAACTAGTGCCATTAAGGATGACAACTTTCATGTTCAAGTTAGAGAAGAGCCCTTTAATGAGGGAATGGTAACCAAAAAGAGTAAAGGCTAGTGCTCCACCAACATTAAATTCACAAGTGTTCGATTCCAAAGTATGACTCTAATGAATCATTATCATATTTCTCAAATAGTACACCTAATTTTGATTCGGATTATTCTCCACCATCTTTTCTTGGATGGAAACTAATTACAAAGCTAAATGTATTTGATCTTATCTTGAGAACTTTTCTTTTAAGGGCATATAATGTTAGGTTTAGGTTAAGCTTATACTTTCCTTTGATCCCAACAAGGTTTAGCCTAAACTTTTATTAATAAAATAAGTCATGGTACTACCATGTTTACTAAAATAATGATAAAAAATTGGTGATAAATAAGTCAGCTTCTAAAATAAAAAATTAAACTATACAAAATCAACAACCCTTATAATAAATTGTTTGACTATTAAAAGTTGTAAAACCATTTGTAACATGCATGCATGAATAGTTACATGCTCTATTCATACTAAAATATTGGCCTTAACATGATTTCTTGTTAATCGGATCTCTAAATCTTTATCCTTGAAAGCATTAAAGAGAATATCAATAAAATACTCAACATCATGGGCTCCTTCATCACCAGTTGTTTCCATTTTTGGCTTTGTTATTCTTCACGGTCTAGACAAGCTTCTCCAACAATGCATCATTTCACTAGTGTATTTCTTAAAATCTTTTCTTAATTCCCTGCAAGTCCAAGCTTTTGGAGAACCAAATGAGATATGATAAGTTAGACTTGTTGAAAATATTTGTCACCTCCGAGACCAAAGTCCTGGCCTCCTTCACTTGCATGTTTGTCCTTGAACACCTAATATTCAACATCATCTGAGAGAAAATGTTGTTAGTAAGCTTTGACAGTTCTTTAGTGATGTTAACTCTTTCATAGGTCTTAGCCTTAGGCTAGGTGTCAAAGAAATTGGTGCAATTCTTTGGTTTGCATGGGAAGGAATTGGTTAATACTTTAAGTGCCTAAGAGCTAGGCCATGCTTAGTGTTTTAAAGAACTTCTAGTAAGGTCCACAAAGTGCCAAAGCATAAGAAGAGTCGTAGGTGATGTGAAGAATAATGGCAAACTTTTTTCAAGAAGGAAATGTGAGCTCATGGGCTCTAAGGAATTCTTTTACAAGCACAACACTAGGGATAGAAACAAGTCAAAGATAAACCAAAGGACCATAACAAAAGGATAGGACATGAAAGGAGTAATGAATGAGAAGGTTGACCAGTTAGAGGTGGTCGATGATGGGTAAGACTAATGGGTCAAAGGAACACATTGGCGAAGTAACATTTGGTTTCTAGTATGGAATATGGCTCCCAACAATAGGATGGTAAGAATGAATAGGGGGGAATTGGACATGAACTTCAATATAGCCATGGCTTAAGCTTTATGATTATGAGAAAGGCTTGGCTCTCCTTGGGCTAATTATTCAAAAATGGCAGCATGAGCTGATGCCCTGGCTAAACAACTATGAGTCAAATTTCTATGTTCTAAACTAGCAATATGAGCCAATGGATTGGTTATGCAAGTATGAGTTTGGCCTGCCTAGTTTCCCTTGTTATTAGGTCATCCACTTGTGTAGTTTCCATTTTTTTTCTTTTGTGTTTTCTTGTATTTGATTTTACTTAGATGTAGTTGCCTTCCTTGTTATAGGAATGTTATTGACTATTTTGATTGTAATTGATATACTACTAAATAAGACAAATATAAGTGTCCTGAATGACATACCTATTTTAAAATCTAAGTAATATTTACACATTTATTGGTACACTTAAAATGTGTAACTAATATTGCATTAAGTTCTTAAGAAAAGGAAAACATCCTTTAAAAGGTTCCTTTTAGATCTTTTTATCTATACATACTTTACATTTCTTCCTATACTCTTTACTTTCAAACGTTCACTTCCTTTTCCTCCAAAATCTCCCCTCATGTTAATCTTGGTTAAAAGCTTACTCAATTCCAAGCTCAAAGCTAAGCACCAAATGGATTTTCTCTAAGTCTGATATAAGTGGTATCAATGATTGACACTTGAGACAGGCTAAGCTATTTACTAATGGTTACTGGTTCTCGAGAAAGTGCAGTAGAATCATAACTGGAGAAGCATGAAAAAGAAAAAGCCCATAGGTAAAAACAATGGTGGCCCTAGAGGAGAAAGTCATTGTGGGGTCATTGAAGACTGTGAACAACACCATTTGGCCAGTGTTTGGGATGGCCCATGGAATCAATCTACACAAAGGCATTGGAAGAGAAAAGTGGACTTCACAATGGTGTCAATGGACAACTACAAGTTGGTCCTTGCATTAGCCTTTCTACATGTAGCCCATGCTTTTCCCTATCATACGCATAATTGCTTATGTATTTTTGTAGAAAATATGTCATGCATGATTCAAACAAACATGATAGGTCCTACATAGAAAATCTTTTCTATGATGCTATTAAAAAAAAGGTATATGAAAAGGTAAAGAAACTTACCTAACTATATTGAAGGAAAAAAAAAAAGGACCTTGAAAAAGGAAGATGTTCCTAAAATAGCTTGTGACATTCTTAAGAAGAACAATGATGTAATGCCTCATGACATATCGAAACAATTTCCTTTAGCAAGGAAGTTAATTATGCACTAGAGTTAGAGTTGGGAACAAAGCCTCGAACAAAAGCCCTTTAAAAAATTTCCTTACCTGAGTTGGGGGAACTCAAAAAACAACTAAAGACCTTACTAGATGTTGGGTACATTTGGCCTTCAAAGGCCCTATATGGAGCTCCCAAACTATTTCAAGCAAATAAGGATGAATTAATGCGGTTATGTATTGGTTGTTGGGTGCTAAATAAGGTAATTATTAAGAATAAATACACTTTTCCTTCAATAATGGATTTGTTTAATAGGTTGAGCAATACCCATTACTTTATGATGGTGGATTTGAGGTCGAGTTAGCATCAAGTCCAAATTGTTGCTAGTGACAAGTTTAAGACAACATGTGTGATGTAGTATAGGTCTTTTAAATGGTTGGTCATGTCTTTTGACTTAACTAATGCTCCAGTAACATTTTGCACCCTGATAAATAACTTGTTCCACCCCTATCTAAACATGTTTATGGTGGTATACTAAGATGACATTGTGATATATAACGACTCACTAGAGGAGCATGTTGAATAGTTGAATATTTTGTTCAAGTTGCTATGAGAGAAATAACTCTATCTAAAGAAAAATAAATGTTTCTTTACTTAAAAAGAACTTGATTTTCTTAGACATGTTATAAAGTAAAGGATCTTATGAATGGATGAAGACAAAGTGAAGGTAGCCTAAAAGTGGGAAGCACCTTAAAAAGTAATAGAATTAAGATCTTTCCATAGCCTAGCAAATTATTATAGGTGCTTCATTGTTAGATACTTTGCAAGGGCTACACATTTCATTAAGTTACTAAAGAAATATAAGACGTGGGAATTAACCAAGGAATGCTAGCATGCCTTTAATGATTTAAACATTGTAGTGATAAAGGAACTAATGTTGGTATTACCTAACTTCTCAAAACTAATCGAGGTATACTCAGATGTTTCTAATTTTGCTATGGGGGTGTACTGATATAGGATGGGTATCCTATTGCCTTTGAAAGTTAGAAGTAGAGTAAGGTAGAGCATAAGTATATTGTGCAAGAGAAGGAAATAATGTCTATTGTTCGGTGAAATTTAGATGCAAGTGAACATGTCGAACAAGTAATATAATGATAAGAAAAGTATCGTCCCACGAAGATTGGTGAATACTAAACTAATTAAGTACTAATGATGAATTAATCCTAAAATTTATCTAGCAAATCAAAATATTGTTGAAGATGAATTAAAATTTAAAATTTCTAAAACAAAAACTCAATACTAATTAAAATTGGATCCAAGTAAGAAAAATCAAGATGAGACAAATGTTAGAGCTTTCGATTTCACCATAACTACTAGATATGAATTTCTATAGTTTATGCCTGCAAGAATGATAGTATCTATGTGATGGCGGAATTTCCTAATTTATTTACTATCCTATGTCTAGGTATAGTAAACCTATTTAGTTCATTAATTCACTATATTTCTATATGTGAATTGAAACAAACCAAATGCATTAGGATCTGTGAATATTCTTGGTTTATAATAAATCTTTCGATCATCTTATCACCAAAAGCCACACAAATAACATGGTATACGTCTATCCACATTTAATTCATGGTTATATATTATAAGAAGCAATTGCATATTATTACCTTTCAGTCTCTAACATGCACATCAAATCATTCAAGTGGTGGCCAATCACTTAAAAGCATTAAGCATAATAATATATAACTCACATAAATAAACTATCTTGCAAAACATAAAAACTTATAGGATTTACATCATCATAGTTAGGCTACATCTTCGCTCTAACAAAAGAAGTTTAGAACATAATGAAATAATGAGAAAGAACAATAATAAGAAACAAAGAAGGCATCTTGAATCCAAGAACAAGAAGTCTGTCACCCTTTTTGTCTTCTCTTCAAGAAATCTTGAATTCTTGGCCTCTCTCTCTTGAGTTGTGCTCAATTTCCTCCTTGGTTTCAGCAACACCTTCTTTTCTCTCTCTCTTCTCTTATACAGTGGTCCTCCTTTATATAGGGTCTGGGATCTAGAACTTTCTCCTTATCTTAATAGAATTGGGTTTTGGATTCCCAATACAATTAGGTTTTAGAGTTCTATATTAATTAGGCTTTGGACTCCTAATAGGACTAGGTTTTCTAATTATTTAAAAAACCCAAAATCTAATAACAATCATCCAAAGCCCAAGCCTAAGCCCATCTTGATTTCCTTCACCTTGATAATTTGACCATCTTCTGCCATATAATAAGTACCAGGTTCTCCATGCTTGTTCTTTTTCTTCATGCCTCCTTATGCTACATAAACAAGACAAATTTAAATAAATAAAGAGGAATTCAAATATTTTCTCACAAGCATTAGATAATTTATTATTTAAATTAGGTAAAATAACTCTATAAAGATAGAGTTATCAATACCCCCAAACTTAACATTTTGCTAGTCCTCGAGCAAAAGTAATAATTAGCATATGCTTTAGACAAAACCCCTTCAAGAAATTCTCCATAATTGCTCAACTTAACAATTCAAAGAAAAATATAGCTTTCATCCAAACACCACAATTGTTTTATAAGATAAGATAGACTCTTAACTATGTTAATCACGTGTGTATGTGTGAGTCCTTATCTTTTCAACTATATGCATTCCAAATAGATCCACATTAATATGCAATTTCTCAAAATCTTTAACCAAACCTCATAGGTTTGCTTTTCATTCCTCTCTCCACTAATGTAAGCTAATTATCAAACCAAGAATCAATAGGACTTTTATAAGCTTGTAATGTATGGCTGGGCTAGGGGTAAGATAAAAGTCATTTAGGCTTAATTCACCCATGAACACATTGCTTTCTAGGATCTAATTTGAGCTTTTGTCACTTTATTTCTTCTTGCTCCTCACAAATAATTTTCTATCACCACTTCTTTCACTCTTTTCCATCAAACATGCTTGATTTCACTTGGATTCTGATACTCACAAAAGCCACAATCATACTTGCATCAATAAAGCAAGTAAAAGTACTAGGAATACAACCATAATAATCTTTTCTTACTAATAGTATTCAATTGCTATGCTTAGTGGCGTATTTCGAAAGATTGAGTGGCTTGAATCTGATAAAGAATGATAAGATCATCCCATTCTAAAGCAAATGATGTACTTTCTTCTTCTTTCTTTCTTTCCTTTTTTTTTTTTTTTTTTGCAAAAGAAAGAAAAAATACTATGCCTCACACAATCATTACAATCAATTTCTTCTCATGCTCCATCTTCCTCTCAACTTTTGTTTAGCTCAAATAAACTTGCACTTTAACAATTAACATGTTCATGGGTGTGGGACAATAAGATAATTTTTTTCAATGGCTCAAGGGTATATATATATGGGTGTCATTGAAAAATTGGATAAGAATCAAGGCTCAGCGGGGTGACTGGGGATAAATAAATAGGGTTGGCTTGAAAGGCTCAAACGATCCAAAGAGGGCCTAAATCATTTTCTCAGTTAGAGACAGCTTAGGATTTCGCCTCAAGAGAAAATCAAACAAATTCTAAGATCCGGGTGAGATCTAAGAAAATCACATACTTCACATGAATGTTCTCTAGAAATACACACAATTTAAAAAATGAAGGACTTTTAGTGCTTAATAGGTGGATCAACATAATCAAAATCACACTTAACTCATATCATAATTGCAGGTTTGAACAAAATCTATGTCTTCCAAAGAATCGCCAAGAATTCACAATAAGGGATGTAATCATGACATAAGAATTTTTTTTTTTTTTTTTAATCAGGTTTAGCACAAAGGTTCTTTCCCTACCCCCAAACTTGAATGAAGCATTGTCCTCAATGCAAAAAGAAAAGAAAGCAAAAATAAAGGTAAAAGGAATGAGAATACTCCCTTGATTGTAGGTCATATCCATAGAGAGCTTCGAGGAGATGGTAGTGACAAAACTTCCAACAATAGAACGAACACAATGCTTGGGTTACTTCCAACAACAGAACGAACACAATGCTTAGGTTACTTCCAACAACAGAATGAACACAATGCTTGGGTTACTTCCAACAACAGAACAAACACAATGCTTGGGTTGCCTCCCAAGAAGCGCTTGTTTTATAGTTTTCAGCCAAACTATCTTCAAAGTTATTATTCAAGGAGGAAGAAGATCAAGGGTAGTCTTCTACATGTTAACTCCCCCGAAGTAAGGCTTCAGACGCTGACCATTCACCTTAAATGTGCCTTAGGTGTCATTTGCAACTTCTATTGCTTCATATGGGAATACCTTAGTGACTATGAAAGGGCCAGACCATCGGGACCGCAATTTACCTGGAAACAATTTAAGACGAGAGTTATAAAGTAATACTTTCTGGCTAACCACAAACTCTCTTCTTAATATGTGTTTGTCATGCCATCTTTTTGTCTGCTCCTTGTATATTTTGGCATTTTCATACACCTCATCTCGCAATTCCTGCAATTCATTCAACTGTAACAATCGAGTTTCACCTGCAGACTGCATATCAAAGTTCAAAAATTTTAAAGCCCAATATGCTTTATTCTCTAATTCTACTGGTAGATGACAAGCCTTCCCAAACACTAGCCTAAAAGGAGACATTCCAATTGGTGTTTTGAATGCTGTTCTATAGGCCCAAAGTGCATCATCAAGTTTCATTGACCAATCTTTCCTTGAGGCATTCACAGTTTTTTCCAAAATTCTCTTAATTTCCCTATTTGATATCTCAACTTGACCACTAGTCTGAGGGTGATAAGGGGTAGCAATCTTATGGGTAACCCCATACTTACCCAAAAGTGCTTCAAGTTGTTTGTTGCAAAAATGGGTCCCTCTATCACTTATGATTGCCCTAGGAGAGCCAAAACGGGTAAAAATATTTTTCTTTAAGAATTTAACTACAACCTTAGCATCATTTATTGGCAATGCTACTGCTTCTACCCACTTAGACACATACTCAACAGCCACCAAAATATACATATTTCCATAAGAAGGTGGAAAGGGTCCCATGAAATCAATACCCTAAACATCAAATAACTCACACACAACAACATTGTTTAGAGGCATCTCATGTTTCCTAGAAATATTTCCAGTTCTTTGACATTGATCACATGCAACTACATATGAATATGCATCTTTAAAAAGTGTGGGCCAATAAAATCTAGACTGTAAAACCTTAGCTGCAGTTCTGGTGGCACCAAAATGACCACCAGCCTCTCTAGCATGACAATGGTGTAGGATACTAGCCATCTCTTCCTCAAGAACACATCTCCTTATAACCTAGTCTACACATACTTTAAACAAGAAAGGCTCTTCCCAAAAATAATGTTTGAGGTCAGAAAAGAATTTTTTTCTTTGTTGATATGACATTTCAAGAGGAAGAACATTACTTACCAAATAATTGACAAATCAGCATACCAGGGAATTTGGATGGATTGGAGTGCAAAAATGTTTTCATCAGGAAATTCTTCCATAATTGGTTGAGCTTCTTCCTTCAGATTGGGAATTCTGGACAAATGATCTGCAACTAGATTTTCGGTCCCTTTCTTATCCTTGATCTCCAAATCAAACTCTTGTAGCAAGAGAATCCACCTGATTAACCTAGGTTTTGATTCTTTCTTTTCAAGTAGATGCTTAAGAGCAGAATGGTCAGAATAAACAATAACTTTTGAACCAATTAAATAAGAACGAAATTTATCAAAAGCAAATACTACAGCCAAAAGTTCTTTTTTTGTTGTTGAATAATTCAATTGTGCACCTGATAAGGTTCGACTGGCATAGTAGATGGTCTGAAAAACTCTATTCTTCCGTTGTCCCAAAACAGCTCCTACTGCAAAATCACTAGCATCACACATTAGCTTAAAAGGTAAGTCCCATTCTGGTGCTGCCATGATTGGTGCTGATATTAACTTTTCTTTTAAAGTGTTAAAAGCCTGCAAGCATTCATCAGAAAAGTTATATTTCACATCTTTAACCAACAAACTTGAAAGGGGTCTAGCAATTTTGGAAAAATCTTTTATGAACCGCCTATAGAATCCTGCATGCCCCAAAAATCCTCTAACAAGTTTCACTGATGTTGGTGGGGGCAATTTTGCAATGACCTCCACTTTAGCTTGATCAACCTCTAGTCCTTTTTTGGATATCTTATGCCCAAGCACTATTCCTTCCTACACCATAAAATGACACTTCTCCCAATTTAACACAAGATTAGTCTCCTCACACCTTTGTAAGACTTTTGCTAAATTATTTAAACAAATGTCAAATGATGAGCCAAATACAGAAAAATCATCCATGAAAATTTCAATAAATTTTTCAACCATATCAGAAAAAATGGCCATCATGTATCTCTGAAAAGTTGCTGGTGCATTACAAAGACCAAAGGGCATTCTTCTAAAAGCAAAGGTACCATAAGGACAAGTGAAAGTGGTTTTCTCTTGATCTTCTGGTGCAATGTGAATTTGATTATACCCTGAATACCCATCAAGAAAGCAATAAAATTCGTGTCCCGCAAGTCTTTCTAACATTTGATCAATAAATGGTAAAGGGAAATGATCTTTTCTAGTGGCATCATTTAGTTTTCTATAATCTATACACACACGCCATCCAGTAACTGTCCTAGTTGGAATCAATTCATTATTATCATTTCTTTGAACAGTCATACCTCCTTTCTTTGGCACAACTTGCACAGGACTTACCCAAGGACTGTCTGAGATGGGATAAATGATCCCTACATCAAGTAACTTGATTACCTCAGCCTTCACCACTTCTTGCATCTTTGGATTCAATCGCCTCTGAGGTTGAATAGTAGCTTTGTACTGCTCTTCCATCAAAATCTTGTGCATGCAAAGTGAAGGACTAATTCCCTTGATATCAGCTATTTTCCATCCAATTGCTCTCTTATGCTCTTTCAACACTCGAAGTAGTTTCTCTTCCATTGATTCTGTCAAAGAAGAAGATATGATTACTGGCAAGGTAGAAACTTCATCTAAATAAACATATTTCAAATGGGAAGGTAAGGGCTTGAGTTCAAGAGTTAGAGGTTCTTCAATCGATGGCTTAGGTTTTGTCATGTTGTCCCAACTCCTCAAACTTTGTTGCCTTTTGTTGTGAATATTGTGGATTTGCTTCCATGAGATTGGCATACTCCTGTATCTCTTCACTTTCAATTTCCTCATTCTTTGGGTGAACCAAGCATGCTTCAAGTGGATCCTTGAAAGCTATTTCCTGAAAGATCTTATTCACAAACTTATCAATTGTCTCAACCCTAAAGCAAGAACTATCATCAGAGGGATGTTTCATAGTAGTAAAAACATTAAAAGTGACAGAATCATTTTGAACTCTTAAGATTAACTTCCCTTGTTGTACATTAATTAGAGCTCTTCCTGTTGCTAGAAAAGGTCGACCTAAGATAAGTGGTACCTCAAGGTCTTCCTCCATGTCAAGTACTATAAAATCTGTAGGAAAGATAAATTTGTCAACTTTCACCAATACATCTTCAACAATACCCCTTGGATATTTGATTGATCGATCAGCCAATTGTAGGGACACCGTGGTTGGCTTCACTTCACCCATTCCTAATTTCCTAAAAACAGAAAAAGGCATTAGATTAATACTAGCTCCTAAATCACATAATGCCTTATCAAAGTGAGAATCTCTAATAGTACAAGGAATTGTAAAACTCCCTGGATCTTTTAATTTTGGAGGCAATTTATTATGTAAGATGGCTGAGCATTCTTCAGTTAACTTCATAGTTTCATACTCTTCCAACTTCCTTTTGTTTTTTAATATCTCCTTAAGAAATTTGGCATAACTAGGCATTTGAGCTAATGCATCTACAAAAGGAATGTTAATATGCAATTTTTTAAATACATCAAGAAATTTAGAAAACTGCTTATCTATTTTATGTTGCAGGAGTCTCTGAGGAAATGGAATTGGAGGCACATAAGGCTTGGGATTATCAAGGAATAATGTTCTCTTGGTTGCCTCCTCAGGCTGCATGCTAACATTTTCTTCCTTATCCCGGACACTTTCCTTCTTAACGTCATCTTTTCCCACTTGTTTGCCATTTCTTAGGTTTATTGCCTTAGCATCTTCTATAGGATTCTTCTCTGTGCTGCTAGGCAAGGAACCTTGTTGTCTTCCTGAGACCATATTTGCCAATTGACCTATTTGCACCTCTAAATTTCTAAGTGAAGCTTCTTGATTCTGAAATCTTGTTTCTAATCTTGTTGCTTGGTTATGCAACTTCACTTCAGTATTCTCCATAAATTTTTGTGTGGTGTTAACCATCTTGGCAAACATGTCTTCTAAATTAGTCTTCTTTTCTTCTGGTTGCCTAAATCCTGGATGTGGCTTCATTGCACTAGAATTACTCCATGAAAAATTTGGGTGGTTACGCCATCCCGGATTGTAAGTGTTGGAGTATGGATTATTTTGTGGCCTATTTGAATTTCCAACATAATTAACATCTTCACTACCCTAAGCAAAGGTGTTATCTAACTGACACTCTATGCTCGCATGTCCTCCACCACAATGATCACATACTATGTTTTGAATCCTCATGACTGGAGCATTCAAGTTATCTATCTTCTTGTTGAGTTTATCAAACTGTGCATAAATTGCAGTGAAAGCATCCACTTCATGAATTCCACTAGCTTTCCTTACTGGTAGCCTCTCAGTAGGCCATTGATAACTATTGTTTGCCATTTCCTCCAAGAGGTCATATGCTTCTTCTGGTGTCTTGTTATTCAAAGCCCCTCTTGCAGTTGCATCAAGCATAAAACAAAGATTTGTACTAGACACATTATAAAAAGTTTGTACCTGTAACCATATGGGTAGTCCATGATGTGGACATCTTCTCAAAAGCTCCTTGAATCTTTCCCAAGCTTCATATAATGATTCATTCTCCATCTGCTTAAAAGTGGTAATATCATTACGCATTTTGGCAGACTTTGCTGGCGGAAAGAACTTACTAAGAAATTTCTGAGCCAAACAATCCCATTTTGTAATTGATCTTGTAGGAAGAGAAGAAAGCCAATTTTTAGCTTTGTCTCTAAGAGAAAATGGAAAAAGCCTTAACCTGACAGCATCATCTGTGACTCCATTGTATTTAAACATATCACAAATTTCAAGGAAGGCTTCAATGTGAGCATTCGGATCATCATTTGGTAGCCCACTAAATTGCACGAAATTTTGAAGCATCTGGATGAGTGCTGGTTTGATTTCAAAGTTGTTCGCTTGAATTGCAGGCCTCTTAATGCTTGATGTGGCACCCTGAACTGATGGTGCAGCATAATCTTTCAAAAGTTTGTGTGGATCATCATTGTCTGCCATTTTTCTAGCCTCTTTTCATTGCCTTCTGATTGTGCGTTCAATTTCTGGGTCAAGATTAACAAGTTGTCCTTTTTGGCTATGGGTCATACACATCTGCAACACTCCTGAAAAGTAGCAACTAAAACAAATGATTAAATTTCTTTTTTTTTAAAGGAAAAATAACAATAATAAATCAAAAGAAAAAAAAGAAATTTTTTTTTTTTTTAACAAAATAAAAACTAGATTAAACTTAGAATAATTTGGTATCAATATTAATCAGCAGTAAAATAACCAATCCCCGGCAACGGCCCCAAAAACTTGTTCGGTGAAATTTAGATGCAAGTGAACATGTCGAACAAGTAATATAATGATGAGAAAAATATCGTCCCACAAAGATTGGTGAATACTAAACTAATTAAGTATTAACAATGAATTAATCCTAAAATTTATCTAGCAAATCAAAATATTGTTGAAGATGAATTAAAATTTAAAATTTCTAAAATGAAAACTCAATACTAATTAAAATTGGATCCAAGTAAGAAAAATCAAGATGAGACAAATGTTAGAGCTTTCGATTTCACCATAACTACTAGATATGAATTTTTATAGTTTATGCCTGCAAGAATGATAGTATCTATGTGATGGCGGAATTTCCTAATTTATTTACTATCCTATGTCTAGGTATAGTAAACCTATTTAGTTCATTAATTCACTATATTTCTATATGTGAATTGAAACAAACCAAATGCATTAGGATCTGTGAATATTCTTGGTTTATAATAAATCTTTCGATCATCTTATCACCAAAAGCCACACAAATAACATGGTATATGTCTATCCACATTTAATTCATGGTTATATATTATAAGAAGCAATTGCATATTATTACCTTTCAGTCTCTAACATGCACATCAAATCATTCAAGTGGTGGCCAATCACTTAAAAGCATTAAGCATAATAATATATAACTCATATAAATAAACTATCTTGCAAAACATAAAAACTTATAGGATTTACATCATCATAGTTAGGCTACATCTTCGCTCTAACAAAAGAAGTTTAGAACATAATGAAATAATGAGAAAGAACAATAATAAGAAACAAATAAGGCATCTTGAATCCAAGAACAAGAAGTCTGTCACCCTTTTTGTCTTCTCTTCAAGAAATCTTGAATTCTTGGCCTCTCTCTCTTGAGTTGTGCTCAATTTCCTCCTTGGTTTCAGCAACACCTTCTTTTCTCTCTCTCTTCTCTTATACAGTGGTCCTCCTTTATATAGGGTCTGGTATCTAGAACTTTCTCCTTATCCTAATAGAATTGGGTTTTGGATTCCCAATACAATTGGGTTTTAGAGTTCTATATTAATTAGGCTTTGGACTCCTAATAGGACTAGGTTTTCTAATTATTTAAAAAACCCAAAATCTAATAACAATCATCCAAAGCCCAAGCCCAAGCCCATCTTGATTTCCTTCACCTTGATAATTTGACCATCTTCTGCCATATAATAAGTACCAGGTTCTCCATGCTTGTCCTTTTTCTTCATGCCTCCTTATGCTACATAAACAAGACAAATTTAAATAAATAAAGAGGAATTCAAATATTTTCTCACAAGCATTAGATAATTTATTATTTAAATTAGGTAAAATAACTCTATAAAGATAGAGTTATCAGCTATATTTCATTGTTTAAGGACATGACATCACTACTTGGCTCACAATTATTTATCTAAATAGATAATATGGCCACAAGCTATTTTCAAACCTAAAAGAAGTTGTCACCAAAACAAGCTAGGTGGTAAGACTTATTTGTTAAGTTTGACTATATGATGGAATACAAGCACAAAAGGATAAATATGGTGGGTGATACGTGAAGAAAGTTGAGTTAGCCATTATAAGTTTAGCTAAGGGAGACATGTTGTAATTAGTGCGAGAAGGAATGTCACATAATCCCTTGGCTAAACAATTGGAGCAACTAGAGCAACTGAAGCAACTTATAAGAGATGACAAAACTAGGCATTTGGTTAGAGGATGGGCTACTTTATAGAAAGAAAATGTACTTGTATGTGCCTAAGTTGTAGAATCTCTACCACAAGCTCATCAAGGAATGTCATGATATTAAGTGGGTGAGCCATCCTAGATAGCAGAGAATGCAAGCTTTCCTTGAAGCCTAATGCTTCTTGCTCAGCATGAGGGATAAGGTAAAGTTATTTGTTAAAACTTGTCTTATGTGTCAATAAGACAACCAGAATAAAGACCTCCTAGTAGTTTCTAAACTCACTACTTATCCTAAGTCATCCATAGTAGAGTATATCTATGGACTTCATCATAAAATTATTGAAAGTTAATGGTTGTTGACCAATTCTAGTGGTGGTTGATATCTCTAGTTTTTATAAGGTTTTTCTAATTACTTTAAGCAATATCTAGTGTTGGATTTGCTAAAGTATATTTGTATTTGTTTATTTTTTTTATATTTTGTTGTTTTACAAAGCAAACCCAAAATAAAAGAAAAGGAAAGAAAAGAAACAAAAAAATCAACTCAAGAAAGGAAAAAGAAAAGAAAAGACAAAGTAAAAGGAAAAGGCTATTATCGAGCAAGTGAATTATTGTGTAGGCAAGTAGGAGAAACCAAAGAAGGGAGAGAGAGGAGAGAGCTAGATTGATTGTCAAGTCAAAGTGAAACAAAAAGAGACAAGAGGATGAACGTCGGTGCGAGACGGTCATGCAATTGCTGATCGGAATGCCGTCTATGTTCATCTCCTTTAGCAACTCATGCAAAAAGGTGGTCATGCAATAGTGTGACCCATTTTTGATGTGTGATAACATTTCTCTAGCTAGATTCTAGCATTTTCTGGTAAGGTGGGAATAAATTCGTCCTTTCAATGTATTTTTGGTGTTTCTACAGTAGATTCATATGGTTTTGTGATGGTTTCCAACAAGAGATAGTGAACACCATCTGGCTTGGTTCTAGTAGATTTTTGGCATTTTCGCAATAGATTTGTGTGATGTTTTTGCAGATTGGCACTCCAAGCATCATCCCCAATGTTTTCTGATGGTTTTTCTAAAGCACAGGGCAGCGTACGATAGTGCATGACAACGCATGGTGGCAGCACTTGACAATGCATAATGGTGGCACACGTGACATGTTTTCTCCCCATTTTTTCGAACAGATTCTTTTCCTCCCTGTGATGTGTAGATTTATGCAATGTTTTTGTGAATTGAAGACATATTGGTGACAACTTTTTTGTTTCTAACTCAAAGAATGGTTTGTTCAATTTCTTGCACTATTTCTGTTTGTATACATTTCATGTTTTAGTTTAGTTTGTTAAAGCTAAAATATAACTTGATTACAATGGTATGAATGTTATGATTTTTGTGTTTTGTGAGATATTTTATTAATATAAAGTTGCATATTATTGAGTGTAATGCATTTAAGTAGTTAACTACCACTTAGATGATTTGATTTACATATTTGAGACAGATAGGAAAGAACATGCAGTTACTTCTTGTAATTTGTAATCATAGATTAATATGGATATACATATACCATATTGTTTGTGTGGCATTAAATGTAAATTGGAATGTTCATAAATCTTAATGCACTTAGTTCATTTCAATTCATATAAAGATATAGTGAGTTAATGAGCTAAGTAAGTTTTTTATACCTAGACATGAAATAATGAATAAATTACAAAATTCTACCATTAAATGAATAGAATCAATCTTAAAAGCATAAATGATCTACATTCACACCTAGTAGTTAAGTAAAATTAGACGCTCTAACATGTCCTATTTATTAAGTTCTTTTAAATTCAATTAGTTAATCTATGTTCTACCATTTTGATGCACTAGATAAATTTTAAGAGTTGTTCACCTTTAGTAATTAGTTAGTTTAATAATCACTAGTTTTTATGGGACAATATCTTACTTATCATAATATTACTTGTTCAATATATACACTTGCATGTAGGATTTCACCAAATAATGGTAGATTGGCTCTTAAAATATGTAACCTTCATACCAACCTCTATGAAATGTCCAAGAGAAGTCACAATTTAACTTTTCTTCAAACATGTGGTAAAGTTTAAAGGATTACCATAGAGTATTATTAATGGTAAAGATCCACGATTCATAAGGGCTGTGGAGGGAGCTATTTGAGTTGCTACTTTTAGAGTTTCAATTCCCACAAGCTTTCATCCTAAAATAGACAAGCAAATGGAGAGGGTGAATAACCTTGTGAAGTTGTATTTTAGGCACTTTGTGAGTGAAAAAAAGAAGGATTGGATGAAACTAATAGATGTACCTTAGTTTTCCTATAATTTTTAGAAGAGTGAATCAATGAATAAAAGCTAATTTGAGTTAGTGATAAGGCAACAACCAGTGACTTCTCTAGCTTGGAAATGAAACATTTAGGTTAGTGCCTCAATGCTTTTGATATGGTTAAGTCTTGACAAAAAAATGTAGATGTGGCGAGATCGTATCTAAATAAAGCAGTGAAGTGGATGAAAAGATGGGCCAACAAGAAGAGAAGGCCAAGGGGATATAATGTTGGGGTTCAAGTGATGATAAAGTTTCTTCCCTTATGATATAAAGCTTATCATTCTTTTCACAAGGGACTAGTTCGCAAATACAAATGACCATTTGAAGTAACAAAGAAAGTTGGAAAAGTGGTCTATCAATTAGGCCTTCCACCTAACCTTAAGATCCATCCAATATTCCATGTGAGTAAATTAAGGCCCTTCCACAAAGATATGGAAGATGCTAGATGGAGCAAGCCATTGAAGGCCCTTCCAATGATGATGATCTCTTTTGAAAAGAAAGCAAAAGCAATCTTTGTTGATGGTATCTTTTAGAAAAAGAGAGTTCATTTGAGATGAAAGTTCTTGATGAAGTGGAAAGGCTTATCAGAGAGTGAAGTAACATGAAAGTTCGAAGGAGATCTTTGGCAATTAAAAAATCTCATTGTCCATTACTTATAGATAATGAGGGTGTTGCAAAATTAAGTAGGGAAGAATGTTCCTAACTGGTAGTATGAGTCGATGGGCTAGTCAAGTGAGTATGATTCAGACTTCTTGTTTTGGACTTGCAATATAGGCCTATGGACGAGCTATGTAAGTACGAGTCTAACACCTCTAGTTTCCTTTGTTGTTGGGTTGTTCACTTGGGTGATGCCCATTTGTTTCCTTTTGTGTTCCCTTGTATTTGATGTTACTTGGATGTTACTACATTCCTTATTAGAGGGACATTATTGATTGTATCGATTGTAATAGATGCACTATTAAATAAGACTTCTGATATAATTCAATCTTCATTGTTACAATGTTAGTCTTAATTCAAATATCTTCAAAATGAAAATATAAGTTTCCTAATTCAACATACTTATTTCAAAATCTAAGTGTTACATTAAGTTCTTAAGAAAGGATAAACACCTATATAAAAGGATTCTTCTAGGATTTCTTTATCCTTATGCACGTTATACTTCTTCCTATACTCTTTACTCTTAAACTCTCCCTTTCTCTTCCTTCAAAACTCCCATTGCAGTGATCTTGATTAGGTTGACTTAGTTCCAAGCCCAAAGCTGAGCATTGAAAAGATTTTCTCTAAGTCCATTACATAATGCTCATTCCAAATGGGTTGTATGTTTTTACATGTACTAGGGTTAAATAGCAACAACTTTGCTATAGTCCTTTAACATAGATTTTATTTCTATTAAACTAATAAGATAACTAGGAGAACAAAATGGTCATATCTACCTCTCTTTAAAAGATCTTATTTGAGTAAGTTCTAAACACGTAAGGCATACTTTTTCCAATATTCTCTTATTTTCCAACCTCAGTCTTGTTGTTAGCAAAGGATTGAGCCCTTTTTGAGATTGTTGAAATCACATAAAGGACTATCTCTGGTCATAGTCTTATTAAAGAGAGATGTTATCAAAACTTATAAAGTACATTACAAATATTATTTTCTTAAATGTGATACTCTATTGTCTAATAATAATCATTAACACCTAATAAAATAAAATAAAAAAAGACAACCATATAAATCAGTAATAAAAAAAAAACAAAGTTGAATTAGTTTGTATAAAATGATAATGATAGAATTGACAATACAAAACTGATGATATATGATCGAATTGACAATAACAATGGTAATGATATATGTTTGTACTAATAAAAGTTATACATATAATAAAAAATGATAAAAAGAGACGACCATAGACATCAATAATAATAAAAAATAAAAACAAAGTTGAATCAGCTTGTATAAAATGATAATGATAGAATTGCCAATAACAAAGGTGACTATATATTTTTGTACTAATAAAAGTTATACATATACTAAAAATAATAAAGAAATGATAAAAAGAGACAACCATAGACATCACTATTAAAAAAAGGTAAAAACAAAGTTGAATTAGTTAGTATAAAATGATAATGATAGAATTGACAATAACAAAGGTGATGATATATGATAGAGTTGACAATAACAAAGATGATGATATATGTTTGTATTAATTAGTTATACATATAATAAAAATAATAAAGAAATGATAAAAAGATACAACTATAGAAATCACTAATTAAAAAAAAGCATAAACAAAGTTGAATAAGTTTGTATAAAATGATAATGATAGAATTGACAATAATGAAGATGATGATATATGATAGAGTTGACAAAAACAAAGGAATCATATATGTTTGTACTAATAAAAGTTATACATATAATAAAAAATAATAAAGAAATGATAAAAAGAGACAACCATAGACATCACTATTAAAAAAAGAAAAAAACAAAGTTGAATCAGTTAGTATAAAATGATATATGATAGAGTTGACAATAACAAAAGTGATGATATATGATAGAGTTGACAATAACAAAGGTGACGATATATGTTTGAATTCACTTAAAGTCGCAAGTCCGAACAAGCTACAAGGACTGACAAAGACTTAAAGCGCAAAACAGCTGAAAAGGGTTTTGTCGCTTATTGCCTGGCCGACGGAGTCACATCTGTCGTCCAATTATTTTGCTTCTAACAAAAGATATATTAACGCAAAGAAAGCGTCTCATTCAATCAATTGTTGCCCTTGGTTGGTTTTTGCACTAAAATATAACTCATTTCTCATGAAAATTATTATGTTATTTCATAATAGAAGCGACCAAAGTCAAGGCTATAAATGACCGGCCCGTTTGCAACGGGCGGTCAACGGTGCGTTCCGGCAGTTGGAGGAGTAGACGATCACATGCCTCAAAAACAATATCTCCACCTTTCCAAGAGACATCGAACTGAAATCTGAATGTCCGTCTACAAGTCTTGTCCTGAATAACTGCAGGGACCAGGTTCTACAAGGGAATGACCCGATTTACGGCTGGATCCGTAAATGGCGAGGGAGGGAAAATGGGTGAGCTAAAGGCAGCAGTATCTACTTTGGTGTCGAAACATAACACAGGACCCCCCTCAACTTCGATTTGTTGAATAATAAAATGAAAAATATGGGTGTAGGTTGGATGGAAAAATCTGATGTGTGACAAAAGGTTTTGTAATGCATAATTCTTTTTAATAAATTCTCCAATTTATGAAAATATGACTCATCTATTTTTGAATTTACTTTTGAATAAATTTTTTTTAATATAGTGTTAAAGTCTAAATTTTAAAGCAATATTGTATATTGGCAAAAGGCCTGCCATATAGATTAGCTACAAGAAAAAAGTTCCACCAAAGATATAGTTAAGCTAGGTTTAACCCATCCTATGAAACCCATATGCTTTTCATAAGTCTTACAAAGAGCAAGTCTTGTATTGTTGAAAGCCATCATGTGTTACATAGTATTTAAATCTTATCCTTTCATTATTCTTGTCCTTTTATAGCATTTGAACATATACTTACATTCTTAGAGGTTGATTAAATGAATTTGATCACTAAATCTTCTTTTATTCTTTTCATTTGAAAGTGTTCCCAATTATACTTTTGTGCTTCTGCCTGAAAATTCATTCCCATCTAATCATGGGAGGTCATGGTTGTTGGAGGGGTAGATAATCAGGTGCCTCACAAACAAAGCTGAAATGATCCGGCCTATCCTTATTCTTCATGGCTTCATAAACAGAGAAGACAATATACCATGGAAATTATGCATACTTCCATTAACCTAAAGAGTTCTTGCACTAGAGACCTGCAATGATAGCACTTGCTTGTACCTAAGTAGTAAGTATATCATTATAGGTTCTCAAACGTGCGAATGGAACACAGACAAGATCATAGGCCCTTGGAACTGTTAACCCAGGTCGTTCGGTCATATCAACAGTGTCCGTTTCTACTCCGCTCGGACTAACCGCCCTCCAATCAAAGCACTGAATCATCGCTGCCAACAACGTCGGCGATGCTTGCATGGCTAATGGCAGGCCTGGGCAACTCCTCCTCCCAGTACCAAATGGCAACAGTTGAAAATGCTGGCCCTTAACGTCCATAACGCCAGGCTTGTCGTCGATGTTGGGCTGTAAGAACCGCTCCGGCATGAATGCCGTCGGATTATCCCAATACTTGGGGTCCCTTGCAATAGACCAAGTGTTTACAAACAATGACGTGCCTGAAGGAATAGTGTACCCATTGACTGTGCAATCTTCTAACGACTTTCTTGTAAGCAGCGGGATAGGAGGGTGAAGCCGTAATGCCTCCTACATGATTGCTTGAATGTATGGAAGAGTTGGGATGTCGCATTCTTCGACTATTCTATGCTTCCCCACAACTTTATCAATCTCTTCCTTGGCTTTCTCAAGCACCTTGGGGTGGTTTATGAGCTCTGCTAATGCCCATTCAACTAAAGCGGCTGATGTATCTGTAGAAGCAACTAGAAAATCCTGGTACAGTAATGGAAACAATGTCAATTATCTAAGCAAGAACATAGCAGAAGGCCATAAAATGATTCATCATAATCTTTTTAATATCATTTTAGATCATGTATCTTTTGAATGTTTAATACTTTACACATTTTCAAACAATTTCTACATAAATACAGGAGCAATTTTTAATCTGCATTTTGATGTTGTGGGAGTTTTGGCATTCAAATATTCATAATAGCCCTACGATTAGCAGCTGTTCTTTTTGTCGACCTTCGATTATGCCACATAGCCTTCACAATGGCTGTTAGCATAGCTTTACAGCAACCGTTGGACCCATTTTGTGGTAATTGCCACTTAGCAGAGGTTAGCTTTAGAAAGTTCCTTGTTAATTTTTCATTTACCGTCTTTTATGGATCATCAATGTAAAATACTTTTTCAATCCTTTTTTTCTAAAGCTTTAAAAAACCAACGTCCCTCCACAAAAAGAAATTTACCCACTTTCCAAGCTTAAGACGCAAACTACTTCTCCTAAGCACAAAAATTGCAACAAAATAAAATTGCACAAAAATTTCACAAGAACAAAAAATAGCTACATTCCCAGTCGTGAAAATTGTGATTGTCCTAGCACTGCATGAAGTTCGTAATGTTAAGCTTGAGTATAACCGTAAGCATCATGCGTGCATGAATATGCTTTTGTCGATGGATGAGTTTCAAGTTACGGGCTTTATCCACACCAAAATAACGGCTTTGATATGATTTCTTGTTATTCTGACGTCCGAAGACTCATCTTCGAAAGCATCGAGAAGAACGTCCAGAAAATCCTTGACATCATTGTCATCTCCATCGCAAGCAATTTCCCTTCTCGGCTTCGTCTTTCTTAGTTCTTCCCGGTCGGTGATGAGCTTCTCCAGCAACGCATCATACCTCCTTTGTACGTCCTGAATTCTCTTCTTAAATCCCTGCAAATCTAAGTTTCTAAAGAACCATATGAAATCGGAGACATTGATCTTGCCTAAAATTTCTGTTATCTCTCGGACCAAAGTCCTGACCTCATCAGCTTGCCTCTCTGTTCCCGAACACCTGTAACTCAACATCATATGAGAGAAAATGTTGTTTGTCAGTTTTAGCAGTTCGTCAGTGACATTGACTCTTTCACCTGTCTCAGCCTTTTTGGCTAGATGTCGAAGAAATTGGTGCAGTTCTCTGGTTCGAACAGCAAGGAATTCATTAAGACTGCGGGTGCTCAAGAGCTGCGCTGTACTCAGCTTTTTGATGAACTTCCAGAAAGTTCCAAAGGGTGCAAAAATAAAAGAAGAGTTGTACGTGATGTGAAAGAAAGCCGTGGACTGTTTCCGGGAAGAGAATGTAAGCTCACGGGCTCTCAGAAATTCTTTTGCAAGCTCCGGGTCGGAGACCACAACGCCGGGGACAGAACCAAGTCGGATATAAACCAGAGGACCATAGCGAGAGGATAGGTCATGGAAGGAGCGATGAATGAGGGGTCCGAGCAGGTGGAGGTGGCCGATGATGGGTAAGGCTAGTGGGCTCAGAGGAAGGCGCTGGTGTAGCCATGTCCGGCTTCTGATATAAAATATGACTCCCACAAGGAGGTGTTGGGAGAATTCACCAAAGAGATCAAACACACAAATATAAGAATGCACATACTTAAACATAACAGATTTAAGAGGTTTGGAACATCACAATGTCTTATGTTCTCTGTAGTTTCTTCTCATTAGATTTTCTCATACATTCCCTCTCTTCAAATAGATATTTCATGGATTCTCTCATCAACTAAAATCCATGAAAGGAACCTTCTTTAACAATTAGCCTCCCAGGGGGACTCTCTCAATTCGCCCATTAGGTTTCTCTCTACTTTTCCTATTTATAAAGAAATTCTAAAGGAATCCTAGTCAAATACTACTAAGAAAACCTACTTCCATATAAGGATAAGAATCCTAACTTGATACTACTAGAAAATCCACTACATCTAGAAGATATTTCATAGTTCCACAATTATATAGAGACTCATGATTGTAATGGTAACCATATCCTTTAATCTAATTATTCCACCAATCCTAATAGGAGGAAGGATAAAAGAAAGAGGAGGGCATCGGACGGAAGCTCTATTATGGCCATGGCTTCTAAGCAGCTGGTCTGGGCTAGAGTTCTTTACTGTAAAATAAGCTAGGCTTTCTTCAGTTATAGGCTCGACCTGATGCTCTTTCCATAGATCTGGCCTTAGACAAAAGATTCGTATCGTGTATATGAATATAAACTATGACTTGCACGCGGAAGGCAAGCATTACCATAATCCTCATATCGATTGCCTAATTAAAAAGAAAGAAGGAAAAATAAGTTAATCAAGTTTTTGTTTTCCCGATATGATGATGATAGAAATCACGGCCAAAAATTTTACGGCAAAAGTTGCCAATAAAGGAGAAGATATGCTCATGTATCAGAAGGACAATTGATGACTCATGTGTTACTAAAATAAAAAAGTCAAAGTACCAACTGCTTAGAAAACCTACATTGTGTGTCTTATGATATAAGGCTCTTAGATCATTTCTATCAACAAAACAGACAATGTTTGAATTCTTGAAATTACCATGAATGGTTAAAAACCATGAGAAGCACCATGATTTGAAATTTAACAAGATAGGCTACGTTTGAACTATTAAAAAGACATGAGTGCTATAAAGAAAAACACGAGTGTTTGTATCTGCAATACAAGTCGCTTTCGCTCTTCTCATTTTTTTCCGCCTTCAATTTTAGTGATAGAAAACCCGCTACTGCCTTTAGCCGTCGCCCCTTATTCTTTTTTTAACAATCATCCCTGTTTTTCCCTCTTTCCAATTGTACCCTTCGCCCCTTTTCAGATTTACACAATTACCCTAAAACCTTAATTATTGCCGCGATTTTTCTCCTTCCAAAATTACCCTAAAACCCTATTATTTTCAAATAAAATTCATCAATGCACATAATCTCTTTAAGTGCTTCCATTGGAAGTTAAAAAGTGGAGTTCGTAACAGAGCTTTTCTGAGAGTAGCAGCAGTTCGGGCTTGAATCTGGGATGGAAGCATATCAGACCCAGCTCAGAGAAGACCTACAGCGACGCCAAACATCGGGGGCAGGCCGGGGGAGCCAAGGCTTGGAGGTACGAGTTTGACCCCCTCCCAGGGCAGAAGAGAGCTACAATTTGGTGATGGAAGCATATCAGATCCAGCTCAGAGAAGATCTAAGGAGAGCCAATCGGAGAACCATGAAAGGAATTACGTCGTGGGTGATATCCTTATTGGAAGACGACGATGAAGGCAGTACAAGTGATGGAGGGAAGCAGTTTATGAAATGAAAAGCAAACCAAGTTCGTTCTTCATCTACACTCGGACAAACTATGGTTAATATTTTACATTTTCTTAGTTGCAGCTTCTGTAAAGCATTAGCGCGGATAGAGCTCACTGACTGAAGCCTCATTTGCCGAGGCTCTAGATATGCCGATAGACTCTGAAAGCCCAATATTGTGCTTCCATCGGGATGCTCCTGAGTTAATGCTACCATCCATAAAGAATGCAGGCTCCGACGGTGCAGGAAGAGTGGTGGATGGGCTATTAAGCATGAGAACCACTGAAGCCATAGTTGGTCTATTAGCTGCTTTTTCTTGAACGCATAATAACCCAAAGTGAATGCATCTCATAACTTCATTTGTCAAGCATAGCCTTATTGTTGGATCCACTATATTTGAAGCAGTCCCGTCTCTCCAGTTTTTCCATGCCTACAAATATGCAAGCACAATATTAGTAAGACAATCTCCTTAGACATTGGACGTTAGTTCTTTGTATTTAGTGGTCCGACACAATTAGAACAAGGAAATTTAAGCAAGTATAATGGTACTTACATAGCTTAGAAGATCTTCTGCATTCTCTCCATTTCGGAAGCAATTGTTTCTTTGTCCAGTCACAATCTCTAAGACCAATACTCCAAAGCTAAAGACATCAGATTTTATAGAGAATTGTCCATGCATTGCATATTCAGGTGCCATATATCCACGGTATGTTGACATTAATAACAAATTAATTTTATAATTTCACAAAACTTTTAAATCTTACTTTGGATCTTAAATTATTTATGGTGCAATTTAAAGAAAAATTTTGTTCTCACGAATACTTACTAAGTTCCAACAATTCTATTTGTATTTTCTTGAGTTTGGTCCAACAAAAACAACCTAGCCATGCCAAAATCTGAAATTTTTGAGTTCATTTCTCCATCTAAAAGAATGTTACTAACCTTCAAATCACGATGAATAATACGAAGTCGAGAATCTTCATGAAGATAAAGAACTCCTTTAGCAATTCCTCTTATAATCTTGTAACGAATTTCCCAATCCAAAAGTGTACACTTAGTTGGATCTATAGTTCCAATCAAGTCAATAATTTAGTTAGACAAAATATATTGAGAAGTATTAAATTCATGAAAAATAAGGTGAAAGGAAATTGCAAACATACCAAAAAGGAAATGACTAAGGCTTGCATTTGGCACAAATTCATATACTAGAAGCCTCTCATTTCCTTCCAAGCAAAATCCAAGTAGCCTAACTAGATTACGATGTTGTAATTTGGTCACCAATAAGACTTCATTCTTAAACTCTAAATCTCCTTGTCCAGAATTTCTTGACAATCTCTTTACAGCTATAATTTGTCCATCATATAACTTACCCTATTTACCATATCATAAAGTACATATAAGCACCAAAAGTTTAGATATTATAAAGATTTGGCGTATATTTGGTAATTTTCAAAGAAAATTGAACCTATTACCTTGTAAACAGCACCAAATCCACCTTGTCCGATCTTATTTTCTTCAGAAAAGTTGTTTGTGGCGATTCTAATATTGGCAAAGTCAAATTGCAAGGATTCCACGCTTCCAATTTCATCAGCAACTCCACGTAAGGGATAAGTCAACATTAAACAAATGAATCAATTAGACTCAAAATTATTTAAGCATAATGAATTTATTAGTTGTATATGTTAAAAACAATCTTTTCAATGCAAATGATTAAAATATTGAATCTCAATTGCCAAATTTTAAACTAATGTTTATTAATAAAACAATTTTTCTTTCGTTATTGGAAATCATTTTTCATTAGAACTTAGATAAGTCTTATTTCGTGATGCTAAACACTGTCTTATGAAATTGTTTCCCAAACTATATCACCTAATGTGCCAAAAAATGCTGGAAAAGTTTTACTCGCCAAAGCAGCAAACTGTTTTTGACCTGTTCGCCTGAGTATATGGGGTCTTTTGTGATTTTCTCCAGGCCTACTTTTTGAGTAATAAATGACAGACCCAAACTTTCACTTACTTTCAACTTTTTTTGTTGGCCTCCTTGCTCTGAAATATACAAAGATGGAGATGACTAGTAACACAAAAGCAACGATTGGCACGGTTATAATAATGACAGTCTTGGATGTGTTGCTCTTCTTCGCTGCAAAACCATAAATCTATTCTCATAAGAAGAATTCTGAGATTCGAATTCTGGAGAAGCAATTAGACATATCTGGTAGAAAGGACTAATAAATGAAAAAATCAAAAGGTCAATCCGATTCTTATGAGTGGATAAAATAGGCTAATTACATCCTATGACCACATACTTCCTTAGATTACAAGAATAATCAATTGTTACCTTCGGTTGTATTAGTGTTGGCTGATGGGGTAGAAGGAGATATTGGTGGTGCTGGTAGAGATGATGGCAGCGACGCAATAGCTGTGGAGTCATAGAAGATGTTTTCCTCAAACCTGATATTACAACTGGGTACAAGGACCCTCCCACCTTTCTTCCTATCGCAGCATATAGGAATATATGCCAACAAGGTACGTAAGCAATCGCCGCAATTTTGATTAGATAAATCAGGTATGCACTGCACAAGTGCGTATATTGTTGCAAAGGATGGTCCAGTCGCGTTGTTTGCTGCAAACTTACGAAGAGAACCACCTACAGTGGCTTGACTCATTAAGCTTTCGAACAAAGTCCTAAGGTCTTGATTGAACTGAATTACATCGGCGGCTGATATGTTGTTCGGGCTTGACCAATGGAAAATTGGTAAGAGATCCTCGACGCCAGAAATGGAGCGATTTGAGTAGCGTATCATGCAATAGTCATCCCCACCAATTGCCTCCTTCTGACTGGGACAGAGCCCTCTGACAAGAGACGTAGCGTTTCCGAGACAACTACGGCAAAAGTCTGGCTTAACATCTCCTCTACAAAGTCCAATCGCATATACCTTGTCGGAGTTTTGGCCATAAGAGGAATTGTAGTAGCCGTAGTTGATTTTAGTGTTGGCGTATAAAGAGGGGAGCAGGTGATTGAGGTTCGCCTCATAGGTACTGTTATCGTTGTAGTTACCCTTCTGATCACAGATACAGTAAGGGGAGCGCAGCTGCGCGACTGCTTGAACAGTGAATATGAAAATTGCTGAGAGGGAGAGAACCAATGCAGAGGAAACCATTGTCTGTATGTCCGATGATATGCTATGTTTCTGGAATCGGAAGATTATATAATAGACTTTGTTGGAGAATGCCCCCCACATCGGACACGGGATGGCCAAGCAATGGCCTTATTAATGGCTGGGACCTGCCACTCATCGCTCATGTGTTTTGAGCTGGTCCCCCAAGCTTTAATAGACTTTAACTGAGAAGGTTAAAGAGTGTGTCGACATCCTATATTTGCGACGATACCTTGGATTCCATGATAATGATCGCAGGCGTGGAAGTTTGATTTATTCTTCTTTCTGCAGTGTTCATACCTTATCTTTTAGACTTGATATTCTTCTCATATCGTCCGTTGAATACTAATCCGGTCATTGGCACTGGCGGGTTGACAGAGACAGCAGTGGTAGAGGACAGTCCACGGTGCCTAAACGTGATCTTCCCTCAAAGTCCATGGATTAGGTGGTCCGTTGACGGGAAAAACGCGTACCATCTAATAGCGATGCGAATGACTTTTGGGACACCAGCCAGAAAACTTCCTTCTGACACAAGTCCTGTTCACGAACGTTGTGTCTTAAGTCCTGTTGTTATTCTATTGCCCTAGATCTTTGTTGGGTCAAACTCCTACGGGGATTTAGCTCTTTTGGATGTCTCGTGTATTCATTAAACATATATGCTGAATTAAACTTGTAACCAATATAAGCATAGGAAGGGGCGGGGGCCCTGGCTCAGTGGCGTTCTCTGAGCCTAACCCTCACCGGCCGTCCCACCGGTCAGGAGTTCGAATCCCGTCCCTCACCTCTCCCGGGTGTGTGAGTTTATAATAAATTTTTTTAAAAAAAAAAAATATAAGCATAGGAAGATAACAATATAGTGTTATAATTATGACTATATACTGCTATCTTATGATAATATAGCTACTGCTATTAATATGTTAAAGAAATTACTAAACTCACATTGTACCTTTAGTCCTGTTTAGTGATGAAATACTTTCATGATCCCTTCCTGCTTTTCAATATTGGCACATCGTTCTGGTGTAGAAAGTTATAAATATATGACTTTGTTATAAGTCAATTGCCAAAAATAACTATCTTGGAAAAAATATTGATAAACGAAGAAATAAGTCAGGTATGAAAACCTAAACAAAATGTAACTAGGAATTTGATCCAATTTCTAAAGAGTTTGTAAGACACGAAATCAAGTAACATAATATTAAAGATTCCTAATCAAAGCATTCTTTACAAGAAATGATGCAATCAAACTCATAATAGATTAGTTTAATTTTAATTTTTAGATACATTTTAGTGCAGACCAACAGTTGAGCTAAAATGGACAGAGAAAACCGAAGACTTAGCATTTGTCCCAAGCCTGCCCCGTACGTATTCTTTTAAATGATGTTTATTCCTATGCAATTTAGTATTGTAATCATTGGCAAAGTGAGTATTTAATGAGAAGATTAAGTGGACAGTTTTGAAAGTATTCTGATACCTAGAATGTAGTCGCTTAAGAAAGGAGTGATAGGTGCAAATGGGATACTGGACCAAAAGGTATCTTCCTCACCATGCTTCCCGGCCTTCACGGGCCAGACGCACTTACTCAATTGTTTAATAGGCGTTCTATTCAATAGCTTGTGCGTTATATATCCTAACAATGACGAGTCAAAGTGTTCATCTGTCGAAGTTGCCGTGATTGGACAGCTCACATCTTCATGTACAAGAAATGTCTTAGATTGAAAAGCCAAAAAGAAAAGAAACACAACCCAAGGAATGGGGCACTTTACAAGTATTTTATGAGAAGATTAAGTGGACAGTTATATATTTCAGTATCTCTTCATTGACCTAAAGGCTTTAACGTGTGTTAAATAGTAACCTGATCTCTAAATTGCTGTTGGTTGAGAAAGGAGTGATAGGTGCGAATGTAATAGTGGACCAGAAGGTAGCTTCCTCACCATGCTTCCCGGTCTTCACGGGCTAGACTGCACATAATTGTTTAATACGCGTTCTATCCAATGGCTTGTGTGTTGTATATTCTAACAAAGACAAGTCAAAGTGTTCATCTGTCAAAGTTGCCGTGATTGGCAAGCTCCAATTGTCATATACGACAAATGCCTTAGATTGAAAAGCCAAAGAGAAAAGAAACACAACCCAAGGAAAGGGGCACTTTACAAGTATTAACAAGCATTAATACACATTTAAGTGTCAACAAGGCTCAGATTTTATACCAGAGTTGTTTTCACAAAACCACAATAGTTCGACATTAACATGACAACTGATGGCTAGAAAAGAGAGTTAACAGGGAAGGGCGGACAAAACCATCTCCTATTGCATCAAATGGACCTTATGTGAACTAAATCACTAGCAAGGATATAACCGGGTATTATTTCACTAGTTAGCTCAGTGGTGAGTTAGTAGGGACTCTAATTATAAGGTTTGAAATTTGATACTCTATATGTGTGAATTGCATGTATGTATTATAATATTAAAATGAAAAAAAAAAAGTTATACTTGGCCATTGAAACCTCATTTGTTAACGCTTGGAATGATTGATTTGATGATACGTGTGATTCTTAATTGTTGTGCATAAAATATCCAAGTCTTAATGGCACCAACAATGTGATAGAGTGATAGTGTACAAGAAAGAGCTTCTTTATTCCAAAATATAAAATTTTCACAAGAAAATGTTATTTTAAATGAGATTTGAAGGCTCTCAATTTTCTTCATAATTTTCATAATTCTTATAATGCAAGAATATACTCCTATACTTTTATACACTATTTTTTATTAATACAAACTTACATTTCTACCAAAAAAAAAAAGTGATAGAGTGACTATCAAGCAAGAAAACAATAAAAGCAATTGTTGGTCTATTTGCTATATTAGCTTGAATGTATAGCAATACGATTTGAACACATTAAATTATTTCTATTGCTGAGTTGGCTCTCAATGTGTGATCAATAAGATTTGAAGGTGTCCTCTCCCTTCAACTTATCCGAGCATGCAAGATAATTACATGGGAACCTTAATATCTAGAAATAAATGTTCTTTATTTACAATTGTGTGTGCGTTGACATCAACAAAAAAATTATGGGTTAAAAGAAGATCTAAAGATAATTTTACTTGCATAGGTAAGAAGATTTTCTATATTCTCTCCCACATAGAAATTCCCATTCTTTTGCCAAGATATCATCTCTAGTGTTAGTAGTACACCACAACTATAGAGATTAGATTTTATTGAGAAATTCCACACATTGCATACTCTAAACCCTTATATCCATTGCATAGATCCACCAATGATAAAATTATTATTTGAAAGGAAATGAATCTTTTAATTTTTTCCATGAATTCTTTCAATTGATTCTAAACTATAGGAAAGAGTGACATGATTTCCATCTTCTAACAAAATGACATATAAATGTTAATATAAATCATGCATTACTGTAAATTGAAGTTATTCAAATACTTACTAAGTTCATACTATACTTCTTGTACTTCCATGGGTTTGATCCAATATAAACAATCTTGTTGTGCCAAAATCTACTATTTGTGGGATTCGTCTATAAATTTAATAAAATATTACTAGTTTTGATATCATGATGAATAAACTGATATTGTGAATCTTCATTTAGGTAAAACAGGCTTAGAACAATGCCTAATGTGATTTCGTAATGGCTCTCCCAATTTAGAAGCAAATGTTTAATAGGATTTGCTTAATTCATTCAAATGTATGGATGTGCTAAGAAAATGTACATTTAAGTGTATTCATGCAATCTAAAATACGATGCAATGAAATTTAAAGAAATAGTATGACTATACCATATAGGAAGAGACTGGTGCTTGAATAATCATAAGCTCATAAATGAGAAGCCTTGTATTTCCTTTTAAAGAAAAACCTAAACCTCTAATTAAGTTACAATGCCTGAATATTAGCCGTTAGCAAGACCTCATTTTTAAATTCTGGATCCCTTTTTCCAAAACCGCTTAAACCTTTTGACAGCTATTAATTAACCATTTGAAAGCCTTCCTTGAAGATATGCATAATAAATAAATATACAATTTTATGGATTATAGCTTTTTATAATAGAAAATAAATGATATTCTAATACAAAATATTTCCAAATTACCTTCTAACCAAATCCACCTTGACCAAGCTTACTTGTGTTAGAAAAAATCTTTGTTGCAACTTTGATTATGTCAAAGTTGATTTCTAATGTGTCAATGTCAATAGTTCTATTCACTGTTTCACATGAGGAATAAGTTTGTGTGTGAATTAGCTACATAAGCACATTTTGCTTAAAGAAGTTGCATACATCATTCATATATAAATCCTCCACCAATGTTTACTTAATTCCACTATACCATTAGTTCTAGACTATTTTTCGTTTTAGTGATCACGAATGCGACACATGAAAGGATTTTTATTAATTGAAAGGTAAATATTCTCAGAATTGAAATGAGGTTTATTTATCTCTTTGACTTATTTATATTTTAAAGTTTTATTATAGTATTTTAGTTTTTTATAATAACTAACTATCATGTAAAGTAGTCTAAACTTCAGTCTATATATATAAGAACAGTAATAACGAAATTAATGCAGTCAAATTTTCTCTTTTCCTTCTCTTTTTTTTTTTTTCCATATCGTATCTCCTGACAGTTTCTTTTTTTATATGCAGAAATGTATAAATCCAAACTGTCCTCTACAAAAGTCTATTGCACTCTAGAAAGGAAATACAAAGAACGGATTCACAACAATGGGCTTGTGAGAAAATAAAGGTGGAGGTCCAAATATTAACAGATTCAATAAGAAACACAGGGCCTCTCATGCAAAAGAATGGGCTCTCAACAATGAGCTTGTGAGCAAATAACAATATTTAGAAAAAACTTGCAGGACGCCCCTCCCCTTATTTTTAAGGAGAAATAAACTTTGATATAAATCTTTTTGATGGTCTGTTTATCTTGCTCTCAAACCTGGGTCCGAAGAAGCAACCTGCAGTTTCTCCATCCGACAGAGGATCTGGGTCTATCACTCGTTTCTCTTGATATTGAAACATTATGGCTACGTGACTTCGAGATTGCAAGTCCATTGCAAAATGTCACACACATCTTGATTACTCTGGCTTCAGTGGAATACCACTAGTCATAAGAAATTACTTCAATGGCGGGGACTGACAAAGTGCTAGTAGTAGCAGAGGATCATGTTGGTATTTTGACGGGCGAGGGGGCAATGAAAGTGTTGGTGGTGGCCATAGAAAAGATGGAGCCGGGAGCGGAAGCAGAATTTGATATCAAATTACACGATGTGGCGTTTAATAGAAGCTATGGACGAACACAATTTATGAAGTTCTAATCCCGTTCCTAGGTCAGTTACACGGGGGAAGAATTGTCGCGAGTGCTTTATCCTAACATCTTTTTTCTCTTTTTATTTTTTCACTTTCTTCTGAATTTTATGGTACAGAATCGTAGACCAAACTAGTAATAAATACAAGTCTTAGTTGTAGCTTTTGTAGAGCATTACCGTGGATAGAGCTCTGTAATTGAAGCCTCATTTGATGAGGCTTGGACAAAGTTGTCTTTAGATGTCTCATCAGACTCTGAAAGCCCAAAACTCTGCTCCCACTTGGATCGGGATGCTCCTGAGTTAATGCTACTGTGCATAAAGAATGGAGGCTGCGATGGTACAAGAAGAGTGGTGGAATAGCTATTAAGCATAAGAACCACTGAAGCCATAGTTGGTCTATCAGCTGCATTTTCTTGAACACATAGTAATGCAATGTGGATGCATCTCATAACTTCGTGTGTTGATGATAGCCTTATTGTTGGATCAACTATATTCGATGCAGTCCCTGCTCTCCAATTTTTCCATGCCTACAAATATGCAATCACAATATTACTAAGATAACCTCATTAGACATTGGACATTAGTTGTGTATGTTTAGTGGTCCCACAAATATGGTACAAGGAAATGTTAGCAAGTATAGTGGTACTTACATAGCCTAGAAGATCCTCTGCATTCTCTCCATTATGGAAGCAATTGTTCTTTTGCCCACTCACTATTTCCAACAGCAATACTCCAAAACTAAAGACATCAGATTTTATAGAGAATTGTCCATGCATTGCATACTCAGGCGCCATATATCCACTGCATGTTGACATTAATAACAACTTAATTTTATAATTTTAGAAACTTGTGAATCTTAACTTGGATCTTAAATTGTTTTTGGTACAATTTAAATAAAAATTTATTCTCACAAATACTTACTAAGTTCCAACAATTCGACTTGTATTTTCTTGAGTTTGATCCAACAAAAACAATTTCGCCATGCCAAAATCTGAAATTTTTGGGTTCATTTCTCCATCTAAAAGAATGTTACTAGCCTTCAAATCACGATGAATAATACGAAGTCGAGAATCTTCATGAAGATAAAGAACTCCTTTTGCAATTCCTCCTACAATCTTGTAACGAGTCTCCCAATCCAAAAGTGTACGTTTAGTTGGATCTATAGTTTCAATTAAGCAATAATTTAGTTAGACAAAAGACATAGAGAAGTAAAATATCCATGGAAACTAAGGTGAAAAGAAACTACAAACATACCAAAAAGAAAATGATCAAGACTTGCATTTGGCACAAATTCATATACTAAAAGCCTCTCATTTCCTTCCAAGCAAAATCCATGGAGCCTAACTAGATTACGATGTTGAAGCTTAGCCACTAGTAAGACTTCATTCTTAAATTCTAAATCTCCTTGTCCAGAATTTCTTGACAATCTCTTTACAGCTATAATTTGTCCATCAGAGAGCTTTCCCTGTTTATCATATAAAAAAGTATATATAAGCACTAAGATTTTAGAAATTATTAAGATTTGGCATGTATTTGGTATCTTTCCATAGAGAATTGTGTCAATTACCTTGTAGACAGCACCAAATCCACCTTGTCCAAGCTTATTTTCTTCAGAAAAGTCATTTGTTGCAATTCTAATAGTGTCAAAGTCAAATTGCAAGGATTCCACGCTTTTAATTTCATGAGTAGCTTCACGTAAAAAATAACAAAATTAGACAAATAAATCAATTAAACTCATCATTATTTAAGAATAATGAATTTATTACCTGTACACAACAATAACAGTGTTTTCAATCCAAACAATTAAAATATTGAATTTCGAATGCCACATTACAAAGTAATGCTTATTAATGCAATAATTTTTGTTTTGTCATTAGAAGTCAGTTTTAAATAAACTTAGATAAGTCTTACTTCTGTGATGCTAAATCTTTTCCTATGAAATGGTTTCCCAAATTATATCACCTAGTGTGCCAAAAAAATACCGGAAAATTTGTACTGGTCAAAGCAGCAAAATGTTTTTCTCCTGTTAGTTATGAATGCCTATGCATCGCTAAGTATGCGTTGCCTGAATATAAGGTATCTTTTTTGATATTCTCGAAGCCTACTTTTTGAGTAATAAATGAAGAAGTCAAACTTTTACTTACTTTCAACTCTCTTTGTTGGCCTCCTTGCTCTGAAATATACGAAGATGGAGATGACTAGAACCACAAAAGCAACAATTGGCACAGTTATAATGATGACAGTCCTCGATGTTTTGCTCTTTTTCTCTGCAAAACCATAAATCTATTCTCGTAAGAAAATTCTGAGGTCTGAATTCTTGAGAAGCAATTAAGATAGCTTAAGACATATCTGGCATAAACAAGGACTGATAAATGAAAAAAAAATCAAAAGGTCAGTCAGATTGTTATGAGTGGATAAAGTAGGCTTAATTACATCCTATGACTACATAATTTCTCAGAATACAAGAATAATCAATTGGTACCTTCGGTTGTACTGGTGTTGGTTAATGTTGTAGAAGGAGATACTGGTGGTGCTGGTGGAGATGATGGCGGTGACGCAACAGCTGTGGGGTCATAAAAGAGGTATCCCTCAAACCTGATATTACAACTGGATCCAATGACTCTCCCGCCTTTCTTGCGATCGCAGCATTGAGGGATATCTTCCAATGCTGAACGTAAGCAATTGCTGCAATCTTGCTTAGATAAATCAGGTGTGCACTGCACAAGTGCATATAATGTCTGAAAGGCTGGCCCAGTCGCATTGTTTGCTGCAAACTTAAGACGAGAATCACCAGCAGAAGCTTGACTGATTAGGCTTTCGAACAAAGTCCTCAGGTCTTCATTGAATTGAGTTACATAGGCCGCTGATACGTTCTCCATGTTCCACATATAGAAGCTTGGCGAGAGTTCCACGACACCATAAAGGGAGCGATTTGAGTAGCGTAGCATGCAATTGTCATACCATCCAATTGCCTCCTTCTGATTGGGACAGAGCTGTTTGAGAAGAGACGTAGCGTTTTTGAGGCAACTACGGCAAGCATCTGGCTTAACATCTCCTCTGCAAAGTCCAATCGCATATACCTCGTCGGAGTTTTGGCCATAAGAGGAATTGTAGAAGCCGTAGTTGATCTCCGTGTTGCCGTATAAAGTAGGGAGAAGGTGATTGAGGTTCTCCTCATAGGTACTATTGGCGGTGTAGTTGCCCTTATCGTTTGAGCAAACTTGATAAAGGAAGTTCGGCTGCGCGACTGCTTGAGCAGTGCATAAGAAAATGGCTGAGAGGAAGAGAACCACTTTGGAGGAAACCATTGCCTGTCTGTCCAGTGAAATGCTATGATCATGGCATCGGAAGATCATATAGACTTTTAATGAGAAGATTAAAGAGTGGATTCTCTGATGATGACAGCAAGTGTGCGAAAGTTTGATTCATTCTTCATTCTGCGTTATTCATACCTAATCTTTTAGACTAGTTGTTTTGACTGGGCCATATCTTGCCTTGAATAATAATCCGATCAATAATAGTGGCGGGTTGACAGAGACGACAGTGGTGGAGGACGAGCCACGGGGCCTCAACGTAACCTTCCTGCAAAGTTCGTACACTAGGTGGGGCTGTTGACGGGGCAAACGCGTATGCCTAACAGCGACGCGAGTGATTTGCGGGACACCGCCGAGAAACTTCCTTCCGACGGGCGTTGAAAGTACGCAACATATTATTAATGAGAGGGATCAGAATACTGGTCAGAGTCTCGTGATTCACACTTTCAAATTTTCTTTGCCCAATACTCGATGAGATTAATAAAATCAATAAGGATAATTTATTTATTTATTTATTTATGAATATATAAATTTATTTATTAAAAAATAAGAAAATTTAAAAATTTAAAAATATATCTCAATATTATAATTTATCTAAAAGAAAATAAAATTTAAAATTCTACTACTATAATACAATAAAATATTTATTTAAAAAAATTTAATATTTTTAAATAAAGATAATTTACCATGAACTTTTCTCCTAATTCTAGTTGGACAACTTTTAATTATCAAACATTGAAAAAAACTCAAGGATGGGGTGGGTTTACAGAAAACCAAGCACAAGAATAAATAATGTCTTTCTTGCATGACATTCTAACAAACCCCTTAAAGTAATCAAAAACTTTATAATATAAACATACTTTGTTCACAAGAATAATTAATGGATTTTGACAGACTGGATGTAGGAGGCAAGTTGTTGTGTTCGGGAAGTCGTGTCTCAAGTCCTGTTCGGACTCCATTGGCCTAGATCTCTGTTGAGTCAAACGCGTGCGAGGAGACTTTTTTTTTTTTTTGGTCATTAAAAAGTTATTTGCTAATCTCCATTTTTTCGCGCAAGATTGAAACATACTCCGTAAAATTACGCCTACTTACCTTGTAAACAGCGCAAAATCCACCTTCCTCAATCTCGTTTGTTTCAAAATTTGTTGCAGCTTTGATGAAGACAAACTCCTACGAGGATTGCTTGCGTCTAGTTTCCAAATCTCGACCTAAAGCAGGATTTGAAAGTTCTATTTTGAATTCTAAAGAAGTCATATCGGTTTACCACATATACATGCTCACATAAACTTCTAACCGACATAGATGCCCCAAGATAACAATATAGTGTTATAATTATGATTATATACAGTAACCTTATGATAATATGACTAACTATTACTAACATGTAAGAGAAATTGCATGAACACTCGATATTAGCAGATTCTTTCGTCTTAGAAAGTTCTAAAGATACAACTTTGTTCGTCGGCCAAAGTTGCTCTCCGTTGATTCCTTGCTACCCCAGGATTCGCAACACAAACAAAATGTCAACCTCTCCAAAGGAAATTAAAGTAGCATCTCAGCGATATTGACCTTTAGTCGTGTTTAGTGATGAAATACTTTCATGACCCCTTCCTGCTTTCCATTATTGGCACATCCTTCTGGTGAAGAAAGTTCTAAATATATGACTTTGTTATAATTCAGTTGCAAAAATAACTTTCTTACCAAAAAAAAATTTATTGGTAAAGGAAGAAATAAATCAGGTATGAAAACCTAACAAAATATAACTAGGAATTTGATCCAATTTCTAGAGAGTTTGGAAGACATGAAATCAAGTAACCTAATCTTAAAGATTCCTGATCGAAGCATTCTTCACAAGAAATGTCACAATCAAACTCATAATAGATTAGTTTAAGTTTAATTTTAATTTTTAGATACATTTTAGTGCAGACCAACAGTTTAGCTAAAATAGAAAGAGGAAACCGAAGACTTAGCATTTGTCCCAAGCCTGCCTCGTACGTATTCTTTTAAATGATGTTTATTCCTAGGCAATTTAATATTGTAATCGTTGGCAAAGTGAGTATTTTATGAGAAGATTAAAAGTGACCTGATATCTAGAATGTAGTTGATTAAGAAAGGAGTGCTAGGTGTAAATGGAATACTGGACCAAAAGTTATCTTCCTTACCATGCTTCCCGGTCTTCACGGGCTAGACGCACTTACTCAATTGTTTAATAGGCGTTCTATTCAACAGCTTGTGCGTTATATATCCTAACAATGACGAGTCAAAAGTGTTCATCTGTCAAAGTTGCCGTGATTGGAAAGGTCACATTTTCATGTACGAGAAATGTTTTAGATTGAATACTCTTTTCCCTCCTTTAAACCAAAAAAAAAAAAAAAATCATATCTCCTGAAAGTTTCTCATTTTATGGGCAGAATGCCTGAATCCAAGCTTATCCTCTAGAGGAACTGAACGGACTCACAACAATTGGCTAGTGAGAAAATAAAGGTAGATATCCAAATATTAACATATTCAATAAGAAACACAGGGCCTTCCATACATAAGAATGGGCTTTCAACAGTGAGCTAGTGAGCAATTAACAATGGAGGTCCAAACATCACATATTCAATAAGGAGAATGGGGGCTTTTCAAACATAGGACGCCCCTCCGCTTGGTTATCCTGAACACTAAAATGAAAAATTTGAGAGTAGGTTGGATGGAAAAATCTTGGTGCGTAAAGAAGGTGTGACAAAAAGTCATGTATTATTTAAATTTTTTTGTAAATTTTTTATTTAAAAAAACATGACTTATCTATTTTTGAGTAAAAATAATTTTTTAAATTTCATATCAAAATTTAAATTTGAGAAGCAACACCTCTATGTACAAACCCAACTATCCATGTTAATTGTAAGATCACATTATGAAAATGGTGTGGTAAAAACTTCGTGTTACTTAAGTCTCACTTAAAAAATATATACAAAAGAATAACTCCCTTATTTTTAAGGAAAAATAAACTTTGATATAAATCTTTTTGGTGTTCTGTTTATCTTGGTCACAAACTTGGGGTCCGAAGAAGCAACCTGCAGTTTCTCCATCCGACAGAGGATCTAAGTTTATCACTCGTTTCTCTTGATATTGAAACATTATGGCTACGTGACTTCGAGATTGCAAGTCCATTGCAAAATGTCACACACATCTTGATTACTCAGGCTTCAGTGGGATACTACTAATCATAATAAATGACTTCAATGGCGGGGACTGACAGAGTGCTAGTAGTAGCAGAGGATCATGTTGGTATTTTGACGGGAGGGGAGGCAATGGAGGTGTTGTTGGCGGCCATAGAATCGGTGGAGCAGTGAGCGGAAACAGAATTTGATACCAAATTACGCGATGTGGCGTTTAATACAAGCTACGGACGGACACAATTTATGAAGTTCAAATCCCGTTCCTTCGTCAGTTACACGGAGGATGTATTGTCGCGAGTGCTTGATTCTAACATCTTCCTTCCCTTTTTATTTTTTTAACTTTATTCTGAATTTTCTGGTACAGAATCGTAGACCAAACTAGTAATAAATACAAATCTCAGTTGTGGCTTTTTTAGAGCATTATCGTGGATAGAGCTCTGTAATTGAAGCCTCATTTGCCGAGGCTTGGACAGAGTTGTCTTTAGATGTCTCGTCAGACTCTGAGTTAATGCTTCTATGCATAAAGAATGCAGGCTGCGATGGTACAAGAAGAGTGGTGGAATAGCTATTAAGCATAAGAACCACTGAAGCCATAGTTGGTCTGTCAGCTGCATTTTCTTGAACACACAGTAATGCAATGTGGATGCATCTCATAACGTTGTTTGTTGATGATAGCCTTATTGTTGGATCAACTATGTTCGAAGCAGTCCCTGCTCTCCAATTTTTCCATGCCTGCAAATATGTAATCACAATATTACTAAGATAACCTCATTGGACATTGGATGTTAGTTCTTTATGTTTAGTGGTCCCATAAATATGGTACAAGGAAATGTAAGCAAGTATGTAGTGGTACTTACATAACCTAGAAGATCCTCCACATTCTCTCCATTGCGGAAGCAATTGTTCTTCTGCCCACTCACCATCTCCAATAGCAATACTCCAAAGCTAAAGACATCAGATTTTATAGAGAATTGTCCATGTATTACATACTCCGGTGCCATATATCCACTGCATGTTGACATTAATAACAACTTAATTTTATAGTTTTAGAAACTTTTAAATCCTACCTTGGATCTTAAATTATTTTAGTGCAATTTAAACAAAAATCTTATTCTCACTGATACTTACTAAGTTCCAACAATTCGACGTGTATTCTCTTGAGTTTGATCCAACAAGAACAATTTCGCCATGCCAAAATCTGAAATTTTTGGGTTCATTTCTGCATCTAAAAGGATGTTACTAGCCTTCAAATCACGATGAATAATACGAAGTCGAGAATCTTCATGAAGATAAAGAACTCCTTTTGCAATTCCTCCTATAATCTTGTAACGAGTCTCCCAATCCAAAAGTGTACGCTTAGTTGGATCTATAGTTCCAATCAAGTCAATAATTTAGTTAAACAAAAGACATGGAGGAGTAATATATCCATGGAAACTAAGGTGAAAAGAAACTACAAACATACCAAAAAGAAAATGATCGAGACTTGCATTTGGCACAAATTCATATACTAAAAGCCTTTCATTTCCTTCCAAGCAAAATCCATGGAGCCTAACTAGATTACGATGTTGAAGCTTAGCCACCAATAAGACTTCATTTTTAAATTCTAAATCTCCTTGTCCAGAGTTTCTTGACAGTCTCTTTACAGCTATAACTTGTCCATCAGAAAGCTTGCCCTGTTTATCATATAATGAAGTACATATAAGCACTAAGATTTTAGGAATTATTATGATTTGGCATGTATTTGGTATCTTTCCATAGAGAATTGTGTCAATTACCTTGTAAACAGCACCAAATCCACCTTGTCCAAGCTTATTTTCTTCAGAAAAGTCATTTGTAGCAATTCTAATAGTGTTAAAGTCAAATTGCAAGGATTCCACGCTTTCAATTTCATGAGTAGCTTCATGTAAGAAATAACAAAGTTAGGTAAATGAATCAATTAGACTCATAATTATTTAAGAATAATGAATTCATTACTTGTATGCATAAACAACAACAATCTTTTCAATCCAAAAATTAAAATATTGAATTTCGATTGCCAAATTAAAAACTAATGCTTATTAATGCAATAATTTCTGTTTTCTCGTTAGAAGTCGGTTTTCAATAGGACATAGATAAGTCTTAATTCTGTGATGCTAAACATTGTCTTATGAAACTATTTCCCAAACTATATAACCTAATGTGCCAAAAGATGCTGGAAAAGTTGTACTCCGCAAAGCAACAAAAAAACTTTTCGCCTGTTAGTTATGGATGCCTATGCATTGCTAAGTATGCATCGCCTGAATAAATGGTGTCTTATGTGATATTCTCAAGGCCTACTTTTTAAGTAATAAATAACAAAGTCAAACTTTACTTACTTTCAACTTTCTTTGTTGGTCTCTTTGCTTTGAAATATATGAAGATGAAGATGAAGATGACTAGTACCACAAAAGCAACGATTGGCACAGTTATAATTATGACAACCTTGGATGTGTTGCTCTTTTTCTCTGCAAAACCATAAATCTATTCTTGTAAGAAAATTCTGAAGAAGCAATTAAGATAGTTTAAGACATATCTGGCATAAACAAGGACTAATAAATGAAAAAAATCAAAAGGTCGGTCAGATTGTTATGAGTGGATAAAATAGGCTAATTACAGCCAATGACAACATAATTTCTCAGATTACAAGAAAATCAATTGGTACCTTCGGCTATATTGGTGTTGGTTGATGGTGTAGAAACTGGTGGAGATGATGGCGGTGACGCAACACCTGTGGAGTTATAGAAGGAGAAATCCTCAAACCTGATATTACAACTGGACCCAACGACTCTTGCGCCTTTCCTCCGATCGCAGCATTCAGGAATAACTTCCAATGACGAACGTAAGCATCTGCTGCAATCTTGCTTAGATAAATCAGGTGTGCACTGCACAAGTGCGTATAACGTTTTAAAGGCCGGTCCAGTCGCATTGTTTGCTGCAAACTTAAGACGAGAATCACCTGCAGAAGCTTGACTGATCAGGCTTTCGAACAGAGTCCTCAGGTCTTCATTGAATTGAGTTACATAAGCAGCTGATATGTTCTCATTGTTCCACTTATAGTAGCGTGGAAAGAGCTCCACGACGCCATAAAGGGAGCGATTCGAGTAGCGTAGCCTGCAGTTTTCATACCATCCCATTGCCTCCTTCTGATTGGGACAGAGCTGTTTGAGAAGAGACGTAGCGTTTTTGAGGCAACTCCGGCAATCATCTGGCTTAACATCTCCTCTGCAAAGTCCAATCGCGTATACCTCGTCGGAGTTTTGACCATAAGAGGAATTGTAGAAGCCGTAATTGATCTCCGTGTTGGAGTATAAAGCAGGGAGAAGGTGATTGAGGTTCTCCTCATAGGCACTGTTGGCGGTGTAGTTGCCCTTATCGTTTGAACAGACATGATAAAGGAAGTCTGGCTGCCCGACTGCTTGAGCAGTGAATATCAAAATGGCTGAGAGGAAGAGAACCACTCTGGAGGAAACCATTGCCTGTATGTCTAATGAAATGCTATGATCATGGCATTGGAAGATCATATAGGCTTTCAATGAAAGATGATGGCCGCCTGCGTGCGAAAGTTTGACTCATTCTTCATTCTGCTTTATCCATACCTTGTCTTTTTAGACTCGTTTTGACTGGCCTTGAATAATCATCCGATCAATGATGGTGGCGGGTTGACAGAGACGACAGTGGTAGAGGACAAGCCATGGGGCCTCAATGTAACCTTCCTGCAAAGTTCGTACACTGGGCGGCCAGTTGACGGGGCAAACGCGTACGCCTAACAGCGACGCGGGTGATTTGCGGGACACCGCCGACAGGCGTCAAAAGTACCCAACATATCATTAACGAGAGGGATCAGAATATTGGTGAAAGTTTCGTGATTTACAAATTCCAAATTTGCTTTGCCGAAAGAACTCCAATACTTGATGAGATTAACAAAATCCATAAGAGGTTTGGACAACTAGCAAATTATCCAAAATTGAAGAAAACTCAAGGATGAGGTGGGCTTACAGAAAACCAAGCACAAGAATAATTAATGCCCTTCTTGCATGGCATTGTAACAAACCCCATAAAGTAATCAAAAACTTTATAATATAAAAATATGATGTTCAACACGCCAGTGGATTTTGACAGACTGGACGTAGGAGGCAAGTTGTGTTCGGGAACGTGGTTTCTCAAATCTTGTTCGGATTCTATAGGCCTTGATCTTTGTTGAGTCAAACACGTGCGAGGAGACTAATTTTTTGGTCATTAAAAAGTTATTTGCTAATCTCCATTTTTTTGCGCAAGATTGAAACATACTCCTTAAAATTACGCCTACTTACCTTTCTCAATCCCGTTTGTTTCAAAATTAGTTGCAGCTTTGATGAAGACAAACTCCTAGAGCAGGATTCAGAAAGTTCTATTTTGAATTCTAAAACTCATAGACGTTTACAGAAGATTATTTTTCATAAAAATAATCATGTATTCATTAAATATATAAGCATACCAAGATAACAATATAGTATTATAATTATGATTATATACAGCCATCTTATAACAATATCACCACCATTATTAACATGTTAGAGAAATTACAAAACTCACATTATACCTTTTGTCTTTTCTAGTGATGAAATACCTTCATGAACCTCCGATATCGGCAGATCCTTCCATTTCAGAAAGATCTAAACACACAACTACGTAATAAGTTGGCTACAAAAATAACATCCCAAAGAGAGATTATTGATGATTGAAGAAATAAGTCAAAACTAAACAAAAGTTCAATAAAAATACAACAAGGAATTTGCTCTAATTTCTAAAACTTTAGGTGGATATGAAATCAAGTAACGTAGTCTCAGAAATTCATGATTAAAGCATTCTTTACAAGAAATGATGCAATCAAAGTCACAATTGATTAGTTTAAGTTTAATTTTTAGATGCATTTTAGTGCAGACCAACCATTGAGCTAAAATTAAAAAGAACAAAAATAAGAAAAGAAAACCCAAGACTCATCATTTGTCCCAAGTCCACCTTGTAGGTATTCTTTTAACTATCGTTTCTTCCTTGGCAATTTAGTATTGTAATGATTCGTACAGTGAGTACTTTATGAGAAGATTAATTGGACAGTAATGTACTTCGTTATATCTTCATTGACCGAGAATCTTTCACATGTGTGTGAATAGTAACCTGATCTCTAGAACCTAGTTGATTGAGACAGAAGTTATAGTGGACCAAAAGGTATATTTCTCACCATTCTCCCCGGTCTTCAAGGGCCATTACGGTGATATTTAATTGTTTAATAGGCATATTAAATAGCTTGTGCTTTATATCTTCAAACAAAGACCAGTCAAAATGTTCATCTGTCAAAGTTGCCGCGGTTGGCAAAGCTCAGATTTTCATGTATAACAATTGCCAAAAAGATGAGGAATGCAAACAAGGAACGGGGCACTTTACGAGGATTAACAAGCATTAAGACTCAGTCAAGTATTAACAAAGCTGATTCGATGCATTGAATGTTGAAACCTCGAATCAGAATGACTTTCTGCTTCGACATGGCAACTGGTAGCTTGAAAAGAAAGATAGAGGGGAAGGGGGCTGTAAAAACTATGACTTTCTGCTTCGACATGGCAACTGGTGGCTTGAAAAGAAAGAAGTGGGGAAGGGGGCGGTAAAAACTATCTCCTGTTGCATCAAATGGTCCATAAGCGAACTAAAATATTAGCAATGATATAACTCAGTCATTGAAACCTCATTTATTGATGCTCGGAGGGATCAGTCTGACGATTTTCTTGATTCCACGTTGCTATGCATAAAATATCTAAGTCAAGGTACCTTTTACTATTACAATGCATGTACCTAAATCACACACAACTTCAAATTTCATCATTGGAGTTCCTACTATTTTACCACTGAACTAATTGATTAAATGAAAAATTTTAAAAATACCAATAAAGTAATAAAGTGACTATCAGGCATGAGAACAATTGAAGCCATTGTTGGTCTATTTGCTAAATTGATCAGCAAGCAGTGCAACTGCTTGAAGCCAAATTAACTGAAATTCGAAGCACAGCCAGTTCTTAGGGTTGTCCAACCTTTAACTTCGAAGCCCATGAAGCATGAACCGCGTTTAGGCAGCTTTCTGGTAGTCATTTTCTGGATAAACCGAAGCTAGGCTTGCATGTCTGCCACGTGTGGGTTTGGTTGCAGAAGCGTTAAGGCCTCCGGATTGATTCAGGTCCTTTGGCAGATGAATTACTGTGGAAAAAGGTTTGACTGATTCGTGCATTTATAATACATGATGCGAAGTTTCATACAAAACAGTGAAGGTGAAATAATTGAGCCAATCTATTATGAATTTAAGTAGATCGTAGAGGAAAACGTACACAATAGATATAAAAGAATATTAAAAGTTTTCATGGTTTGAGAAAATGAATCTATATATTCAAAAATAAACTCTAAATTATTGCACTTTTTTTAGTGTATTTATATCAAAGTACCATAAAATATTCCTTTCTCGATTCTTCTTCTATACAAACATAAATTATTTTTTAATTTAAATCATAATTTCTCTTGTGTATTATATCAATTATATCACTTATATCAATTAATTGATATCCAAATCCAATATTATATCAATTAAATAACAAAACAGGTTTCTTTTATCACTACGACACATGGCTGCCAAACCAGAGGATCAGACCAAACTCCACTAAACAAGCCGCGTGGAGTTGCAAGTTTGAATACGTTAGGACCTCACCTTAAATTGGAGGCACGTGGCTAAGCATGGGCAAATAGGAGAATCTATGCAAGGGTAGCACTAGAATTATACAATGAGAAGGAGGAGAAGGAAAGAGAGGAACTTACGGGAGGTTACAGTATTAAGAGTTATTAAGCATGCTTACCCAACAAAAAGTTTTCATTTTGGCTCAATAGTAGGTCTGTAACAATTACATCCTGAGTTCGAATCCTAGTAAGTACAATACGAGTCGATCATGACAACACTAAAGGAAAACAATTGGCAAGACTTTTGATCTCCACTCTTGATTGGCTTTTGCAAAGAGCAAGAGATCGATTTTGTTTTGGTAAAATGTAACCCCTCTTTCAAGAAAGTTACTAGACCTTTTATTTACGAAAAATCCCTACTTTATTAAAATGTTTATAACAAAAAACAATATACTTTTTCCTTTGTCATACTTTTCTTAGTTTTCTACAAAATGGAGATAGATCGTTATTAATATGCAGTCGTTTAAGTATGGACTAATACCGTAGAACTTATATCATCCGAAAAATCAATTCCCAATCATGTGGGGTCATGGTTGTTGGAGGGGTAGATTAATCACATGCCTCACAAACAACGGCTAATAAGTAATTGCATGAGCCCAAGATAATCTTCAAAATAAATAATAATATGTTGAAAGAATATAAATATTTGATCATATCAACGTGAATGGGAACTTCTTTATTATAAAGTTCTAGTGCGGCGTTCAATCATGTGTAACTTCTATTTGGTCCTACATATCAATATCTAATAAGGTATTGTTCTTATGTATATGCATGTACTTATTTACAAATGTATGTAAGATGAAAATCTTTTGACAAATGCATCATATCTTGTGATAAAGCTTAAATTAAGAAAGTACTCTTCTAATTCTTGAGCTAATTTTTGAGTTGGGTCTTAAGCCTTTTAGCTTGGTATTAGAGTCAAAATTGAATATGTTCTATCTTATTTGATCTTGAGTCTAATTTCACTTAGTGTGTAAATATTTCTAAATTTATATTTCTTTCATATGTTTATGTTATTTAGGAGGAAAGAAATAATAGAACTTTTAGATACACTGTTAGTCCAAAAATTATTAATCTCAAAGGTATTAAAGGGCTTACTAAAGATAGATTCTTCAATGTAAAGAAAATTTTCAAAACAACTGAAAACTTGTAGATTCAGCATGCTTAGATATTATGAGAGGCAATTTTTTATTTGACTTGATGCTATATATGGTCTTAACTTAGGAGTGTGCTTCTAGTCTTATCATATACCTTTGCACAAAAACACATATACCTATTTACTTGTTTAAAAAAAAAAATGCAATTCAACAACTAACGCAACATATATATAGCTTATTTTTTATTCCATAATAAAGCTGAAATGATCTACCCTATCCTTATTCTTCAAAGCTTTATAAACAGACAAGACGGAATTTGAAACACACTACGGAAGTTTTGCATACTTCCATTACATAACCTGGACAGTGCTCGCAACACAGACATACAGTAGCGGCACTAGATGTACCTAAACAGTAAGTATATTGTCGTAGGTACTCAAACGTGCGACGGGAACACATACAAGATCATAGGCCCTTGGAACTGTTAACCCAGGACGTTCAGTCATATCAACGGTGTCCGTTTCTACTCCACTCGGACTAACCGCCCTACAATCAAAACACTGAATCATGGCTGCCAACACCGTCGGTGACTCTTGCATGGCTAATGGCAGGCCTGGGCAGCTCCTCCTCCCAGTTCCAAATGGCAACAGTTGAAAATGCTGCCCCTTAACGTCTAGAAAGCCGCGCTTGTCGCTGGCGACGGACTGTAAGAACCGCTCCGGCATGAATGCCGTCGGATTATCCCAATACTTGGGGTCCCTTGCGATAGACCAAGTGTTCACAAACAATAACGTGCCTGAAGGAATAGTATACCCATTGATTCTGCAATCTTGTATTGACTTTCTTGCAAGCAGCGGGACTGGAGGGTGAAGCCGTAATGCCTCCTTTGTGATTGCTTGAATATATGGAAGATTTGGGATGTCGGATTCTTGGACTATTCTGTTCTTCCCCACAACTTCATCAATCTCTTTTTTTGCTTTCTCGAGCACCTTTGGGTGGTTTATGAGCTCTGCTAATGCCCATTCAACTGAAGCAGTTGACGTGTCGGTTGAGGCAGTGAGGAAATCCTAGTACAGTGATAGAAACATTGTTAACTACACTTGAAACAAGAACATATCAAAAGGCCAATCAAATGATTCATAGGTTAACCCATGTATCCATTTATCTGTTGGTGGTCTAATGGTGGTGAAGAAAACACCTCTTCCTTTTCCTCTCTTTCTTTTTTTTTTAAAAAAAAAAAATCAAATTACTTTGTAGTCATATTTTTATGGATCCCGCATAATGAACTTTTTATTTTCATTTTCTTAATAATTTTTAAACTTAAAAAAAAATTGAACTTTACAAAAACAACAACCGTCTAATAAAGAGCAAACTATCTGACTTGATATTACTTAAATTGCCATTAGTTTAAACATATTTTATCATCTTAAAGTCTATATACTTATTGATTTAAGTTTATATTATAATAATTAAAAAGTTTAAAAGTCTAATATTAAAGTTAGCATAAAGGTTTAATAACTCTCTTTCATTCAAGTTTCATTCCAAAGATTTAACTTTTGAATGTGAAATTCTCGTCTTATACATACTCCTTTACACACTAAATTATATTGGACTTAAAATTATACAAGGTACAATGAAACTAATTTAGATTTAAATACCATATCTGAAAATTTAAGAACCTAATTTAAAAGCTAGTTTAAAAATAAAAATTTATATTAAATATCATTCTTCTTATGTAAGACTATTAAACAATCGTGAATTGTCTTGTATTTCATGAAATATTCTTAAGCTGATGAAAACCGTATATATTTTCTTTTAATGCGTGGATGAGTGGTTACGTGCTTTTTTCATACCAAAATGACGGCCTTGATGTGATTTCTTGTAATTCTAATCTCTGAATCTTCATCCTCGAAAGCATCGAGAAGAACGCCAAGAAAATCCTTGACATCATTGTCTCCACCATCGTGAGCCGATTCCCTCTTTGGCTTCGTCTTTCTTTGTTCTTCACGGTTTGTGATAAGTGTAAGAAATCACTTGGGCTCCTAAAGAGTAGTATGGATTATCCAATTGAACCTTATAAGGCACACAACAACCAACCACGGTTCCGGTGTGAGACACCAAACCAACTCATCTCAACACCCCCCAGCACGCGCAGCAGGGGTAGCGAGGAAGACCAAACCCAACACCTCCACATTGAGCCCAGAACCATCTGCTCTAATATCATGTAAGAAATCACTTGAGCCCCTAAAACTCAAAAACTGAGTAATAGGAGTTATCCAACTGAACCTTATAAGGCACACAACAACCAACCACAGTTCCGGTGTGGGACACCAAACCAACTCATCTCAACAATAAGCTTCTCCAGCAACGCACCTTACCTCTTGTGTATGTCCTGAAATCTCTTCTTAAATCCCTGCAAATCTAAGTTTCTGCAGAACCATATAAAATCTGAGACATTGAACTCGCCGAAAATCTTTGTCACCTCTCGGACCAAAGTCCTGGTCTCCTCCGCCTGCCCGTGCGTCCCAGAACACCTGATACTCAACATCATCTGAGAGAAAATGTTGTTAGTAAGTTTTAACAGTTCTTCAGTGATGTTAACTCTTTCACCGGTATCAGCCTTGTCGGCAAGGTGTCGAAGAAACTGGTGGAGTTCTTTGGTTCGCACGGGAAGGAATTGATTAAGACTTCGGGTGCCCAAGAGCTGGGTTGTGCTCAGCTTTTTGATGAACTTCCAGTAAGGTCCACAGGGCGCAAAAGCATAAGAAGAGTTGTAGGTGACGTGAAAAACAGCGGCGAACTGTTGCCGGGAAGGGAATGTGAGCTCATGGGCTCTGAGAAATTCTTTTGCAAGCTCCGGAGAGGAGACCACAACACAGGGTACAGAACCAAGTCGGAGATAAACTAGTGGACCAAAGTGGGAGGACAATTTATGGAAGGAGCGATGAATAAGGGGACTGAGCAGGTGAAGGTGGCCGATGATCGGTACGGTCAGTGGGCTTGGAGGAAGGCGCTGGCGGAGCCTTGTTTGGTTTCTGATATGGAATATGATTCCTACTAGCAGGATCGAAAGAAAGAAGAGGATGGTATAGGACGTGAGCCCTAGTATGGCCATGGCTGCTAAGCAGCTGGTTTGGGTTACAAGTTCTTGGGTTAAAGAAGGCCTGTATTATGACACTTGGTTGCCTTTTAGCAGTGTTAAATAGAGAAACAACCTATACTAAAATCCATAGATCCAGGCCTAGATAATACAATGGTATCGTATATATTAACATAAACTGCATTTCCATGGTCCCCATATTGATTGCTTAATACAGTAAGCATGCCTAATAGAGTAGGCAAAAGAGAAAAGTTAAATCGATCTTGTTCTGATACGATGAAAACAACAGAAACCTCGGCCAATAGGGTGAAAACAAAAGTCACTAACGAAGGAGAGATGGGCTAGGATCCCCTAGATGATTGATGACACTATGTCATTAAGCTTAGATGTCTAATTAACAATCGCACGAGTGGGCCCTTTAACAAATTATGAATCTTCATTCAATAGATTATGATTATTTTGTATTTATATGTAGCTCATTTGATTTTTTTTTATTTTTTATTTTTGGTAAGCTAATGGTAAAAAAAAAAAAAAACTAGATACTTTTCCTTTGTGGTTTTCATTGTAAGGAAACGTTTTATTCACTATAATGCAAAATTTTCAATTAATTTATATTAGTATTTTCCTATCCGAAACTTTTCATGGCATCGAAGCCTAAAATCTAATCTTAGTTGTCAAAATTCTTCATCAGATACACAATTTACTTGCTTCCACTTTGTTTCCGCACAATCAAAGCCATTATTTGCCCTGTTATTCTGTGTCAAGTATTTTATTAAAGTAGTGGGTGTTTCAAAACTCGCTTCCGTTGCTTTGGTATTGGGCAACTTATTTCGTTCAATTTATTCTTCTTTTATATAAACATGAATCATGATTCTTTTTTGGCTTTAAATTATAATTCTTCTTTTATATAAATATAAATCTACGTGTAATACCCACTATCAATTATAAAATATAACAAGTTCCTTGCTTTACTCTCCAAAGCAGAAGATTGTGTCATTCTCCACTAACACAAACCACAAAAGGTTGTACCAATTCCGTTGACTTTTGCTTTGGCCCACGATGTCAGGTCACTGAAGATAAATTCGGATTAAAGAAACAATACATCATATTTCGTGTAAAACGTGGCGTTCAATCTTTACTTTAGATTTGTTTTTTCAGGAAGCATTAGATGCGATCTTGTTTTCCTAAAGTATAACTCTCTTTTTTTTTTTTTTTTTTTGAGAAAATTATTTCATATTTTGTGGGGGGGGAAAAAGAGTCATCACGTTACGAAAATATTCATATAAAAAGATTTTTTTTTCATACTTTTCTTTCATTTTCTACAAAATGAAGATAGATCGTTATCAGTAAATATTGAGGCATCGAAGCATGAACTTTCTCGTAAAAGTTATATCGTCTGCAACTTCAATTACCATATAAGAATGGGAAGTCATGTTTGTTGGAGGGGTTAGATGATCACATGCCTAACAAACAACATCTCAACGTCTCCCACTGGTGGTCAAGTGGCATCTCAGTGAAGCCTCTTTGTACTTGATTGCCTGGGACCGACGTAATCTTCAAAATAAACAATAATTTCTTTGAAGAAACATAAATCTGGCACGTATCAATGTGGATGGACACTTCCCTACCAAAAATTGCGGTTTAAATTAAAAGCCTATGTAGGCTATCCCGTTGGCTATTGATTGAAAATATGAGAAGCTTATAATAAGAGAGGAATGGTCATGACTATTTAGCCCACCAAAAACCAAGAGGGAAGTGGCAAATAAGGAGTTGCATCAATACAAGAAGAACATTTCATATTACTATGAAGTGATTCAGACTTGCACTAGAAAGGAAAATGGCGTTCAAAGAGCGGACAGCCCAGACAAGAGTCACCTCTTCACCTGTTGTCAGAAACATCTTTATTACCAATGGAGTTGATTTATGGTACTTTTCTTGAATGGCTTAGAAGTATGATCCAATGTCTTCAATCATCAATCATAAACCTTGAAGCCTTACCAGAAGCCTGGAAAAAAAAATTGAAACTTCAAGAATGAAAACATTTCGTAAGAAGGCTTGAGACGTCTTCAAGGGCAACGTTTATTATATCCATTGACAGAAGCATGTTTCAACTAAAGCAAATATGTAAACACAGTTTGATGGGAAGGTCAGACAAAGAGAGCAGTAAGCCTTTGCAACTGAAGTGAAATAAGATGCACCGAATATTGTACCATGGATGGATGTTTAAGTACGGAAACACTATACATGCTGCCCCCACGATCACAGGAAAGGAGAAGCCTGACATGTGGGACGCTTTTCCAGCTCTCTCCAAGAGCTGGTTTAGAGATACCTCCCTCCCCACCCACTGTGTGATTCGTCACCTTCAGAAAATATTTTCCATACACAGCATTACTCCAGGGAACAAGCATTACAACTTAGCTAATCAACACTAATTGAATGTATCAGAAATCATTTTCACATTTTTGTTTCCAGAATATATCTCTGACTCTCCATTTTTTTTCAAACCAGTCAATACCATAACAATTGAACTTGCGTGAACTAACAGAATTTAAAGGATCGGAAGTATAGCTAAACTTTCAACTAAGTAGACTGTCAACAATATATTTCACACAGCTTTGAAGCTAAATTTAGGAAGATGCCAGTTCAGTACGAATGTTATACTGATGACCACTGTGAAGTACATGATCCTTATGCAGCTTGTACATTAACAATTGTTACACAGGTTGAGACCATCTAGGAAGATCGTAATAAACAGAGCACAATAGAACTGCTTGAACAAATGGCTTTCGGGAGATATCTATGGCAATCAAATATTACTCATGCACTGTCTTCTTTTTCATTTTTCTAATTGTTTCCCTTATTGTTACCATCGCCGTTAATCAAGAGGTGAAACTTTTTGCTTTGCCCAACAGAGTGGGATCCTTGATATAGAGCACATTGCTGCAGGATTCTTCGACTCCTTGGACCACCAAAAGTCCCACAGAAATTGATCAGTATTTGTACCTATTTACAAAGATTATGAGAGATAAGTCAACAATCATTGACTTATAATCTGTGATTGCAATATTTCATTATAATCCTTTTGTTTTCCACCATCCTTCATATAAGGTTTGATCAAGATCTGTTTGCTCAAATCTACCAGGTATAGAGGGTTGGTAGATGACAAAAGGGAACATTTGGAATCAGTTCCTCTCTCGATATGTTCAATTTTAATTTTATTTTCCACCACATCAGTCCTATTACAATAAAATACTGTAGCCACAGTAGGGATTCAGGTCTAAATTACAGCATCAAAGGAAAGAAATAAAGAAGCAAGAATTTCCAGTTACCAAGGAAGTAAAATTAGGATACCATCGGAATAAACATACCAGTACTGCAAGATTGTGCTCATGTGCTAATTTCTTCAGCAGAAAACCTGCGGAAATCATCAAAGAACGTCCTGTATTTACCAGCCAAGCACAATCCCATTAGTTGCTAAATCAATGCCATTTGAACAGGACAGATACAAGGCAGACCAATATCCCAAAACGAAAAGAAGCATGTAATAAAGAACAGATTATGGAAGCCATCTTTCCATGGAAAATGGACATGAACACAGAAAGAAAACAATAAAAGGGCAGAAATAGATATCCCCAATAGAGAAGCACGGAAAGATATTACTGAACTTTGAAAGCAAAGCAATAAAAAAAGACACTCCCTTTAGCCAGAGAATCAGGATTCTAATTACAAAAAATTAAAAAAAATCCACTCACTATGTTTAAACAAATTGCATAAAAAATACTGTCACTGTTTCACAGTTGTCTTAAAATGTACGGTGAGTATACTAAATTCTATACTGGCAGCAGAATATTTCATGTGTGAGGTCTGAGTTTATCATAAAAGACACAATCTATGGCAGACAGAATGCCACTTTCTCCGGAGGCTAACAACATTGTCTAGCCCTTCCAAATTTCTGTGCTCGGAAACAGCAGCAAGTTCACTGCAATAACGGGGTAGTGTCCAAAGTAAAAATTTCCAAAAGATATTTATACTTCAAAAGAGAGAAGACGATACTATGAGATGGATTAGAAAATAACCAAAAAGAAACGGAAAGAGGGAGAAAAGGAAATTTTTTTGTATAAACACCTTAAGCAATTTCACCTATGTAGAAAGGAACTATGATTTCCATACAAGAACGCATACCCTGTGAACCACTGCCTCCAAGTATTGGTGTAATCAGTGATGAAATGGAATCAATAATGAGTAGCTGCACTGGACAATCTCCTCTCTGCATATAAAGTTGTCATACATTCAATATCCCAGCAAGTGACATTCTACAGTCAAAGTGCTTCACGTCCAATGCAAACCTGATGTCTTAGATTGAACTCCAGTCGATGTAGCACATCAAACATTGTGAACATGTCAAACACTGAGTGGCATACTATGCCGTTCATTACCTTCTGCAGAATTCTGTGTTTATCCTACAACAAAAATTCAGTTGGAAGAAAATTAAGCAGAGAAGAATACTGCATAAGGATTGACAGAACCAACAAAATAATTTTAATAACATTAGGGATAACATGTTTAACCTGATCAATGGCAGGGTCTGAACACCGCCAAATAAATTGTGTAATCCGTTGGGGTGAAAAGGAGTTGCCTGTATCCAAGTAGACGACACTGCCCATATGCTTCCTTGCAACATTGGAGGCGGCTAGTAGGCAAAGCTATTAACTAGCAACAGTTTGAATAAGTTGTAGAATAAACACATTTGTATTTAAAGAGAGGAGAATGATATGAAATGCTTATGATACCATTTAGAGAATATCAACCAAAGAGTATAAAGGCAGAAATAACATTTCAAGAAGTTATGCGATCACATTCAGATAAGCCAATGATATAAGTTAATTTTGAGCATACTCGAGATAACAATGTCAAAAAGCATACTCAAGATACCAATGTCAAAAAACCCAATTAGATTTCCAGATCCCATTGTAGGCATTGTGCAGGCAAAATTACTAAGTCACAAATGAAAGGGCTCTTACTTGCGTTTTACCAGAAGATGAAGGCCCAACTAGTTCAGTTAACTGTCCCACGCGTAATCCACCTTGAAGTAAAGAATCAAACCTAAGTCATGCAACCCAAGACATTTTGTCAGCTATTATAATGGGCTCATATCCCTCTCGTGTAAAAAGAAATGGGGCAATCTTTATGATCAAGTACCCTCGCAACCAGTGGATAGCACATGTTTATTCCGCTGAGCATCTTCCAAGAGCTCCAAACCATTCAAGCACGGCTGATGCTGGCCATCAATTATGGACAGGACTTGGGTAATTCCCTAATTTTCCAAAATCTAACAAGTTTAAATGCATAATATGTAGTACCAGATAACTTTTCAACAACTAAATAATGGCAGTGCATTCCTAACAGAAATTCTTCAGGAACCCAACCTGCTTTAATCTGTCAGACTCAGATTCTTGCTCCGCAAAAGCGACTAATACGTAGAGGTCATGTAAGAGTAAATCCTCCACTGCAGAACCGCAAACATTAAATAAACTGACAACAAAATGAAGGAAAAAGATCTCGTATTTCTGAGACCAGTGCCCTAAAATGGAATTAAGGAATGTTAATCAATCTGAAACGCTAACATAACGCTCCTCACAATGTACAATCAGTGCTCCTCACAATGTACGACATCTCCAAAAAAAAAAAAACCAAAATTATTCCCCCGATTTTATTCAACGCAATCTGCGTCAATGACGAATTTTCAAAATTTTAGGCTCTAAGATACGCAAATTCGATCCTAAATCAAATACTTCATAAGCAAGCATCGCACTTGACAGTTGAATTACTTTCTTAAATTTCTTTTTCCTCCTCCGATTATTCTCGGCGGCCAAACGTTATACAAGCGTCGAAAGAGAAGCCAGCAATAGAATCCAACTACAGCCAGTTTCTGAAAAGGTAAGTGCGCAAGTAGTCGGAGGCTAATACGGACCTGAGAAAATGCCGTGGGAAGCACAGAAGTTCTGGAAGTTGGAGTCTATAATCGGATACTCTTGCTCCAGAGACTTCAATGGCGCCATTTCTGGCTCTCCCGATTCGTCGCCAGATGCTTATATGTAGCTGACTCTTTCATGACTAGATCTAGTTCGTCTTAATAGGTTTGTAGAAACTTCTTTTTCCTTTCTTCTGCTTTTACGACGAAAAGTAGTAAGTTGTTTTTGGCTGCTGTAAGCTCGAACTCCAGGATTTGATCGAAGGAAGACCATTAAAATGCTCCTTTTAGTTAATTTTTTGTGCAGTAATTTCTTCTAAATTTGAACCTTTTTTTATATAATTTGAAAATCAGCTTCTTGAAATATAAACATCAAAAAGCAACAATGAGTCTCATGGATTTCAAAATGTTACTTGTTCGTCAATAGGGAGTCTACCAAATATGTAAAATGTTATTAATATTATTAATATCATCTTTTAATATTTAGTAATTTATTTTGAAAAAGTAAATTTCTTTTTAATATGATATTAATATTTAAATTCAAGTCCAACATCCATAATTTCTTTATTAAAAATCAGTTCTAAAAAAGACAATTAGATTTTTCTTTTCCTTAAAAAACCAAAGACCCAGGCAAAGAGATGGAAGTGAACTTTAGCAAATTGAAGGTAATAGAAGCGGAACCACAACAAGATGTCATCTGGCAAGCCATATCAAAAGGGAAGAACTATGCATTAATGAAGTTCTAGAGCACCCAAAAGCCAAGTCCCCAAAACCAACCCATGTTTAACCAAGAACATAAACGAGAACGAAAGCCTCACAGGCTTACTGCAAGCTTCAAGCTCTTTATTGGGGAGACCAGAAACCTGACAAGACTATGCTAGTTTTTTGATCAGTTCGGTGGGGGGAAGAAAATGGCATCAGAAGTCCTCTTTGATCGGAAATGCTTCTCTGTCTCTGGTTCCACATTGAATGCAGCAGTGAGCACCTCGGGAGACAAAGCCTTCCATGCTGAAGTCCTGCCGGCTAAGTGAGTGAAGATTGGGCTGCCACAAGGAAGAAAAATCAAGTAAATGAAAAAAGCAATATAAGGAATTGAATTGGCTTTACTGCCTAGTTCTTGAGAAAGAATTCTTACTTTGGGGTGGTGATGATGGAGAACCACTCCAAGCCATCAGGAGAAGCAATCTTCGAAACAACAAAGAACCTTGGCACGATGAACAAATTGCCAGCCTTAACAGTTGTTTCCAGGACCCTGCGGCCATCAACACCAACAACCTGAACACGGCCACTTCCCCTGACAATATAAGTCACCTGCAACGCCGAGTCACAGGAGAATCCAGGAGAGCACATGGCACCACCATCCAACCTGACAAGGTCAGCTCCAAGCCCAACCTCACCAACCAAAGGAAGGTTCTTGGTGTTCAACACCACTACCCTTCCACCCTTGACAATGTCCACATCCAATGGAGCCTCCTCACAGTTCAATGCCATGCCTTCCCGATGTTCCTTCTTCGGTTCAGGCATCTGAAAGCTACCATCAAGCTTGACAATTCCCTTGCCCGATTGCTTTCCAACAAGGTTCTTAACAACATTCTCTTCCAAGTCCCATGCTCGGCCCACGAACTCGGTTGAGAATCCAGTGAAGATCCCATTGGAACCGGTCAGGAAAAAGTCAGTAAACTCACCAGCTTTGTGAGCTTTTGCTGTGTCTCCTAAGAAGAGAATAACCAGCTCGGTGTCCTCTTTGTTGTACCACCATATAACAACACCAAAAGGCAAGGCAATGGCATCACCCTTCTTAATTGCAATCACCTTCTCTTCCGATTCCGGAAGAACAATTCCAGCTGTGCCGTTTCCTACAGAAAACAACAATCAAACATTGAAGTAAAAGGGTCTCATACAGAACCAAAAAATTTACCATAAGCTTAATGATTGGCAAGTATATTCTAACACTATCATGCAGAACGATTTGTCATCAGTGTGTTTGACAAAATTACTGTATTCATATTGAACTGCTTTCAATAGAAAGTACTTATCTTCTGCTACATTCACAATAGTAAAACAGTATTTTTTCACTGTGATCAAATCATTCTAACAAGCTGACCCAAAAATCATTGTTCTTCCATAATCTGATTCAGTGAATTTAGCTCTTCCGTGGTAGCCAAACACTCTTTTCATTCTTTACATCCAATAAATAGCTAACCTTAGTAAACCACCACTCCCAGAAGAAAATGAAAAAAATGTCGGAAGGTAGAGCACGCAGGGCCTTAGAACAGAGCTTGAAACGTTGTTAAGGATGGATTAACCACGATAATGATATGTTTCGAACCCACCTAGCCTATAATGATAGTGGGTTTTAACTGTCCACTATAAACTTAAAAGCCTCCATGTTTTAGTCTCTCGGATTTGCTCAAAAGAATCAGAAAACTCTGATGATGAAACAGAGGAACCTGGAAAATCTACAAACCTAATTTCAATTTCACAAACAAGCACAGTTATCATCTCGAAAACAACGACGACCTGGTTTATTTTACAGATTCTATACTGAAGAATCCTCACCGAAACACAAAAACTAACATCAGAGACTGAAAGAGCATCCTAATACCATTCAACGAATCCAACAAAATCAAATAAGATAACCAAGATATACCTTGGAGGACATACGCAACCTTAGCAGAATCAGAGTACCGAGGCAGAGCAAACCCATTCTTCTCAAGAGCCAACTTGGCCGCACCAATATTCCTTCACGCAGCATGGGGAGCTCAGATGGAGACCAGGCATAGTACGCACCACCATTGTCTCCGTACATCTTCTTGGCCAACTTGGGGAAAGATCAAGCTCCATCTCTTTTCTTTTCAATTTCTAGAAAACCAAACACCACAGAAAAGAGCAGAGAACAAATACTGAATTGGTTGACTTACATACAACCAGATACCCCTTATATAGAACTTTCCAAGCGTTATGCATGATTCAATTTTAAATTAAACAGGATTTTATTGGATCCTGATTTTTCGGTTACACGTGATTATGTTGTTAGCAGAAAGATCCTAGGGAATTATATTCGGATTGGATAAGAAAAGTTGTTCGTTCAAGGATAAGACGGAAACTGTTACCTTATAAGTCCTTTTGTTCCGTTAGTTTCGCCTCTCACCAGAAACGTCAAGCTTCAAATGAGTCTTCCTGGATATAAAGTGGGTTCTGTCCCTGTCCCAAAGCATAAAACACAATACTAAGAAACAGGTAGTTCATACGATAATGATAACGAAATTCCATAACAATGATTTTGTAACAAACGTATGACTTATAGTCGAGCAAAACATCGTGTATTTTGGCAAACTGTTCTTATGGGCAGGTAATATAGATACACATTGTTCTCACAAAGTAGTTTGGCAAACTATTTACGTACCTAAAAAGGAAGGGGATTAGGTTTACTGAATCTCAAAATTTGGAACAAAGCCCTTCTTCGTATGCTTTGGAATCTCATAAATCTCCCAGAAGCTTCATTATGAAGTAAATGGATTCACAGTACAGAGTGTAAAAGAACTTCAGTAATGTAGTTGGACATAAACGGTACCATGGCTTGGAGTTGGCGGGGTCTCCTCAAATTAAGACCTACACTTACTTTTGTTCTTTCAAATCCTACATATTGTTGCAAACAGATTTATAATGATCTTCGGCAAAGCAATGAAACAGTAGATTGGTATGATTCAATTTGGACTAGTGGCATCAGCAAACATAATTTCATTAGATGGCTTGTTTGTAGAGATAGACTTTCTACATCTACAGGAATTGTCCGGTGGCTTCTTTCAGTAAATATATTTTGTGATTTTTGTTAGTCTCATATAGAAAATAGAAGTCATCTCTTTTTTGAGTGTGCATGGATAAGGATGATTTGGAAAAGTACTCTCGCCCAAAATGGAATCCGACGTGACATTGGAGGATGGAATGCAGAACTACAGTGGATGATCAAAGCAGTTAAAGGAAAGGATTTAGCTGCTAAACTTCTTAAACTATCTTTCTTAGCTTGCATTTATTGTATATGGGCTGAACGAAATAGGAGATGTTTTCACGGAAAAGCAATTGATATCCCTATTCTCTTAGCTAAAGTAAATAAGGTAGTACGTGGGAGAACTTCTTTGTTTAAAAATATAAAATTTTTCCAAGGAAATGTTATTTTGAGTGAAATTTGGAGGCTTCCAATTTCCATCTTTTCATAAATATGGTGACTTTTGTAATACTGGGGTATGCCCATGTGCATCTGTATTTTAAAATTTATTAATACAATTTACATTTCCACCAAAAAAAAAATCGTGTATTTTAGTTCTATAACATTTTATTCGTATCAAAGCTAAAGTATATGGTGGTAGTTTATGATGCATATTCGCGTTTTGAAAGAAAAACAATCATGAAGAAATTGAAATTCTTATGTTTATGTGTAGAACGAAAGTAATACACTAAAAGATAAATTAATAAGTTAAAGTTTAAATGAAATATATACTCTTTAATCTTTAAACTTTTAACTTTTTGACATGATATCAAGACCCAGATTTACTTTACTTTTCTTCACTTTATGTAACCTTAAATCCAATAACACTTGGTATATAAAAAAGTGTGCGTAGAAGAATAGTGTTATATCATATATGAGATCCCTAAGATATAAAAAATTTCAGCTTTAAAGCTATCATTTAGATTAGGCATGTGGGCCTTCTAACAGTCTTTAAATACTAAAGTTGCTCCTGAGCAAACAAGTTATGTAAATTATAAGGTATCTCGTGTCCAAGATAGATGGAAAGACCGATGGCTGCAGAAGTCTTTTACGGTGACTTGATAAAAGCTTATCAGTACCCACTCCAATTAAACAAAAAGCAATATTAATCAAAGCTCGAGGAAAAAACACGCTAAAATATTCATTTGTTGATTACTCGTGACTGACATGCTTCTTGAAAGTCAAAACATGTTCCTTTCACCGTGGAATCAAGTTCCTTACCCCATGGAAGAAGGCACTTGAGTGATTAGAGGAAACAACGCATGAATTTTCAACCTAGTTTCATTATTCATTCATTGAATGTATTATATAGTAGTTGAAGTTTTTCTCTCACTTAATGAGTGATTATGTTGAAGAATTAGGCCATTAAATATGATACTAGGGTCTAAGATCCAAGCATAGCATGCCGTAACTCATGGGAAGTGTTTTTCCATACATGGGGTGCAGAGGTGTGTTGAAATCTAATGTGTTACACTATACTAATATATTAGTATTTTATCTTCATCCTATTTGTATTGATGATGAGAGTCTTATCTTAAAAAAAAAAAAAAAAAAAACTATTGGATAATGTTTCATACAAACTAATTCTATGTAACTCATGAGCTAGTTTTTGGACTTTAAGTCTATTTATATTATATTAAAACTCAAGATTATTTGCTTCAATTCACGTTCAATTTTGAATCATGTAAGTAGCTTAAAGTATAAAGAAGTATCAAGAACAAATATCTTATATAAAAAAGAATCAATTCTTGGATAATACTTTGATATATAATTAATTTTCTTCAACTCAAAAGCTAACTTTTATTTTAGGTTTTGAACCTATTTACAATGTAAAGCTGTTCCCTTTTCTTACTAGCTAGTTTTTAAAGAAGAAATGAACACTTCAACAATATATCAAAACCTAAGTGGGAACATATTAAATAGTAGTTATCCCATATTGCAAACAAGAGCAAGAGCAAACAAACCAAATTTTTTCTTCATTTAGAATCTTTCTTGTAAGGGAAAAATCTGCAAATGTTCTTCTCTTTTAATGTTTGACTTTAAAGAAAAATTTAAGCATTTTAACATGATATCAAAATCTAAATTTCAAGATATTCCTTCACCTGTAAAAGGGTTTTTCCATGTCCATGGTAAGAAGACACGTGAAAATCTAATGTTTGCCTTGCATTGCTTTTATATTGGTATGTTATATTCTTTACATGTAGAGGCAACCCCTTTTCATATAAATTGATATTAAGAAAAAAAAAAAGAAAAGGTAAACTTTTTAATAGAGCATTAGAACTTGAACTCAAAACTCAAGTGTGACTCCTCATCATGGACTAGCATTATCTTATCACTTCATCCCATCACTCATGGATTCAACCAATTTTAGAATAAAAATGCATGTTAAATAATAGTTTTCTCATATCACCAATATCTTAAGACAATATTCTTCTTATAAGTTCAACGTCTCCTTCTCTTAATTACTAGTTTCAAGGGAGATAAAGTTGAACCCTTAATAACAGAATGTTTTAATATATTTTACCCTTCTTGTCTAGAACTTGCAAAGGGTTATGCATGATTCAATTTTAAATTAAACAGGTTTTTCTTGGATTCTGATTTTTCGGTTACACGTCATATGTTCTTAACAATCCTTATCCTCAGCTTTTAAGTTGAATAAACCACGGCAGATAAGCACACAACTAAGAGATTCTAAGGAATGACATTCGGATTGGATAAGAAAAGTCGTTTGTTTGAGGATAAGATGGAAGACAACCTAGTTCATTCCATCATGTTCTCAAACCGATCCATTACAACTCTTTTAAGAGGGAAAAGCTGGATTGTGGGTCCGGTTAGCTCAGGATCCCGACACGTCGCCGGAGTTTGTCCGTTGGTGGAGTCTATAAAAATGAATGGATTCTTTGATTCGGTTAGTTTCACCTCTCGCCGGAAACGTCAAGCTTCGAATGAGTCTTCTTGGATATAAAGTGGGTTCTGTCCCTGTCCCGACGCATATAACACAAAACTAAGAAAAGTTTAGCAGGTAGTTCATATGATAATGATAATTAAATTCCATGACAATGATTTTGTAACAAACATATAAATTATAGTCGAACAAAACATCATGTACTTTAGTTCTATAACATTTTTTTCGTATCAACCTAATCGTGTGTATATGGTGGTCGTTTATGATGCGTATTCACGTCTTGAAAGCAAAAGGTAATGTTCACAAAAAAATTATAAAAAGGTTGGAACTCCATATTTATGTATAAGATGAAAGTCTCATATTAGAAAATAAAATTAATGAAATATAGTTTAAATTAAAAAAATTATATTTAACTTTTAACCTAACAATTAGGTTAAACCTTTGGCTTTTAAATATGATAGTGAAACTTAGATTGACTCTACTTCACTTTATATGACCTTGAGTTTAATGATGCTTGTTGTATAAAAAAGTGTGTAAAGACTACAAAATATATGAAATCCCTACTATAAAGCTGAACTAAAAGAAAAAAAAATTAACATTTAAGCTAATTTTAAGTTATACCTGTGGGCCTTCTAACAATTTACTTTATGTTGCTCCTGAACAAACACGTTACTGTAAATTATAAAGTATGTGGTGTCCAAGATAGATGGAAAGACCGATAGCTGCAGAAGTCTACTACGGTGACTTGATGAAAGCTTATCGGTACCCACTCGAATTAAACTAATATCAATCGAAGCTCGAGGAAACCACTCTAGAAAATTCATTTGTGGATTACTCGTGACTGACTTGCTTCTTGGAAGTCAAAACATGTTCCTTTCACCGTGGAATTAAATTCCTTACCCCAACGGGGAAGGCACTTTAGTGATTGAAAGAAACAACGCATGAATTTCCAACCTAGTTTCTTACTCATTCATTAAATTAAATGTATGAAGTAGTAATTGTCTCGTATCACTAATATCTTAACTTAAAATTTTTCTTAAAAGTTAAGTATTTCTCTCACTAAATGTGTGATTTTAAGGAAAACCTACGCCATCACACATGGTACTAGAGTCTAAGATTCAAGTATAGTATGCCTTTACTCATGGGAAGTGTTTTTGCATACCTAGTGTGAAGGGCGTGTTAAAATCTATTGTCACACAATACTGATACATTAGTATGTTACACTCTTTAAATTTATGTTGAGGATGAGAGTTTTATCTTGAATTTTAAAAAGAAAAAAAAAAGATCATTTGATAATATTCCAATATAAATTCATTTCTTTTAACTCTTGAATTAGTTTTTTGGACTTTGAACTTATTTATATGATATCAAAACTCAAGTTGATTTTCTTCAATTCATATTCAAATTTGAACTATTTAAATATGCTTAGTGTATAAAGAAGTATTAAGAATAAATATCTCATACTAAAAAGAAGTAGATTCTTTGATAATATTTAGATGTATATTCATTCTCTTCAATTCATGAACTAGCTTTTAGGTTAGATTTTCATCTTATTTACAATGTACAAGTGCTCCCCTTTCTTACTAGTTGGTTTTAAAAGAAAAAGTGAACAATTTAACATTATATCGAAACCTAAGAGTAAGTACAATACCTTATCATAAATTGGATTTCCATGATCTCTGCACCACTATTTTATCCCATCAATTATGGATTAAACTATGCTTAGAACAATGGGAATGTATTAAATAGTGGATGTCTCATATTGCAAACAAGAGTAAAATCAAAGAAACCAAATTTTCTCTTAATTTAGAATTTTTCTTATAAAGGAAAAATTTGCAAATGTTCTTTTCTTTTAATGATTGGCTTTGAGGAAAAAATTAAATATTTTCATGTCCATAGTGAGGAGACATGAAAATCTAACGTGCATCTTAGAGTGCTTTTATATTGGCATGTTATACTCTTTACACGTAGAGGTAACCCTTTTCTCACAAGCTGGTAGTAAGAGAAAAAGTAAATTTGAACTAGATTTTCTTGCCTCATCACTTCATCCCATCAGTCGTGGATAGAACCAACTTCAAACAAAATTCCTTGTATCTTGTATCGCCATTACCTTGAGATAAAATTCCTTTTACTAGTTCAAGAATCTCCATTTCTTATAAAGTTGAACCCTTACTAACAGAATGTTTTAATACCTTTTAACCTTCTTGTCCTCTGTATTTGAATCTAGAATGTCAAAATAGGGCGTTGAACCAAATACTGAAGTAAAGTGATAGAAAAATACAACACTAAATTCTTCACCCATTACTATGAATAGGACATTGTATTTGTCTAGAGCTGTAAATCATAGTTTTACTCGTTCAATAAAGAAATCTGGAATTTCTCCCTTACACAATTTTTACTTCATCTTCTTTCTTTTCAAATTTTAAGAATGTGAAGATGGTAATGTCATAAAAGTGGAACATAAGATTCTTCAGAGTATACAATTCGGAGATGGAGTAGCGAAGAGATGAAAACAAGTATATGAGCTCTAAAAGTGGTCAATATTTATTCAAAACCATTCATATTAAAATTTGTCTTTACTCCAAAATCATTTCTCTTAATCTATGTGCTCACACAGTTAATTAAAAAACATTCTTTTTAACAAAAGTTTATATCGAAACAAGCAAGCAAGTGGACAAATTTCTTGCTGTATCCTCAAAAATAATTATTTTTAAATAAATCAGAATCTGTGTCCACATCAAATATATATATAAGTAGAGTCGGTAAAAAAATTGTTCCAACAACCAGGAACGAGAATTTCTGCCTACAAACGCCGCAGCTATATGAACAACCTATATCCTATCCTCACCAACTACACAACTTCAGGTCAGTCCCCACCGGCATCAGATTCAAATCTAAGCACGGCTCGTCTTTACTACTGGATTTCTTCATCACCGACAAGGCCGGCACGGGCCGGTGACTGAGCAACAAGCGTCCGCCCAAAACATCTCTGTGCCGCCTCATGTGTCCCCCCAGCGCCTGCCCGATCGGGAACTCGAGCCCACATATGGAGCACTCGTGAGTCTTCGGCTTCACCGGAGACCCCGGCGTGGGGTGCAACAGGTCGCCGGCCATTAGCCTCGGCTTCTTGTGGCTCGCCCTGTGGCCTCCCAGAGCCTGGAACGACGAGAACCGGCGGTTACACGTCTTGCACACAAACGAACGATCGTCCGCGCCTTTCGTGACCTCGATTTGGCCGACTTTGGACAGCAGCATCAAGCAGTTCGCCATGTCTATCGTCTCCACACCTCCGTCCTCTCTTCCTCTCTTCATATCTGAATCCAACTTCGAGAATATGAAACTGCAGAATACAAAGGTTATATATAGAGAAAGATGGCGGTCCACAGGTCGCTGTACATGTGAAACCCCGGATTTGCCCTTGGAAGAAGTATCTTATGTTAAGGAAGGTGTAGCTGGACTGAAAGATTTACTACGGTCCAAGTATGTCGTTGAAGTGAAGGCATAGCTTCGTATCGCCGCCTTTATTGGGGTTGCGTGTCCGCGTGGAGTCTATAGCTTACTTGGGGAAGGGGGCGAGCCAGTAAGCTAACCTAAGTGGAAACTCATGGTCCGTATAAACGCTTTGACATTCTAGAATGTTCCTGATGTCAGGGCCCATGCGCACAGCAAGGCGCGTACAAAAAGTGCGGTATGGGCCACGCGTGCAACAACCGTAGTTTCCGCCTCTCTGCACGTAATTTTCCACGCGACCAACCATGTTAGATCCTCACTTTTACAAGTGTAATTGAAAAGTAAGCTTTCATGAAAAAATGAAATACTTCTTTTTTTCAAAATAGGATCCCTAAATGTATAAAGAGTATATTAAATTATTTCAATGAACCCAAATGAAGAGATCTCAAATGTGATTAATGAACCCAAAGTGAAGAGATATCAACTTATTTAGTATATAGACATTTATTTTTAAGCTAAAAGAACTAATGCACTGGATATTATTATCAAAACAAAAAAAAAAAAGACTCATTCAATTAAATTCTTGAGCAACTAACTTAATAAAACAAAAGAATTGTTGTCTCCCTCTAAAATTGAAATAGCATCACTAGCACTAATTTTGTTTCTATTAAACAGAGTTTTCATCTCACTTTCCTATTGAGAATACAAATTTTATATTTTGCCCCATATTCTTGTGAAAGTGTTGTCGTATACTCAAGGTATGAAGGCATGTTAAAGTTTAACACAAAAATAATAATATTTTTTACTTAATATCTTTAGAGTTTGAAATTAAATGTAAGTTTATTTACAATTGACAATTGTGAAGTGACATATATTAAGCTAATATATTTTTTATCCATTAACAGGTAACTTTTTAAATTTATCCGAACTACAATTTATTTTTTTAATATTTAACCTCATTTATATAAACTCGGATAATAAATTCATTTTTCAAGGGTACAAAAGAAGCCACGGTTGGTGGGCTGCCGCCACCACTTTACTACTCCCCACGAAGCGCGTGAATATATTCCTCGTTGAATACAAAAGCGAATACGCACTCTCTGAGCAAAAACTGGACCAACTGCTGCGGCACGTTATTCCATCACAGCCACGCGGTCGGCGACTCTTAAACTGAAAGCTTCCCTCTTTCACACCCCTCGCTGGTTCTACAACGACGGTCTCTCTCCGCGATCTGAAACCTTTCAGACTTCCGGTGTGGGACTAGGAACATTCAACGACGACTACCAGTAAGCTTCCCGATACGCCCTATGGTTTTGGACGTTTGGGGCTGCTTCTCGATCATTGATGTGAACTTGGAGAAAGAAGCAATGTTCTTGTCTGTTCTACTGCAGAGAGATCGAAATTTCCCAGGTTGCTTCTGCTACAAGGTTTTGTCCGGTCAAGACAGAGACTGAGGATTCCAGGAAAGTTCTTGGGATCTTCGAGTCCCTTGCACCACTGGGTTTGTGCTAAAAGAATGATATAAAATCAGGCTGATTGTTCGATGATCACTGCATACACATTTACCTGAAATTGCTTGTAAAAGAAATGGTCATTTTTACTTTATAGAAACTATGGATGACGATGTTTAATTAACCGGAAATTGATAGGTTTTTATATATAAAAGAAATCCTGGTAATATTTAAGTGTCGTGAGGCACAACGTTTTTACTTGTTGGTTGTTCGGCTTCCCTAGAAATCTACTTCCTAGTCTATGTGGAAATGAGTAATGCGTGGAAGAAATAAAATAATTGCAGCTTCCATGCCGGGGCATGATGTCGACTAATTACACTATTTTTTACCGACACAAAACAGGCTAAGAGCAGCATACAGAAACAAGAGGAGAATGTTTGAACTTTGGATAAGTTTCAAAATAGTTCTAGAATATGACTTTTGAAGGTTATACAGTATTACATTTCTATATCTCCGTCAAAGCACGCAAAGAAGGCTTAGACGTACATTTTTTTCTATTATTGATGATAAAAGAGGGTCATATAATATAAAATATCATTAATTTATAATTGAAGAAAGAACACAAAACAAAAGGCTAATGGAAGTATATCAAGTCGTTTTGTATTGCTCCATGTATTTCATTTGTATCAAATGTCTTTTTTAGTTGAGTTATCATGTATTTTATATGTTTCAAAAGTTATAGTACAAAACAAATGAATCAATCATTTACCACCTTGACTTAGTTGTATATCCCTAATTAGTGAGATTATGTCCTTCATATTCATCTTGATATTAACAACAATGGTAGTACTCTCTACACTCTGATCAATTTTCATCTTTTTTTTTTTTTTGTATGAGCTATAGTAAATTATAGCTTTAAATGACACACTCTTGTATCAAATATCCGTGATGTGTGTTAGCTTGTGCCAAATCATTGTTCAAGTCATCTTCCATGTCAGCATTTTTTTTATCCCTTCTTAATATTTCAATTCTGTTTTTTGATTCATGTTTATTCACTTACTTTTTAATTATTAGTTTCAACTATGTATAATGAACACCTAATTGCCTATGCTTCTTGCACGAGTTGTATATTAGAATACAAAATAAATTGCTTGCTTACCGATCTCAAATTTGTTCTAATTTCTACAATGTCAAAACAGATGCAACCTGAAATCAAAATTTATAGCATATTAAAACATTATTAGAAGAGTATGTACGTTGAAGTTGTCTCCAAATGATAGAAATTTTTAAACATTTTATTCTTACTTTTTGTGTTTCATATAAGTAAAATATTTTTGTTTAACATTAAAAATGTTTTACCTTTTTCAAAGTAGAGACACTAGAAAATTCCATCTCTAAACCATCATCAAATAAAAGATATAGGTAATGACAATATTATTATATTGTCATTAGAGTTTTCTTTCTCACTTCACACGTAAATATGAAGCTTTAAAACCCTAAAATGTGGTGTCATTTGGTGAGCCGTTATAGTAACCCAAGAAAGAGAGATGCATAAAAAAGCTTTTCATCTCGACAATTCTTACATGTACGAAATTCTTAAATATTAATATATTATTACATCTTGTAAATGTAGAAACTAATGATCTTAAATCACGTAAAGTCTTATATATTCTTATATTAGTTATAGTATTTTTTGTCTTGAACAATTCTAATGCATATGAAATTCTTAAATATTAATATATTGTTATGTCTTATACACGTAAGGACTGATTGATCTAAAATTAAGTAAAATCCTCGATGTTCTTATATTTGTGGTTCGATTTTATCCATTCCTAGAAAGTCAAATTAGATATATTGTCAAACAAAAACAAGCAACCTAATTTACCATGTCATTTCATTGGAGTTTTCGTGTGTTAAATTGTGACAGCTAAAAGGACTCAACATTTCAAAACCACGCTTCAAAAGTAAAAGGTTTGTTTTGAAATCATAATCATACGACGTCGGCCACATGACGTCACGGCTGAGTACTGGTTATTCGAAGCTCGCACACCAAGAGCGAGCATGGGAAGTCAAGATCTCGACTCTTCGATCTGGAAGTCCACATTTAGCAACTCTCACCAACCATGGCGGTCGAAGAGGCTTTTACACTCCCTCCGGTGTCTATCCTCCGTACGCTACCGGTGACGCCATCTGGAAGGTGGTATCCGATTCCGAGTCAAACGTGCCCGATTTTTCTCAGGTATCATCTTCCTCCTACGTCAGGTCTTATCCAACCGACATTGCATCCGTAAGCACTGAGATCGGCCAAATAGGATTATTCTTCTTTCTATTGAGACTCTAAAAGTTTACCTGTGATTTTGTGGTCTTATTAATGTGCACTCCTTTACCTAATCTCTACTTAACATGATATCAGAGTTAGGTTGGAAATTGACTTTACCAGCAGGCAAATGACAAATGAAAGATATAGAAAGAATCACATTAGAAATGGGATCTCATGGTTTTGATATCATATTAGAATGTAAGGATTTATTCTAAAACCTTAAAATATTAAATGAATAATTTTCATCACTTATAAAACCATAAGTTCATCCTCTCATTTTCAATGTAAGACAACATTCATTTTCATCACATCCTTTAGGCCTTTTACATTAGGTGAATGTCATTTTTTGACACAAAGGGGGCATGTTGAAATTCTGTCCTACACGAGGTGCCTTTTGGCTAGGTCACTTGACCTCCTTAACACTTTCCGTGTATCTTACTAGTTGAGGAGTCTCAGAGATTTCTCTGGTGATGCATAGATTTAGAGGCTTTGCCAGGGTGTTAGAGGGAAGGGACGAAGAAGAGAGGGGGTGAACATGAGGAAATTATTTCGTATTTTCTCATCCGTTCGGTAAAAGTGGGAATCGGAGGGAAAAAGAGAAAAAGAGAAGATTCGGATTGACGCATCATTTTTCACTTTGGCTGCGTTCTTACTGCTTTCCTTCAAAGCTGTTGGCGTTAGAGTCAAACCGGAATCCTTCGCGAAGGAAAAGTGCGAATAAAGGAGGGGGTGATGTGTTCTCACAAGCCTAAATAACAAAATTACCTCAAACTTTTACAAAAATATGAAGCATTCCACCTATATTTACATATTATAGCTCTAATGTCTACTAAAACACTTGAACTATAAGGTTGAAACAAGGTGAACAAAATGGATAGTCTTGGTTAAATTATTCATAACAATTTTGAGTGACGACTTTTAGGTATTTATGTAATATTCTATTAAAAATTTGGTATATGTTCATCATTGTCAATATATTGGTTTGTAGTACACATTATGTAAAAGTAAAAGAAGTGAGCTTTTTAATATGATCTTAGAATATTAACAAGTTCTTTTTTTTTTTTATGTATAGATATATTTTCCTTTTTATAAATTAATTTAAGGAAAAAAGTTGACATGACGATGTCTCCTATCTTTTTAACAATTTCTTCCTTCTTCTAACTACCCTAGGAATCACCAAATACACGTTTTGTGGGTTGTTGTTGCCCCAACTTGTCTAAAAGTAGTCCATGTTAATTGCTCATATTTTTTCGGGGAGAACACAAAAGCATACTTGATCATGTCCTTCGCATGTGCAACATATGGTAATGACCATACAGTTAACATGCTTCCTAGGCAAGTAAAAGTCTAATTAATCAATAACACCATATGGCATGCAACTGAACGTTCAAGGGGTTCTTTTCAAAAAGAAGGCTTTTTGTGAGAGATACAATTGTCAAAACATAATACATCGAAAACTTGAAACAATGCTTTCTCCTTTGATGTTGGCAGAATGAGCTGGTATTTAGTCAAAAAGTGTTAAGAGCTTAGGAGATTTTATGCCAGTTGTTAGAAGTGTTACGAGTGTTATTCAATAAAAACGTAAGCAAGTACTAAAAACATTAGAATTTTTCAAGTTCATGATAAATAAATCATTATATTCACATAAGAATTTATCAGTATGTAGATTTTATACATCAAAATTCTTTGATGACTATATGAAATCAAAGAATTTTGGTGGCTTTTTTTTTCTTTTTTTTGGTTATTGTGACAACTCATCAATTGAAACAATATGCATAAGGTTTTTCAAAACCTCATAGTTATAACTAACTAGGGTTTTGGACTTAAGAAGTCCCACATCAATCAAGACAAACCTTGTTGTATGTTATATTAACTTGTACATCTACTCTTTTTACAAAGTATTTTTTAGGTTGAGGTAGACTTCAGCCTTAATCATAATATCAAAGTCCAAGTTGGTTCGCTCTTAACTCTCATCCATTCTACTTTAATCAACCTTGAATCCAATATAAACTTAGTGTGCAAAAGAGTGTTAAGGATAAAAGTCCTACATCAAGAAGATATGATTAAAAGAGTTTCAAGGATAAAAGTCCTACATCAAGAAGATATGATTAAAAGAGTGTTAAGGATAAAAGTTTGCATCAAGAAGATATGATTCTCAAGTAATATTTAAATGTAAAAATAATTTTTCTAACTTAAAAGCTAACTTTAGAGTTAACTTTTTAATATAAGAAAAAATTATAATGGATAAAACTACAAATTTTTCCTTATCCCTTGACTTAGTAGCTAATATAAAGGTCATTAGCATATAATTTTCCTTAGTTTGTTACCATAAACATTTAGTTTTACTAGAGCTATTTGACCATAATGGTGTAAAAAAGCATGGAAAAGTGTTCAATGAACCTAAACGATAATAAAGTTAAGATTCACATAGAATGAGTTTCATTTAGCAAATCCAAGATATAAGCATACAAGTAGATTAGATGAGTTTTAACCTTGTAATCACATTATACTGCATATGGTTGAGGAACTTGCCACCTTTGTTTTTTCTTTTTTCTTTCTTCCTTTTTCCATGGGAAGAAGTAAATGGTGGAAGCATAATGTACCCCACACTATAATCAACAATTTAATATATCATTTTTATGTATGTTATTGTGATAAAATCTAGATATAAGTATTACATTATCAATACACTAACTTATTATGTATTTTATTTATAGAAGCATTCTTTCTTCTTCCAAGTTGGTTTTAAGAGAGAACATAAGAATTTTAACAATTTATCTAGAGATGTATTGCATACATATATGAAATTAGGTACGTAGAGTTGCAAAGCTTGGTTGGGAATAAACAAAGTTCACTACTTATTAAAAAAAAAAAAAGCACTATGAAAGGGAAGGAGAATTTATGCTATTAGTCCTCAGAGTGTAAAATATGGTTCTATTGAGGTGGTCACTTTAGAAGCTTATTAACTAGCCAAGTTCATCCTTATGGAGTAGATAGATTCAAAATACTAATATATAAAAGGAAATATAACATAAAATTAGAAAAGTCTTCCTAAGTCGTATTATTATTGAGGTTGAATAACATGACTTAATATGATTAGGTAAATCAGTAAACATAGCTTTATTAGATAACTTATTTGCAATGATAAACTTCTTACAACATAAGTGTTATCTCAATAGCTCCCCTTAATTAACCTATACTGTAATATTTGTAGGTCTTAAGTTGAAAATAGGTCACACTTGTTCTTCAATGTACTTGAACTAGACAAATTTGACAAAGTATTCTTGTTTAACATGGCCTTCATAGGATCATTAACAATTAAAATTCTAAATTACAATGAATGATTAAAGCAACTAAAGGAAATAACTTGCTTTAAAACTTCTTAATTTTTCTTTCTTAGTATGTATTTATTATATATGGTCTAAATGAAATCATAGACATTTTGAAAATAAGATTGTTGAAATATCAATTTTGTTAGCTAGAATTAGGAAAATAGTATGTGGAAGAGTATTTTATTTAAAAACGTTAAGTCCTCTCAAGTGAATGTTTTGTTGTATCATAACTGGAAGACTTCAAACATGATTTTCTCTTATATGAGCTTGTAATACTAGAGTATTCCCTTATACCTTTGTATTCTCTCATTCTTAAACCAATAAAATCATATTCATAATTAAAAGAAAAGGCACTAAATTTAATGTACCTTTGATATTCATATAGGCATTCTTTGAGTTGGTGAACTTCTATTGAGAAAAAAAAAATTGAAAGACAAGATTATGTTTCGATTCTCTGAGCGTGCAAAAGGGGCCAAAATGGCACCCTTGAAATGGTTGTTTGGATTTGTTGGTTTGATATTGAGATTATCTACTTTTGTTGTGGAAACAAAAGAACAAAATTGAGCTGGGGTTTTGTTGATAATTTGTTGTCTATCTTTTCATGACATTCATATCCTTTTTATAGCAATTACAACTAAATAATTCATATCCTAGAAATGGTAGTCTAATCAAGGTGGAAACCTTTCAGATAAGTACAAAGACAGCTTGTCTCTCAGATGTACAACTTTTATGTCGACGGTTATACAAATCTGTTGGTGGTAACCTGAATCATGGTCACGAGACAAAGGTACTTCATCCTGTGCCCCATCTTCCATGTCAACGATAATGTGATGAAGGAGGCAACGAAGGAGTGTAATCCTTTGTTATTAGTGTTTGTTAGGCCTCCACATGACTCCATGAATAATGTGGGCGGTGGCGAACTCCAACTTAAGACGGTTCCTTATCCATGAATTCACGAGCCAATTGCTTGTCGGTCGAAGTGGGAACATACCCCACCGAAAACCTCTCTTTATCCTTTGTTCCCTCTCCACGAATACACGAGATTGTTGCATTTTCGCCATTGGCGAGCCAATTGCTCATTGGTCAAAACGGGAACAGACCCCTCCAAAAAACCTCTTTTTATCCTTTGTAACTAGCGTTCGCCAAAATTCGCGAGCCCATACTTCATAATTGTCTACCCTAGAGAGTAGTTAAGCAACAAGGTGAAGTTTGGGGCCATTAGAGGTGGTGGTGTATAGCGGGTTGCCAGGTTCTGAGCAGCTAATCGTTGTTGCATGAGAAGAGAGATTTGGGTTGTAAGCTGGGCAGGGATTCACACCGCAAACGTAGTAACAGTGGGTCAGGTACTTGGCCCACAAAGTACCAACTCAGTCCAAAATTTGGGTTGTTCCCAAAAACTAGAAACAGGTTGACCTTGTTTGGGTAGAGCCCAAGGAGATGGAGCCCACTGAATCCAACATGGGTTGGATTGGGTTGGGCTGGGCCAATGTGGTGGAGCCTCATCATTGGGCCAGAAAACGGGTTGGGCCTATTCAAGCTAAATCGAACCGAAAAGCCCTAAGCTAGCTGAATTGGGTAGGGTCTGGGCTGCGCAGGATCTAAAAGGTTTAGATTGCGTAGCACAAAATGCTACACATCCTCCACACTTAGTTCATCCAGATCAATTGGCTTGCCGGATTAAGACTTGGTGTTTTTCAGCATGGTAATATTAAGGAGGTAAGGGCAATTTCTAGTTTAGTGTTTGAAAAGGAAAATATTGATTTCTACACCGAAGTGCTAATTTTGTTTTGCAAGTCTTTAAGAATCAATAACCCACAACAATGGAAGCATCAACAAAAAAAATAAAAAAAAATAAAAAAGAGCAGAAGCTAGACCAAGAAAGAATGGCTCTAAATATCATGACAAGAAATAAAGATGAAGCAAGGCCATAGGGTTTGGAAGAGAGAGTGTGTTTGGGAAAGCTGTAGAATAGCTTTACTTTCTTTGTAAACATAGGCAATGAATCCTATTTATAATACAAGAATTGGACTAAAAAAGGAAAATATACAAAATAATGAAAAGAATACTTCCCTATACAAGATACCTAATTTTCCTAAGTGAACAATATTGCAATCATCCCAAAAGGTAAGAATCACGCAACCAACAATGAGAGAAATCAATTGTGGAGCCATCTTATGTCCAACAGTAATCCTTGTTAATCTATTCGTTAGGCCTCCCACACCACCTCATGAATGACTCCCCTCATATCTTTTAAACTTTCTGATCTTGGGAGAGATTGAGAGATCAATCTCTTTCCTTTGTGAGTTTGTAGAAGTTTAAACTCTGGAGGATCAGCCAGTCCATCTTTCCACGCCATCCGGGGACGATGTGCCGCAACCTCATGTGGGGATCCACATAAACAGCCTATGCTATCATCACCAACTACACAACTTCAGGTCACTCCCCACCGGTATAAGATTCAAATCGAAGAACCGCTCCTCCTCACTACTGGATTTCTTCATCAACGGCAAGGGCTGCACGGGACGGTGACTGATCAACAAGCGGCCGCCCATGGCATCTCTGTGCCTCCTCATGTGGCCTCCCAGCGCTTGTCCCATCGGGAACTCAAGCCCACATATGGAGCACTCGTGACTCTTCGGCTTCACCGGAGACCCGGGCTTGGGTTGCAGCAGGTCGCCGGCCATCATCCTCGGCTTCTTGTGGCTCGCCCTGTGGCCTCCTAGGGCCTGGAACGACGGGAACCGGCGGTCGCACGTCTTGCACACGAAAGAACGAGCTTCCGAGCCTTTCGTCACGTCAATTTGGCCGACTTTAGACAGCAGCATCAAGCAGTTCGCCATGTCTATCGTCTCCACCTCTCCGTCCTCTCTTCCTCTCTTCATGTCTGACTCTGACGTCGAGAATATGAAACTGGAATACGAAGCTGATAAGTAGGAACTCAATGAAGCTCAACACTGCTTTCGCCTACATATATATAGAAAGGTAGGAAGAAAAGTAGCATCCCATAGAAAATATCATCAATGAATATCTGGATGTGTTGGACGATTATCATTGGAGCAAGTATGTCATCGCCGCCATTATTGGGATTGCGTGACCGCGTAAGAGCATGCTTGGGGAAGGGGTCGAGAGAGTTAAGCTAAGCTAAGTGGAGACTCTGGGTACGGATGAACGATTTGACGTTCCAGAATGTTCATATTGTCGGGGCCCATGCGCACCACAAGGCGTGTACAGAACGCGCTGTATAGGCCACGGGATTTGGCCACCGAGCACGCAATTTTCCACGCGAACAATCATGTTAGATGGCTTACCACTTTTTATTTTTTATACTTCCAATAAGAGAGTTATCTCCATGTGCTAATTTTTTATATTGTAAGCATCTGCAATTAAGGTTTTAATTTTAAAAGTGTAATTGAAAAGTAAGCTTTCATGAGAAAATCATAAACTTCTTTTTTCAAAATCAATTGGTCATTCCCCGTTGTAGCCGGTTAGCAGGTTAGCTCCACCTTAGTCATTCCTTCTTGAGATTTTTCTGACAAGATTTCATCGAGTCAAGCGAATGTCGACATCCAACTTGATCATTCCTTCTAGATGTCACCCAAAGCAAAGAAATCCTTTTTGAAATGGGGTTTAAGGTTATCATGTAGGTTGTCTATTTAGTCATAGTTTCATTTAGTTTCTTTAATTGTATTGCTTTCCTCTCTATTGGGGAGTTTATTATGTAGGCTATTGGTTCAGCTACCTTTTGTAAGGGTTACATCTATATCCTACACTCGATTTTTATTAGTAAAAATTTTTAGGATCTTATCCCTTTTTAAATAACAATAATAATAATTGAAGATCCAAAAAATATAAAGAGTATATTAAATTATTTCTAACAATTGGTCAACTAATTTGAATTGTTTATTGTGAAAAAATTAGCTAGTGATTCCATGAACCAAGATTAAGAAATCACAATTTATTGAGTCTATAGACATTTATTTTTAAGCTAAATGAACTAATGTATTAGACAGTATAGTAAAAAATAAAAGATTAATTCAATTAAATTCTTAAACAATTAACTTAATAAAAGAAAAGAATTTTTGTCTTCATTTAGAATTGAAATAGCATCACCAGAAACTACCAGGTAACTCTTTAAATTTTTCTCAACTATAATTTATATTTTAATATTGAACCTCATTTATATAAACTCGGATAATAAGTTCATTTTTCAAGGGGACAAAACAAGCCGCGGTTGGTGGGCTGCCGCCAGCGCTTTACAATTCGCCACGAAGCGCGTGAAGATATTCCTCGTTGAATACGAAAGCGAGGACGCACTCTCGCAGCAAAACTAGTACAACTGCTACGGTACGTCAATCCATCACTGCCACGCGGTCCGCGATACTTGAACTAAAAACTTCCTCCCTTTCAGACCCTTCGCTGGTTCTGAAATCCAAAATCAAACCTTCCAGATTTCCGATGTGGGACTAGGAACATTCAACGACGACTAGTAGTGAGCCTCTCGTCAGTGCCGTATGGATGAGTCCGTCAAGCGTACGGCTCGTGGAGTGGAATTTAGAGCACCATGGTTTTGGGCTTCTAGGGCTGCTTCTAGATTAGTTTACGTGAGCTTGTGGAAGACAACACTGTTCTTATCTATTTTACAGCAGAGAGATGAAAATTTCCCAGGTTGCTTCTGCTACAAGGTGTTGTTTGGTCAAGATGGAGAGATGGTTCCGGGAAAGTTCTTGGGGTCTTCTAGTTGCTTGCACTACTGGGTTTCTGCTTATGGGATGATATAAAATGAGGGTGTTTGTTAAATGGTCATTTAAATATGTAGACTCCATAACAGTAGAATAAAGGACACTCGCTACAGATTTACCTGAAATTGCTTGTAAGAGAAATGGTCATTTTTTACATTATAGATATCAATTATATACATATTTAACGAATATTATGACAAGAATTAAATACCATGATATGCTTACCAGTTCCAACACTATTATTTGTTTTTAAAGCAAGTTTTCATCCTCAACATGTTTGAACATTATAAATATGTTTTTTTTATGAGTAATGGATATCACCCTTGGATTAATGCGTAATGCGTGGTTGCAATAAAATAATTGTTGGTTTTCCTTCCTGGCGCAACTTCCATGACGGGGCATGATGGCGACTAATTCCACTATTTTTGTACCGACACAAAACAGGACCAAGAGCAGCAGACGGAAACAACAGTAGAATGTTTGAACTTTGGATAAGTTTCAACATGGTTCTAGAATATGATTTTTAATGTTAAACAGTATTATATTTCCGTATCTCCGTAAAAGCACGCAAAGAAGGCTTGAATCTTTCCAATTTCACATTCCTTAGACATATATGTTTTACTCAAATATGAACTCTTGTAGATATTTATTACAATTTACAAATCATATGGTTTTAATTAACCAAATTTTATCCATCATATCCTTCTTGATATTAGTAACAATTGTAGTGATTTCTAAGCAGTATTAGCTAGTGCACGTCATTGTCCAAGTCATCCTCCATGTCAGCAATTTCCAATCCTTTCTTAATCTTTCAGTTTGTTTTTTGATTCGAATTTATTTACACCTTGTAATCATCAGTTTCAACCATGTGTATATAATGAACAACTGATTGCTTATGCTTCTTGAACGAGATGTATATTGGAATACAGAATAAATCTTGCTGTCCAGTCTCAAATTTGTTCTCATTTCTACAGTGTCGAAACAGATGCAACCTGAATGTTGAATCCTTAGCATATTGTAACATTATTAGAAGAATAGGTAGGTTGAATTTGTCTCCAAATAATACAAATTTGTTTGACATATTATTCTTTTCTTTTTTGTTTCATAGAAGTAAAATATTTTTGTCTAACATCGAATTTTTTTTACCTTTTCAAGATATAAACACTAGAAAATTCAATCTCTACAGCATCATATTTGAAGTTAAAATTATAATAGTGTCAGCTAGGATATTTTATTCATTAGAATTTCTAGAATGTGATGTCATTTGGTGAGTCGTCACATTAATCAAAGAAAGAAAGAGACACCTAAAAAGTTTTCCATCTTTGACAACTTTTTTTCTTTTTCTTTTTTATGAATATGTGAATTTATTTATTTAAAAATAAAATCATATAAAAGCTTAGAGACATATGCCATCATTATAATTTATTTACGAGAAAATCAAATTTGAAATCCTCCAACTATAATATAATAAAATATTTGTCTAAAAGAGTTTATTGTTTCTAAATATAAATGAACTCTCACATACTATTTTTTTAATTCTAGCTAATAAAATTGGTATTTCAACAATCTTATTTTGGAATGTCTAAGATTTTGTTTAAACTATATACAATAAACACATGCTAATAAAGAGAGTTTAGAAAACTTCATAGCTAAATCCTTTTCCTTAGTGGCTTTAATCATGTATTGTAGTTCTAAGTTCCAATTGCTAATGATCCTATGAAGACCTTGTTAGACAAAAATACTTTACCAAATTTACCCAATTCAAGTATACTTAAAAAAATAAGTGTAACCTACTTTCAAGTTGAGAACTACAAAATTACAATATAGGTTAATTGAGAGGAGCTATCAAGATATTACTTTTGCTATAGGAAGTCTATCCTTACATATGAGCCACCCAATAAAGTTGTGTTTATTGATTTCACTTGATTATATTACGTCATGTTATTTAATCTCGACATTAACTTGGCACAATTCCTTATTTGTCTCTTTACAATAATAAGAATATTTTGAGAGCATAAATGAAAGAATTTGTTGTAACTTGGGAAGACTTCTCCAACTCCATGCCATCTTTCATTTAATGTCAATATGCATAATTGAAGTTCTCATGCATATAGTACTATGAATCTATCTACTCCATAATGATAAACTTGAATAATTAATGAGATTTCAAAGTGACCATCCAGCAGAACCTTATTATACACTTTGATGCCTAGTAGTCCAAGTTCTTCTTCTTTTTAGGGGAGCAAACAATCTATTAAGCAATCTTGTGAGTTTTATAATTTTCCAAATTACCTATCCACAAAAAGTGCTTAATCCCTAATGTTAAAATATATTATTATGTCTAGTAGACATAAGAATTGACTGATCTCAAATTGTGTAAAATCTTTTTATATATGTTGTTAGATCTTATCTACAAATTAAGCAACCTATATTTACCATGTCATTTCATTGGAGTTTCGTGTGTTTACCAAATTGTAACATCTAAATTGACTTAAAGATTTCCAAACCACGCTTCAACAGTAAGAGTTTGTTTTGAAATCCCAACCATAGGACGTCGGCCGCATGACAAAAGCAAGCAATGAGATTTAAAGCTCGCACACCAAGAGCGAGTAATGAGAACCCCCATCTCGATTCTTACAGCAGAAATCAACATTGAGCATTGCTATCTTCCGTGTCTATCTAACGTACGGAACCGCGGTGACGCCAACGGGAAGGTCATATCCGACTCCGAGTCAAACCGCGAGCCTATTTTTCTCAGGTATCATCTTCTGTCTTTATTGCATCCGTAAGCACTGATGCTACGCGATTGAGTTCTTGGCACTTTGTAAAGTTCCGGGAACGCAGACACGGATGTGTCACGTGTCTCACTCTCAGCACATTTAATCTCAACATATTTCAATTAAATATCATATCTAACAGGTGTTCCATAAGCCCAAATCTTTTACCAGCCCCCATATGCCTATGACAAACTACTACATACCATGGCTGACACTTGACAGCCCACTTTTGAGGCGGCTAATACTCTAGCCTAATCCAAATAGCCTCTTCTTACACAGCCCTTTCCATAGGTTGTTCCCTTCATATTTCAAATTTAGAATATAGTTGACTTTGATATCATTGTGTTACGTGTCTTGAACTAAAAGATTTAAGCCTAATAGTTAATCTCGATACATTTCATTTGAATATCATCTCTAATGTGGGCTCCCATAAATTCAAGCCTATCACAGGCCCATAAGCTTGTGATAGATAGGTTTCTTGTGTGGATGTGGAGAACAGTCAAATAGGATTATTCTTCTTTCCGTGTATCTTCTAGGTTGAGGATTTACTGGCTTTGTCAGGTTATTAGAGGGAAGGGACGAAGAAGAGAGGGGGTGAAGATGAGGAAACTATGTCGTATTTTCTCACCCGTTTGGTGGGAGTGGAAATCGGAGGGAAAAAGAGAAAAGAAGAAGATTCTATGGGACCTGAAATTTTGGACCCTTCGGATTGACGCATCCTTTTTCAGTTTGAGAGCGTTCTTTGTGCTTGGATTCAAACTTAGTTGGTGTTAGTAGGTGGGAGGTGTTAAACCGGAATACTTCTAAAAGGAAAAGTGGAAAAAAAGGAAGGGATGATGTGATCTCACAGATCATTCACCTAATAGTGAGAAAAAGACTACACTGAATAAAGGTGTTAATTAAGTCAAATTATTTTATTTCAACGAATGATTCCAATTTAGAAGACACAATTTCAAAAGTAGCATTAAAACAAATGACACAGACATAAAATCCAGTTCCATTATTTTTCAATTTATTGAAAAACGTTCAAGAATTGATGAAAGTAGTTCAAAATTTTACAAAATATAAAGCATTCTAATTGAATTATATATTATATCTCTAATGTCTACTAAAAAAATTAAACCATAAGATCAAAACAAGGTGAACAAAATGGATTGTCTTGGTTAAAATATTCATAAATGCTTTGAGTGAATATGTTAAATGAATATGTTTTAACATTTATATAATATTCTATCAGAATTTGGTATGTGTTTAACATTGTCAATATATTGGTTTGTAGTACCATTTATATGAAAGTGAAAGAGGTTGGTTTTTTCGCATGGCATCAAAATATAAGTTTTGAATGAGACATTTACTTGTAAACTAGGTCTCTGTGAAAAGTGTTATCCTCACATTTAGAGTAATGGAGCATATACTGAAATCAAATATTATCAATATCAAATGAATCAACTCACATATTTATAATAAAAAAATATTATCAATATTTTAACATTTATTTTTTTTACATATTGAGATATTTTCTTTTTTATAAATTAATTTTAAGAAAAAAAGTTGACATGATGATGCATTCTATCTTTTAACAATTTCTTCCTTCATCTAACTACCTTTGGAATCACCAAATACACGTTTTGTGGGCTGTTGTTGCCTTGACTTGTCTAAAAGCAGTCTATGTTAACTGCTCATATTTCTGCCGTGGAGAACACAAAAGCATACTTGTGGTGATGGCGATTACAGTCAACGTCCTTTCTAACCACGTAGCAAGCCTAATCAATCAAATAACAGCATATGGCATGCAGCTGAAGGTTCGAGGGACTTCTTTGCAAAAGAGAGTACTTTTTTGTAAGGGATACAATATTCAAAACATAAAGCACAGAAAATCCGACACGGTGCTTTCTCCTTTGTTTGTTAGCAGATTGAGTTGGTAATTAGTCAAAAGTTCTAGGAGAATTATGAGAATTAATACAATAAACACATGCACAAGTATTAAGAACAAAATAATTTTACGATTTTATTATAAACAAATCATTATGTTTAGGGAAATAAAATCTACCACCTATTTTCATTTCATACATCAAAATTCTCTAATGACCTTTTTAAAAAAAAATTATTGTGACAATTCTCTAATGACGCTTTTGTTAAGATTAATGTAACATCTTTGCAACCCGGACTTGTAGCAGTCGTAATTAGGTCACATGATTACTGACCTACTATAATGAAAGTGACGATTTTGAAACTTCACTTCAAGGGTTTGCTTGCATTTGAGGAATGGTCGTCCTTGATGCTCACCTATTCTTGTCGATGCTGAGGTTTTATAATAAATCAATGTTGGGGTCCTTCTGCAGTTTGAGTGGATTCCTTCTTATGCCAGCATGATGGTCATCGTCCAGGATTTTATGTCATCAATATATTGATTAGTATCTTCTTCTTTCAATGGTTATTTCAAGAAGAAAAAAAATACCTTTTATAACATGGTATTGGAGCTTATGGTTTGAGTGAATAAGGTCATCTTATAACTCATAATTTAGTTAATATCAATCACCAAGTGCATAACTTTATTATTCTAGGAGATCGTTGCCCAGAAGCTCTTTAAAAATGAAAAGACAATCTTTTAACTCAATAATTCAACTACCAGAAATGGAAATCTAATCAAGGTGGAAACCTTCCAGCCAAGTACAAAGACAGTACCATGAGCCATGGCCATGAGACAAAGGTACTTCATCCTGTGTCAACAATAAAGTGATGGAGGAGGCAACAAACGAGTGTAATCCTTAGTAATCTGTGTTTGTCAGGCTTCCACATCGCTCCATGAATGATTCTCCACATATCTTTCGACCTTGCCAATTATGTATTCCCTTATTTCTGATTCTTCAGTGAGCTTTAAGTTTTTCCCATTGAATCTCTCTCTTTTATCAGAGTTTGCAGAAGTTTTAACTCTAGAGGATCAACCACTCCATTTTTCCTGGCCATCCGCCGACGATGTCTCGCAACCTAATGTCGGGATCTACAAAACTTCACCAACTACACAACTTCAGGTCACTCTCCACCGGTATCACATTCAAATCCAAGCGGGGCACCTCTTTACTACTGGATTTCTGTATCACCGGCAAGGCCTGCACGGAACGGTCACTGATCAACAACCCGCCGCCCATGACATCTCTATGCCTCCTCATGTGTCCACCCAGCGCTTGTCCGATCGAGAACTCGAGCCCGCATATGGAGCACCCGTGACTCTTCGGCTTCACCGGAGACCCCGACGTGGGGCGTAACAGATCTCCGGCCGTTAGCCTCGACTTCTTGTGGCTCGCCCTGTGGCCTCCCAGGGCCTGGAACGACGGGAACCGGCGGTCGCACGTCTTGCACACGAAAGAACGAGCGTCTGAGCCTTTCGTCATGTCGATTTGGCCGACTTTGGACAGCAGCATCAAGCAGTTCCCCATGTCTATCGTCTCCACCCCTCCGTCCTCTCTTCCTCTCTTCATGTCTGAATCTGACTTCGAGAATAAGAAGCCTATATGACGCTGGGAACATGAAATTGTTGAACACAAAGCTGATATGTAGGAACTCAATGGAGCTCCACCCTGCTTTACCACCATATATATAGAAAGCTTCGATCGATATCGGTAAAGGAGACCAAGGCAAGAGGAAAAGTAGTATACCAAGGTGTGATGCTGGATGGCGTACGACGTACGGTAGAAAGCCCCCCGAACAACAAGCGTAGTTTCTGTCACTTAGCTCGTAATTTTCCACGCAACCAATCACGTCACATGCCCTACAACTTTTTATATCGTGAGCACCTGCAAGTAGGTTTTTAATTTGAAAAGCGTAATTGAAAAGTAACTTCTTTTATGAAATTATTTCTAACAATTGGTCATTAATTTGAATTGATTATTGGGAAAAAAATATAATTAGCATGTGCAATCAACGTAAAGAAGTAATTGAATAGTTTTGGGCTATTACTTCTGAAAGAGTAATCGGACATACTATAGTTTGACAATTGGTTTGGAAATAATAATTTATCATGAATTAAAAAATAGATTCATCTCCGGAAAATGAGAGAATGGTTTTTCTATCCAAACATTTCGTTTCCATTTTTTGAACTCCATGTGATTCAATGAACCCGAATGAACTTAAACTTTCCAGATTTGATGTGGGAGTCAATTCAATTGCTCCAAAACCTCTTGCTTCTGCCAAAGACTTACAACATTCAACGGCGACTAGCAGTAAGCTTCTCGTTAGTGCCGAATGGATATGTCCGTTTAGCGTACGGCTTGTAGGAGTGGAATTTAGAGCACCATGGTTTTAGACTTTCGGGGCTGCTTCTGGATTATTTTACTTGAACTTGTGGAAGGGAGCATCGTTCTTATCTGTTTTACTGCAGAAAGATGGAAATTTTCCAGGTTGCTTCGGCTACAAGGTATTGTTTAGACAAGATGGAGATTGATGGTTCCAGGAAAGTTCTTCGGGTCTTCGAGTTTCTTGCATTACTGGGTTCTCAAGGATTGATATTAAATCAGGCTGATTGTTCAATTCTCCTTTAAATATATAGACTTCTAAAGAGTAGAATAAAGAACACTCCATACACATTTACGTGAACTTGCTCGTAAGAGGAATGATCATTTTTTACTTTATAGAGACTATGGATGACGATGTTTACGTTACATCAGAGGTACGTATCATTTTTTGCATTATAATCTGTTTTTAACATGGTCTTTTATCCCATATTACATTGTTAGGATATTTTTTGTTCACAAGTGAATGAATATTGTACTTAAATTTAAGTTCTAATATTGCGTAAAGACTTACTTTAAAAAATAAATAAATAAATAAAGCTTATAGTAAAGATGATAACTTTTTATATATAAAAAATATTATGTCAAGATTTAAATATTATGACAACCATACCTTATTTTTTCTATAAATTAAAATATTATAAAAATATTTAAGCAACATGATACACATATGATTTCCATGTATAAACACTAACGTGGAAATGAGTAATGCGTGGAAGAAATAAAAAATAAAATAAAATAAATTGTTGCTTTTCCTGCCTGCCGCAACTTCCATGCCAAGAGCAGCACATAGAAACAACAAGAGAATGTTTGGTCTTTGGATAAGTCTCAAAGTCATTCTAGAATATCACTTTTGAATTTTATACAGCATTATATTTCCATATCTCCGTCAAAGCACTCAAAGAAGGCTTAGACATATACATTTTTTCTATTTCAGAAGACAAAAGAAATAGTCATATAATATAAGATATCGTTAATTAATAAGTGAAGAAAAAATACGAATCTATTGCTTGCTTCCTAATCTCAAATTTGTTCTCATTTCTACAATGTCAAGACAGACGCAACCTGAATTTGAAATCCTTAGCATATTGTAACATTATTAGAAGAACACGGAGGTTGAATTTGTCTCTAAATGATAGAGATAATAATAAAACAACAATATTATCAATTAGGACTTTCTTTTCTTTGACTATGTTTGTATGTATGAAGTTATAAAACCTTAAGAATGTGTGGTCATTTGGCAAGCCGTCACAGTTAGAGCCTGTTTTGAAGTCGCAACCGTACGAAGTCGGCCGCTTGACGTCACGGCTTAGTGCTGCTTCTTCAAAGCTGACACACCAACCACGACGGTGGAAGAAGGCATTTACACTTTCTTCCATGTCAATCTTACGTGCACAACCGGCGACGCCATGGGAAGGTCGTATCCGCTTCCGAGTCAAATCGCACCTATTTTTATCAGGGACCATCTTCCTTCTACGTCAGATCTCATCCGCCGATGTTGCATCCGTAAGCTCTAATGCGACGCGGTTGAGTTTCTCGGCCATTTGATGGAGTTCATTGAAACCAGACATGAGACTGGTCAAATAGGATTAGTCTTCTTTCCGTGTACCTTCTCCGTTAAGGAGTTCAAAGATTTCTGTGGTAGTACGTGGATTTAGAGGCTTTATCAGGTTGTTGGAGGGGAGGGACGAAGAAGAGAGGGGGGTGAAGATGAGGAAATTATGTCGTATTTTCTCGTCCGTTTGGTGGGATTGGAAATGGGAGGGAAAAAGACAAAGGAAGAAGCTTCGATGGGACCCAAGGTTATCACTTTGAGAGTGTTTATGAATTAACAAAATTATCTCAATTTCTACAACAAATTACATATTATGATTCCAGTGTCTATTACAAACACCTATAGCTTAAGATCCAAACAAGGTGAACAAAACGGATAGTATTAGTTAAAGTATTCACAAAAGTTTTGAGTGAATTTTTTTTTTTAATATTTGTGTAAAATTCTATCAAACTTTGGTATATGTTCTTCAAAAGTAATATATTATAGTACTTTTTATATAGAAGGGGAGGAAGTGAGCTTTTTAACATGATATGTAAATATTAGTTATGAATGAGACATTCACTTGGAAACTAGGTCTCTGTAGGAAGTATTATTCTTACATTAAGGCAATGGAGCATACATTGAAATTCAGTATCATCAATCCGTTAATATTCTTTTTGTATGAAAATATTTTTCCCTTTTATAAATTAATTAATTTAAAGAAAAAATTCGACATGATGATGTATTCTATCTTTTAAACAATTTCTTCCTTACCTAACTACCCTAATCACCAAAAACACGTTTTGTGGGTTCTCGTTGCCTTGACTTGTTTAAAAGTAGTCAATGTTAATTACTCATATTTCTGCCGTGAAGAACACAAAAGCATACTGGATCATGTCCTTTGATGGTGATGACCACATAGTTAACATGCTTCCTAAGCAAGTAAAAAGCCTAATCAATCAATACCACTAGATGGCATGCAACTTCAGAATGATTGTGAGAGAAACAATAGTCAAGACATAAAACATTGAAAATTTGACACAGTGCTTTCTCCCTTGTTATTGGCATATTAAGATGACAATTAGTGAAAAAGTATTAGGAGATTAGGAGATTCTTCCCAAGAAAAAATGATAGTCAATTACCACATGCTTGGTACAAGCATGGAATACCAAATTGGCGCTCAAGTATAAGGCCAAGAGGTTATTACACTAACAAGTGGGAGGATGTGGAGGGAGAGCACAAAGATTTCAAAGAAGATACTCAATTCACATAAGCTCAATGATGGTGTTAGCCAAGCACTTATATTTTTTTTCATGTATAAAAAAACATTGAAACAATATCTAAGTAAAGTAAGACGTGTTATATCTAACATTATGTTCATTTGTAAGCAAAAGCTTTTGTCTTGAGTGTGTAAATATTATAAGGACCTTTTTTTTTATGCTCACGAGCCAATAAGCACCGCTTTTAATGTTTAATTTTAATACCAGATTAAAATTTTCGGCCTCCCTACATATCTACTTCTTAGTCTACGTGGAAATGAGTAATGCGTGGAAGAAATAAGTTTTCCTTCTTGACGCAACTTCCATGCCGGGCATGATGTCGACTAATTACACCACTTTTGTACCGGCGCAAAACGGGACCAGGAGCAGCAGACAAAAACAACAGAACGTTTGAACTTTGGAAAAGTTTCTCAATAGTTCTAGAATATGAGTTTTGAAAGTTATACAGTATTATATTTCCATGTCTCCATCAAATCACGTAAAGAAGGCTTAGAGATATACATTTTTTCTATTCCAGAAGACAAAAAAGATATTCGTATAATATGAGATATCGTTAATTAATAATTGAAGAAAAAACACAAAATAAAAAGCTAATATATTGTTCAATATTTTTCATTTGTATCAAGCCTCTGTGATGCGTGTTAACTAGTACCATATCATCGGCCAAGTCGTCCTCCATGTCAGCAGTATCAACTATGTGTATATGGTGAATACCTAGTTGCTTATGCTTCTTGAACAAGTTGTATATTAGAATACAAAATAAATTCCTTGCTTCCTAATCTCAAATTTGTTCTCATTTCTACAATGTCAAAACAGATGCAACCTGAATGTGAAATCCTTAGCATGTTGTAACATTATTAGAAGAATACGTAGGTTGAATTTGTCTCCAAATGATAGAGGTAATAATAAAACTATATTATTATCAATTTGGACTTTTTTTAACTTTACTTTGTCTCTAACTATGAAGTTTTAAAACCTTAAGAATATGAGGTCATTTGTTGATTGATCTTAAATCATATAAAAAAAATTCTTATCTAATCTTAAGAAGTCAAATTAGATATAATGTTAAATAAAAACTAACAACCTACATTTACATTGTCGTTTTCATTGGAGTTTTGCGTGTTTACCAAATTGTCATTTTCCGGTGGCATTGCATCCAAGCGCTGATGCGACGCGGCTGAGTTTCTCTGCCACTTGGTGGAGTCCATTGAATCCGGACATGATATTGGTCAAATAGGATTAGTCTTTTTTCCATGTATTTTCTCGGTTAAGGAGTTCAGAGTTTTCTGTGGTAGTGCGTGGATCTAGAGGCTTTGACAGGTTGTTGGAGGGGAGGGACGAAGAAGAGAGGGGGGTGACGATGAGGAAATTATATCGTAATTTCTCATCCGTTTGGTGGGATTGGAAATGGGAGGGAAAAAGAGAAAAGAAGAAGCTTCGATAGGGCCCAAAAGTTTCACTTTGGGAGAGTTCATGAATTAACAAAATATCTCAAATTTCTACAACATATTACATATTATAACTCCGATGTCTGCTAAAACACTTAAGCTATAAGATCCAAACAAGGTGAGCAAAAAGGATGGTCTTAGTTAAAGTGCTCACAAAAGTTGAGTGAATTTTTTTTAATATTTATATAAAATTCTATAAAAATTTAGTATATGTTCAACATTAGTAATATATTGATTTGTAGCACTTCTTATATAAAAGTGGAGTAAGTGAGCTTTTTAACATAATATGTAAATATTAGTTAAGAATGAGACATTCACTTGTGGACTAGGTCTTTGTAGGAAGTGTTACACTTACGTTTAGAGTAATGAGGTGTACACTGTAATTTAATATTATCAACATATTAATACTCTTTTAGTATGAAAAGATTTTTCTTTTTTATAAGTTAATTAATTTAAAGAAAAAATTTGACATGATGATGTATTTTATATTTTTAACAATTTCTTCCTTCATCTAACTACCCCACAAACCACCAAATACACGTTTTGTGGGTTGTTTTTGGCTTGACTTTTCAAAATGTAGTCAATGTTAATTGCTCATATTTCTGCCTTGGAGAACACAAAAGCATACTTGATCATGTCCTTCGATGGTGATGACCATACAGTTAACATGCTTCCTAAGCAAGTAATAAGACTAATCAATCAATAACATTAGATGTCATGCAATTTAAGAATGCTTTTTGTAAGAGAAACAATAGTCAAGATATAAAACATTGAAAATCTAAAACAGTGCGTTCCCCGTTGTTATTGGCAGATTGAGACGGCATTTAGTTTAAAAGTGTTAGAAGATTAGGAGATTCTATGCGGGTTGTTAGTAGAATTATATAGGATTGTACAATAAACGCATACACAAGTATTAAGAATTTTTAAGTTAATGAGAAACACATCATTATGTTTAGGGAAGTAAAAATCTATCATTATTTTGATTTCATACATCAAAATACTCTTAACAAATTTTTTTTTTTTTTTTAAACTATGACAACTCATCAACTGAAACAATATACATAAGTTTTCCAAGACTCTATACTTATAACTAACTAGGGTTTTGGATTCAAGAGAATCCATACCAATCAAGAAAGAGCTTGTTATGTGCTTTATAAGTTTGGATAATTTTTATCCTCACAATGCTTTCTTCTTTTTTTGTGGAAAGGTAAATTGTATTAATAAATTTTATAATGCAGATGCATAAGGGCATACCCCAGTATTATAGAAGCTACCATATCTATGAAAAGATAAAAATTGAAAGCCTCCAAATTTCACTCAAAACAATATTTCCTTAGGATGGTTTCATATTTCTAAACAAAGAAGCTCTCTCACATACTACCTTCTTTACTTTGGCTAAGAGAATAGGGATATCAATTACTTTCTCATGAAAACATCTTCTATTTTGTTCAACCTATATACAATAAATGCAAGCTAAGAAAGATAGTTTAAAAAGTTTAGCAACTAAATCTTTTCCTTTAACTGCTTTGATCATCCATTGTAGCTCTTCATTCCATCTTCCAATGTCACGTCGGATTCCATTTTGGGCAAGAATACTTTTTCAAATCATCCTTGTCCATGCACATTTAAAAAAGAGATGACTCATGTTTTTTAAATGAGACTGACAAAAATCACAATATATATTTACTGAAGGAAGCCACCGTACAACTTCTGTTGCTGTAGAAAGTTTGTCCTCACAAACAAGTCATTCAATGAAATTATGTTTACTAATGCCACCAGTCCAAATTAAATCATATCAATCTATAGTTGCATCAACTTCCTGAAGATCATTATAAATCTTTTGACAACAATATATAAAATTAGAGAAAATAGAGGCAAGTGTAAGCCTTAATTTGAGAAGACCTCGCTAACTCTAAGCCATGGTACCGTTTATGTCCAACTGCATTACTAAAGTTCTTTTACACTTTGTATTGTGAATCCATTTACTCCATAATGAAGCTTCTGGGAGATTTATGAGATTCTAAAGCATACGTCCCAAAAGAACTTTATTCCAAATTTTGAGATTCAATAAAACTAATCCTTCCTCTTTCTTTGGTGAGCAAGCAGTTTGCTAAACAACTTTATGAGACCGATGCACATCTATATTACATGCCCATAAGAATTTCCTTATCTTTTTTTCAATCTCATAAATTGTTTGCTTCGGTAGTAGGAAAACTTGCATCCAAAACATCATATGAAAATGAGAACATATTTTGCCAATTGTAATCTTCCTACATAGTTAAGATGTTTATTCCCTAACCTTCTATTCTTTCAAAGATTTTATCCGTCATACCTTTTTTTTTTTATAAATATGTGAGTTTATTCATCGAAGAATAAAGAAGTACATAAGCTTAGGGGCATACCCCAGCATTACAATTCATCTAGGAGAAAATAGAATTTGGAATTCTCCAACTATGACTCAACAAAACATTAGCTTGAGAGAGTTTAATGTTCCTAAATAAAGAAGCTCTTCCACGGACTACTCTCCTTATTGTAGCTAACAACATTGGTATATCAACAGACTTATTTTGAAAATGTCTACGATTTCGTTTTAGCCATATATAATAAAGGCAAGCTAAGAAAAAAAGTTTAAGAAGCTTTGCAGCTAAATCCTTTCCCTTTGTTGCTTTAATCATCCATTGCAATTCAGATTCCTAATCGTAGATGACCTTACGAATGCCTTGTTGAGCTAGAATATTTCTCTAAACCTGGCTAGTCCAAATACACTGAAAAAACAAGTGTGATCTACTTTCATATTGAGAGTCACAGAAATTACAATACAAATCAATTGAGGGGAGCCATCAAAAAACCACTACTGTTGTAGGAAGTTTGTCCCTACATATAAGCCAACCAATGAAGTTATGTTTGCTGATTCCTCTTGACCATATCAAATTATACCATTCAACCTTAGTGTTCACTTAACGTAATTCCTTGTACATTTCCTTACAACAATAAGAATATCCATCAAACCTTTACAATCAGCTTGAGTTAGTATTTTCGTGATAAGGGGAACTCCAAGGTATCTTATAGGGAATGAACCCTTAGGGAAAGGAGTATGATCAAGGATAAGAAGGTGTTCCTGCTCTAATAACCTTGAAAAGAAAATTTAACATTTACTTGGGTTGTACTTTAAACTTATGAGGTCAGCAAATTCCTCAAGAGCTTCTATAAAACAAAAAACTGAGTTCACATCACCATGAGAGAAGAGAAATAAATCATCAGCAAAACATAAATGAGTGATTTTTTCAGATTTGCAACGCCAATGAAATTTAAACACCATTGTAGAGGTCTTCATAATAATGATTCTGTTGAGAATTTTCATGACCAATACAAATAAATATGGGGATAAGGGATCACCTTATCGCAATCCATTAGTACCTTTAAAGTATCATGCATGTTTTCCATTGAAGTTTACTAAAAATCTTGTTGTAGTGATACACTCACCTACAAGATCAACCAAGTACGAAGGAGTGTTGATGACTTTCAAAACTCTTAATACTGCATCCCATTTGACCATACCATATGCTTTCATAAGATCAATTTTTATAACCACTTGTTTACCTTTGTCTCCCTTGTGATAGTTGTGCAAAAGTTCTTGGCAAAGCATAATATTCTCTAAAATCTGTCGTCCTTTAATGAAGGTTATTTGATTTTAGCTTACCACTGAAGGTAGAATGAGGCTTATCCTTTCAACAAGTATTTTAGAGATGATTTTATGTAGAACATTACAACATGTTATTAGTAGGTACTCCTTGGTGCAACTTGGATTGGGAACTTTAAGAACTAAAGAAAGTAATGTAGAATTTATAACTTTCAACAAATCCTAGAGGAGAAAAACTCTAGTACAGCATCTTCTATATCCCTTCCAATGATAGGTCATGTTTTCTTATAGAATAGATTGTTATATCCATCAGGCCCAAAAGCTTTAATATTATGAATGCCCTAAAGTGCTTTAATAACATCAGAACATTCAAAATTTGGCAAATTAAGTAGTACACTAATGTCCTCATGGAATAGAGAAGTGAATCTCTCATAGTAGGTGGGAATACTTCTAGCATTGCCAAGGATGGATTGATAATAGGAAATAATAGCAAACTTCAATTCCTCTTCATCAATAATAATTAAGCCATCATCTAGTATCAATTTGTTGATCTTGTTTTGAGCTCTCCTCCACATTAATGATGCAAAAAACAAAGTATTGTTGTTATCCCCTTCTTTTAACCATATGTTCCTTGATTTCTATTTGAGAAGGATTTCTTCATGTTTGCTAATAGCAAGAAGTTGCTCAAGTTGTGATTTCTCCTTAGAATGTGCATATGGACAATAGGGATTAATCTCTAACTTGCTCTGAATTTGATTTAAATTTTCTCTTGCAACCTTTACCTTCTGGTGCAAATCTCTAAAATGGATTGCATTAAGTTTCTTAATAGGAGTCTTTAAAGCTTTCAATTTTTGCACAACTTGAAACTTTTTTAGCCATCTAGTTTTTGTTGCCATACTGAACTTACTATATCCATAAAATCTGAGCAATCAGTCCAAAAATTAAAGAATATGAAAGAAGATTTCTTCCTACTTGTAGGATTTCCAAATTTTACTAAACATGGAGAATGATTCATGACACCAAGAAGTAAGAATTCAACTGTAAATCTATCAAAATTAAGCATCCATTCTGCATTGGTAAGGACCCTATCAATTTTGTTGGCTCAAAGACTAATTCCTGAGTTTTTATTTGTCCATTTGAACTTAGGACCATAAAAAGGAGGTTTAACCAATGTTATATTCTTAATCATTTCATTCATATTCTCCATTCCTTGTGTCCATCTAACATTTGGGCCAATACGCTCATTTATATTTCGTATTCTATTAAAATCTCTCATGAGTAACCAAAGAACATTATAAACAGTAAGATTAGAGAAGCTTGTAAGGTTGGCCCATAACTTTCTACGTTCAACTTCTAAGTTACTTGCATAAATAGCAGACAACAAGTAAGGGAGCATACCTGGCTTTTCAATTACGTAATGGATGACTTGAGATGAGGAACCTTTAATTGTAATTTGTAGCTCTGAGGCTTTCCAAAGAATCTAAATTCTACCAAGACTACTAGAACTGTAGTTATGAATATACTTCCAATATGCAAATCCAAACTTCAAAAGTGCATCTGCATTTTCTTCCTTAACTCTATGTTCAATCAAAATAATAATTTGGGGAGCATGAGATAAAACAAATTTTTCTATTTCCTGTATTTTAAGGCTTTTATTTAAGCCCCTTACATTCCATGAGAATACTTTCATTTTTCGGGATGCTTATTCTCTTCTCCCATCAATCCAGAATCTCCAACAAAACAAGGTGTGTCATCTGCTAGTATCGCAAATTTATTTCCAAAGATGATCTTTTGTTCCTTGTCTTTTTTCTTTCCAGAAGATTTTGACTTTGTAATACCCAGGGAATAATCAGAGATTCCTACTATTTCCTTTGGTTGAACAATAATACATGTTTCAGTATCCTCTACGATAAAAGTTGGCCTAATTTCTTGGGAATCATTATGAATGTTCTGGGCATCCTTTGCAAGAACCTTAGTATTAGACCTCACACCTTGAGTTTCTTTTTGGGTAGCTTGAACATTCACATTCTTTTTAGGAAGCCAAACTTCTTTTGTTTTTGGAATACATTCTTTGTGTCCAAAACAATTGCAAACTTTACATTTCATAGAGACCCAACAATAATCAACTTGTACTTCATATGGTTCATCTTCACCCATGTCTATTTCAAATTTTTCCAGAAATTCACTATTAACATCCATCAAAATACAAACTTTTGCATACTATAATCGAAGCTTTTGTTATGTTGCTTTATCCATATATGTCGATTTACCCAACACACTACTCACATAACTCATTCTCATATTGGTCCATAACATATGAGGGACATTATATAACCGCACCCAAATGGGAACTACAGAGATTTTTGCTTTTTCCAATCTAATGAAGAATGCCACTTCTGAAGGAAAAGTGGTCGGCCTGCAATTTCCCATACTCCTACTTCCATAACCTCCATTTTCTCAATATTTGAAAAGTGAAAGAAAAAGAAACCATCTTCAATAGCTAAAATTTCATATAAGTTTTCTTTTCCCTATAATTTTTCCACAAGTCTTTTCACTAAATAATAAGAGATATTTTCTAATAAAAAATAACCCACAAGACAATTTTCAAAGTGACTTTTACCTTCATCAATAGCCTCTGGGGGAGGTATTGCAACAAGCTTATTTCCCCTCTTCAAAGGAGGAAGGTAATCTAATTTAACTATCTTTATAAGATTTCCCATTGTAATATGTTTCCAAGACAACTCAACTCCACCAATAGGTGCATTAGTATTTTAACTATTTGTTGCAAGTATAAGTATATGCTCTTGAACATTGTCAATAACACTAACAATTTTTGCCTAAGATAATCCTTTACTAGGTTCAATTTCATTAATTTTGTCCAAAGTATGAGTATTAGTAATTTTATCTGAATCATCCATACTTGATTTGAAAAGTGATGCCGCAATTTTAGCTGCCAAATCTAACTTTTTAGTGTTCGAGGTAATTCCCCCAATTTTCGTAAGAACTTTATCACTTCTAGTACGTGTCATCAATTCTATGTTTATAGAATCAAGTGTTTGGAAAACTTGTCTTTGGACAAAGAGTAACTCAGGATAATATGGTCTACCAATCTGATCATAGACAGATTTCAAAAGGAGACTAAATTGATGTCTGCAACCACCTTCTCCTGTTTTCTCCTACCTACAGAGTCTTTGTGGGCTCCCTTGCCTTCCGATACCTCGTCTTCCTTCCTTGCATCGTTCAAATCAACAAGCTTTGACAACACCAAATCAGAAAAAACATGCCTCTTTTGATTCTCCAAAACCAAACTATGTGGAAAGGGGAAGAAGTCTCAACCCCATCCTACTTAAATTCCAACGCCTTTTTTTCCTCTAATGAGAGAGAAAAATCGTTTTCTCTCCCTATCTCATGCGAAGCTCCTACTAGAGACTCTCGTTCAACCCAACGCCACCACAACTCACAACCGTATGCCACCGTTCGCCACCAATTTCACATGGGTTTCCCAAATCTGTCAGGTTGTAGCAGTTTACAGTCGCAATGCCTTTTATAGGGAAGAGGTAGACTTAGGTCTTCTATGGAATCAAAGCCCAAATTAATTTACTCCAATCCTATTCTAATTGTGAGCCCTTTAATTATGTCTAGCATGTAAGAAGAATCCATTCTACTCTTTTCAATCTTGACTCTAAAATATGTTTGGTTTGCAGAAGTGTTTTAAAGACAAAATTCTAATATCCAATAAATATGATCCTTAGGTAATATTTGAATGTAAACATTATTCCTCTAACTTAAAAACTAACTTTTGAGTTAAACTTCTTAATATAAGGAAAAACTATAATTGATAAAACCAAAAAATTTTCCCTATCCCTTGACCTGGTAACTAACATAAAGGTCATTAGCATATAACTTTCCTTGAGTTTGTTACCATGAGCATTTAGTTTAACTAGAGCTATTTTAGCATAATGATGTAAAAGGGAATTGAAAAGGGTTCTATGAACTTAAACTATAATAAAGTTAAGACTCACACAGAATGAATCTCATTTAGCAAATCTAAGATGTAGGCATATAACTAAAGTATATAAGTCTTAACCTTGCAACAAGACTAAACCTTTGTTTCAAATATGGTCAAGGAACTAGCCACCATTCACTTTTGTTTGTTTGCTCTATCTTTCTTTTCTTTTTTTTCTCCCATTGGAATGGTAAAGAAAAAAATTAAGTTTAAAAAAAAAAGTGGAAGCATAATGCAGCTTTCCTTTAACTAAGCCTTGTGGCAACGTGGTATATCATTTTCATGTATTTATTTGTATTGAGATCTGGATATATGTATCACAATATCAATATAACTGCTTATAATGCACTTATATATTTTACATATAGAAACGTTATTCTCTTTTTCAATTCGATTTTAGGAGAAAATGAGAGTCTTTTAACAATTTTTTTACAAAATTTGAATATGTATATATAAATATGCAACTAGGGATGTAAAGTCCAATGATTATTAGGTCTACTGTAATCTTTTTTTTATTAATAAAGCTGGTTAAAAGACCATACCTTGTTGGGTTAAAAGAGTAAGATATAAGCCTAATCCAAACTCAATATTACATGCCCTCAATAAGGGTAAAAAAAGAAAATTCTTTAAGATAGGATCATATACATTTAACTTCATATTTTAGTTGCTCATCTAAGAAAGGATATTAGAAAATAATCAAGATCAAAATCAAGTATATCATCTGTGAAATTTAATGATGACTCATGATGATCATGATCCAATACTAAGGACTAGATTCTAATCTTTTAAGTCACCACTACCTAATTACATGGCTCCAATCTAATATTAATGAGGAAATTGTGATCTTTAACGTTGCTAGTTATTATTTTTCTTCTCACTTTGTGTTGAAAATGTCCATTTGTCACCTTCAAGCAATATGGATACTACAAATCTCTTTAGTAAGGTTATCTTAATTTGTTTATTATTCTTAGCCTGATTAACATTTCTTCTTTCCTTAGTAGCTTTCCTTTTACTTCTTTGTCTTTTTGTCATGCTAGTTTAGAGTGTTTTGTCTTTTATCCCTATAGACTATAGTTTAAGTCCTTCTTTGCTTGTAACTTAGCTTGTTGTCCAGTAAAAACTCTTAGTGAGTCAAATAAAAATCAAGTGATGACTATAATAAAGTGACGGCTTCTGAAACTTCACTTCAAATGTTTGTTTGCCTTGGAGGAACTGTCAACCTTTGATACTGTTCCTGTTGATGCTGGGTAAATCAAATGCTGGGCCTTTCCGTAGTTTGAGTGGATGACTTCATATGCTAACAGGGATGGTTATTGCCTTAATGTCTTCTTCTCTTGATGATTATTTTAAGAAAAAATATATATCATTTATAATATGGTATTAGAGCTTATGATCAAAGTGAAAATCCTCTATATATATGAACAAGATTTTACTCTTCTAACAAAATAGATTTAAAAAGAAAATGATATTTAACAAAACAACTAGAGTTAAATAAGGAAGTTACTGCCTTCACTAAAATAATGACAACTGAACTTTAGAGGGGTCAAAGGACCCTCTCAACGGATGCTGTCTTGAGGTTATAAGGATGAGGTTGCTGTCTGCGGCAGCCAAGAGATTGAAACCAGGCCATCTGCTTACAGGGTGTAGTTTCTGCCACTGATAAAACAAATTCTAAGAGATCCTTTTTTCTTTTTAACACACGCACCTAGGAAAAGGGGAGGGGACTCAAACCCATGACCAATGAGACTATTGGTCAGAATTTGGCTCAAAAAACACCACTGAGCTAAGGCCATACCCTAAATTCTAAGAGATCCTTGCCCAAAAGCTCTTTAAAAATGAAATAACAATCTTTTAACTAAATAATTCAACTACCATAAATGGAAATCTAATCGAGGTGGAAACCTTCCAGCCAAGTGCAAAAACAGTAACATGAGTCATGGACATAACACAAAGGTACTTCATCTTGTATCAATAATAAAGTGATCAAGGAGGCAACAAAAGAGTATAATCTGTAATGTCAGGCCTCCACATCACTCCATGAATGATTCTCCACATAGCTGATCCTTCCGGGAGCTTAAAGTTTTTCCCGCTTAATCTCTCTCCTTTATCATAGTGTTTGTAGAAGTTTAAACTCTGGAGGAGCAACCAGTCCTTCATCTTTCCAGTCCCGAAACTTTATGTCGGGATCCACATAAACAGCCTATTCTATCATCACCAACTACACAACTTGAGGTCACTCCCCATTGGTATCAGATTCAGATCCAAGCACCGCACCTCTTTACTACTGGATTTCTTTATGACCGGCAAGGCCTGCACGGAACGGTGCCTCCTCATGTGTCCCCCCAGCGCCTGTCCGGTCCGGAAACCGAGCCCGCATATGGAGCACTCGTAACTCTTCGGCTTCACCGGAGACACCCGCGTGGGGTGCAACAGGTCGACGGTCATTAACCTCTGCTTCTTGTGGCTCGCCCTGTGACCTCCCAGGGCCTGGAACGACGGGAACCGGCGGTCGCACGTCTTGCACACAAAAGAACGAGCGTCCGAGCCTTTCGTCATGTCGATTTGGGCAACTTTGGACGGCAGCATCAAGCAGTTCGCCATGTTTATCGTCTCCGCCCCTCCGTCCTCTCTTCCTCTCTTCATGTCTGAATCTAATTTCGAGAATATGAAACTGCAGAATACGAAGCTGATATGTAGGAGCTCAATGCAGCTCAACACTGCTTGCCACCATATATATAGAAAGGTTCGATCACTATCGACGAAGGAGAAGAGTATACCTAGGTGCTAAGGATTGGCGTACGTGGGACGGTATGGGCCAAGCGTAGTTTCGTCCGCCCAGCACGTAATTTTCCTCGTCAAACGCCCTGCGACCTCTTGTACCGTAAGCGCCTCCAAGTAGGGTTTTCATTTTAAAAGCGCAATTGAGAAGTAAGCTTTCACGAGGAAAAAAAAAAATCTTCCGTTAAATTATTCCTAACAATTGTTATCAACTTCTTTTACTAAGTTTTTCCTTAATTGGTCAATTAATTTAATTAATTGTTGTGAACAATATAATTAGCTGGTGCAATTATTGTAAAGAAGTAATTGACTAGTTTTGATTGATTACTTCTGAAAGAGTAATGGGGCAGAACTTAGTTTGACAATTGGTTTGAAAATAATGATTTATTATACATTAAAACATAGATTGACCGCCGGATAATGAGAGAATGGTTTTTCTATCCAACCATTTCCATTTTTTGAACTTCATGTGATTCAATGAACCCAAATGAATGTTTCTCAATTTATTTAACACATGGATATTTATTTTTAAACTTAATGAACTAACTCACTGGATAATGGTATCATGAAAAACATAATTCAATCAACTTCTTAAAATTAACTTAATTAAAGAAAAGGGCTGTTGTCTTCATTTAGAACTCAAATACCATTACGCTTCTAAAGAGTTTATTGATAATTTAGTTTTTATTTTATACTCAAGGGGAGAAGATTTGTTAAAGTTTCACATAAAAAAATATAAAATCCCAAAGTAGTATTTAATAAAAAGAAGTTAATATAGAGATAAGTTCTTACATTTAATAATATTTATATTTTAAATTAAATACAAGTTATTCTTTTATAATCTTTAACACCTTCGGTTGATGATTCTATGAAATGACATATAATAAACTAATTTGTTTTGTTTATTAATACATAAGTTTTTTAAAGTTTTCTCAACATAAATACTATAATTTATTTTTAGTGATCTAATTTCATTTATGTAAACTCAAATAATAAATTCATGGTCCACAGCCAAGGCTTTACTATCCACCATGAGGCGCGTGAATATATTCATTGTTCAATGTGAAAGTGAGCACACATATGCACCAAAGGCATCTTACCTGAACTTGCTTGTAAAAAAGATTCAACAATCAAAGTCTAGACTGTTCAATCATTATTGTCAAAATCAAGAAGGATGTGAGAGAGAAGATTTCATCTATCATAATAGTTAAGCCTACAAATTGTAATAAATTTTTACAAAAGCTTTAAAATTTGTCAAATGCAATGTTTAAGTCTAAATGATGATATTTTGTAACTATACAATTTTATAATTTTTATGGTGATATATATTTTTGACCTTTTACCAAAAAAAAAATAAAAGAAGAAGAAGAAGAAGAAGAAGAAGATAAATGGTCATTTTTCACCTTATAGAGACTATGGATGACGATGTTGAAGTTACATGAGGAGTACGTAACATTTTTCACATTACAATATGTTTTTAACGTGGTCTTTCATCCCATATTACACTGTTAGGATGCTTTTTGTTTGATAACAATTTTTTTATATATAAAAAATATTATGACAAGATTTAAGTACGGTACAACGTACCATTTCCAACACTATTTCTGTTCTTAATGCAACACTTCATTCACACTTACTTGAAATTACTCGGAAGAGAAATTATCATTTTTTACTTTATAAAAAATATGATGATGATATTTAAGTAATATGAAAACTATGTATCAATGTTTAGGGAGGACCCCTGGCTTAGTGGTGTTTTCTTTAAAAATATTATTTTATAAAAATAAATTAAGACAAAATTAATAAGTCTTTATATTAAAAGAAATCCTGATAATCTTTAGGTATCGTGACACACAACATTTAGGCTTCCCCACATATCTACTAGATAGTCAATGTGGAAATGAGTAGTGCGCGGAAGAAATAAAGTAATTGTTGCTTTTCCTTCCTGCCGCAACTTCCATGCCAGGAATGATGTCGACCAAATACACCATATTTTTACCGACAAAAGACAGGACCAAGAGCAGCAGACAAAAACAACAACGATAATATTTGTACTTTGTATAAGTTTCAAAATACTTCTAGAAATATGAGTTTTGAAAGTTATACAGTATTATATTTCCATGTCTCCCTTAAAGCATGCAAAGAAGGCTTAGACACATATTTTCTCTATTCCGAGAGACAAAAATAATAATATAATATAAAATACGGTAATTAATAATTCAAAAAAAAACACAAAACAAAAAGCCAATGGAAGTGTATAATGTCGTTTTGTATCATTCAATATTTTTCATCTGCATCATCATCCTCCATGTCAACAGTATCATTGCTTATGCTTCTTGAACGAGTTATATATTAGAATCCAAAATAAATTGGTTGCTTCCCATTCTCAAATTTGTTCTCATTTCTACAATGTCAAAACAAATACAATCTGGATGTGTATTTGTCTGTAAGAATGGAGTTTTAAAACTTTTTGAATGTAACTAAAGAGAGAAAGAAGTGCCAAAAAAAAAAATTCGTCTTGCACTATTCTTGTACAAAAAATTTCTAAATATTAATATATTGCTGTCTTGTAAATAATAAGATTGATTGATCCTAAATCATATTAAATCTTTAATATTCTTATATTTGTCCTTCGTTCTCATCTATTCTTAAGAATTCAAATTAAATATAATGTTAAATAAAAATAAACTAACTAAATTTACAATGTTATTTTCAACAAAGTTACGTATGTTTGCCAAATCGTAACAAAAAGTACTTAATATTTCAAAGGCACGCTTCAAAAGTAAAAGCTTGTTTTGAATTCGCAACCATTTGCAACCATATGTTGCCAAAAAAAAGAAGGGGACCCCTAGCTTAGTAGTGTTTTCTAAGTCAAATCCTAACCGACAATCCCACCAATCATGGGTTTAGTCCTTTTCCCCTCTCCGGATGCATGCATAAAAAAAAATAAGAATAACATATGTCGGCCTCTTCACGTCACGGCTCAGCAGTGCTTATTCAAAGCTCGCAAGCCAAGAGCGAGCAATGAGAACCACTGATCTTGATTCTCACAGCAGAAGTCAAGATTGAGCATCCCAAGCCTATTTTTCTCAGTTATCATCTTCCTTCTACGTCAGATGTTATCCGCCGACACGGTTGAATTTATGGGTACTTTGGTGATGTTCATTGAACCCGGACAAGAGATCGGTCAAATGGGATTGTTCTTCTTTCCGTGTGTCTTCTCGGTTAAGGAAGCAGTTCAAAGATATATCTAGTAGGGCGTGGATTTAGACAGGGGGTGAAGATGACGAAAGTATGTCTCCTTTTCTCATCCGTCTAGTGGAAATGGAAATGGAAATGGAAATGGAAATGGAAATGGAAATGGAAATGGGAGGGGAAAAGGGAAACGAACAAGATTTTATGGGCCCTAAGATTTTGGACCCCCTTCTTTGTGCTTGGATTCAAACTTAGTTGGTATTAGTAGGTGCTAAGTCAAATCGGAATATTTATTAATGGAAAAGTGGGAATAACGGATGGGTTCTCACAAATAGAAATATTCTCCTAATCAAATAGAAATATATTTTTTGTAAAGAATATCACATTGAATAAAGTTTGATGACCCAATTTAAACTTTTATAGTAGAATTCAATCTAATCTTGTTAATAGTATAGTTTAGTTTCACATCAAGCTAAATTATTTTATTTCAACTAATGATTTTAATTTAGAAAAAAATCAGAATTTGGATAAAAACAATGACATATTATAACTCCAATGTCTACTAAAACACTTAAACTATAAGATCAAGACAAAGTGAACAAAAAGGATATTCTTGGTCAAAACATTCATAAAAGTTTTAAGTGAAGATTTTTTAATATTTATATAATATTTAATATTTATGTTCAACTTTAGTAATATATTGATTTGTAATAATTTTTATATAAGTGGAGGAAGTGAGCTTTTTAACATGGTATCTAAATATAGTATAAGTTATGAATGAGAAATTCACTTGTGAACTAGGTCTCTACAGGAAGTTTTATCCTCATGTCCAGAGCAATGGGCCATACATTGAAATTCAATATTATCAATATACTAATATGTTGTGTTTTTTTTTTTTTTTTTTGGTATAGAAATATTTTTCTTTTTTACAAATAAGTTTTGAGAAAAAAGTTGACATGATGATGCATTCTATCCTTTTAGCAAATTCTTCCTTCCTCTAACTACCATAGGAATCACCAAATACACGTTTAGTGGGTTGTTGTTGCCTTGACTTGTCTAAAACTAGTCAATGTTAATTGCTCATATTTCTATATTTCTGACATAGAGAACACCAAAGCATACTTGATCATGTCCTTTGATGGTGATGACCATAACGTTAGCATGCTTCCTAAGCAAGTAACAAGCCTAATAATTCAATAAATCTAAATGGCATGCAACTTAAGAATGCTTTTTGTAAGAGAAATGATAGTCAAGACCTAAAACGTTGAAAATCTAACACAGTGCTTTCTCCTTTGTTATTGGCAAATGGAGATGGCATTTAGTCAAAAAGTGTTAGGCGATCCTATCCCATTTGTTAGGAGAATTATGAGATCTCTGCCTTCACCTTTTCTTGTATCTTTGAGTTTAAGCACCTTTGAGGTTGAACAATGGCTTTGTACTACTCCATCAAAATCTTGTGCATGCAGAATGAAAGACTAATTCTCTTAAATAAGCTATTTTCCATCCAATTGCTCCCTTATGTTCTCTCAATACCTTAAGTAGTTTCTCTTCCATTGATTCTATCAAAAAAGAAGATATAATTACTGGCAAAGTAGAAATTGCGTCTAAATAAACATATTCCAAATAAGGAGGTAAGGGCTTGAGTTTAGGAGTTAAAGGCTCTTCAATTGATGGCTTAAGCTTTGTCATGTGTTGTCTCAACTCCTTAAACTTTGTTGTCTTCTGTTGTGAATATTATGGATTTGCCTCCATGAGAAGTGCATACTTCTATATCTCCTCACCTTCAATATCCTTATTCTTTGGGTGAACCAAGAATGCTTAAAGTAGATCTTTAAAAACTTTTTCCTGAAAGATCTTATTCACAAACTTATCAATTGTCTCAACCCTAAAGCAAGAACTACCATCAAAGGGATGTTTCATTGTAATAAAAGCATTAAAAGTGACAGAATCATTTTGAACTCTTAAAATTAACTTCCTTTGTTGTACATCAACCAAAGCTCTTCTTGTTACTAGAAAAGGTCAACTTAAGATAAGTGATACCTCAAGGTCTTCTTTCATGTCAAGTATTATAAAATGTGTAGGTAAGATGAATTTGTCAACTTTCACCAATACATCTTCTAAAGTGCCCTTTGGATATTTGATTGATCAATCAATCAATTATAAACACATAAACAAGTACTAAGAAAATATTTTCATCAATTTTAGGATAAACAAATCATTATTTATAGGCAAGTAAGGAGCTATCACTATTTTGATTTCATACTACCAATTACTCTGTTGACATTTTTTTCATTGTGACAAGTCATTAATTGAAACAATGCACATAATGCTTTCTAAAATCTCACACTAATAGGTAACTACAGTTTTGGATTGAAGAAATCTCACACCATTCAAGAGAGAGCTTGTTATGTGCTTCATAAGCTTGGGCATTTTTATACTCACAATGCCTTTCTTAGGAAGCAAGTGAACTTAGGCCTCTTCCATGATATCAAAGCCCAAGTTGATTTACTTTAACCCTCATCCAACTTTGAGTCCTTTAAGCATGTCCAACATGTAAGGATGATCCATTCTACTCTTTCAATCTTGAGTTCAAAGATATGCTCGATTTACAAAGAAATATTAAAGAGAAAAATCCCTTAACGAAAAAATACAATCATTAGGTAACATTTAAATATAAAAATTATCCTTTTAACTTAAAAGCAAACTTTTAAGTTGAAATTTTTAATGTAAGGAAAAATTATAACTAATAAAACTACAAACTTTCCCCCACCCGATAACTAACATAAAGGTCATTAGCATATAATTTTTCTTAAGTTTGTTACCATAAGCATTTAGCTTTATTAGAACTATTTTAGCATAGTGGTGTAAAAGGGAATTGAAAAGGGCTCTATGAACCTAAAAGAATAATAAAATTAAGACTCACATAGAATGAATGTTATATGATGTAGGCATATAACTAGAGTAGATGAGTTTTAACCTTGAAACAAGATAGACCCTTGTTTCAGCATATGGTTTTTGTTGTATCTTTCTTTCTTCTTTCTTCCTTTTCCAAGGAAGAAGTGGAAGCATGATGCACCATACCTTAAATTATGCCCTGTAGCAACGTGATATATCATTTTCATGTCTGTATTTGTATTGAGATGCGGATAGATATCTATCACAATATCAATATACTAGTTTATTATGTATTATATATAGAGACGTTATTTTCTTTTTCAAGTCGCTTTTAAGAGAAAATGTGAGCCTTTTAACAATTTGTTTACAAATGTGAGTATCTATATATAAAGATGCTACCAGGCATGTAAGTCCAATGATTAATGAAGTGACTTCTTAAATTTCACTTGAAAGGTTTGCTTGCTTTGGAGGAACTGTCATCCTTTGACATTCAAGTTGATGCTGAGTTTTTATGGTAAATCAAATACTGGGCCTTTCAGCAGTTTGACTGGATGACTTTATATGCTAACAACAGTCTTTTAACTAAGTAATTCAGCTACCAGAAATGGAAATCTAATCAATGTGGAAACCTTCCAGCCAAGTACCAAGACAGTAACACGAGTGAAGGGGGCAACCTCCGAGTGTAATCCTTGGTAATCTGTGCTTGTCAGGCCTCCACATATCTGATACTTCAGAGAGCTTTAAGTTTTTACCACTCAATCTTTCTCCTTTATCACAGAGTTTGTAGAAGTTAAATTCTGGAGGATCAACCAGACCTTCATCGTTCCTGGCCATCCGGTGACGATGTCCTGCAACCTCAGGTCGGGATCCACATAAACAGCCTAAAATGTCATTACCAACTACACAACTTCAGGTCACTCCCCACCGGTATCACATTCAAATCGAAGCGCGGCACCTCCTTACTACTGGATTTCTTCATCACCGGCAAGGCCTGCCCGGGACGGTGATCGATCAAGACATCTCTGTGCCTCCTCATGTGTCCCCCCAGCGCCTGTCCGACCGCAAAATCGAGCCCGCATATGGAGCATTCGTGACTCTTCGGCTTCACCGGAGACCCCCGCGTGGGGTGCAACAGGTCGCCGGCCATTAGCCTCGGCCTCTTGTGGCTTGCCCTGTGGCCCCCCAGAGCCTGGAACGACGGGAACCGGCGGCCGCACGTCTTGCACGCAAAAGAACGAGGGTCGGAGCCCTTCGTCACGTCGATTTGGCCAACGCTGGACAGCAGCATCAAGTAGTTCACCATGTCCATCGTCTCCACCCCTCCGTCCTCTCTTCCTCTCTTCATCTCTGAATCTGACTTCGAGAATATGAAACTGCAGAACACGAAGCTGACTTGTAGGAACTCAATGCAGCTTAACACTGCTTTGCCACCATATTTATAGAAATTCTTGATTTACGCAAGATGTGTTGTAAGATTGTTATTGGCCAAAATATGCATCGCTGCCATTATAGGGCGTACTTGGGGACGGCTTCAAGCGAGGAAACTAAGCCAAGTGGGAAGTGTTGTCACGTACAAACGTTTTGACATTTTAGGATCTTCATGATATCATAGCCCATGCGCACCAGACGGCGCGTACGACGTGCCTATGGGCCACGCGAACAGTCGTGGTATACTCTGTGTACTGATTTCTATACTGCAAGCACCTGGGATTAAGGTTTTAATTTTAAAAGCTTAATTGAGAAGTAAGCTTTCATAAGGAAAAGGTAAACTGTTTTTCTTTTTAAAATCGATTGTCAAAATGAAGAACTCTGAATATAAAAAGAGTATATTAAATTATTTCTAACAATTAGTCAATTAATTTTTTATTGACTATTGTGAAAAAAATATAGTTAGCATACGCAATTTCTGTAAAGAAGTAATTGACTAATTTTGATGAGAGTGATGAGACATAATTTAGTTTGACAATTGGTTTGGAAATAGTAATTTATTGTAAGTTAAAAAATGGATTGACTTTTGAGAAATGAGAGAACGATTTCTCTAGCTAAACATTTTCTTTTTTCATTTTTTTAACTTAATGTGATTCAGTGAATCCAAATGAATGGTTTCAAATTTTTTTTATATTTTTAAGCTTAATGAATAACCTACCGGATAATGTTATCATGAATTAAAAAAATTAATTCAATTAACTTCTGAAACAATTAACTTAATAAAAGAAAAGAATTGTTTTCTTTGTTCAGAATTCAAATAGCACCACATTTCTAAAGATTTTATTAATAATTCAATTTCTATCTTCCGCCTATAAGAAGAATTATCGTATGCTCAAGGGAATGAAGCATGTTAAAGCCTAACATGAAAAATATAAAAACTTGAAATAGTAGTTTATAAAAAGTAGTTCAAAAAAATAAACGAATGTGTTCTTTGTCCATTAATAGTTAACTTTTGAAATCTTTCACAACATACATAATATAATTTACTTTTTGTGATTTAGTTTCATTTATGCAAACCTAGATAATAGATTCATTTTTCAAGGGGCTTATTGTTGCAGTCAGAATCTCTCCTAGAAGAATCCGAATCTAGAACCTGGAGTGGAAGATCAAGACCCCAAAAAGGTTTCTTCTTCCGGTATCGACCAATGATTCTAGAACAAGATACAAGATAGCATCTAAGGGGCGCTACAACCTCAGCATCAAGGGACGCTGCACCTTTCTATTCAAGATTGAAGATACAAGTCTGCTGAACCCTCATCCCCAATTTCCCCTTTTTACCGTTGGCTGTTTTAGTAGCAGTAAAGTACAAAAAGACCCTTACTATGAGAGTTAGTACCGAAGCTACCCTTCGGTCTCAAGGCCTATTACATATTATATCCCAAAATATTATAATTACAAACAAAAGTAATTGCAGCTGCGTTGGACCCGTGACAACTCCCTCCCCCTTAACGACAAACCTTGGCCCCAAGGTTGAATTCAGGAAACCGCATCAGAAACTCACCAGCAGGTTCCCAAGTAGCGTCATTGGCAGTTAATCCTTTCCACACAACTAGCAGCTCCTTTTGTTCCCCTTCATTACGATTGGCAATCACAGATTGGGGTTGAGGCACCAACCTTCCTTCTAGTTCTACAACTGAGGGAAGTTCTGTCAGCACTATTACCTTGCTTCCAATGAATTTCTTCAGCACTAAAACATGAAACACTGGATGAATTCTGGAATTCTCAGGCAGCTTTAGACGATAGGCCAAGTTCCCCACTCTTTCCACGATTTCAAAGGGTCCAAAGTATCTAGGGGACAGCTTCTGATTTCGTCTCATTGCAGCAGTCAACTGTTTGTATGGTTGGAGGCGCAAGTATACGTGCTCACCCACTTGGAACTCCCGATCTGTTCTACCTTTGTCATAGACTTTCTTCATGCGGTTTTGGGACTCCATCAGCTTCTCTCTTAGCCTTTTTATCACTTCATCCCTACTTAACAACTCCTTCTCAGCGGCCTCCACGGAGGTAGCTCCAGGGATATAATCCAACAATGTAGGAGGGTCCCTACCATACACCACCTAATAAGGACTTTTGCCCAAGGACCCGTGAAGACTGGTATTGTAACACAACTCAGCCCACAGTAACCATTTCACCCAATTCTTGGGTTGATCTCCAATAAAACACCGAAGGTACATCTCCATAACACGATTCACTGCTTCCGTTTGCCCATTTGACTGTGGGTGATACGCTGTAGAGTAATTTAAGCGAGTTCCTTGTAGGTTGAAGAGCTCTTTCCAAAACAAACTGGTAAACACCGGATCTCGATCTGACACTATTTTCTTTGGCATCCCATACAGCTTGTAAATGTTTTGGAAGAAGGCCTCTGCCACAGTCACCGTAGTGTAGGGATGGCTAAGTGCAATAAAGTGTGCCATTTTCGATAGACGGTCAACCACAACCAAGATATCTATTTTTCCTTTAGAGGAGGGTAATCCTTATACAAAATCCATAGAAATTTTTGACCATACCTCCTGGGGTACTGGTAGCGGCTGCATTAACCCTGCTGGCAGTGTATTCATCCCTTTATTTCTCCGGCATATGGTGCATTCTTGCACAACCTGTTGAACCATTCTTCTCATCTTAACCCAAAAAAAAGCTACCTTAACTCTCTGCAACGTCCTATGCACTCCTTCATGACATGCAGTGTGTATCTTTTCAGTTAGTGGTCGAGATAATTCTGAATGAGGGCTCAAATACAACTTGTTCTTGTAAAAAACCAACCCATTCCGGTATTGCCACCGTGCTCCAACCTTCCCACCTTGAATCTGTTTGACTAACTCTTGCATCTTGGGGTCCTCCTTTGTTTCTTCTTGGATTGGCTTTATCCATTTCGGCATAGGGGTTAAGCAAGCTAGCAGGGTGCCTTCTTATTCAAGTAACAAGTGCAGCCCAAGTTTTACTTCTTTACCCAAATCTGATTCCCCAGTAACCTTTCGTGAGAGCGCATCTACCACCTTGTTGTCCTTGCCGCGTTTGTACTCGATGTTAAACTCAAATCCCATTAATTTCACTAACCATTTCTGCTGGGCAGGTGTAATTATTTTCTGATCCCACAAATGTTTCAGGCTCTTCTGATCTGTGCACACTACAAACTTCCTTCCCAACAAATAACTCCTCCATTTGTTCACAGACATCACTATCGCTAAGAGTTCCTTCTCGTAAGTGGAGAGTAAAACATTTTTTCCTTGAAGTACCTTGCTGAAAAATGCTATTGGATGTCCTTCTTGCGATAATACTGCTCCTATGGCAGCACCAGAGGCATCGCACTCTAAGATGAAATCTTGATCAAAGTTTGGCATTGCTAGAACAGGGGTTGTTACCATGGCTCTTTTCAACCTCTCGAAGGCTAATTCCACGTCTGGGTTCCACAAGAAGTTATCTTTCTTTAGCAAGGTTGTGAGAGGATACGCAATGTTGCCATAACCTTTAATGAATCTCCTATAGTATCCCGTGAGCCCAAGGAAGCCTCTTAATTCCTTTAAGTTTGTAGGCCTCTTCCAATCTTGCATGTCTTTAACCTTCTCTTCATCCACAGCTACCCCGGCTGCACTGATTACATGCCCCAAGTACTTGACCTTTTGCTGTCCGAATGAGCACTTACTCTTTTTAACAAACAATTGATGCGCCTTTAGTTGTCCAAACACTTCTTTCACATGTTCCAAGTGATCTTGCCAAGTCCCACTGTAAATGAGTATGTCATCAAAAAATACTAAGACAAACTTCCTTAAATACTCCTTAAAGACTGAGTTCATTAAAGCTTGGAACGATGAAGGAGCATTACATAACCCAAACGGCATAACTAAATACTCATAATGCCCTTGGTGGGTCTGAAAGGCAGTCTTGTAAATGTCTGAAAGGCAGTCTTGTAAACGGCATAACTAAATACTCATAAATGCATTCTGATTTGGTGATAACCGGACCTCAAATCCAATTTTGCAAAATACTTAGCTCCAAACAGCTCATCCATCAATTCTTCTACTGTGGGAATTGGAAAGCGATCCTTAACAGTCTACTTATTTAAACCCTGATAGTCCACACATAGTCTCCACAATCCGTCATACTTTCGAACTAGCAAAACCGGGGTTAAGTATGGACTAGTGCTAGGCTGAATTACTCCTGAATCTAACAACTGTTTAACCATTGACTCCAACTCATTCTTTTGGTAGTGAGGGTATCTATAGGGTCTTGAGGTGATGGGTTCACTGTTTTCCTTTAAAGGAATCCGATGATTATGCTATCTAAGAGGTGGAAGACCTGTTGGTTCCTCGAAGACTGTTTTATATTCCTCTAACAGCTCCTTGATTTCCTCCCCTAATGGTTGGTCGAAAGTAGACTCAAGCTCACAATATACTTCTGCCTCTCCTTCCTTGTCTCTTACTACATCCTGCACTAGTTGAATCTGCAGTAAGACTCCACTTCTCATACTTTTTAATTCCTTGTTAAACTTCCTACCATCCAACAAGTAACTTTTTCCTGTCTTAATCCCCTTCCAGTATATTATTTTGTTGCCCACTGTAAACCCCATTTGAAGTTCCGCAAAATCCCACATAATAGGTCCAAGCGTTTCTAACCAACCTGCACCTAAAACTGCCTCTGTCCCGGGTATGTCCAGCAAGAAAAAATCACATCTGAACTTCCAACCTTGCACCCAAACTAGCACGTTCCTGCACAGCCCTTCACTGGTTAATCTATCTCCATTTGCCACTACCACACTTAGAGAATTGTCATCCTTTGGTTCTAATCCTAACTTTTTGGCCAACCCCACATTAATAAAGTTATTTGTGCTACCTGAATCTAGCAAAATACAAATCTTGTTCTTTTTTTTTCCGTTAATGTACCCAATCACCCTCATAGTTCAAGCTGTAGTTGAACCATTCATAGCTCTTAAAGAAGCCTTGGGTTCCTCCTGAAATTGTTCTTTATCGGGTTCTTCCATTTCTGGCACAACACTCTCATTATCATCATCCTCATCCTCCCCCAACAACACAAAGAGCTTATTCTTGCAATGATGTCCCATTGTATATTTTTCGTCACAATTAAAACAAAGTCCCTTTTCTCTCCGCTCTTGTACCTCTTTGGGAGTTAATCGCTTAGTATTACTTGACTGGCCAGCCCCCTTATTCCACTTATTGTTGGTGTTTCCAACTTCTTTCAAGGCTAAAGGTCTTTCTTTTCTAGCCACCTTAACTTCCTCTTCAAATATCTGTGCCAAACTAATGGCCTCTATCAAACTAGCAGGTCTCCTCGAAAGAACTTCTTTCATAAGCTTTTCTTTCAACCCAAACAGAAACATAGCTATCTCTTGTTCAACTGGCATTTGATTTACTCTAAGCAATAGTTTTGTAAACTTAGCCTGGTACTCTTCTACAGACCCTATTTGTTGGAGCCACATGAGATCTAAAAAGAAATTTCCATGGTAAGTTGGACCATACCTCAAGAGCAACTCGCGAGTGAGCAGTGACCATGTTACCGGTTGCTCTCCGCACTTCCTCTATAAGAATTCGAAATAGGCCTCCGCATCATCATCTAGATGCCATGATGCAATTTCTGCCTTGTCTTCATCAGGCGTGTGGTGGTAGCAGAAAACCTTGTTGGCTCGTGAGATCCATCCCGTAAGGTTAGATCCCCCTTCGTACCTTGGAAAATCAAACCGCATATTTTTCAGTTTGTTTTGCCAATGTTGATTTTCAGATTGGCCATCTTCAGATTCCTTCTTGACATCCCTCTCCCAACGATTAGAGCTAGAGCCTTCCCCGTGGGTATTCTTGTCAAATTTCCCTCCCCACGTGACAAACATCTTCTGCATATTCTCCATGACTTCTTTGAAACGATGGTCCATCTCCTCCTTGAACTTTTTTTCCAACTCCTTTTCCAACCGGGCCAAAGCAAGATCTGCCATGTCCGATACCAATTTGTCGCAGTCAGAATCTCTCCTAGAAGAATCCGAATCTAGAACCTGGAGTGGAAGATCAAGACCCCGAAAAGGTTTCTTCTTCCGGTACCGACCAATGATTCTAGAACAAGATACAATATAGCATCTAAGGGACACTACAACCTCAACATCAAGGGACACTACACCTTTCTATTCAAGATTGAAGATACAAGTCTGCCGAACCCTCATCCCCAATTTCCCCTTTTACCGTCAGCTGTTTTAGCAGCAGTAAAGTACAAAAAGACCCTTACTACGAGAGTTAGTACCGAAGCTACCCTTCGGTCTCAAGGCCTATTACATATTATATCCCAAAATATTATAATTACAAACAAAAGTAATTGCAGCTGCGTTGGACCCGTGACACTTACTTCATCCTCTCTTCGCGAGACAAGACATGCCAGCGCGTGAATATGAAAATGAAAGCGAGCACGCACTCTCTGGGCAAAAATTAGTATGACTCTTGCAGGACGTCATTCCAACGCAGCCGCCCGGTCCGCGACACTTCCTTCTTTCACACCCGGTGCCGGTTCTAGACAACTCTCTTTCGAGATTTTCGATGTGGGACTAGGAAAATTCAACGATGACTAGCTGTAAGCACCTCTTTAGAGCCGTATGGATGCATCGGTTAAGCGTAGGATTCATGGAGTGGCATTTAGAGCACCCTGGTTGACCTTTTGGTGCTGCTTCTTGATTATTTTAAGTGAAACTGTCGAAGGGGTCAATGTTCTTGTGTTGCTTCTGCTACAAGGTGTTGTTTGGTGAAGATGGAGACTGATGGTTCCGGGAAAGTTCCTTGGGTCGTCGAGTTGCTTGCATTACTGGGTTTCGGCTAAAGGAATGATATAAAATGAGGCAGATTGTTCAATGCTCCTTTAAATATATAGACTCCGAAAGAGAAGAATAAAGAACACTCCCTACACATTCACCTGAAATTGCTTGTAAGAGAAATGGTCATTTGTTATTTTATAGAGAATATGACAATGATATTTAGGTAACGTCAAAAGTTTGTGTGATTATTCATACTATAATTTTTTTTTTAATATGGTCTTTTGTTTCTTATTACTATTAGAAATCAAAATCCTAACTCAAAAATTAACTCAAGGTCGAAGTAAAACTTTTTTTAATTTAAACAACACCATAGGTATATAACTTAACTATATGAGATAATTCATATCATTAACATACTTCCTCATTATAAAAGATGTATACGTTATATAGTGTACTTTGTCAATGGTGCTAGATAGTGTACTTATAAGGATGTGCTTAACTACCAACTTAGTTTTAATATTATATTAGAAGGCTTAAAGTTCAATTTAAAAACTAACTTAATGATTAAAAAATAATAATAATTTAAATAGCTCTACATGGGCATGTCCTATCAATGTATTATCCACGTTGTTGACATATTGTCAAGATACTTTTTGTTCATAAGCAAAAAAATATAATATTTGAATTACATATTCTAATATTATATAAAGAAATTATACTTTTTCTTTAAAACCAAGTTCATTAAAAATATTCTATATAAAAAATATTATTGCAAGATTTAAGTACTATGACGCATACCATTTCCAACACTATTATTTGTTTTAAACGCAACTTTTCATTGAACATAATGGTCCTAGGTATTTTCTTTAATTAGGTGGTCATAACAACTTAATTTAATTAATTAATTAATTAATTGGTTAGTTGTAACGGCTTAAAATCATAGTTAGATTATATGATTAATTTGTTATAACAACTTTGAGTCAACAATCATTTGCTGATTAATTTATTACAACAATTTTAGGTCAACAAAGTTGTTCTTCCTTCATGTCCACGTGTTTGATAATTAGAACAAGTAACTAAATCTTGAATGGATTGATTTGTGTTCACGTAAATCAGATCCGGGTTATTTGGAATAAGTAAGCTCTAATGAAAGAAGGCGTTTACACTCTCTCCAGCCTCTATCTTCTGTACGCCACCGGTGACGCCATCGGGAAGGTCGTATCCGGCTCCAAGTCAAATATTTCGCCTATTTTTCTCAGGTATCATATTCCCTCTACGTCAGGTCCGATCCGCCGCCGCTGCATCCGTAAGCTCCGATGCTATGCAGTTGAGCTTCTGGGCACTTTGTGAAGTTCATTGAACGCAGACATGAATGGTTTCTTGTGTGGATGTGGAGATCGGTCAAATGGGATTATTCTTCTGTCCGTGTATCTTCTCGGTTAAGGAGTTCAGAGATTTCTTTGGTAATGCGTGGATTTCCAGGCCTTGTTAGAGGGAAAGGACGAAGAAGGGAGGGGGTTGAAGATGAGGAAATCATGTCGTATATTTTCTCACCCGTTTGTGGGAGTGGAAATCGGAGGGAAAAAGAGAGAAAGATAGGCATGTTATTTTTTGCATATAGAGAAATTTTTCTTGCTTATTAATTTAATTTGAGGAAAAAAGTTGACATTATGATATATTCTATCTTTTTAACAATTTGTTCCTTCAAGAAACTACCCCACGAATCACCAAATACACGTTTTCTCGACTGTTGTTCCCTTGACTTGTCTAAAAGCAGTCCACGAACTCAAAAGCATACTTATGGTGATTACCATTACACTTCCTAATAACAAGCCAAATCAATCAATAACACCAGACGGCAAGTAATTGAAGGTTCGAGGGACTTCTTTTAAAATTAAAAAAAAAAAAGAGTGCTTTTTGTAAGAGATACAATAGTTAAAACATAAAACATTGAAAATCTATCATAATATTTTTTTTTAATGAAATGTCAAAAATTAAATATCACTATAAAAAAATTACAAACTGTTCAGTTACAAACATCATTATTTAGGCACAAACACTATATTTGGTAAATTTTAAAGCTCTTACAAGAACTTATTACAATTTATAAGTTTTACTCTCCTAATAAATGAAATCTTTCTCTCACGTAAACTGAGTTGGTATTTAGTTAGAAAGTGTTAGGAGATTAGGATATTGTATGCCAATTGTTAGGAGAATTATGAAGATTATATAATAAAGACATACAAGTATTAATAAAATGAAAATTTTACAAGTTTTTACAAACAAATTATTATATTGAGGGAAGTAAAGTTTTATCACTATTTTGATTTCCTACACCAAAATTCTCTAACAATTTTTTGTGACGACTCATTAACTAACACAGCGTGCATGAGGTTTTTCAAAACCTCGTACTTAAGGTAATTAGCATATTGGATTTTGTTGTCTACTTTATAAGCTAGGGCATCTCTTCCCCTCCTCACAAGGCCTTTTTAGGGAATAAGTAGACTTTGGCCTTTAACATGATATTCCAAACTCCATCCAATTTTGAGCCCTTTAAATATGTTCAATATATATGGAGCATACATTTTGCTTTTTCAACCCAGAGTCCAATATGCATTCAATGTACAGGAGAGTATTGAGGACAAAAGTCTCACAAAAAGATTAAACCATAAAATGAAAAAATTATAAGGAATAAAGCTAAAAATTCCTACCCCTTGCCTCGGTAACTAACATAAAGGTCATTAGCATGCAATTTTCCTTAAGTTTGCTACCTTTAGCGTTTAGTTCTACTACAACTATTTTAGCATGGTGGTTGTTTGGATTTGATGGATTGATATTTGAATTATTTAAAGCCATTAATCTCTCCTTTCATGGGAACGGAAGAACCACATACATTGAGGAGGGTTTTGTTGATAATTTGCACTCTGCATTTCCATTACATTCATGGCCTTTTAATAGATAATTACATGAGAAGGGCATCTATGCGCCTTGGTAGGGCATGTCTGCCATGCCCATTAACAGGGCCATACCGTGGCATGCCTAGTAAAGGCCGTCTGCCAAACTCATTGATGGAGCCTGGTAAACTTGCACATAACATGTTAATGTAACATATTTGTGAACCTAACTTGTAACCATTGTAGTCAAGTCCAATGAATACTGGGCCTATTATAACGAAGTGACCACATCTAAAACTTCAGAGGTCTGCTTTCTTTGGAGGAAGTCCTTCGATACTCACTATTCTCGCTGACGCTGAATTTTTGCAAGAAATCAAATGTTACGCCTTTCAGCAGTTCGAATGGATGCCTTCTAATGCTAACATGAATGGTTATCGTCTCATATTGATAAATTATTCTTATATGGTTTAATATGTGGTTAGTTGGTAGCATGGTATTACAACTTATTATGAAAGGCTTGGGTTTCCCATCCAAATCCACATCACCTTTGATGTAGGTGAGGCCCCCTGCCAACCCCATACAAGGGGCCCTTCCACTACTCACCTCACATTAAGGAATAGCGATTGTAAGTGTTATTAAGTAGGTTCATTGTCCACCTCACACTAAAGGATAACAGTTGTAATTCTAACAAGTCGAGTAGTAGTTTGACTTTAATATTATTTCTCATGGGTCTAGGTTTTATTCCAAAAGGTTAACCTAATAGAAAGAGTAATCAAACCCTTTTATATAGCCAAATCATATGCTTGCCTTTTCGATATGAGAGAATAAAGTTTATTACATTATGATCTAAGTAAATAACATCATGTTATGGCTCATAATTTAGGTGTAGAGCATTTTTCATAACTTTATCTCAAGAAAATTGTGAGGGGATATTGAAATCCTCCATATATGAACAAATTATTATCCTACTTATAAACCAACTTTAAAGAGAAAATGATATTTATGATGACAACCAGATTTTAATTAGGAAGTTAAGCCCTTTTAACACTAGAATAACGAGAGTTGCGACTTGTTCAGAAGACCTTTCAATACTAAGCAAACTTGAGGTTATGAGAATGAGAAATACTCTCTTTATATGCAGCAGTATACTGATCCAGGGACAGGACACAGTACAGAAACAACCAAGGCATTGAAATCAAGCGATCTGCTTGCTGGGTGTAGCTTTCCGCCATTGATTAAACAAGAACCCGTTTCCTCTTTTTTGACTCATAGACGGAGGCCCTTGCGTCCCTTGCTTCCAATCCCACACATTTTCAGTTGATGGAAGAAAGAAATTTGTAGTGATATACATTTTCTGAATGTCGTCAGTGAATATCAACCAAATAGAAGCCATCGACATTCCTTTTGGCCCAAATAAACTTGATCACCCTAATAGCCCATTGTGTAATGCCCAGAATGGGTGCCGAAAGGTCAGGCTCAACAATGTAGATTTTCTCAGGCTCTGCCCAAATTTGACCAAAAAATAGGAAGAAGATTTTATTTGGGCCTTCGTTGAACATGTTCTTCACAACGTAAAGTCTCCACTATAGAGCAGAGAATGGTGTAAGTTGGTGAACATTGAATGCTATTTAAAAAATTTCTTTAAAATGAATACATCCTCATAAATCCATTCTAAAGAAGAAATGAATTTATGTTCCTTTATATAAAAAATTTTGTTTGGGACAAAAGACAATAAATGGTCAATGAAGCTTACTCACTTCCATGTGAATGCAGAGTTGCTAGCAGCTTCTGCAAAGAAAATGATCAGAATCTAACGGAGACAAAGCCTTGGCCTCCCTTAAACACGCCTCACTCATGCTCAGTGTGTTGAATCAAAACCTGAATGCTTCAAACACTGTTTATGTTTTACAAACAAAAAATCATAAAAATACAGAAAGGAGATTGAAGAAGCAATTGCAAAGCCTTTCAGGCTTATCATTTGGACCAAGAATTAAAACACAAACATAACATTGAAGGGCGCCACATCTGTCTCAGAGTTATTCACGAGTCCCGCAATTGTGCATATCTCAAGCTCTCACCTGCGTCTCTCACCTTGTCATCTTGTTCCTTCTTCAGTCTTACCCTGTAATACATGTCAATCTAAGTAATTTAACGTTAGGACTGAAACAAACATACTCCGACTTCCACTTTATAATTCTCAGAGATCCTTCCTCAGAAGCTCTTTAAAAATGAAGACAACAATCTTTTAACTAGTAATTCAAATACCGAAAATGAAAATCTAATCAAGGTGGAAACCTTCCAGACAAGTACAAAGACAGCTTGTCTCTCAGATGTACACCCTTTATGTCGACGGTTCCACAAATCTGTTGGTGGTAACCTGCGTCATGGTCATGAGACAAAGGTACTTCATCCTGTGCCTCATCTTCCATGTCAATAATAATGTTATGAAGGAGGCAACAAACGAGTATAATCCTTGGTAATCTGTGTTTGTCAGGCCTCCACATCACTCCATGAATGATTCTCCACATATCTTTCAACCTTGCCAATGCTCTCTGTGCCACCATTTGAGTGGCATGATGCCGCCGGTTGAATTCTTCCCTTGATGGCGAGAGTTCTTTTCCTTCATATGGGATTATAAGATAAGGCAATAAAGGATAGCCTGAATCCCCAATTATGTATTCCCTTATTTCTGATCCTTCAGAGAGCTTTAAGTTTTTTCCATTCAATCTCTCTTCTTTATCACAGAGTTTGTAGAAGTTTGAACTTTGGAGGATCAACCAGTCCTTCATTTTCCCTGGCCATCCAGTGACAATGTCCCGAAACCTCATTTCGGGATCCACAATTGCTTGCAGGACCATGCTATGATTCTTCTCAGGATCAAGCCATACGTTGCTTGTGGGGTCTGATTGTGGCAAACACATCATGATGTGGGTTGTGTCAATCACACCACAGCAATTAGGAAGGCCTCGTATTTTCTCGAATTTCAATTTTATTTCTGCCATTTCGGTTTCAGTGGATGGCCATTTTAGGTGATGAAGCCCCCTTACTTCCATGGCTTCCACAAACCTCCAGGTCACTTGGGAAACAGTAGAGTGGTTTAGCCCAAAAGAATCACCAACCGTCACCAGTGACTCACCAGAACTCAGCCTTCTTAAAGCTACAGCTACTGAGTCACATAATGACATAGGCTTGCCATTCGCAAACACAAAATGTGCAGACTTAGCCATCATATCGTCCTTCACAAGAGAACAGATATAGTCAAAAGTTCTTCTGGATATCCTAAAAACAGATTCAAACCTATCCAAGCCCTTTGATGGATATGGAAGACCTGCAGTTAGAAGAGGAGCAAATGAGAAGGTGATAACTAAATGCAGTTTGAAGGATTTATTACTGGATAAAAGAGATCCAATACTACTCAAGCCACTTAGTAAAAGAAGACAAAAAAGAACATATAAACGGTAAATGAAAAAAAAAAAAATAGTACATCAAACTGAAAGGGATTCTCAGAGCTCAGATTGACCAAAGATAAAAATTACCATGCGGATCATAAGTGCTGCAGCACAATCATTTTGTGGATAAATTCACCAATGATATGATATATTTCAATCTAGCCAAACACTGAAAGTTACAGATATATACATGAAGAAAACTAAGAAAAATTACAAGATCCTGTTATTGAGTTTAAGGAGAAAAGTATCTGTTTCACATAACTCGGCAGCTCAGTTGACCATAGGTGCATACAGAAGTAAAATGGCAGTTATAAGATTAAGTGCTACTTTGTACTAACCAAATTTCTATTAAGGATATATTGTAAGAAACTGCTAGTTCTTATGTTAGACTGCATTGGGCTTTAAGGGGTCAATTGAAGAGAAACTAATATCTATCTAACAAGAATTGCGATTCACGGTGAATGGATTTCTTTTCTTTTCCAGCAAGATGAGATTTTTCTCAAAATATGAGCATGAAGGGAGAGAATTTTAAAAGGTCAATCTCAAAAGAACTAAAAACACAATATTAGAGTGACTTCTGCATTTTGGCTACTAATGACCAAAGATACAGCAAATCTATGGATCTGTTTTATTCACGTTAGAGGGGGTATAATACCATCTATAATGCAACTCTTATATACATCAGGAATCAAAATAATCAGCACTCATCATTGCTTAAAGACTACATGATTTTCAGCTATAAGTACAAACCAAGAATGCTCTGACTGAGGTTTCAAATGAGAAGACTAGTTTTACCATTCTCCTTTTCTTTTTAGTATGCACCCGTCCTATGTCCATTTGCACCTTTCTTCTTTTAAGTAATAAAGCATATAAGACTCACAAACTTAGATGCCCATTGGCATTTAGATCCTGGGAAATTGAACGATTGAATGCAATTAAAATCAAAACATACAGAATGAGGGCTTTTTTTGTAATGTATCTAGAGATTTGCTCTGAAAAAGAAAAAGCAACAACCCTAGAGTTGTTTCTCGTTGCATTGAGATCTAGTTGACTCGATCATTGGACCTGGAAAATTATTCCCATCCATAGTTTTTAGACGTTTGGAATCCTTAATAAGTACGCCAAACTACTTATATATCACTAGCAAAATTTTTATTCAATGTTTTAAAATGATTCACTAGTGTGGTGTTAATTTGTTACTCCTTTCTCCAATCATCAGCTCCTGTTTGCAGTCTTTATGCCTTTTGTATACCATTAACTGAATATTTCAAGGTCTTAGAACACCTTTATGTTTCCCTCCAAGGAGAAACAAAAGCAAAGCAATACATGTCTTGAAGTTGTAATCAATGCTAACTTTCATTAAATCCCAAAAGTAATTCAATTTTCAAATTACCAAAAACGAAACTATGACAGTGTACCAGCGTTCATGACTGTCAGAAAAAGGAAGTTGAAGTTATTATTGTTAAAATATCAAAATAATTTCAAGGAGAAGAAAAATGGAAGGTTGTGACTTACATGAACGAGTCACTAGTAAATGGATAACAAACAGACATGCTGCAAGTCCTAAAGCATTGTCTGATCTCCAGTGTTTCACATCATATTCATTTACATTAGATGTGTGTGTGTGTGTGTGTGTGTTTTGACATCACGGCATTCAGACTATTTAATTTCGTCTGAATCCACAGTTAAATTGGGAATGACTTTTTGCTGGTTGTTTCGCGAGTTATCACTTATCAGCAAGGAGATGATGCAACACATACTAGTTACCATGGCATGTAAAGATTTCCTAAATATTACCCAAACTATTGTGGCAAGAAAATATAGGCAAAAGCAGACATAGATTCTTGGCAAAGCAGAGAAACCTAGTTCAAAGTTTAGGCTACATGCACCTTAACAGTCATAACTACTAGCTTCTGCAAATATGAGATACAATACAAGCTCCTACTTACCTATTCTTGCCCTCATATTGCACAATGGATGAGCATTTTCATTGTCAATCATGTATTGACAAATAATCAGCAGAAGATCCAAGCCAGGAATACAGTAATAGACACAGGAGTGTATAGATAAGTAGAAGACTTCTAATGTAGAAACCAACATCATGAACAAAGAAAACTACTATTGCAAATTTTGTCTACAATTACAACCACATAACTGCATGTAACTGGAATCATACCTAAAAATCAAAGCAAACAGCCAAGAAATCAAAAATTCATCAATCCAAGCATAAGACATAAAGAAAGCCAGTCTCAATATCCTTCTATATGTGAAAATGAGCTCCCGTTCATGAGCCAAATATTCCGTTTTGTGATAAATGAATCATCTAAAAGTGCAACCTCACTACTGGTGAGAAGACCTCAACAGATCGAAATCCAAAAACTCAACCTCCAGTGCGCCAATGTATGTACGAATAAATATAGACTTCACTCTTAAGACCATAATCTCTCATCTCTATTCACAATTAAGATGGTCTATCAGCAACTCGGAAAGTGAACTTTATTCTGTCTTCATCATCAGGATATCTTTGTCAGGTCTAGTCATGCATGTTACAAACTACTTACTGACTGATTCTTTGTTTTTGAAGTCAAGAGAGAATGAAACTTCCAAAACTTTACTATAGATATCTGATGCTAAGATACCTCATGGAAACTATCAAGACATCATATATCCAAAGGATAAGAATGTCCTTTTTCTTTGGGTAAGTAAGCATCTTCAACAGATCAATGCCAGATGTATTCTTGAATTTCCAACCATAAAGCAACACAACGAAGAACAGGAACAAACAAAGATCCTAGAGGTGCATGCTAGACCATTTTAGCTATCTTAACTATGTTGTAGATGCCAAAGCTAAAAAATCAACCATCATACAATAGGCCAATAGGGCAAGAAGAGAATCAATTGAAAAACCTGTGGGTGTTATGGTGAAAACAAAAACTTTCTCTCACCTACATAAGCTATTGACTTTATTTTGATCATTTCCTTCTGCGGTTGCTATGATTGACCTCTTTTCGACTACTTGCACCTTTTAGCAACCCTTCAGAATGATTAAAACAATTTTCACTTCCAAGTCCAATCAGCTCAGGAGGGCACAACTCTAACCATGGATTTGATTGTCAGATATCCTTTAGAAAATAACTTGTACAAACAACATTTTAGAGCAACATGATAATTTGACTACTTTGAAGGAAAAGAAAAGAAAGAAATAAGGAGAAAAGGGAGAGAAAAGGTAACTTTAGTTTTTGAACCCCTGCATCTTAGTCAGCGGATTTAATGGAAGCTGTGATGGCACTGAACATGAGTTCATACAAGCAGTATAACATTTCATGCTGTTATAATCCACTACGGGTTTTGGTTTTATTTCCTTTCTTTTAATCAACAAACAAGGGGATTGCATTCACTTCAGACCAATTATGAAAATCAGTTCAAAAGATCAGTAATAACCTCCATTACAGCAGTTTATGTATCTGCAGGCGATTTGACCAACCCTGCTTTATTCAAGTTTCCTACCAATTCAAAATAAGTCATCTACTTCGAGTCTCTGGCAGAGCAATTAGTGGCATACATCTAAATTTACATGTACTAGAAAATATAAAGCACTCGTAATCCACAGACATTATCCAACGATAAATATACCACTATTTTCTCCAAGCTAATTTCATATTCATTAATTCATAATGTAGTCTTAGCATTTTCCCGCATTCTACAAGATAATAAAACCAGGATATTTGGTAAAGTGGACTTTAAAGTCAAACTTGGGATCCTTCAAATGTACACAAAGTTCTCTGACAGTTCAGCTCTATTGCAAATAAGCATAAAGTCGATTGAATGAAACAAAATTAAATTCAACCCATGAACCATCTACTGAGTATAGATTGAAATCTAGATACCCATTGTACCAAGAACGATCATCAAGAACAGTATCAACTTATCGTAACTGAAAAGCGAAGAAGAGAATAAAGGACTGGAAAAACAATCATAATCTCAGAGAAAATATACCATTAATTCTCTTTGAGAACTCATCCCACCAATCTAGAGGCCCCTCGTCCGTAGACCCAGAAGCAGAAGCATTTTCTTCATGCTTCTTCTCCGGCTTCTTCCTCTTCCTCGACCCTCTGACAGGACCCATCAGCGGAAACAACCCAATCGAAACAAAACCCAGAAAACTCCCTGCTTCAAGTAACCACAATTAGAAACATAAAAACACCGTACAAGAATTCACAGAAAAATCAATACCCATTACCAATATTACGAAACTATTTACCGCAAGCTCGGGAAGATCACGAAAGAATGATGAAGCAAGTAGTGGCTCGTCGCATGCAAAGAAGACTGTTAGCTACAGTGTGTTTATACCTGTATCTACGCACAAGTCCGTGCAAGTGTTGGAAGCATGCAGTAAAACAAGAGCTTGTTGCAACAAGAGGAAAGAGAGAGAGAAGAGTCAGCCATGTGTGGGAAACTGAAGGAAGATCTAAGCAAGATATGTGATTTGGTTGCTGTTTTAGACAATGTAGCAAAGGAAGTGCGAAACACGGACAATGGGTACTTTGGCAGAGATACTCTCGTTTAGATTTCCTTCAGACAACTCTTAGCTTTGGAGGCTTCCCGTCCTTTTTCTTTTTCTTTTTTTCTCCTCCTTTTCTGTGGGTGGTTTTGGAGTCCTTCCCTGATTTGGTCGGGTTTTCCTTAAATTTACTAGGAAAACAAACAGCATCTTCCCGAACCGGTGACGCAATTAAGACTAAAAGCGTACTATCAAATCCTTCTATTTTTATTTCTTGATTTTTTTTTTCTTACATGGCTAATCCTCGTTGACTAATCCAATCTAAAAGGTAGTCCATCAAAATAAGCACAAATTTTTGTATCATAGACGAAGATTAAACAAAACTAATAGTCATTTATCAGATGGAGAGAGAGGGTAAGAGATGAAGATGAAAAATAAGGTCAATATTAAAGTTGAAAACAAAGTAGGGAGAAAGTTGGACACGTAGTCATCAAGAAGAAAATGTTTGATTTGGGTTATCAAATCACCATAATGACCTGAATAAACTTAATTAGTTGCTACAAATGCAGAATTAGGAATTTCTTCTACCAAATAAGATTTTCCAAAACCCTTATCTATTTTCTCCTAGATGATTGGGAAGGCAAGATCTGGTTTAATTCCTGTAGTAGGTGCTCAAATATAAAATTTTCCTAGCAATATTCTTCTGCACCAAATAGTATTTCATCCATAAATAATGCATCATATCATTTCATTTGGACACGCGTTGTACATTTCTCTATCAAGAAGTAAGTATACCCTATGTATAATATTCCTTAGGTATAGAAGTGTAGGATTCTCCAAATACAAAGCTTTGAAAGAATTAATTGCCTTAAAGTAGATATAGTTGTGAATCATAATGAATAACATAGGAAGGTCAACTTCATAGAACTATTCGGTGAGGTTCATTTATTTAGCTTGTTAAACAACAACCTAACACTATAAAGAAGAAAGCCCGCTAAAATAATCAATTTAATCATTTATTACTAGCTACTCTTTAAAGGTGAAATGTCAATGGCAAACCAGTAACCCACCAAAAATTAATATCTTCTCTTGGGAGGATAATCAATGATATAAAAGCTTAAGATTAGGCATAAGAATATCAAGACATGTCAATGGTGCATTCTGAATAAGTGTAAGGGTAAAATAGCAATTCTAACATCTAAGGGATAAAATCATCATTGTAATCAGGGTTTTCAAGAATAGAAAAAATAAAGTGATTCTCAAACTTACACATTTTTAAGAATAGAAAATGAAAGGATTCTCAAACTCAAATGTGTAAGGGTTTTAAAGAGAAGAATGGTGAAGTATTAAAAATATTAGAGTGTAATTGAACTCTAACGAGACCAAAATAGCCCAAAATCAAGTAATTCATCATAGAACATAAAACCCCTTGTAGCAAAACAAAGCTACATAAAAAAATTAAAAAAATTCTTGACTTGGAAACCATAAGCTCAATTTTTGGCAAAGTCTTTCCCTATATTATCTTTCGTTGGCTTGATGAGGCAACCAAATTCAATTAAAATCAAGATTATTGAGGCATATAAGTTAGGAATGTTTTTATAGTGATAAAAGATTATCCAAATTTCTTCTTAAAATCTTTTGATATTTTGTCATCAATGTGTCTTTTAACATTTTGTAACTGACATGCCTTTTCACATTTTATAACCAACTAAGCAAATCATTATTTTGCCCTTACCAAATGGTTCTAATTTTAATAAAAATTATGAAAAGTAAATTATCACTCTATAAATAGAGGCAGATTATGCCAAATAACATAAGTTTTTGTGATCTTTATGTTTAATTTGTGTGTCCTTACTATACAATTGTGTTTATCTCTCTTAACTCCTCTATTTTTGTAAATAATAAATCCCACAAGTGAAAAATAAATTTTCCTCATCAAGAAAATAAGTGGCAAACTTGAGTTTATGAGAACCCAAATTTATAATAATTTCAAATAAAATATGTCTTGACTAGCCTTCCTTTTGACACATAATTAAAACACTTTCTTTGTCAACGGGACTGTGCTCTCCCTACTGGGTTCATGATTTATAAGCCAAGATGATGGCTCTTGTAACTTGTTACATGATGGCCACCAAGTCAGATTCTTCAAGCTTTCGGTGTTGGTGTGCTGGTAAAACTCTTCCTTTTTTTTTTCTTTTTCTAGAGGGATTTACTGACCCCTGCAGTCTCCTCCCTTTTCTGAAAGTGTCCTTTGACATGCATGCATACATGTGTATGTCAGTCAATTCTGCATCATGTGATGAAAAGTTAAAGCTAGTTTTTGAAAATGACTGCAGCTTAAGCGTTTGGAATCAGCCTTTTTTCCTGGGACTTTCCATGAATGAAACGTTGCAGAGCTTCAGTCTATAGTGCGATGCAGCGTTTGCTTCTCTGGGAAGAATATTGATGATGGAGTTACACAAAGTGTGCACACGACAGCAAACGAATTTTCTATCTTGCTTTCCTTTCTTTTCTTTTCTTTTCCTTTCCTTTCCTTTCCTTCCTTTTCTTTTCTTTTCCTTTCCTTTCCTTTCTTTTATTTTCTTTCTGTTCTCCCTTTCCTTGGTCGAACCCAAACTCTCATGGCTGATATGGAGCTTCTTATGTGGGCTTTAATGTTGTTAAATCATTTCTGAGGAGGCAATGCTCTGGGGCTTTTGGACTTTCAAGTGCAAGAGAGCAGGTTAAAGCCCAAGACATAGTGGCTGAACAACGTCGAGAGGTCACGATACAAACTCAGCCCGAATATCACTTGAAATATGGGCTCTAAACCACTACGGTCAAGGCGTCTTCCACCTCCAATTAATTTCAGTATTTAATGTTGTTTTAAAAGTAAAGACAAAATAAAAGTTTTATCGATTGAAATTTATTATAAGTTACTTACGATGACAATTTCGAGAAATCTTTGAGTGCTATGTTACTTTAAAACCATTACAATCATCAAAGGAAGAATTGATAGAGAGACATTTCAGTGAATAATCATAAATGTATCAAAATCCTTGAATTGCCCCATCTTTTAAGATGTAAAATATTACCTAATTAATATTACTAACTTAGGCCTAGCCCAAGCCCACTATAATATTTATACACTAAGACACCAAAAGGGGTGTTCCTCCTAGCTTAATAACAAAAAGTGAAAGAGCCCCTAACTTGCAAGTCTATTAGGTTAGGGTTTCAAAACCCCATGTATGTATATAAAAAAAAATTAAAAAAAAAAAAGACACCAAAAGGTTTAAGTTTGAAAAAGTTAGTCTTAAAAAATTTAATTTAAATATTATTACAAACTTAATTCTTATAAGTCTAAGCATAAAAGAAAAACTAAGCCTTTTTAGATTTCAAATAGATGGTCTTTTACATTACTAATGGCTGATATTTATAATAATCAAGCTTTAGATTAAATAACAAAATAATATTTTGTTAATAATCCTAAACAAATATAACAAAAATCCAACTTGCATGCTTTAGTTGAGAACATCCCCACCTAACAAACACCTCACCTAATCCGTTTTATTTATCTTCTGTCGCTCTCCATGAACCCCTTGAAAGACATTCCTTGGGACTGATTGCTGGCATCTTGCGGTTTCTTCTTATCTTCCTTTTTGAATTTTGCTCTGATATGTCCGCCTGCTCTTGTCTCATCTTCTATTAACTTCTTTTTAATTTACTTTCCTAATTTATCCAACCATGAGAAACTCAGTATTCTTTTATATTTGTTTTGCCATCACGTTCTCTTCCAACAAAAAGAAACACCCCAAAGCTCAAATTTCCACCACATCATCATTACATTTAAGCAATTTTACATTGAGCTTTTAACTCCCATAAAGTTCCTCAAGATCATAATTGGCTCTTTCATGAACTTGCTGAAGCTTATTTTTCTACCCATGTATAAATTTATTTATAAATTTGAGGTTGCATGCCCAACGCAGAATTTGCACTTACTTGGTTTCACCATCTCTCCAACTTCCATACCCATGTCGGCCACACCAATCAAATAGGGCATGGAGCCAGAGCATGTGGTGACTCCAAGGGCCAATCTCTACTTCCTATGTATTAAGTCAAAAAAGGTTGAAACTAGGGGTTAGCGCTAGTCACCGAGATTAAAGCCAACCGGACCCATCCCACCTTCCTTTCTCTAACACCAAAGCACTCTAATTTGCTCCCGGCGCGAAGCTCCATGACTGGAGCTTTATAAGATTCCTAACTTTCACTTTTTCCACCCAATGCATGTGCCCACCTTGCCGTGACTTGCAAAATGCACCATCGCCATCTTTTTCGATATCATACAACTTTTTTCACTTCTTTTTCCTGTTTTCTAGCTCTTGTTCTTAGTTTTCAGCGACAAAAGTACAGACCACAATACACAACTATGAGGTTTCATCTTCATGCTAGACACAAGAGCCCTCGCTGCTACCCTCTTTCTTCACCGGCAATGTCTTTGGCTTCCTCGGTATGCATCTTGTGCTTACCCCCTCGATCTCTTCTTCCTCTAATTGCAATTTTGAACTCCTGTAAAAAGAAACCCATGTAAAAATAAATAAATAAATAGATTTTTTTTTTCAATAAATCATGGGTTCGACAAAAGAAGTCAACTCATCCTAGGAAAATTCAGTAGTATGGAACCCACTGACTTTTCCATCACGTCTTGGCTTTAGAGATGTGTGACTTAAAAATCTGTGTCTCCACTTCAAGAGCTTGACTTGGGGTCCCCCATGTGGCGGGGAAGACAAGGTTTGGATATGCTAAATGAGAATGGACGGTGGGTGCTTTAATGCAATAGTTTATGAATTTGATAGAAAATCAACGCATGAATGTATATCACAGAATTGAAGCAAATGTACTGTTCCGGTTCATCAGCAAAGTGGATGGAAGTTAGCTGGTCATATCTAAGTTTCCCCCGTACGAATCTCTCAGGAAAATCCAAGGCATGCCAGAAAGGCTATCAGAGAATCAAATGCATCTCACCCAGAATCCCAGAAAAAGGCTGTGTTCGTAAGCAAAGACAGACTGGCGGAGGCTCCGCCTGAGTGAAATTTCAAATCCCACCTTTTTTCATCCCTGAACTTTTCCTTCTTGGGCATCGCAAATCCTTATCTCTTTCCCCAACCTTATATACTAACAAACAATATTAAATAAAGTTCCCCTCCCAATTTGTGGTTCCACTTGGAAAGCCCTGGAGACATTTTCCCAAACACTTATCAGAGTAACTGTCCAAATTGACAAATGCTTGGGCCCTTGAGAGGATTTACGCCAAGAAACATAAAAAAGAGTAGCAAAATCAGAAACCCACATGCAAATATAGCTTTAACAACATCAGCATCGAGGTAAACAGTTTTGTCAGATCCGGAATATCAATCCCTCCGTAGTGACAAAACAGGTGAACTGTGCACAAGTCAGAATATACAGGCAGTGATGATATTCCCAAATGCTACAAGAAATGTGAGCATGTGATTGTACCATTGGCAAACAGAAAGCAGAGGAATTAGAATGGCCTACCGATCCGCATTGTAAGAAGACGATCTCTTGAAAGTTGGAAGCTCTTCCTTCTTTTTGGTTTCAACCAGGCTCCCGCTAAAATACTCCATGTCTTCCAGTTTTACCCCGGTAAATCTTGGAATTCCCGTCGAAGTCACAGACTGATTATTCGCTGCTCCGCGGGGCAGCCTTGCCTTGTAGTGGCCAATCAACGAGAACCCTTGATCCTTCGCAGGAGTGGGCCCACAGTCCCTGAAGGAGATCGAGCCGCACGAGATCAACTGCATCAGAACCGACGATGCCTTCATTCTCCACCTGGACAAATCTCTACTGACCGATTCGAATTGTCTTCATTCGCGCCCGCTGAGCAAATCACCAGCCGTCCATCGGCCTTCATCAGAGATTCTAGGGTTTCGGGGCTGGAATCGGACGGCGGGGGCGAAATCTCGTCCCTGGTCAGCTCCGTGCTTTGACCCTGACAGATTTCCGGTTGACCTTTCTCTTGCTGCTCTTCTTCCGCCTGCTCCTTCTCTCTGACCGGTCTGCGCCTCCTCCGCTTGTCGTCCGTCTGAGTCGACGCGTCGGCGGCGGCTTTTCCAGCCGACTCGCCGGATGATTCGGCCTTGTAGACCTTGTACTCGTGGAGATCGATCGAACTCCATGACTGGTTTCTCCGCCGCGTGATAACTGGGGAATCTGAATCCTCGCCGGATTTCTCCATCTCCGGCGGCCTCAGCGATCGCGAGGATGCTGTTTCATGCAGTTTGCGATTCAGACAAGGGTCGAGGAGCTCCGATCCCTTAAGAACATACTCTTGGCCATGCGCCGGATATATGAAATCGTTCTCCGCAAGATCGTGCCAAACGAAGCCATTCCTGTAGCTCCTGAAATCGGAAAACTAAATCACTACATATATGACGAAGTCAATCAATCATCACAACCGAAGCGCTCAGGACGAGAAAATGTACCGTTTGGACGACCAGGAGTACATGCTAGCTATGCCCTTCCCTCGGAGGAGATTCAAGCGGTTGATTACATCTGAGGATAAAGAGTGAAATCAACAAAATGTGAAAGATGCAATTCCATGAGACTCTAAGGTTGCCGATGGAAACGAGTTAAAAAAAAAAAAAAAAAAAGATTTTGGTTGCATTTCGCATTTCCCATGTTATTTCCTCCTGTTTTCTCAGTAGGCAAACAAGAAGAAGAACCCTTATGACTAGCAAAAGCAAAGCACAAACCCAAAAAGACAATGAACTTTAGGTGTTCCAACCCTACGTCTCTTAATATGCGTGACATACTTTCAAAAATTTCAAGCTTTCTCGGCAACGGAAAAGAAAGGTAAAAGACGTCGAACTTTACCTCTGAGATAGAGACCTTCGGGGGAGGAAAGAGGGACCTCCATGAAGTGTGGGTGCTCGAGCTGGCCATTCCTGGACAGATAGTAAACGACAGGGACGGACCTTCCCTCGGCGGCCTTGACCTTAGGCTCGGTCCACACCTTGGTCCTCTCGGGGCTAGCGTCTTTGTCCTTCCACTTCTTCAGGAGCTGGAGCTCTGCCGCGGATCTTCCTCTGGAAGCCACAGCCATCGCAGGACACCACTGACTGGTTACGGAGAAAAAAGGTGGGAAAGTGCAAGAAAAGGGAGGGCAGTGGAAAGCTCTATATAAAGGGAGAGGAGAGTGTGAATGGTGTGAAGAAGGAAAGAGATTCAAAATGGGGATGCGGCAGACAACAGCTACCAAACAAGCAAAAGCCTTCGTCTGGGTTTCATCACTTCCAGTGCTGGTGGCAGAAGAGTCGGGTCGCAGTGCGATTTGATTGGTGGATAGGGGGCACAAGGTCAAAACGCCGTCGTGGGAAGCTTGACCTGGATTTTGCCTTTTCAAAAAGTACAATTAAATACTAACAAGGTAGGAAGGATTTTGAATTTGGGAACTTGTTATTTGCAAGTCTCCTAGGCCCTAACTAGAACATAGATATCTAAAATAAGCACTTCTCTAAGACATTTATTCCAAAGTTTCATATTAAAAATGCTTGCTTTGAAACTGTCATGACATGTTGAGTGTCTCAAGTCATTGAGACATGGGTTTATAAAGTTATTTTTTAATAGATTTTTTAGGTGAATAATAAACTCATTTATATAATATTATAGATCAAACTTATGAATATAGTTAAATCTTGAGTTCATCATAAAATACTATTGATAGTCAAATATTTGTTTGTCATAGTGAGAGACATGGAGTTATCTCATTTTGCTAAAATATGAATTTATAGAATTATTTAAATTAAAAGAGATTTCATTAATTATTGAATTGACTTTTTAATGACTTTTTAGTTGGATAATAGGTAACTTAATAGAGACATTTTCATATATTAACAATATATCATATTAAAATATTAATATAAAATATGACTATAAGTTTTAATAAGTTTCAAGAAAATTACAAAAAGTTAATTTGCAAGTGATAATTTAGAATAAAAATGAGAAGTTTGAATTTAAACCCTAATATTATATTGAAATAATTTACTTATGATGAGAATTTAGTGTGACACTAAAACTCATGTTGATTTCCCACAATTTTAGCTCGATTTTGAATTCTTAAAACATATTTAGTATACAATGAGTACTATAAATAGTAAAGATAGTTGTTATTTTCAAAGTTTATGTCTTCGTTAACTTTAAAGATGATATGAATGGAAGAAAGCACAACATTTTGGGGACGATGCTGACTGTTGCGCAGCAGTCCTCCCATTGTCGTATAAATTTCAAATGCTTCTGCCTCAGTTGACTGAGGAGGCTGATTCTTTATTGCACAAAACCTAACTTTGACCCTAGCGCACTGATTGCGTTCTCGAGGCCCTGAAATCAAACCACGTGGCGAGTTTCCTTCAACGACAGATCGGACGGCCACAACCACGACAATCAGAAAAACGCACGGTCCCGATCCGTCACTGGATCTGCTAGCGTATACGTCCAAAACATGTGGGAGGCGCGGCGCTCAAGTTCTTGCGATTCCCCAAGTCTGATCCAACGGTGATAAGACGTTAGAGGGAGGAACGTACGGCGGGGCCAGAACTGACGTTACGATTGTCCCCTAAAGCTCCAGCTCTGAGAGTAGGCAAGATTGGTCGTACGCCTGTGATTCCATGAAAAACGTTGTTTAAAGGGTGTTAACGTTGGCGGAACTCGGAGGGTGGTTTCGAAAAATGGTCGGTTCGTCCATGTTTTCGGCGAAATAGTCCAAATGTTAAGACATGTTTCCATGCGGTTGGACACGAGCTGGCGCGTCAGTGTGCACATGGATTGACCCCCCGAGTCCAAGGCAATGGGTGAAAAGGGAGGGGGGTCAAGCACGTTTCAGAGTTGTGTGTTTTTTTTTTTTTTTTTTTTGCTAATATAAGTTATAATTATTATTTTATTTTTTTTAACAGAGGGCAGTTCTTGAAATTGAAAACTAAAGGTTCTTTATCCTGATGTTTTTACATTTAAAGTCAAGTTTGTAAAGATCATGATATATTTTTAAGTTTATATACTTTAAACGTCATGACTAAAACTTAATATTATAGGTTTGTTTATATTGTTCTTCATTTTTTTAATTTCTAATATAGTGTTGGAACTTAGTCTTTAATCCTATTATAGATGTAATTTGTATAATTTTATATTGTTAAATGTGTGTTCCTAATTTTATATATGGGTTTATCCTTCTATTTCTTGAGTTAATTTTTAAAATGAGAATAAATTTCTTTACATAATATTAGAGCTCAGGTTTTTTTTAGCATGATATCATGAATTGGATCAAACCATTATGGTAAAAAGATCTCTGATTGGTGTAGACATTTAGTATCACATTGCTAAGATGTGAGTAAGAGTTTTTGATTATATATGAGTTTGTTTTTACTTTTTTGAGTTGACGTTTTACATAAGAATGACTTATTTATAAATTTATATTTAACTTTTAATTTATAAAAAATAAATGAAATTGGAGAAGAAGTTAGAAGAATTATCTTTAATTTAAAATTATAGGTTGAGTGGTACCTTAATATGTTAAATTATTGTTTCATCAAAATGTACATACCAAGTGTTTATATCCTAAGTAGTTTCATTGAAGCAAGTGATTTAAACATTAAGCTCCGAGTGGCCTTTGATTGCATTATTTACTGGCCCAACTGTTTCATGGTCCAAGTCCAAAAAGGACTACGAGATACGACCAAAAGAAAGTTTATGATAGCTAACCACAATCGATGTGATCCAATTCCAAAGGAATGGAGCGTAACTGTTTGCTGAAATGCCTCACTCGGCCCATGTGAAGCCCATTGGGGATTGATGATCCCCCTCTCTCTCTATATATATCAATCAATGAACTTTAATTAAAGAGAGAAGAAAGAAAAATCAAAATCAAAATAAATCAAATTAAATCCTATTCTCACCCTTTAATCATGTGGATAGATTCTTAGAAAAATTGAAAAATAAACAATGCTTTACACTAAAAAGACACAAAACTTTCGGGGGTTCGCTTTTTTATTTTGCAAATAAACAAATGAATGTGAGAAAAGACAAATTATGTGGACAAAGTGAAAGAAAACTTGCAGACAAAAGGCAATCAATGATAGTAATCATCTTTGAGGAGAAAAGGTTATGTTTCTATTTGAATTTCGTGCATAAACCAGATGGTGAAAGAGACCATTAGCATTTTACCTAAGTACGTGTGTCCCTCATGAATCAACACTACACAGCCACTTCCCTTATTTTTATGTTTAATTAGTTTATCATGTTATCTCTTGTCTACTCCTCAAGTCGTGCACTCAATCTCAAGATAGGTTGCAGGATAAAGTCTCTCTCTCCCCATTGCATTTATTTTTTATGTGGTTGAAAATTTAGGGGACCATACTAGAGTAATTGAGATTTACCAGATATGATATGGAGTTTTTGCAGTGTGACGTATCTCGTCAGAGGAGATAGTGCATGGTGGAATTAATGGAACTAAGATATGGAGTTTTTACTGGCCCAACTATAAAATAAGACTACAAATTTTTTATGTGGTAAAATTGAGATTTTAGTTCCATTAATTCACAGAGTTAGAGGAGATAGTGCATGGTGGAAGCATCCTATTTTATATGAGAAAAGAATATTGTAGAGAATGAGCTTCTAACATTATATAAATCTCATCATAATATCTAAATTATTCTAATATAATATCGTAACTCAATTTTTAAATATCGTTATTGAAGAAGTTCATTTACTTTACAAATTAGTTTAAAAGAGATGAGATTGATTCACACATAAAAAATGTATCAAGTCAATATATTAATAATATGAGACATGAGCTAAATTTTTATATGTTTCCTTGTTTCGAATGCTAGAAAATACTTCTCATGAGGACTCAATCATACTTAAAATTTAATTCTAACAGTCCAACTTATAAAAAAGAGGAACAACTTAATATATGAGGAACACATGCTTTATTTTCTAGATTAATAAAAGAAAAAAATGGATAAAGGGAATGGGAAGAAAATGGGAATAAGGTGTCACAACCCTAGCTACTCCCACTATCTTCTTCTCCTTTTTCTCTCTCCTTTTCTTCTGCAATACCATTTCATTTCATGATTGAGACCCAAAATCTACACCACAGAGACCTTCCGAACCAATCGCACAACCCAGGAATGGTTTGTTAACATATCTGCAAGGAATGAATAAACAAAAGCATGATTCCAAATCTGTATCGTCATTGGGTGGCCAATTTGACTATGGGGAAGAGACAGAAAACGCCATGGATGCTCTCGCTTTCCATCTATACGGCGGGTACGAGAGCCCACAAGGCACTTCCTTTGGTGGAGCACCACCACCACAGACCAGCTGACGCGAGACTTATCTCGAAGAAGCATGCTCGGCACTAATCAGCATCCACAGCAAACAGCTGATCTACACACGGCTTTTGCAGGGGAAAGATAAGGTTATGGGCTCCATTTTGTGTCGCAGACGGCGATAAAAAAATCCTTCTGCTGAGGTCACGCTTATCACCTTTCAAAACTAAAGAACTGTTTCTGATGGTGAATGTTGGAATGTCATGAAATCATCCTCCATTTGTATATGTTTTTCTTTTTTTTTTTTTCCTTTTTTGTTTAGCTAGACAAAAAAATACAACAAATGAATGTTGATTTTGAGACCTCTTAATTAATAAGAACTAATAACTATATTGGGCTACTAACAATGTAACAAAGAGGCTATATTATTTTTGAATCTGACATCTAGTGTGAATATATTTCTTAAAATAGTATTGAAATTCATAGTCAAATACAACATTCCTTCACTTATGGACAAAATCCTCGTAGAAAATGTTTCTTCAAGTTTAGGGAGAATGTGTGTTATAAAGAAGAAATATATTTACTCTTGAGGATTTTTTTTTTCATTAGTAAGAATGAACTTTCGAACATATAAATTTGTATAAGATGATTCCAAAGAACTAAAGTTTGTGATTCAAGAACAAGATATTTTTTTAAATTTTATTTCATAATAACTTTTTTCGGTTAAAAAAAGGAATTTAGGGGTATTAGATTTTGAACAGCTAATAACTAGCTATTTGACTAGTAGCATTACTTACAACTTTATGAAATCCAATTATATACTTCTCGAATCATAACATTGTTATGAATTGTGGTATTCTTTATTAGATGGTCAGCTTTTAAGTTATGGGAGGATGACGGGAGGAGATAAGCAGCCCACTAAGTGGGTGGGAAACAGACATATACACAAGGAAAACAATGACTGATCATTGTCATGGAAACACTGCTTCAGAAAAATGACTGTTCATTGTCATGGAAACACTGCTTCAGGAAATGACCCCAATATCTGATAAGAAACACCACTGATACGAAAACATCAACCCTAAACTAGCGGACGACGATTGCTGTCAATTCCCCAGGTCAAAAACAATATCGAGTACTTCTTCTGAACTGGGGAGACATGCACATCCCAAATCACACCTTATGCCAGTTCGAAATCATCAAAAGCCTCAAATTTGTAAGTTGCCAAAAATCTCAAATCAGTAGAACCTAGTTGCCAAAAGCCTCAAAAGAGTAGAACCCAGTTGCCAAAAGCCACGATTTTTGGAAGACCAAGTGGGAGGAGGAAAGGAAAACATGACCCACATGAATCTAGGATCATCGTAATCTCTTTATCAGCATGGCTGTTCCCCTGTCAGGAAAGGATTGAGTCTTTAGATCTTATGGAATTATCAATGCAAGTTCTAGGCCTATATCAAATTATCATCCCACAAGGTACACGAAATCATCAGCACCCAAGACATAATTATGGCAAGTTTGATCAATTATAGAAAGCCTCTTCCACCATCCCAAGATGTGGATTCTTAAACCATTCAAGGCCTGACAATTCCCTCCCCACCACTAACTTTTCTGTTGCAAGCATAACAGAAAGAACGAAACATAAGGTCCTGTCAAGTGTTGTTTTGCCATTTAGCACAGAAAAGCAAGGAACTATAATACATTATCTTACCACATAAAATACTACAGATTTACCGCCGAAACGTAATCTGTGACGCATTTTCTGTAGACACGTACCATTCCCTTTCGGGGCCAATGTCCTTTGTACTCTTAGTAAACAGAAAAATGTTCCGGAAAACGAATCCAACTGCTAGATATCACACGAAAGCACCAAGAGTACAGTGCAGCCAGAATACTTCTAAGGTACCAAAACCGTGGAGAAGACAACCTAAGAAAGTACCTGGTTTTACACACAGAAGACCATGAGATTACTTGTGTGAGAGAGAGAGCGAGAGAGAGCTAAGTGGGATGGCCACATCCATGGTGGTGTACACGTCACAGGTTCTTTTGGACTGCTCCATCGTCACCATGGCACTAAGAAGTCCCCTCAAGATGGGGGTCCCTCCCATTTGGCTTATTCTAAACTCATTTGTTTTCTGTAGCTCTTACTCTTCCGGATACCTTGCAAACATCATCAACTAAAAAATATTGTTTTTTATAATGTTGGCAGAGGCAAAAGATGCCATGTCTCAGGCAAAACATTACCATGATCATAGTGCTTCTTGCTGGTATGTGCCGACACTTTGTACTAAAATAAAGAGAAATGTATTTGGAAGTGATACATATACAAATTTTTTCTTGTATTTCTCTCTGTGTATATATATATATATATGCACATGTAAAATGCAAGGCAATACAAAAGAAATTTCTCAATTTCTTGTTGTTATGAGCAGATTTGTCTAGGATAACATAATAGAAATCATACTTGAAATTTTATTGTTATATATATAAATTATCCGTGTCTTTCTTTATTCATAAGATAAAAGAAAAAAAATATTTGAATGCCTTTTCAAACTTTCTTGTATTTCTTTATATATACATAAATATCATACATGTAAATTACAAGATAAAATAAATGAAACCCCTTCTCTCTCTCTTTTCTCTCCTAACCCGAATCAGCCTTCTTCGTTGAGACTTCATTTTGTGACACTTTTCATACTAAAATGAATGATTTCGCATAAATTGTTGATATGTACCAATATTTTGGGATAAGATAAGGGTAACAATATCCGAAAGTCATTAGTTTGTATATAAATTCTTCTCATCTCTCTCTCACACACACTCTCTCGCTCTTGTTTGGCTTCACTTGTCATACTAAAACCGTTGATTTAGTGTGATAATTTCAGAGGAGATTGCAAACAAAGAAATGTTGATGTTTTTCAAGGGAGAGAGACCAAACTTGAACTGCCGTGAAAGTCAACCCAAAATGCAAGGTTCACTCCTTTTGAATAAATAAATATTCCCAGAAAGGATTCATGTTATCCATCATATCAAGTCATCTAATTCTTCATCTTCCCACAAAATGTAAAGCAAACAAGATTGAAAATCAATTTTCCTTTGGCTTAATAGTAAGACAAGGGGGCCCGTAACCCGTCAGGCCAATAGGTTTGAGGTTTGTCACCTCCCCTCCCCTGAATGTCTCCTTCCCTGAATGGGTGACTTAAATAAATAAGTAAATAAATAAAAGTAAAACAAGATTTGAGAGCTTTTCCTTTTGTCTCCACCTTTCTCTTTTTCAACTGTCCCATCAAAAGGACAGTTGGACTTTTAATTAAAAAGAGGAGTTCAAAAGGGTTTGAAAATTTTCAGCCACTATAATTGTATTGTTAGTTATGATAAAAGTTTGGAGGATAGGTAAAATGATAATTTTATTAATTAGATTTTCTCTCAACTTTTCTGAAGTGAGAGTTACCATAAAAGAAATCTTTTTTCTTTTTCTTTTTTGACAATTCTTAAGTACATGAAATCTAAATAATGAGAAAATTATTTTTCTATAGACCTACAAATTGATTTATCTCAAATTTTATAAAATTCTTCATATTTTTAGTACTTGTTATGCATGTATATGTGGCACTATTTATGTAAGCTGCATGTAAGATCTGTGTAAACTCCGCGTAAACTTCATCTGAATTCCACGGAAGCTTCATGTGAACTCCGCGTAAAATCATGATAAGGACAAAATTTTCTTTTCAATAATTGGTAACAATAAGTTAGGAGTATAATAAGTGATTATTGATACGGTTTTAGGTGTTAAGCACATAAACTATCCTAACTGTTTGATATAAAATTTATAATCAGCCCATGCTTCTCTAGAGCCTGATCGAGGCATCTCGAACAAAACTTTAACATCAAGTATGGGAAAATTAATATGATTTGTTGCAGCACGCCTAGCAATTTTCCCCCAGTTCGATGCAGCAGCTCCCATTGTTTTATCAAAGTGATCATAAAGCTGTAGTCTGATGCAGAAAACGACATGTCGCAGTACTATTGGCCAATAAGTTGATTCTCCTTTGCATTTAACAATTAGTTTCTTGGATTAATATCTGCATGCATCTTTTGATGATCAATAAAGAAAAAGAAAAGGCGAGTTTGGATGCACAAAACTGTTCATTCCTTATTCCCTTCTGTCAAGATTTGTCCTTACTTTCTTTTTCCCTTCCTTTCCTTAATTTATGGCCTTTAAAGCCGAGGGCACTACCATCATCTTTTCCCAAATCAGATGGAAGGAGAAGAAGATCCAGGAATATGTATCCAAAACAAGTATAAGATACGCTAAAGAATACTCTTCAAGGTGCTAGCTTTTGCCAAATTCGTTGGAAACCATTGAAAACTGAGTGGACAACTTCCAAATTATGTTTGAGAAACTTCTTTAAGGGAGGGTCAGCAAACGATACCCTATATTAAGTTTATAATAATGCTTGCAATCTAAGTTAGCTGCGAGGGAGTAGAGTGGCTTATTAACAAAGACTATTTAATGAAACTCTCTTTTGAGAAGACACTTCTTTTGAACTATTGTGAATTCATGATCAATGATAGAAGGCTATTACACTTGCTTAGAAACATCAATAATTGATAAACTTGTCCAAAAATTTGATAAAACAAATCTCTTTGTTTAATTAGATGCTACATTATCTTTGTAACAAAACCTCTAGTCCAAATTAATTGTGAGGAAGTGTGTTAAAAATGATGTAGATTAGTTTATTAACAAAGACTATATAACAAAACTCTCTCATACGAAGATACTTCTTTCAAATTAGTGTCAACTCATGATTAACGATAAAAGGCTCATCTTACTTGCTCAGGAATGTTAGTAATCAATACATCTATCTAAAAATTAATAAAATAAAAAAAATCTCTTCGTTTAATCAGATGGTATATGACCTCCAAAATGAAATCTTTAGTCTAAGTTAATTGTGAGAGAGTGTAATAAAAACGTATAGTGGCTTATTAACAAAGACTATATAGTATAATGACTCTTATAGGTAGATACTTGTTTCGAATTAGTGCCAATTCATGATCAACGACAAAAGGCCATCTTACTTGCTTAGAAACATCAATAATCAATAAATTTGTCTAAAAATTGATAAAAACAAATCTCTTTGTCTGATCAAATCTTGTATTACCATTGTAACTTAACCTCTAGTGAAAATTAATTGTGAGGAAGTATGTTAAAAATTATGTAGAGTAGCTCACTAATAGAAACTATATAATGAAACTCTCTTATAGGTTGATACTTCTTTCCAATTAGTGTCAACTCATGATCGATGATCATCTCATTGTTGTGAAAACTTCCTATTGGATAAATCTTTCTAAAAAATTGATCAAACAAGTCTCTTTGTTTAATTCAATGCTTACTTGATTGAAATAGTATAATCAAATCATATACCACAAGGAAGGCTGATAGTGAAATTCACATCAACAGATCAATCTCTTGCTTTGATTATTTGGGGATAATGGCTAACGTCAGAAGCACCAAAATGAGCATGAGTGCACCTCATGTACGGTGAAGATGCACGATCGTTGTATTTTATTCCCAAAACTTCTGGACGCAGTTGCTCGATAATCAGAACCGGCGTATATATATAGAGGTGGAGTACAGAGCCATGGAAAGGTGGAGCACGATAAAGGGTTGAGAGAAAAAAGAAGAAGGAAAAAGCAGTTGAAAATGGTGCAGGAAGGAATCAGAAAGGGTCCATGGACAGAACAGGAGGACATCAAACTGAACATCTTTGTGGGCTTGTTTGGAGATCGTCGATGGGATTTTATAGCGAAAGTTTCAGGTTTGAAGGTGGCGGGAGACAAATAATAGGTATGCTTATTTGGCTAAGGGGGATTTTGGAAGGAGCAGCCATTAACGTACTGGTTTTGTGTAGGTTTGAATAGAACAGGTAAAAGTTGCAGGCTCCGATGGGTGAATTATCTTCATCCTGGTCTGAAACGGGGGAAGATGACTCCCCAGGAAGAGCGCCTGGTCCTGGAACTTCATGCCAAATGGGGAAACAGGTTTGAGGAACATCCTGAAGATTAGTAGTTTCTGTGTTTCTAACCTTGAAGATTTCATCTGTTTCCTTGATCGATTTGTTAGTATGATTACATGATCATGAATCTAATGCAGATGGTCGAGAATTGCCCGCAAATTACCTGGGCGTACGGACAACGAGATTAAGAACTACTGGAGGACCCATATGAGGAAGAAGGCTCAAGAGAAGAAGCAAGCTCGATCTCCATCCTCGTCGTCTTCCAACTGCTCGTCCACTGGCAGCAATCCGGCAGAGGATTCACTGCCGATCCCGGAGGCTGGAGAAGAGAGCTTCTACGACACCGGCGGGCCGGACTCAGTCGCGTCTGCAGAAAAGCCGATGGAAGAAGAGGTAGCGGGTGAAAAGGGATACACCATGGATGACATATGGAAAGACATCGCTCTGTCAGAAGAGAACCATATAGAACCATTCCAGGATAGCTACAGCGAAGAAGGTAGTTTCTCTTACCCTCTTCCTCTGCCTTCTCCGCCATGGGAGTACTGTTTGGACCCTCTGTGGAAGATGGATGAAATTCTTCCCATGGGGGATCCATTTTTTCCCTGCTACGGACATGGCGGAGCATCTCTAACTGGCTAATCATAATTCTATTTATTAAAATTTGTTCATAAATGTAGTATCGTCCTCTTCAAGCTCTGACCTGTAGAATATGGGCTTTCTCTAAGCTGTTTTGAACAAGTTCTGCATCCTTTCATATCACTGTAATCACTTCATGCATAGCAGTAGTCTGTCCCTGTGCTTTGTGTGTTTTCTTTTAGCAGAGAGGAAGAGATAAGCTCGCCAATTCTCCCATAAGGAGGTTGGAAAGTCCATGGGATGTAATGTATTATACGCCTTGTAACTCTTCAATAAAAGCTGGCATCTTCTACTTTTAAGAGTTCCATCTTCTTCTGTGCTTGAAATGATCTTGAATCTAACAATCGTCTGGTATGCAAATTCATCTTGTTCTTCGTTGGTGTTCATCGATGGATTAGGAGGAATTCAGCTTTCCAGATGTGACCCTCTACATTGTTCTCTTCTCAGCAACAGTGTTCACATATAATTTGAAAGCGAGTTTATGAATTAAGAAAATGAATTTATATTTAAATATTATCTAAAGATATTATCTTTGCAAGATTCTTCAATAGGCTTAAAAGGGAAGCTACAAAGCAATCACAAAAGAGAAAAAAAATTAACATATGGACTGAAGGGCTAAAAATGAGACAGCTGTAATGCAACTTCTGGGATCAAAGCATGGTGCCAACAAAGTAATTATGGTTGTGATTAGTCAAACGATTTCAACCTCTCATGTCCCATGTTCTCCACGTCTGGATTCTTGTTGGAATATCGGCTACTTGTCTTTGTGGAAGGAACAAAGGATGCTATGCCGGTCACTTCACTGGGTTCCAAAGTATCATACAAGACTTGTAATGTTGAAAGTACTTCGTTTTCTGGTCTTCATGGTATGAGCTTGAGCCCTATTTCATTTCCATGAACAAAAACTCAAATTACAAGTAACCATAGAGGTAGGGATTATCGATCAAATCTCAACTATTAATATTGAATGATGAAATTGAATTACTGGTACCATGATTATCACTTTTAGACATCTTTCCTTCTTAAAAAATGTATCTAAGGGAGAAAGTTTGGCCTTTTCTAAAATCCTAGCAAAAAAAATAAATATGTCACCAAAATGTAATTAAGTGTTCTTTTTACAAAAGTTGACTAATAGACTAAAAGCAATGTCCACTGTCATCGTAGTCTTCAAACCCAGATTTGATCCCGCTGTTCCTCTAACAGCCATGCATTTTGAAATCCAAACTCTTCAAATAGTTGCCTGGTTTTACTAAACAATCTGTTCAAGTCTCAATATTCACGAGGTGTCCACTGCCATGGATTATATAATAATGAAAAGGAGACTCTGCATATGCATTCATCTTCACCTTTATCTTCCTATTTGTTTAGCAGTGCTGAGGCAAGTCTAACAACCCATCTTTGTTTAAGGCAACTCGCTATTTTGTCCATCATTTTCGTCCTTTAATTGCGTGTCCACTGCAATGGAGGTCAGATCAGTCACCTAGACATTAAGGGTATCTTTCGTAGTGCGTATAATCACATCTTATCTCGTGTTTTCAATTAGTCAAAAGGCAGATATCTGAAGCCGAAGACAAGGGGGCCATTTCCCTCCACAGCCACCGCACATAGCTATACAGAAAATTACATATAAATCCTTCATCATGCCCACTTTACTCACTTACTTTTCTTCAATAAGCTACGGAGCTTTCCCATCACTGTACTGTCCAATACCATCTGATTCCTCTAAGTCAATCAATAGAATATGGAAGCCACCAGTAATCAAAGCAAAGAAACGACCTTTTTTAGGCCGTGTGAAGCCAATATCTAACCATTGGAGAATGGGCTTTCAAAGAAAGATTTAGTTTGAGTTACATTTTAACCAAATCTAGATATGCAAATCCAAAATGAAGACGATTTGTGGTAGTTATTGTTATAAGGAAATTCAAAGTTCAATTCAAAAGTTTAATAATTATTTTCTATTATGAGAAATTTTTATCCTTCATATTTTTTAATATACAACATATCTTAGGTTAAGATTGAATAAGATAAGTTAGATATTCTTGCATATTGAATACATCAGATAGACTTCAAGTTGAGTGGAAGTTGAAATAGATCAAGTTGGCTTTAATATCATATTAGAAATAAACATAAAATTTAAACAAAAGTTAACTCAAGAGTTGGATGTTAAATTTTTTATTTAAACAATACTCAAGGGTTTTTTCCCCCTCATCTAAGACTTTTGTTCTCAATAATTATGGAAGCTAAAATTATATACAAGGGAAAAATATTAATGTTGTTAGTTATGATTTTGCTTAAGTTGTTTATAACTATGAAGTTCTAAAAATCTTTCTTTATTTATATTATATTATTTGATAAGCATAACTAAAGAGAGAAAATTGTTAAAGATGAAAAAATTACCAATGACTTCTAAGTGTATAAAATCTCTCACATAACAAAAAAATTGCTTTCTATAAAAGTAAAATTACTTCTCTTTAATCATGTAAAATTTTTATGTTCTTTTATCATGTTTTGTGTATATCTCCTATATAGTATATGCAAATTTATATTATCTAGTACTATTTTACTCTCTTTTTGATCTTTCCAAAGTTGAAAGAACAAAACCTTGGTCCTAAGTCCAATTAACATGAAAAGCATATAGTTGCTTTTCGGAGTCCAAACTCCAACCATAAAACGTTTTCTTTTGTTTTTTCAAAAAGAAATTGTAAAGAGAACAAGGACCTTTTATTTATTTATTTAACTTTTCTCTTTTGAAAAAAGAACAAAGTTTGAATAAGATAATCTACAAATTCTAGGACAACATCATTATCCTAACCTAACATGGTTTTTTAATAAGAAAAAAGGTGCTCTAGCCTTTCCTCAAGCCATGATTGGCTAGGAATGCTGCACCATTCAAAGCTGAATTTGCTTTGTGGTCCTTAGTTGATTAAGGGCTGGATTTGACGCAGTAGATGAACCAAACTAGCTTAAAAAGTACGCTTTATTTCAATCCATTGATATTTTCCTGAGAGAAATACATATAACATAGAATACTTAAGAAAATGAGTCAATTTGAGGTAGACCAAGCAAAGGAAACGCTAAACCAGTGAGAGGTTAAAAACAAATTATATCCAAGAAAAGTAATAAAGTGTATTGTAATATTCTTATATGCAATAACTCTCATTAATGAGAATGTTTTGAGAATGTCTTTAATATTACTCGTACTTCCAAAAAATTCTACATGAGAATGATTGTTTTTTTTTTTTTGGTCCTTTTATTTATGGATGTTAATAATTGGACCATGGAATATTTACTTTCATGATATTATTTGAATTAAAATATGTTTAATCTTATCGTGATATTTAGAGTATCATTATTTTGATTAAAGGAGTGCTATCCTTACTTGATCTCTTGTATGATACTTCAAAATGTCAATTAAATAATACAAATAAGCATAAAATGTAATTCTTAGGCGTTGATTTTCGTATAATTTTTTTTTTTTACACCTTAAAAAGAAAATTATCTTCTTAAGAAAACAAAATCCACATATACACGCATAATTTTAATTTGTTACATAATTTTTCTTAAAAAAAAAACCATTTTTCTTCATCATTTTTGGTATTTCTAGTCTAATATTTTAACAATAAATTAATCCAATATTTTTGATGGATCACTAAACTACTATATTTTTTTTCCGAATATACACTTCTTCTTTTTTCAAATTCTTGTGTATTTTTGGGGTCCATCGGAAATTTACCACAGAAACATTTTTAATACAGCGACAGTAGTTGAGGCAAAATATCCCGCCCACATTCGCGACCGTTAACGAAGGCCACACACTCGAATGGCTTCCCCGTCCACCCTCTATCTCTTTGCTTACAATTCTCTCCAGGCCCTGGGATGGTGATTCTCTCCCAAATCTCTTATTTTTCTCCTTTTGGCTGTGTTTGTTGTGGTCTAAATTTTGCTGTGGCAGGGCATTTGCTCTCTGTAGAATTTTTAGCGGCTTTGCAAGCACCAAGTCGGTGAATGGAGCTTACGCTTCTACTGGGGAGCTAATCTGTCAGTTTTCTCTTAAGCCCGGGCTCTAATTTTTTTTCCTCTGTTTGATTTCCCATAAAAATGGAGAAACAATTGGAAAACATGACAGAATTTGGCGATGCAAGTGGGGTAGAGTTTTAGAGGAAGAAAAAAAAATGTCCCTTAAATTCTTTAGCTAGTTCTAATTGCTGTTCTCAGTATTTAGGTACCCTCCTGGTTGAAAATGTATATTTTGTGCTTCTGTATTGTTTTGTCATTATCATTGTTCTGTCGTGAAGGTTTGCTGCAAACAGTTGCGTTCTTGGAAGTTGTTCATGGGGCCATTGGTAGGCTTTATGGTTTCATAGGCTCTTCATGTTTGTTTGGAATGTGGCTGAGTGAACTTTTAGTTGATTTTGATGTTTGATTCTTTGAAATTTGAGGTATTGTGCCAAGTGGAGTGGGGAACACCCTGCTGCAATGGGGAGGAAGGGTTCATTTTCTGTTGGTCGTTCGACAAGTGGATGAGGTTCTATATACTTTTCTTGGGTTCTCATTATTTAATTTAAGTACCAACTGTATTCATGTTTGATTGCCTGGATGGATCAAATATGGATTTTGATCTCATATATTTTCTGGTATGTGATATCAAAGTGATAACCAACTCATAGGTTCTAGCTTTTTGTAGGTCAAAGAATTGCCATCGGTATTCATAACTTTCGTTGCTTGGAGCCTATCTGAGGTAAGTTGGCTTCTTATCATATCTCTCTTGAATTTGATAGGCATTAGGAATATTGTGAGGTCCGTTTGCTGTAGAGCAGGATCCGTGGTTTCTCAAGTGGTGATAGATTTTTGATAGGCTTAGATACCAGTTTGAAAAAGACAACAATTACTGCAGTGCTGCATCCACTGATTAAAGGACAAGAAGTTTGATTGATAGGCTTAGATACCAGTTTGAAAAAGACAACAATTACTGCAGTGCTGCATCCACTGATTAAAGGACAAGAAGTTTGATAGAACCTTCCGGCTAAATGTGTAGATGATATCACTGAATAAATAATAAATGATAATAACATTCCTTGTGAAGAATTATGCTAGAAAGTTTTTTGCAATTTCAAAAAGTTGATTATTTTCATGTTAGCTAGCAACAAAATATGTTCTTTTTTTTTTATTTAAAATATTTGGCTTGGCTAAAGGATGTTTAGACTTGTCAAGGTTTATCTATGCTGTATCTTCTAGCAGACGGACAAAGTGACTATGATATATCATCTAGTGATTCAATAGCTCTAGTTGACTGCATTAACAGCAAAGATGACTTTTCTCTATGGTGGTGGACCTTAAATCAATGGTAAGCAGATCTCTGGAGTTGCCTCAAATACACTGTTCACTTGCCTCTTCTAGTGAACATTGTCACCAAAAAATCTACACTTGACTGGCTTTTTAATCCTTTTTCAGAAATTGATTGATGGTAGACTAGATTTTTTTTATTTTTTTATTTTTTGGCTTACTTTACTAAACTCTGGGTGACTGACAATGCAAGCATAATTATTTTTGCATTTTTTGGTAAATGTTACATGGCAAGAAAAAGAACCACAAACAAGAGGGTAAGAACTTACACGATTCCCACTAGTGGCAGATAAGTTAGGGTTAATAATAACAAAAGAAGACTACTGAAAATACCTTCTCGCATGTTTTCTAGACATGATATACTCATGTCAGCTTTGGACTAGGCCCTAGAGGCCAGATTTGAATTTGATGGATGTAAAATATCACTGGGAAAAAAAAAAAAAAAACAATGATCTTACTATCTTCTGATGATTCTTGACATTTATGTTGTACCCTCTCTCCGTTGTTGGTTATGTAATTGGGACGGATAAAGTGAAAGATGGTTCTCTTCATTGGTTTCTTTTCCACCACCAGTTCACTTTTTTGTTTTTAAACTTTTGCTTTACTTGTGGTATTGCATCGTGGGTGATAGAGTTCTTTTCAATGCCAACGTGATAGTGAGTAATTATAATATCAAGTCCTACTTTCTTCACTTGGGTCTTAAGTTCTTTTCTGCTGCTGGTGAATAACTTTAATGATAAAAATAAATATGATAATGAAGATGATGTTGGATGCAGGCCATTAGGTATCCATATTATGCTTTAAACTGCATAGGAAGTTATCCATCTTGGATTACCTATCTCAGGTTCTTCTTTTTCTTCTTCTTCATTTTTATCCTTTTCCTTTGAAATAAAATACCTGCAGCTCAACTGAGGCATTGTATCAGCTGAAATGATGTTTTCATATAAAATTACATAACTTATCTTTTTGATAGGTACTCTGCATTCATTGTGCTGTATCCTGTAGGAATTACTGCAGGTGAAAGTAAGTCGATGGACTCCAATCACCTTGATTCTATATTCCAGTGTTCTATTCTCTCACTTTCTTATTTCTTCTTTCATCTGTTTGATTCATTCAACTGTTGGTTATTGCCATGCAGTGTGGCTTCTGTACCAAGCACTTCCATTTATAAGGAAGGAGCATTTCCGTCCAATTTTTCTGAAGGTTTGTTGATATTTTAACCCTTGATTTCAAGTGAAAATGGTAATTTGATAGGTCGTTATCCTGCATGATTGCTTTAGCAGGCACAGGTTTTAAAGTTATGCACTTCAGTTTTTGCAAATCAGATTGCACTGTCTATCTCCCTTCCAATTTCTTTTCTATGTTATGTTACATGTCTATTGCTGGATTAAGCTGCCCCCTAGCTCGTACCTGGGTGGATTCAGGGAATGAAAACAGTTGGGAATTTCAATATCTGTGTCATATAATGTTTGCTTTACAGTCACTTTTTCTAAACCTGCTCCTGGTCATCCTTGATCTAAGGATTGGCTCAGATTACTTGGATATACAATGCTTTCTGAACATGGAAGTTTCTTAGGAGAAGGTAGCTTCTTGAAGGCAATGATCTATCTCTTGGATTCCTGTTCTTTCCAAGCACATATACCATAGCATTCGTGGTCAAATGGGGTGATTGGACCAGATTTGCAGTCTGTTGCCAATTTTTTTCTTCTAAATTTTTCCTACGGTTTTCACTAAACCATGGTTCTGGTGTCAATCATATCTGCATGAGGTGTAGTAAAGCAAAGTGGAATTTCCTTCTTTCCATACGCTACAATGCCCTGAATTCTCTCTCAAACCTCACTTCTATTAGTTTTTAACCTTTTGGATATTTGGTTGAATTTTCTGTTTCAGGTTCTTCTTCTCTGCTACCCCTTCCTATTTTTAAAGCTTTATCTGCATATGTTTAAGCAACGGAAGTCAAAACTGGGAAAACTCCATAGCAAGAAGAAACTCTGAAGGTTGGTCCCCTTTTAGATACAGTAACTAGTTTGTTGTCACTTACTGGTAGCTTTGAAGCTTTGAAATTGTTGGGTTTTGGCAGTCTGTTGTTGTCGTGCAGTGTCCAACAAATCTGCAGATGCGGATGCTATTGCGGAGGCTTTAGGAATATGACCTGCGGTGAAATTATTAACTATAGCTTTTGATACAATGGTAGCATCTGAAGGTCCTAACAGAAAGCTCAATCGCTATATGCCATATACATGGCTACAAATGTACTACTGTAATGTTTTTCTCTCTTTTGATCACTACTTGTTAATGTTGAAAGTCAGACCGCATATGCAATCCCCTAAATTTATTTGACCTTGAACAAATTTAAATACCCATTATACAGTCTTTGAATGTTTTCTTCATGAGATACGAGTAAATTTATGTCAATTTTGGAAACTTGTAAGTCAGAAATATGCATTTAGTCTAGAGACTGCCATGCTGGAGTGTTGCAGGAAATTGGGAATGTAGCATGCAACCTGATTTCTGCTGCAACAACGGGAAAGCAGAGCATGATTGTGGCATTTTAGTGTTACAAATTCTAGGAAAATATTTGAGATGGGTGTTGAAAGTTCATTTTCTCGAATCCTATAATAAGCTGAAAGTAATGTGGACATTTTGTTAGCCCCTCATATCTACCACAAGGTGACATTGTTGCAAAAAACAAGCTATCACACAAACACATAAATGAATATATTAAGCCATAAATGCACAAGAAACATAAGATTTAAGGAAGTTCAAACTAACACAATATCATATATCCACTATCATTGATGTAACTATTGACCATTTTTCCTCTTATTAAGTAATTTTAAGATAATATAAAGATATTGTTTATAAGACCTTCATATTTATCACATACAAATATTCTTAGAAATCACAAAAACTCTTTTAACAAGCTGTGTTTACAGAATAACTTATAGAATCTTCTTAAGATATACCTAAAATATAACTAAGATATTACTTTTTTTTTAAAAAAAAAGTCTATCTAACGTTACAAATTTTCCTTCCAAATTCCAAACAAAATTGTGTATTATATAATTGATACTATGAAGAGGCTTAGTGAATAAACTATAAGTCATTACAAGATCTTATTAACATAAATTATGAATTTTGATATTATGTTAAAAAACTTATTTGTTCTTTAAAATCAATTTCTAAGAAATGAGAAAATTTATTTTTGAACACAAGATTGCACAACTAGTGGTCAACATTCCAATGCCATCCTGATCATAGATAACTCTCGGGTGGTCCAATATTCTCTCATCATGTTTGCCCATTTTTATATCTAAGAGTAGACACAGAACAACTGGCAAGAGTGTTCTGGATCGTTGCTACAAGCCAAACCGGTGGACTGAGTCTTTTATTTTTATTTTTGGGTGGGGGTAGTTATAGTGGTTCTTAGTTGATATTTCACAGAGGGTTTGTAGTGCAGAATGGTACCTAGGAATATGCCGGTAGCATGGCAATTTTTTTATTTTTTTATTTTATTTTTGTTATGGCAAGTGCTATTCCTTTTTTATATCTAAAACTTTTATAAAACAAATACCCAAATAAGATTTAGACAACGAAAGACTTTGGCCGCACCATTTTTAATATACAATCTCATAACTAGTGTTAACAAACAATTAATTATTGGTTATCTAGAACTTAACTTATGAATTTGGCATTACGTATCTCAAATTTTCATTTATCTAACCAAAAAACAAAAATGAATTGCAAGTTCTTGTTTCAAAAAATATATAAATCCCTTATAAACCACTTTAGACAACAAATCTTGTGTATAAAAATATTACCTCGTTAACTTAGCTTTAATACTATATGAAGAAAAAAAAGAAAGTATTTTTGATGTTAAAACTTGATCCAAAAGTAGATGATTTTTTCTTTTTATAAACAAGATTTTGTAGGATTAGGCATAAACTTTGTTATTAACAGGACAAAAAAGAAAACTCTTGAACGGATCACAAATGGATTTTTTTTTTTTGTTTTTTAGTGGCAAAATGATTGCAAAGATACAAGAAAGTTGCAGAAGAATCAACGATCAACAACAGGAAAGGTACAAACAACAGCAGAACACTCAGAGCTGAAACCAAAAGAAACCACCGGGATGTAAGCCTTTTCCGTGGCTGAAAACAGAGAAACAGAAGGAGATGACCATTGCTTAGAACTCGGTGGAGGGGAGGGGCTCGTGGGTGCTTGGGCTGATGAAGATGATCTCGTAGATAAGGGCGGCGATGGCGGAACCGATGAGTGGGCCGACCCAGTAGACCCAGTGGTTGGTCCATGTCCAGCTGACGACTGCAGGACCGAAGGAGACTGCTGGGTTCATGGATGCACCGTCGAATGCTCCGCCGGCCAAAATGTTGGCACCGACGATGAAACCAATTGCAAGGGGTGCAACTATCCCGATGTTACCCTTCTTGGGGTCCACGGCCGTGGCGTAGACGGTGTACACCAGGCCGAAGGTCATCACAATCTCGAACACCAACGCATTCCAGCAACTCACGTCGGTGGACAAAGAGAACGCCGGAGTTGACTGCATCAAATTAATTAATTAAAAAAGGTGTCATATATTTCTTAAGTTGCCCTTATATGAGGCAAAAGGACCAAATCTTTTGCTAATTAAGACCCTAATTCTGAGACAGTCAGGGTTTCTTAGCTTACCACTAAGCCAAGGAAATACTCCCTAAAATACTTAATAATTCATGTTTGACAAAAATGTAAGTTTAAATAAAAAAATATTCTTATAATTTTTAAGTTAAGTTTTGAATTTATCTTCCTGAATTTTTCAACATTGTATCAAAATTTATATTGATTAGTAGCTTTGAACTGAACGACCCTCCAAAAAACTTGTAAAAGATAAAAATCTCATTCTAGAAGATAAGATCCGTTTAAAATAGTGGTATTGAGCTAGCTTTGATTGAAGATAATGGTAGATATGATCCGTGAATGCCTCACCATGCCACCAGTGGCGAAGGCAAGGAGCAAGCAAGCAACGACGGATCCAAGGAGCTGGGCAATCCAGTACAGAAGACCTCTGATGAATGTGATGTGCCCGCCAAGGAAGGCACCGAATGTAACAGCGGGGTTCACGTGTCCACCGGAAATGTTTGCACCGATTGACACTGCGACGAACAGTCCAAAGCCATGGGCCAGAGCTGCGGCGACCACGCCGGCCGGAGTACTCGAGCCAGAGTCAGTGAGCTTGTCTGCCAAAACATTCATCATTCCATCAGTCTAGTTTCTCACTTATCTCTACTACAGCAACAAAAACAACTAACTTTTACGTGTACTGCATGAATAAAACAATCACTTACTGAAAGCTACACCGGAGCCTTCGCCGGCAAACACAAAAATGAGCACCGAGATGAACTCGGCCAACGCCGCTTTCAGGGTGTCGGCTTGGCCAACCTCAGCCGGAGATCCGAAGGCAATCTGGGAAATCGGCATTTTTCAGAAATCTCAAGTCAACTCGAGGTCCTAGAAGTTTCAAAACCCAGAATCGCACTTGCTTCTTGCTTTCCAACTCTACAGAGTGGTTGTTATATATAGGAGGAGCCTCACTCTCCGGCCATCGGAAACCGGAATAGCCGGTTTCTAGCAGGTGACAGCTAGTTTTCAACGACTATAAGAACGGGCCTCCATTTTGTTCTCCGCTTGCCACGTGGACGGACGGTAGCATAGTGGGGACATCCTAATCACCGCCCAAACTTTGAGGTCGGGTCCACAAATGATTGTTTCTGCGGTGACGATGAACCGACCATCAGATTGTTTATGCGGCGCCGACGTGGACCTCCGGGGGTGGTTGTGCTGGCCTCGTTATCACGAGCGTTGATCATCATCTAATCATCCTTAAAGAAACTTTTGATTATGTAAATCGGATTTGTTTTGTTTAGTGGGGATCACGAAGGGAGGATGATATCATGGTTCGTGGAATGACTTGTGATTAACGTATGTTTTAATGTGACTTCACTTTTGTATCATTCCAAAACTTTATAGGATCTTAATCTTGAAGATGTTGTATTTTATAGGATCTTTTAAGTTAGATTATCTTGTAACTTTAAAATCTTTAATCTTTTAGAGTTAATGACAAACATCATATTTGATCGACAAGAACACAAAGATGAGTTAACAACTCATCTTGCTTAGAACAAAAAGATCCTCATATCTCCCATTTACCTAAAAAAAAAAAAAAAAAAGACAAACATTATACTTGTTAGAAATAATGATTGGTTGATTTATAATTGATATTCTTTTTATATGTTCAAATATCCATGTCTTTTAATGTGTTATAAAATCCAGATGTCAATGTGACTCCCTGTCACTTTCTTTAACAAGATTGATAAAAATTATTAATGTTTAATTAAGAAACTAAAATCTAATAGTTTTTTTAACATTGCTCTTCAATAACTATGCAAATGGGGTATTTTACAAAATTATTGGGTATTTTTAAGTAAATCTAATAGGCAAAAAGTTCTTAACTATAGATTATTTTTAGTATACCATCTATCTTTTATTAATAATGAGCGGTTATTCCATTATGTGTCATTATAATCTCTTTTTAAACTTCATTTAGAAACTAATATTTTCTTGAATTAATCATTTCATGTTCGATATGTTTAAAATTATTTCATAGCACCTAGATTGCTATAATCCCGTAAAAAACAATATTTTTCTAGGCCCATGAAAATGCTGCTAACCTTAATATATTATATCCCTACTCTTGATTAAAAAAATTTGGTATCACAGCATCTCTCAGTGTACTTTCAAATTCAATTTCTAGAAAGGGGTCAAATTCACTATTCTTCCATCTCCATTATCATCAATCCCTGTCATATTTATGCAATGGCGAATGTCAAAAGAAGAGAAAAACAAACCATAGTCAAAGCTCTTTACGGCCACATTATTGCTTACTGTTCTTCCACATGCATAAAGTAGATTCCTACTGCCCGTTGGTGCCAATAAGTTAAAATATTATCAATTAAAAAAGCTGAGGGATTTCTAGAATCAACGAAATTATTTTGTTCTTGCTATATGAATCTGATAATAAAGATATTGGTTGCTACTAGTATCTTCCTTGCCATATATATTCCTTGAAGTTTTGTGAGGATCCAATAATGCTATAACACGATGGTTTCTCATTGGAATACTTTGAAAACAATATAAATAAAACTTGGTGCCCACCATTTGATGAATTTGCCCATCAAAATATATTTCTTGAATGATAGCTAAAGCTGATGAATGTAAGCACTTGATTATTAGTATTATTATTTTGTTAGGTATTAGATTCAGGAATATGAAGTGTTTAACTTAGGACCTAGCCAAACACTAAGTTACTGAATTGTCAACCATTTAGACATTTTATTAGTTACCAGATGTTGATGGGTTTATTAAAAGTAAATCTTATGACTCAAATTGTTTATTGCATGAAGAATAAAGTTAGAGATAATCATCGGAACTATAACTTCAACATCTTGAATATATAATTTATGGGCAAACATCGTTATCTCGTTGCCAAATCAAACTAGATCAAAGTAGAAAAGTGTAAACCCTGATATCATACTCTTTAAGATGTCAAATCTCTTTATCAAATGGTTTAATCACGACATGATGTCGCAAGAACAGTAAAAATTGATAAGAAAATAACATAAAAGAAAATGAAAAGAAACAAAGACAATAGCCCCTAGTTTTCATGCCTATCCGCCCTTATCCGACAACATCACGTTCACTCATGCCCAAATGGTTTTATTTTTCAGCACAAAACAGTGTGATCTCCATTTGTTAATTGAATCAGAAAGCTCAAATGAGTTGTTAGAGCTAATTGAAAATTTAGTAGGTATTGTGGGCGATAGTGGACCTGGTGTTTGCTTTTGAATCCCAAAAGCATATGCCACGAGCAAACCGGCTGCATGTGATGTACAAGCATTTTCCAGTCCAATTATGTATATAAAAAGCCAGATCGTGACATAAATCCATGCTTAAAATAATCAGGATTAGCAATTGTATTTATCTTGTCCGCGAATATGAAGGATCAAGCACCACCATTAATAAAGAATGTTCAGGGCCCTTTGTCTCCCTTACCTTTTCTGCAGTTTTTAATCTTATCTGCTTGTTATTGTATTTCACGGCTTGAACTGTTCATCAAATTCTTTTGATCAAGTTTCTATCTCCTTCTCTGTCTTTCCATTGTGTCCACTCATGTTTGGATCTCGGGAAAAAAGAATAAGGTCGAGTATATCAGCCATTAATGACCAGATCGGGATCCGAACCCAATGAATCTGCCAAATCAGGTAAGAACTGCTGTCCCGGTAACCTGTGGACAACCCACAGCTCGTTTCTGGCAGTGCATGGCAGTTTATGTTTGAAAATTGAACATTTATACTTTTGTTATATTTTAACTTTTGGGGCATCTGAGCATCACGGATTAACGAACAGCATGGCAGATGGGGCCTTGCATGTTTGAACACTTCATTTCTGGGGAGGGATGAAGAAAATTGTATGAGAACTTGCAGGTGTAGGGAGGAGGTGGTCTTCGACCTGTCAACCTTAATGCCACAGGCAAGTTGCTTGCAGTCATGGGGGATCTGTGATGCGGCGTCATGTATCCTGTGAACATTTTAAACTCGAGCTCTTTTATGGAGTTCCAAATGCTCCCTAACTCCAACCTAGTAGTAGCGGGAGTTTTGGGTAAGGGTGAAACGGTAAGTTTATATATATGGTGAAAAATGATAAGTAATTTATAAAAATTTTATTTATGTTGTGTTACTTAATGTTAGGTTTGAAGTAAATTAGCAAGAGCAAAATTATAAACTAACAAACATGTTAAAGTTGAGGATAGTTAATAAGTTTTTCTGATAATATCTAAATGTAATTCCTCTTCTATGTTGATATAAAAAGAAAGGTTATGTAAAAAAAACTTAAGGAATAGAGTGAAACGTAAAATATAGAGTGTGAGATAAAGGTTTTCTAAATATATGTTATTACTCCTCATCATAGTAAATAATTTGCCCCTTAGGTTGTAGATGTAGGAAAATCACCCAAACCTTGTAATTTTTGTGTGCCTTTCTTGATTGATATTTTTTGTGTATATGATGATATTCCAAATGATTTTGTGAACTTGAAAATCATGGGTTTAGTTATAATACAATAAATTGTTATAGTGATCAAAGAAATATAGTTATCAAAGAAGGAGATTTTTTTGATAAATAATTTGCATAGAAGCAACAAATAGAGAGTAAGTTTTTTTTTGTATGAATAAAAACAAAGTTTTATCCGAATTATTAAATGTATTGAGAATTTTTGGTGTTCTTGAGAATTATTGAATGCATTGTCTACTACATAATTCTTGTTAATTCTCCTAACACAAAAGTTTGTTCATATAGGAAAGAAATAATGGTTGGCTAATATCTAAATATAAAAATAATATTAGAGTACAAGTTGATTTATTTCATTTCTAATTCAATTTTGAGCTCATTACAAATGTTTAATGCGGAAGAAACTACAAAGAATGAGAGTTTTACATGGGAAACAAAGATCTTTGAATAATGTTTCAAATATAAAAATTATTTTCTTAACTTATGAGTTAATTTTGGAGTTAGACTCTAAGTTTATTTTTAATGCATATATCAATTTGTTGCAAGCCCTATACATGGATCTCAAATGTTGTCATCCAGCTCGATAAGTTTGGAACATGTGACTACTTCTCCGTAATAATTAAATGAAAATAATTGACTGCATAATGGAGGAGGAGTCGTGCGTCTCAAATATGTCTATGGTGTTCGCTTATTATAAAAGAAAATGTACCATTTCCAAATCCTTCTTATTCTGTATCAAGATTTTACAGATTATGATATTTGGAAAAGGTATCACTTAGCTACATGTAGAATGTTGGAGACCTTTTCGTTGTACTTGAAGACTTCCTTTTTCCTTGGAATGGGGTTCTGCGATTATCAGTAATAGATCTCATCTGTTTAGTTACTTTATTCTTCAATTTCTTAGAAAAATAAAAACCTTTCATAGCATTGGCCTTCACGATCACTCAAATGGCCAAAGCTTAACCCAGAGAGTCTAATTATATATGGGCTGTCCAGAGCTGTGAGACAATCACTGGGCTTCTCTCTGTTTAGACTGGCCTGTTTTCTGTGGAAGCCATCAAAATAGTGTATGGTTCGGCCATTCTCAGCTTATGGGTTACTCTCCAATGTGCAAGTTTTGAACATTAAACAGGCATTTTTGATTTGGCTCAAGAGGATTTTTTTTTAAAAAAAAAAAATTATACACCGCATTCAGTTGTTAAGGGTTTCAAGTTCTACTAACTTACTACTAATCTAACTAGTTAGTGCTGATTTAAGAAATTAGGGATGTAGGAAGCTGTGAGCTCTTAAAAATTTGCAAGTTCTAATTTTTTATGGTAGTAAGAATATTTTTTCTTATTTACCACATTTTTTATTTATAAAAATGAATTTTTACTTGAATCTTATTTTTGAGATTATATAATAAGGTTATTTCTCTCTTTAAAATAGTTTATAAATTTCAAAAGATATTAGGATAATATTTAGTTAATATGATTTTTTTAAGACAAGATATAAAGTTCTGTTTATTAAAGAATTTATTGAATTCGATAATGATGATGGTCGGAAGAGAACCCAAAAAGAGGAAAAAAGGAGAGAACAGGAAAGAATCACATAATTATTACTCGGGCAAATGCTTTCTAAAGTCGCTGCCTTTTGTAGAGCAACTATAAAAATCATTGCTTTTTTGCAGTTGTTGAGGTTCATTGGGCTTCATGGATTCTTCTAGGCTTCTTCTCCATGTGCTCTGGGCCCTGTTCGGACTAAAATACAAAACCCAAGCGACAAAGTTTTCAACTCGAGGCTACTTTTGCAGAAGGAAACCCATTATATTATTCGTTGTCTCCTTCCTTCGTTCAAAAATGGAATGCCAGACGAAAATAGCAAGTAGGGTAACAGGCAGGATATGGCAAAGATGGTGAGAAGGAAAAGTGAACAGTAGCATCATGAGACTGAATGATGGTACTATATTCTCTCACTTCCTACAATACATGTTGCCATAAGCATATCTTTTGCAGAGGAAGCTCTAAGCAAAGCTTGAACTTGGTTTGTTGAGGAATTCTATTACAGAATTATAAAAGTTTGTAGTAGGCTTAGATTTATGAGGGTCCAAATTGGTGACAGTTTTCAAATGTAATGTTTACTAGTAGTTAAGGCACATAATACATTCAAAGCTTAATTGTTTTAGAGATTATTTAACTTTTTTTTGCCTTTAAATAGGTTGTTGAAAGAATGAAATACTTTGGAAATATAAAAAGAATATTAAATCAAGATATTGATAGTGTGAAATAACCATTCCTTTCAATATATCTAACTATTTTAAATCACAAAGACCCACTTTATAAATTATGGAGCAATGCAATAAGACCATGAGACTTAGGTTTATATTTTTCAACTTCCATTTAACTTTTAAGTTCATTAGATATGCTAAGTACACAAGAGTATTCATTTCACATTGTTCAACATTGTGCTTAAGGTATACTTGACATGAGGGAATATTGGAAATAATTGTTCTACAAAAAAAATATGATAAAATAATGTTTAAATATAAAAAATGTATCTTTAATTCATGAATTACTTTTTTGATTAGATTATAAATTTATTTCTAATATGAAAATATAACAATCCTTAAAATGTGTTATTAAAAGATAAAGATACTTTAACATTAGATTTTTTTTTTTTTTTCATATTCTTACACCAAAAAACTTAGCTCTCATTTCCATCTCCCATCAGTCGTTTTCTAAACAAGATAGTAAAAAGCTACCCACATGGTAAAAGCTTAAGAATATTCCCAGGCAAGTTACTTTTAAGCAAGCTCCCACCCACTAACATCATTGCTATAGTGCCAATGATTTTATGGAAAAGAGATGATTTGACTTTTGCTGCCTACAAACCCCCCCCTTTATCCCGATGACTTTTTCTCACCAATTTCCCTGTTGAACATCTCCTTCATAATCTTGTTCAGCACCAAAAAAATCTATCTCATCCCATTTCTTTAATACGCCACCACCAAATCCAATCATCTCAAAGGCGAAAACCGAATGAATACTTCACAAAAAAGTCATATCTCAAAAGAAGGAGACAGCACCAAAGCTAAGTTCATTTTCTCGTTGCCCAAACACACCTACTTCTCCACCAAACTCCACCGTAAAGCATTAATGTCGATAAGCCTTTTCCTGCTACAAAGAGAGCGTCTTAGCTCTGTTCAAACTTCAGACTCGCTTTAATAAAGATCGCCACCATTGATGGCTTCCAACAGTTCAGTCTGACCAACCCGACCGTCTTTTATAATTTGGTCAAATCCGTATTGAAAATGGATGCTCCCTTTTTAGCCCAAATGGATTGGCTATCTGCTAAGCTCATGGAAGGATCCTATGATCCATGTTTATCAATGATGCTTCTTAGATGCTATCCCTTTTTCTTATTAGGTAAAAAGGATTTGTGTTTAATAGGGTCTTAAATTCAAAATCTTGGATGCTTGTTAGATGCTTTGTGCAGCAGGTTTGGCATGTTCGACCCTAAATTCCGCTTGAACTCTGCTATCTTCAAGAGCCCTTTCTTACCCATTTCCCCTTTCAAGAAAACGAAAGAAAATCTTGATGATTATAGGTTGTTTCCTAGCCTATAGGGTCGAGGCCTTTTGTCCCCTCAAGGCTCTGTTCATCTCTGTATTGTTAAACAAAACTTCAACATCTCAAGGTGATGTATGATTCTTTTCAGCACTAAGTAACAAGAATAGCCTGATAGACTTTAGGTCCTCGAGATTCTACCATGGTCCTCAACCTTGCTATTTGCAATTTCATCATGGAAAATGCTAGAAGGAAGCCCGTAAATTCTACTGTTCCTGCAAATGGATCATTTTCAGGGAGCACAGTGAATCCATAGTAGGCTCTAGATTAGAGTTCATATGAAAATGAAAGAACAAGATTCTCCGGGAAAACAAACAGAGACTAGAATTGAAGTTCACGCTTTCTGAAATTTCTTCTGTTATGTTCAGTGTCTGAAAGAGTGCATATTGTCATTATCCCTGAAATCAAAGACCAAGTTCAAGTTTGAAACAGTCTCTCCAAACGTTATGAACCCGGTTTAGAACATCGGACTCCAACGCAGAAAATCGCCACATGTTGTGTCGCATGCACTTCATGCTAAGTCGTATCCAACTTGAACACACTGTGGAATATACGTTGCGTGAGATTCAAACCCTCTCTGGCTTATCCAACCCATTGAAACTGACCTTTTTGTTCCTTCCCCGGCACCGTTGCCGTCTGTGAACTGCTTTCCTCCCGGCTCGAGGAAACCTCCTACTACCATTTCGGTCAAGGTAGCTCCTCCCTAATCATGTGTTAAAAAATGAACTTATAATTTAACTTAAAAGCTACTTCATTAGACTTAAAAACCATATCCTTTTAATGTAAAATACACTACCGTACACTGAATATAGCTTGATGTTACGGTCTTGAACCCATCATATCAATAAGTTTAGCCCTTTTATCCTCCAAAAATTTGGATAGAGGGAACTGGTCTGTGATCCATGCCTACCTACTGCCTAAAGCTCAACGGCATGTGCCTCGCCGCACGGTGGACGCGCCGGAAGTCATGACAAGAGAGGCACGTGCCTGACTTCAGGACCTTGGATTTTCTCCACAAACGCGTTGCGAAGATGATGACCCCCATATGCTTATACCTAATTGCCATGTGCAGGGTCAGAAGAAGACAAGCCCCTAAGCTTGCTTTCTGCAGCTCTTAAGCCCCACCTTATGATAAAGACATGTTAATTTACTGTGATTATTATATTTTATGGTGCATAGAGAAAGGTAGATTCTTCAACTGTGTGGAGGAAGTGTAAGGTTTTTATTTTATTTTATTATTTATTTATTTTTCTTTTTCTTTGCTTTGCCTTCACATAATTATATTTCTTCACGACTTCACATGATTAGGTTGACAGGTAAAGTCGTTACCCGTTGGGGAAGCTTAGGAGGTAAAAGGGGAACTGGTCTCCACTTTTTGGGACTGTTCTTCCAAATGATGCTCTCGAGTTACGATAATAGCCCTACAATAGAGGATTCAAGCAATTTGATAGGCTCTGTAGACCATGCTTATGTATCCTCCAAGAGCATACATGCTACTGATAAGGACGTCTGAACCAGCAGCCGACTAGTTTGAAAATGGAGAATGTAAACGTACTGTTCGAGAAAATGAATGTGGGTAGGCAACACAGAACACTGCGGCCATAACGGTGGGCTTTGGGTCATTGTAGTCGTGATTTATTATCAAGGGAAGATGGGACATAAGTCAGTAGTATTATCTTTGAATCTGTCTTATGGACATGATGTTTCCGTCAATGTCTTCTGAAGAAATTTTTCTTAGATTTGGTGTTACGATGATGAGTTTTTGTTTGGAAAAGGAATGTTAATTTTGATGGCACTCTTTGGGAAATAAATTTTGAGGAATAATATAGATACCATAACATACCAAGGTTTTTTATCTCTATCAACTCAAAACTTATGTCCAAAGGGAACAATTTATTCCAGTAAAACTATTAATAGTATGTAATTTTTGAGGTCTTGAGTTTAATATTTCTTTTTTATACGGCCTTTGCCTAACCAAAAGAGCCTTACTCCTTTAAGATTAGGTGCCAAAAATAGAATTATCTTAACACAAGAAAGATATAATGTTAAGATATTAATAATATAAGATTATCATTATTTTTAATAAATTATCTTATCTAAGCTCAGGTAAATTAGGATAAGTCAATCAATAAGTGATAAAAGTGATAAAATAAAATCACAATAACTCAATTTTTACTAGAAGAGTTTAGTACCCTCCCAAAAACCTGTCATTAAGAGGGAATACCTGAATATTTATAAATAAAAGTATAATACTAAAATATTAATTAATAATATGAAATAATTACTATTTCTAATATTGAAGAGCTGAACTCCTGAACCTCCCAACCGAACCTGAGGAAGGGGAGGCTCAACTAGTAACGAACTGATAAAGCAAGGATTAAACAATAATTAGACATGTTAACACACTTCTGCACGTAGGTAGCTGCTAGATTCATTGTATTAGGAGAACCAAACTTTTCAATTTAGTAGCTTTGTCGTAAATGATGCATATTTATACTTAGCCATATTGTCGTCTTCCTAATACAAGCCGATCCCACTTAATTTTTTATTGCATTAAACAAGTTACAGATAAAATAATGCAGTGGGAATCAATGGCTCAAAGCCTAGTTGCACTGCACGTTCATGCTACTTCAAATCTAATAGGACATTGCATGGAACAATGACAGTTTAACTGCATCCAAACATCATTATTGCTTGATCTAATGACTAAGCTTGAGGTTGTATGGTTCTTCCACGTTGCAGAGGTGATGGTATTATCCTGTAAACAAGATTATTAAAACCTGATACAAAAATCTATTGCTGAAGAGTGCCGAACCGGTTGTCGGGGATAAAGATAGAAATCTCCTGGTTTTCCACAGGGAATCCATCATCCACGTTCATTGATTCTGTACAACCCGGTTTTGTAGTGTTCATGATGTGAACAACAAAATGGAATTTGTTTGCTGCTGTGGCATGTGGGTCTGCTCTAATTCATCAGATAAATAGAAACCTTTGTTGGATTCTACGGACCTATAATGTTTTTAAGAAAGAAATCTTATTGGCTGCTCAAGAACTTCCAATACCCATCATGTTTGAGAATCATTTACCATTCAATAAGCCCTGATTATGACAACTTTGGTTTAAACATACATGTCAAAAACAGTAGTTGGTAATGTATCTTTAATATCTTTTCTACATATTTATGTGATTCCTTCTCTTAATAATTAATTTTAAGGAGAAAAGTTAAACTGTTTTTAATAATACACAATAATAGTACTTTTTTTTTTTCCCCAAAGAGAATGTGTTTGCTTCACCCTTTCTTTTTAACTTGAACTAGGAACCTAGGAGTTGAAAGATAGTACAAATCTCTGCTCCTGCCCAACACACAAAAGGTCACAAGGAATTAAAAAACCAGACACAAGTGTTGGAAAAACTCTCCACATATTAAGAATGAGAATAATTCATAATAAGTCAACCACTACATGCTTGCCTTCAGTTTTCTTGGGCAGTTCACAACGCAATCTAGTGTTGCACCCTATTAGATAATCTAATCAACTGTGACCGTCCTTCATTATAAAACAAGTATAATAAAAAATAAATTATTCAACTGCTATAATATATGATACGCCGTATACGCCAAAGGTAGTGGAATTACGTTTTTCCACAGCCATCTCAAGGATAAGGTAATTCAACACCAGGGAGAAAATTTGTGTAAAAAATCAAAACCAGAGTAGAATTTTAAGGAACTTAGACCTTAAAAACTAATGACAGTGTGAATGTGTACCTAGCTAAACGTGAACTTCTCAAGCCAATTTTTTTATATGGGTATGAGTATTTTAACATCGTCTCAAAATCTATGCTTCTCTCTTAACACTTAACTTAATACGAATTAGTCCAAAAATTTACATAGTTTGCAGCATGATGCTATTACGATGAAGTGAGGGAGTATGTTGATGATGTGGTTGTAATATATTAAATGTAGTCGATAAACATCTTATTCAATTAAAAATAAATATTGTACATGATCTCTTGCTTCCAAATTCGATACTTGGGTGTAATGCGTAAAAAATGTAATTAAATGGAGATGTATTGTTTCACTTGCCAATGTTTTAACAGAAATTCATGCATATGAAAAGAGAATTAGGAAACTGATCGGACGGTGGCGGTCTTCCCGGAGATTCCCTGTTGAAAACCATTGCTCGCCGGAGGGAAATTCTTTTAAGAAACGGGGTATTGATGGAAAGTTCCATAAATAGCACCGCATAGACCGGAGGAGCTTACTTTTAGGCGTGTACAAAGTTGCAAAAAGACCTCATTTTCTTCTCTATATTTTGTCGTTGTTCTCCGGAGAACATGACCGTTAAAATTTTCCAACATGATCGACACTATAAAAGGAAAATCCAACTGGGTTTTGGTGACTCTGCGAGAGAGAGAGAAAGAGAATGTGATTCCTGCAAGTAAGAGACAGAGGTCCTGAAAGGGTGGGAGAAGTTTCAAGCGTTCAATGAAATTGAATATCACACGAAGTGTTGAAAAAGGAATCTCCGAATTTTTCAATATGGAAGGTTTTGGCATTCCTTGATTTTCTTTGATGCGGACAGGCTTATCACTACGTGACAAGGCCACCGCTCTCTCTCTTTCTGTCTTGCTAGCTCGCTTGCACACTTCTTTGTCTTATCTACCGGGATTTTCTTCTATAAATTAGTCGCAATTTTACCTTTGATGAACTCCCCAATCCCTTGATTTTTCTTTCCTTTTTGCCTTTCTTCCCAAACACAAAGGTTTCGAGAAAGAATGGAGGAGTTGGGTTCTCTGTGGAGTTACCAGGAGGTGGGTCACGCCTTGTTTTCTTCTTCTCTGGGTGTCCATTCTCTGTTGGATTTCTTCCTCCGGTTCTTTTCAAGCTTTATCTTTTTCAAACTGAATTGTACGTTATATGATGGTTGTTTCTGTGTAATTCTATTCTGTCCAAGATTCTTTCTGGGTGTCTCTCATTTCATGTTTCTGTATAGCATGTGAGTGTGCTAGTTATGTATCCGAAATGCTTGGCTAATTGGGTCCTGTTTTCTTTTGCTTGTTGGCAGAGAAGTATTTGAGTTTTGGCTTGTGAAAGAAAGCCTGTTTTGGATATGGAGCTTTCAATTCTGTTTAGTCTGGAGAGAGTGTTCTCTTTTTTGTTTAAGTACCACCAACTAAGAGGTGTTACCTTTGATTTTGAAATTCTTCGGAATGAAAGCATTTTCCCATTCAGCTATTGCAGTAAAACTTCGAAGGCGTTGTGAATGCAGAAACTGTTTTCTTCTGTGTAAATGTGACCCCTTTCTTGGTCCATCTTTCTGATACCCCACTTGAAAGTTGAATTAGAATGCCACTATGGATGGCGACTAATGATGTTTCAGAGGGAAGGTTCATGTATGGTGCTTGACTTTCTCCACACCGTCCCACACTTTCATTTTTCTCGCTTTTATTCAATTTGAAAAGAAGCACGGTTTGACAGAAGTGACTTTCATACTGATGAGCCTTTGAAATTGTTTGTCCTCTTTTTGATTTATTTGGAACCTCTACATGCTCCAAAAAGGCTCTATCATTTTTCAAAAGAAGTTTGGTCCAATTGCGCTGATATTGATCTTTGTGTTTCTCTGAAATCTAACATTCTTGCAGTTTATGACCATCTCTCTAAAATTTCCCTGTTCTGAATGTCTTAACAGTGCATAGATGAGCTGAAGCAGAAACTTTTCTTCACTTCTGTTGAACTGGAGTCTTTTAAAATGGAGGCAACTGAAGAAATCAGAAAGAACAAGGAGAATGTGAAGAGTTTACTTAATCTTCTAAAAATGGCATACCAAGAACGAGATGAAGCCAGAAATCAGCTGCAGAAGCTCCTGGACAAGCTCATGCCTTCTAGCCCGACCGAGATGCCAAAGCTTCACCCTCATCGCCAACCGGACAGTCCTCTTCTAATACCTGCAAAATCAAACTCAAGCATAACAGAGTCCCAGTCCCATGGCTCGTCCCCAGTAGATTCTTTCTTTGATGCTGTTTCATCCCCGGATTTTTCAAGCATTAATGTGGTTGATTCGAGTGCCACGGGGTTTGTAAACAAGCCCTTTGTTCATAAGTACACAGGCTCCATGCCCACAGGCTTCTCTTCCGGGAAGGCAAAGATCGATCCTGCTTCTGAAGTAATCGATAATCTTGTTAAAGGAAAAGTTCTTCCTCAAAAGGGAAAACTTTTACAATCTGTGATGGAAGCCGGTCCGTTACTTCAGACACTTATGGTTGCAGGGCCGCTTCCTCGGTGGCGGAATCCTCCTCCTTTGCAGAACTTCAAGATTCCGCCGGTTTCCATTGAAGGTTGTCAGATTGAAAATGTCAATTCTAAATCTGCTGCAAATGCTTCCTTTATGTCTCAGAAACCTCTCAGTTTATCCCCATTTCCTGTGATGTCTCGTGGGATCTCTCAAACTTGTTCGGCATCCATGCTAAATTTTGGCTCTGCTCCGTCTTCTTCATGTTTGAACAATTCGCAGCTTTGGACTCCAAGTGCTAGTATTAATAATCATGTCCCAGCAGGCAAGCGGCAACGGTTCCTATGAGATCGAATCGCTTAACTTTGCATCTTTCCTGTAAAAATCAAATTTCAGAGGTTGATGGTGTAAATGGGATACATTGCTTTTCGGATTTGGACTTTGAATGACGTAGATTTTAAACTTCCTTTACCTTTTTGTCTCCCTGAAATTAGCTAGAAGTGGAGAAAGTTGAGGAAGAACCAGATTCTATCCTGAATCCATTTTCTGTAATATAGTGTGAAATCGGCTGGAAGTTTTTAGAGATGCAGAAACATTCGAGTGTGGTGTTAGATTCAGCCATTGAGTAATAAGACATTTCCTTTATGCAACCTTCCACTTTGATTCATGTTTGTCATACTGAACTGTAATTATAGTTAAAGAGCTTAACATTCTCTAAATTCTCAAGAACAGCCAATGATGATAACACAGATATCTGTTGAGGATTGAGTGTAAAAGCTGCAGAAGAATTCTTTCGTTGAAGAATTTTCTCCAATAATTTTGCAGCAATCTTCATGTTTGTATCTCTACTTTGGCCTGATAGAGCATTTTTCAGCTTCTTGCTTCTGTTAAGAGGAAATCCATTCAGTGACAGAAAAGCCATGATAGAAATTGTTGTCTAAATTCTCAAGAGCAGCCAGCGATGATAACCCAGATATCATTGATCAAGGTCTTCCTTAGTATGTTGCCTTATACATGAACCTGATTTGCTTAAGCAGAGTTTCCACTTTCGATATCAGAAGCATTAGTAAGGAGGTGGAAGGACCCAAAACAGAGGAGCTTCTTGCTTCTGTTAAAGAAAGAATTTCATTCAGGAACAGAGAAATCATTGATCAAGGCCTGAAAGTTCATTTCTTGCTTCGGTTACTGAATTTTCAGGAGATATCTAACCATCCATTCATATATGCATGTATTAGAAAGATCAAAGTTCATTTGAAAAGCTAATTTTATAAGTTGAAGAGACAGTTTTTACACTTAAATATTATTTAATAATCATTTGTTTTCTATACAAAACTTCTATTCTATCTAATATGCAAGTACATTCCTTGTAAGTCTTTTCATCTTCAACTCCTAATATGAGATTTTGTTCTTCAAAACAATGTCCATGGGAATTCTTCTGTGTTTGGCAATTGGCTATAATAATCAAATTCTTTGTTTCAATACAATTGAAACAATAGAAAGATGTGGGTTTAAAATTTTTTCAAACAACTCAAGAAATTGTTAAAAGAGAGTCTATTAGGTTGGCTCCAAATTAAATTAGTTTATAAATCATAATATAAAATAGCTTATTTCAAAAATAAATTCTTGCTTAGTGGCTGAGGGCTTGGCTTTATGGGTTCACAATGTGTACACCACAAAACTATTAACCTTCCTTCTTTAGCCAGCTTGAATTTATTTCTAACATGTAATTTTCTATACATGTCTAAATTGACTTTCCTTTCTAAGCTAGCCTGATTTATTATTTGTATTCAATTCTTTATATTCTTTTTTAAGGAAGTCTTCTTTCATAATTAAATATCCTAGATGATACTTGGAAATTCTTATTACAAGCCGAGCAAGAGTTTATGGAAATTTTATATTTTCCAAGACTGGCCACTGTATTATCAATTTCTTAAGGAAAAGACTGAAATGGTCTGCATCCATAATTGCATATTTTTTCCAATATTATAAACGGATGACATTGCTGAAAATTTTCAATTTTTCCAAAAAGCCTTTAAGATTTCGTTCCAAGGGTAGCTTATTTTGGTATAAATTCTCTCCTTTTCCAAGTATAGCACACTATCTATTAGTCTTGCTAACCAAAATTTCAGTTCTTGGAAATTGCCTAATATATACATTAAATTCTACATTATTACTGCAAATATTTCGATAAAAAATATGATTAAATCAAGACCTGTATTTAAAAAGCCATATGCTAAGAAAAAGAGAAGAAAACTCCACTTTTTCCATGACCCTATGTATTTTCCACTATTACCAAAGGGAAGCATGAAAAGAGCTTTTTCTTATTTTTAACTTATTTTCCTATTTTTTTGTTCTTTCATAAAAGGCTTTGATTATTTATTTATTTTGCTTAGAAAACCGTAAAGAATGGTTTGGCAAATAGATTGAATAGAGTTAATCTTTAAAATAAAATAAAAAAGGACCTAGGGATCCTTGCTTTGAAACCTAGACTTAGTTTAGATGTTGTTAAAAGGCTAAAAAGAGAGGAAATCATTCTAAGGAAATTTAAAAGAAATTTCAGAAATTAGACTCTTGCCAAGAAAAGTGTATGACCATTTTGAGTTTTTAATGATGTCAATATTTTCCTAGTGGTTTCATGCATTGATTTTTTCTTGAATTTATGGATTGGTGTTTCAATGTGTTAAGAATCTTAAGGTCAACCCTTAAACTTAGGCTACTATTGTTAAAATTATAGTGTGTTTGCGCATCTTGTGGAATATTTTTTATTTTGAATATTTTATCAAACAATGTAAATGATGAAAATATTTCTTTTTTCTGAAATGTGAGGCTTTTTCCCCACAAATAAAAATGTGTGTTTGAGATATTAAAAAAAAAAAAAAGAGGATTGTAAACCTGTGCAAAAGAGTAGTTAACGATTTAACATATTTGGTTTAAGAGATTAAAGAGAAGATGATACCAAGACCCAAAATCAACTTTAAAGGTAAGCTTATCTCTGATTTCACAGCCAAATATTAAAAAAGGTAGAGGAAAAAAAAACAAAGGAATTCAGTTGGGTTAAGAAGGATCATTGAAGGAGGTCTACATTAAGCTTTATGTTCAAGTAAGGAGCTTTCAATGCCCACCATTTACATATTACATATGAAAGTTGAAGTGTTAAACAAGAGAATGATGTTAAACATTTTTGTTTGATCTAATTACTGAAGGATACTATAAAAAAAAAAAAAGATCTAAAGTTAAATTCAAAAATTAACTCATAAGTTAAAAAGATAAATTAACCTTTAAGTGATATGCAAGAATCTTGTTTACTTGGTACAAGATTATATTTCACAATAACCACACCTTGAGAGGGGTCAAGTTGAATAGAATTAAGAGTAAAATTGATTCCATGAAAAGTTTAATATCTAGACTACTAATCCAACAAAAATCTGAAAAAGCTCATATTAGAATACAATTATGTTGAGATATTTCATATTACCTCTAATCCCTTATATATAAATATGAATCAATTGTTTTCCTCGTTGAAAACAAAAAAGTGCATTTGACCCTGTTTTAACCAATGATTCATGAACGCGTCTTGTCACCCCCTTGACCGATTTTGTCATCTATTGGAAAATCCTTAGATAGAATCAACATCTGCAAGTACGGCAGTTTCTCAGAAAGGCACTACTAGGAAACACTAGGATAACGATGATTGATGACTTCATGATGAGTAACAATGTCTTCGATTCTTATAGCCAATGTTTTTGCGTGTACAGGCCCCTCGGACGGTGGAAACAAGGAGGAGCTTCTGATAATTTACATAGGAAAGCCTAGTTTTTTACATCATCCTTTCGAATGTCTACTCTGTTCACCTCTTTATATACCTACAAAACCCACAGAACTTGCTTTCCCTGCCACTTTTCATGTCTCCCCCCGAACTCCCGCCAGGTATTGCAACAAATCCAGCACAGTCAATATGCTGTGTGTACGTATTGGCAGCTGCAATTTTAGCCATGGTACTCCTCGGTTACTGCTGCATTCTGCGACGTTTCGGCGGCGCCTTGTGTGGCTCCTGTGGCTCCACCCGTAGCGAGGACCCCAACGCCGGTGATCCAACGGAAGAGATTCGCTACATTGTTGAGATCCCTGATGCCAACGAACCCGCCGAAGAGATTCACAGCGTTGGACTCGAATTCGTCATACTGGAAAGTCTTCGGGTCTCTGAGTTCAGGAAGAGCAATGAAGGAGAGCACAGCGAAGGCAGCGTGGGCTGTGCGGTTTGCCTGGACGAGTTGAGGAAGGGCAGTTGTTAAGACATCTGCCCAACTGCAGCCATGCCTTTCATCTCCCTTGCATAGACACTTGGTTTGAGTCCCACTCGAAGTGTCCCGTCTGCCGGTCGACGGCCTACGATCTCACCATCCACGGCGAATACAGTCCTTCTGCAGTCCAGGGTGAAGCTATATATGAATCTAGTAGCAGTGAGAGTGCATTTGATTCACCCAGTGGACCTGCTTCTTGACACGACAACATGCTGACCCTGTTTGTTCCCCCAAACACTTCAGAAATCCACCATGTGTATGACACATGGAGTCAGTCCTGAAACCACCAGTTCCTCTGGTAGAGTTTTGATGTACACTAACAGGATGTCATCCCACTTTGCAAAATAATACTTGATGATGCTGGTAACTTAAACCTTTTATTCAACATCACTTACAACTAATGAGCCCGGTGACTTCATAAAAATTGTACAATCCAACGCTCTCATAGGCTCTCGTAGATTTCACCCAAAAACTTCTTTTATCTTATTTTTGTACCACGTAAAAGATTATAAAGACCAATTATCACGAAACAAAAAGGCAAACAAGAGGGAAGACAATCGGTATAAATTTCAGGAAGCGGGTTCCAAGCAAATTCAATTGGGTCTCAACACAAAGGACATGGAAATGAATGGCATAAAAACACGTTTGTCCCTCGCCTGCTAAGGAACCATGACAACACGCAGAAGATACGGTAAAGGAGATGCTTGGTCCTATGACGTATAATAAGAGGTGATGCTGGGATTTGGATATGTCTCTACAAACAGAGAAAAAGACAAGATGGGCAGCGTAGGCAGACTGAATAATACGTAGTTTGGCACTGAAGGTGGGGGATAGGAAAGATGATAGTAACGCACATAAGTCGTATCTAACAGTTCTTCAATTAGACAGAGTAACTAACAGAGAAATTACTGTTGAATAGCTTTTTTGGAATGTAATCCGAAAGCATTAAGCTAAAGAAACCATAGATGAACATCACTTGGAGAAGAAAAATTGCACCTTCAAGCCCCCCTACATCGTTGAAAAGTGAGTTAAAACAAAAAAATTAAAAACATTAACCAGCAACGACACAAGATTACAACTTATAAACGAGTTTGCAAAATCTCGTACCTTAAACTGATAAGACTGACAAGCCTTTAAAATCAAATAAAATTTTAAAAAAAACCTCTAAAAAGAGAATTCCAGACACTACTTTAGATAATGCCAATTTTGTTGGCCACATCCAAGGCATCAAAATCTGGCGTCAATCTGACATAAGCCTTCTTGGTACCATCAGGCCTGCAATCAAAACAATCACAATTAGATGAGAATCTGCACGTATTTCGGAAAGGTATGAAAGACAAACGAAGCAGATATACACCCAAGAAAGTACTTTTAAACTACAAAGCAACCATAAGTGAAATAAACCTAATAAATCAGTGCAGGACAGAAGCACCTTCTCCGAGAAAAAGAAGAAATCACATCTACATTCTGTAGGTGAATATGCAAAAATTCACCAACTTTATTTGGAGGTTTATAATCGCTCCAAAGAAATATCAATTTTTGTCAAATTCCATAATTTCCAAAGTAAACAGTAACATTTAGAAGTTCAGTTCAACCAAATGGATCAATGATGACTCTTGATTTGTAGTCACTTCAGTTCAATTACAACACAAATACAGTGGTTGTCAAGAAAAATATAAGAGACCCACCTGATCAAAGTATTCACTTTCTTAGCCTGAATATCATACATCTTCTTGACAGCATCCTTGATCTTCTTCTTGTCAGCACGAATGTCAACAATGAAAACCAGTGTATTATTGTCCTCAATCTTCTTCATTGCAGACTCAGTCGTGAGTGGATACTTGAGAATCTGATCCTACAAATAGTATGTTTAGATCCTCCATTGACTTTTTCTGTCCTCAAATTACAACCATTTCGTTCCCTCCAAACTGTGACACTATCTTTCATATCATATGGCATCAAGTTTCTAGAAATCCCATACTTCTAGTAACTGCCTTAGGAACATGAAACAACACAAAGCAACCATGCCGTCCATTCCTTTTGAAAGGGCTAATCCCATTCGCATATAATCTGAGAGTATCAAAACTCATAGTAACATAAACTAAGACGAAATTTTTGGCTTAGACACGCCCATTGCCTCATTCATTGTCCGATATAACGCATGAATTCAATAACTCTATTTTCTCTTTCTTTTCTCCTCAACAGCATCACGAGAATGACAGTATTCCAGCAATAAAATAACATAGTAAACTCGTAGAAATCTCGTAGAAAACAGTTGAGGATTGAGTGTAAAAGCTGCAGAAGATTTCTTTTGTTGAAGAATTTTCTCCAATAATTTTGCAGCAATCTTCATGTTTGTATCTACTTTGGCCTGATAGAGCATTTTTCAGCTTCTTGCTTCTGTTAAGAGGAAATCCATTCAGTGACAGAAAAACCATGATAGAAATTGTTGTCTAAATTCTCAAGAGCAGCCAACGATGATAACCCAGACATCATTGATCAAGGTCTTCCTTAGTATGTTGCCTTATACATGAACCTGATTTGCTTAAGCAGAGTTTCCACTTTCGATATCAGAAGCATGAGTAAGGAGGTGGAAGGATCCAAAACAGAGGAGCTTCTTGCTTCTGTTAAAGAAAGAATTTCATTCAGGAACAGAGAAATCATTGATCAAGGCCTGAAAGTTCATTTCTTGCTTCGGTTACTGAATTTTCAGGAGATATCTAACCATCCATTCATATATGCATGTATTAGAAAGATCAAAGTTCATTTGAAAACCTAATTTTATAAGTTGAAGGGACAGTTTTTACACTTAAATATTATTTAATAATCATTTGTTTTCTATACAAAACTTCTGTTCTATCTAATATGCAAGTACATTCCTTGCAAGTCTTTTCATCTTCAACTCCTAATCTGAGATTTTGTTCTTCAAAACAATGTCCATGGGAATTCTTATGTGTTTGGCAATTGGCTATAATAGTCAAATTCTTTGTTTCGATACAATTGAAACAATAGAAAGATGTGGGTTTAAAATTTTTTCAAACAACTCAGGAAATTGCTAAAAGAGAATCTATTAGGTTGATTCCAAATTAAATTAGTTTATAAATCATAATGTAAAATAACATATTTCAAAAATAAATTCTTGCTTAGTGGCTGAGGACTTGGCTTTATGGATTCACAATGTGTACACCACAAAACTATTAACCTTCCTTCTTTAGCTAGCTTGAATTTATTTCTAACATTCAATTTTCTATACATGTCTAAATTGACTTTCCTTTCTAAGCTAGCCTAATTTATTATTTGTATTCAATTCTTTATATTCTTTTCTAAGAAAGTCTTCTTTGATAATTAAATATCATAGATGATACTTGGAAATTCTTATTACAAGCCGAGCAAGACTTTATGGAAATTTTATATTTTCCAAGACTGGCAACTGCATTATCAATTTCTTAAGTAAAAGACTGAAATGGTCTGCATCCATAATTGCATATTTTCCCAAGATTATAAACCGATGACATTGCTGAAAATTTTCAATTTTTCCAAAAAGCCTTTAAGATTTCGTTCCAAGGGTAGCTTATTTTGGTATAAATTCTCTCCTTTTCCAACTATAGCAAACTACCCATTATTCTTGTCAATCAACATTTCAGTTCTTGGAAATTGCCTAATATATACATTAAATTCTACATTATTACTGCAAATATTTCGATAAAAAATGATTAAATCAAGCTCTGTATTTAAAAAGCCACATGCTAAGAAAAAGAGAAGAAAACTCCACTTTTTTCATGACCCTATGTATTTTCCACTATTGCCAAAGGGAAGCATGAAAAGAGTTTTTTCTTATTTTTAACTTATTTTCCTATTTTTTATTCTTTCATATAGGGCTCTGATTTATTTATTTAGTTATTTATTTATTTTTCCTAGAAAACCATAAAGAATGATTTGGCAAATAGATTGAATATAGTTATTCTAAAAATAAAAAAGTAAAAAGAATCTAGGGGCCATCGCTTTGAACCCTAGACTTAGTAGAGGTTAAAAAAGAGAGAACAATGGGTCTAAGGCAATTTAAAAGAAATTTTAGAAATTAGACTCCTAGCAAGAAAAGTGTATAAGCACTTTGAGTTTTTAATGATGTCAATATTTTCCTAGTGGTTTCATGTATTAATTTTTTCTTGAATTTATGGATTGGTGTTTTAATAAGTTAAGAATCTTAGGATCAACCCTTGGTGGTTTGGTCAACTAGCTCAATAATGAGCTAGTAAGGATTACAATCATAAGACATGAGGTTCGACACCCCACATGCATGAAGTGCATATGTTGTAATATTTAAAACAAATTGGAAAAAAAATCCTTAAACTAAGGCTAATATCATTAAAATTATGAAATGTTTTGCACATCTTGTGGAATATTTTTTTTATTTTGAATATTTTATCAAATGATGTAAATGATGAAAATATTTCTTTTCTTGAAATGTGAGACTTTTTCCCTACAAATAAAAAAGAGAATGTATGAGATTAAAAAAGGATTGTAAACATGTGCAAAAGAATAGTTAACAATTTATTTTTTAAAGCACGGCGGCGAAGCACACCCTAATTCGACAAGGTAAGCGAAAATGGCCGTGCCGTTGTTGACGAAGAAGATTGTGAAGACCAACTGGCGCAGGCCAAAGGGTATTGATTCTCGTGTTGGGAGAAAGGTCAAGGGATGTACTCTGATGCCCAACATTGGTTATGGCTCAGACAAGAATATGTCCAGGAGCTTGAGCTGCTGATGATGCACAACAGGACAAACTGTGCTGAGATTGCACAACAATTTCTCCACCAGGAAGAGGAAAGAGATTGTTGAGAGAGCCGCCCAGCTTGATGTTGTTGTGGACCAACAAGCTTGTCAGGTTGCGCAGCTACAGGATGAATGAGCTTGAAATCCATAAAAGTTGCTAGATTATGTTTTGTAGTGAGCTTTTATTAGCATGTGCACATTTGTGGGATTTTCTATATTTTTCCCAAGAATTGTATTCGGTTTTGTAGACCTCAGCCGTGGGGTGATACTTCCTAGTTTAAAACATGTCGAGCTCTTTTACAATTAAAAAAAAAAAAAAAAGAGTTAACAATTTAACATATTTGGTTTAAGTGATTAAAGAGGAGAAAACACCAAGACCCAAACTCAACGATAAAGAAAGATCATTGTAACATGTCTACGTTAAGCTTTACGTTCAAGTAAAGAGCTTTCGAAGCCCACCATCTACATATTACAGATGAAAGTTGAAGGTATTCACATGGAGTTAGAGCATAACCAATGATTCATGCATGCGTCGTTCGTCACTATTCACAAAACCGACAACTTGGAATCCCACGGTAAATCCTTCGATACCATCACCCTCGACAAGCCATATCAGACAGGAACGGGAGTTTCTCAGAAAGGTGATTGATGGCTTCGTGGTCAGTAACGATGTTTTCAATTTTTCTTAATAGCCAATATTTTTGCGTGTACACACCCCTACAGACCCCTGGAACGGAGGAAACGAGGAGGGCCTCTGATGAATTGTATTGGAAATCCTAGTTTTTACCATCAACTTTGCGCATGTTTACTCTATTCTCTATCTATATATACCAACGAAATCAGCAGTACTCGCTTTCCCGGCCACTCTCCATGTCTTCCTGCGAACTCCAGCGTAGCACAGCTCCAAATCCAGCAGAGTCAAAATTCTGTGGGAACGATTTGGATCTCGTCGTAGCGGCTGCAGTTTTTACCACGGTTCTCCTCGGTTACTGCTGCATTCTGCAACGTTTAAGCAGCGCCTTCTGTGGCTCCACCCCCGGCAACCGCAGCGAGAACCCCGACGCGGGTGATCCAACGGAAGAGATTGGCAACGCGGGACAACAAATCACCATCCTTGGATGTCTTCCGATGATCCGGTCTCGTGGCTTCACCTCCAGAAACCGTGTTGAGAATCCTGATGCCGACGATCCCGCCCAAGAGATTCACAGCGGAGGACTCGAACTCGTAATACTGGAAAGTCTTCGGGTCTCTGAGTTCAGGAAGAACAATGAAGGAGAGCACAGCGAAGGCAGCGCGACCTGTGCCGTTTGCCTGGGCGAGTTTGAGGAAGGGCAGCGGAGGACTCGAACTGTCCCGTCTGCCGATCGACGGCCTACGATGTTACCGTCCACGGCAAATACAGTCCTTGCGCAGTCGAGGGTGGGGCAAGACCATGCCAAATCACACATCTACAAGCTATCTATGCATCCAGCAGTGAGAGTGCATTTGATTCACCCAGTGGACCTGCTTTTTGACATGATAACAAGCTAAGCGTGTTTGTTCCTCCAAACACTTCAGAAATCCACCATGTGTATGACCTTTGAGTCAGTCCTGAAACCACCAGTTTCTCTGGTAGAGTTTTGACTGACAAGAACAGGATGTGTCATCCCATTTTGCAAAATAAAACTTGATGATTAACATCGCCTAGATGTCAATTTATTGTACAGGAATCTGCGAGCATGTCTCGGCCTTCAGGCGGGGAGACTTGCATTCAAAGGTTCATTAAACAAGCAAGTACATAAGTAGATCTTAGGCAGGGCCGATGAATTCGAGGGAGAGTATCTAACAGTTCTTCAATCAGAAAGAGTAACTACCAGAGAAATTACCAATAAAGCTATTTTGAAACGTAATACGAAAGCATTAAGCAAAAGAAATCATAGACAAACATCACTTGCACAAGAAAATTGCACCTTTAAGCCCCCCTACTTCGTTGAAAAGTGAGTTAAACAAAAAAAATTAAAAACATTAACCAGCAACGACACAAGATTACAACTTATAAACGAGTTTGCAAAATCTCGTACCTTAAACTGATAAGACTGACAAGACTTTTAAATCAAATAAAGTTAAAAAAAAACCTCTAAAAAGAGAATTCCAGACACTACTTTAGATAATGCCAATTTTGTTGGCCACATCCAAGGCATCAAAATCTGGCGTCAATCTAACATAAGCCTTCTTGGTACCATCAGGCCTGCAATCAAAACAATCACAATTAGATGAGAATCTGCACATATTTCGGTAAGGTATGAGACAAACGAAGCAAGTACGTTTAAACTACAAAGCAACCATAGGTGAAATAAACCTAATAAATCAGGACAGGACAGAAGCACCTTCTCCGAGAAAAAGAAGAAATCACATCTACATTCTGTAGGTGAATATGCAAAAATTCACCAAGTTCATTTGGAGGTTTATAATCGCTCCAAAGAAATATCAATTTTTGTCAAATTCCATCATTTCCAATGTAAACAGTAACATTTGGAAGTTCAGTTCAACCAAATGGATCAATGATGACTCGATTAGTAGTCACTTCAGTTCAACTGGGTCAGAGATATACACCAATTACAACACAAATACAGTGGTTGTCAAGAAAAATATAAGAGACGCACCTGATCAAAGTATTCACTTTCTTAGCCTGAATCTCATACATCTTCTTGACAGCGTCCTTGATCTTCTTCTTGTCAGCACGAATGTCAACAATGAAAACCAGTGTATTATTGTCTTCAATCTTCTTCATTGCAGACTCAGTCGTGAGTGGATACTTGAGAATCTGATAATGGTCAAGCTTGTTCCTTGGTGGAGCACTAATACGAGGATATTTCGGAGCCCTATCCTTCTTCAATGTCCTTGGACGGTGGAATGTGACTGATGTTCTGATCTTCTTAGCCTTCTTCTTAAAGGCAGGTCCTGATTTCACTGCCTTAGCAGCCTTCAAGGCCTGAGCCTTTGGATCGCCCTTTTTGGCATTGTCAGCTGCATAATACATGCATCATTAAGTTGCAGACAAAATATATATATATCAGACATAATAATAAGACAAGAAGATTGCAGATTACACCCAAAATATTATTCATTTCACGAAAGGGCATTCTGTTCAAATAAAATAAAATATAAAAAAAATAAAAAAACACATTACACAAGTCGTACTAGTCTGAATAAATTATTTCTGGGGGTTCAAGGATGGGGAGAGGGAAGTGGGAAGAAAGAAGAGGGGAGGATGTTATGAAACCAGAAGAAACCAAGACCATCTTCAGTGACTGAAATTGTATACACCCTAAGCAATCAATCAATTTAGGTTGGACATCCAAATATGCCAGTGTTTCTCTTACTTTTTGAAAAAAGATATATTCTCATATATAGTTGAATAATTAGATTCCACAATGGCATAGTAGACGAGAAAAATAAAAGAGAACTAGCACAAATGACTACCAACTGTCTAAAATTAATAAAATCCAAAGTCTCTAAAGTGAAAAATAAAATCAACTGCTGGTGGCCATCTCATCAAAAGTGATCCTACAAATAGCATGTTTAGATCCTCAATTGACTTTTTCTGTCCTCAAATTACAACCATTTCGTTCCCTCCAAACTGCGACACTATCTTCCATATCATATGGCATCAAGTTTCTAGAAATCCCATACTGCTATTACCTGCCTTTGGAACATGAAACTACACAAAGCAACCATGCCGTCCATTCCTTTGAAAGGGCTAATCCCATTCGCATATAATCTGAGAGTATCAAACCTCATAGTAACATAAACTAAGACGAAATTTTTGGCTTAGACACGCTCATTGCCTCATTCATTGTCCGATATAACGCATGAATTCAATAACCCTATTTCTCTTTCTTTTCTCCTCAACAGCATCACGAGAATGGCAGTATTCCAGCAACAAAATATCATAGTAAACTCGTAGAAATCTCGTAGAAAACACTTGGACCTTCGCTCTATTCTATTGGCTCAATAGAGCTCATCAGACAAAAACAGTTCTACTAAGTTCCTCCCGCAACCAGACCAAGAGTTTAAGAAAACCAACTGAGAACCACAAGAAGCACAAAGAAAATGAGAAGAATAAGACCAAAACAGAAGCAGAGGCCGAGATCAATACCTTTAGGTGCCATTGGTGCAGAGCCTTTCAATCACCTGAAACCCTAACAAAATATACAGGTTACACTCTCTAAATCAGCAAGAAAAGCACCAAAATAACTCAGACAGTGCGTTCCTTTAAGTTCAAGATTCAAACAGCAAAATCACTCAGAATTCAAGCTTTTACGTGTTCAGAGAGAGAGAGGAGACCAGAGATAAACCTGTGCGAGGGAAGCGGAGGAGCCGTCTCTAGGGTTTGGTAACGGGGAGAACGGAGGTTTGGAATTAAATAGGAGGCTTACTGAAATTACATAAATGTCCACGTCTATCTTCACATCGACTAGAACCTAGCTCGTCATGGGCCTGTAACTGAACATGGGCCTTTGAGTCCGGCCCATCATAGCCCAGACTTGAAACTATTTATATATATTTTTCTTTATATATAACAGCTGATTTTTTATTTTTTAAATATTAATTTTAAAAGAGTAGGTAAACTTTTTATAATATGATATTAAATATTAGCTTTCGAATGTTACACCCCATTTTTTTTTTTGAAATAGCTATTGAAAGAATATTTTTCTTTATGTTTGAGGGGAAAGAATAGGTTAAGGATGATATGAATTAGTATATTATATTATTAATATCTAATTTTAGTATTCTTCTTATATGTGATTGTGTCTTTTTTTTTTAATGATTGATTTTACTAAAAGAATGAACATATCTAATAGAATATAACTAAACTCAAATTTGTGGGTGAAAAATGAACATATCTAATAGAATGTAACTCAACTCAAATTTGTGGGTTAAAGCTTTCCAAATTAATGGTTTCTCAATTTCACAGGTTTACTTTCAACAAATTCATTCAAAGTTTAGTGATAAAAACTTTTAGAAAAAATTAAAACAAATGAAAACAAAAAGCCCTAATCCTTGCCTCCTTCCCTAGTTGTTCCCCGTTTGTGAAGATAAAAAACTTTTAAGTCACAAATATGATAGTTTAAATTTTTGTTGAGAATATTAAGATAGACATTATATTAATCATTTTTCATATTCTCTTTTAAAAAGAAATAAAATATTCTTACTCTTGAATCAATTTTTGGATAAGAAAAAACTCACTAATAATATAGAAATCATACTTAACACAAATGTTAGTTAAAACAATTATAATCTTTTTATTATCATATGGAGAATTTAGAATAGATTGTCAACTCACCTTAGCTTAATTGGAGCCAAAGAGGCAAAGACATCTAGTTTCGAGTTACCAAAATTCCTCACCCTTTTATCTTTTAAAAAAAAAAAATTCAAATAGACATTGATATGTATAGCAAACAGATTTTTCCTGCCTAGGGATCATCCTTTGATTAAAGTGGGAATGATCACTGACAAATTGAATTGGAAAACCAAAATCTGTAACTCTGTCACTGCACAGAGTTATTTACACTTCAATAAACGTCAACTCTGTGTTTGGTCTTGGCTATTTACATCTGGGTTAATGAGTCTGGGCAATGGCCCTTGAATATCAGACCCATATACATGACCCATCTTGGTACGTTTTGTTTCCAGGTATCTTTTGTTCTCTTCTGTAATTGGTGTGATGACAGGAACCCGGCCGATGACTGCCAAGCCGTAGCCTTTCAGACCAATGAACTTGGCTGGATTGTTAGTCATGAGGCGCATTGTTCGAACCCCTATGTCTCTCAGAATCTGCAGGCATCAGTTTTTGAAGATTAGACACCAAGTTCATCACAGTAGAATAGTGGAAAAGCAAGCATAGTTCGACGATACCAAGCAACGTAATGCAAGAGGTAGGAAAGCTTGAAGAATCTTTTAGAACATACCTGGGCACCAATGCCATATTCCCGAGCATCAACAGCTAAGCCAAGTTCTATATTGGCCTGGACTGTGTCATGGCCTTGATCCTGCAAATTATAGGCACGAAGTTTATGACCGAGGCCTATGCCTCTCCCTTCATGACCTCGAAGGTAGACCACAGCTCCTCTTCCAGCTTCCTCTATCAACTGCATTGCCAGATCCAACTGGTTGCCACAATCACACCGAGCTGACCCAAATATATCCCCTGTTAAGCACTCTGAATGCACTCTTATTAGAACATCTTCTCCATGGCCCATGTTCCCCTGTCAATGTTGAAGGAGGAGGATAAATTGGCTGAGTTAGAAGAACCAAACGAATCGAAGTGGCTGAGTAATGGTTGCTTCTACCTTAACGACCGCCACATGTTCTGTTCCATCTAGCTTTGAGCGATAGCAGTATGCTTGAAATAGACCCCATTTGGTGGGCAGGCGTGAAATGGCAGTTCTTTCAACTAGTTTTTCTCTCTTCCTCCTATACCTACAAGCAAAATGTACAAATATACGGTTAAGCAAGCATAGAAAACAGTAACTACTCCTTTTGGTTATGCACATAATACCAATATTCATGTAGAAGATCAATCATTTGAATTCACATGCACAACACTTGTAAAATATGGAGAACCTTATTTAATTTATTTGCTAAAAAGATACTTGAAAGATATTACAATTTGTGGGTTTGATTAATAAAAATTGAACATGTAATAAATCCAAACATTAAACCAAAAGGCTTAAGCTTGTTAGCATAATAAATTCAATTATTTTTGAGTCGTAACATTCTATCATATTTTTAATTTGATGTCTTAGCGGCCCACTCTATGGTAACTTTACTCTTGTCCCACAGCATTTAGATGTTCATTCGACTTGTAATATTTTTAGTCACTAGCCTTTCCGTAATTTGAACTTAAGACATGAGATTTGTCTTTGATTAATGTTGATTAGAAAATTCCATAAAATTAATTTACGAGGAAGAGGATCATCTTTCATCTAAAACATGTATAAAAAAAAAGATTTAAGCATCTTGAGATAGATTAAACACCATTTTTTCTTGAAATACATAATAGAAAACATCTACTTGAAATCTTTTATCTTGGTTAAATCTCTTAAAATGCAGCTCACCTAATCAAATCAGTTATTGACACAATTGGGATGCTGTGCTCGAGTGCCAACTTTTTTAAACTGGGCAAAGATGCTATGGAACCATCCTCTGTATCGACAACAACGGAAAGAACAGAAACGGGTCGCAGGCCTGCCAATGAAACCAAATCTACAGAAGCCTCAGTGTGGCCGGCCCTCCTAAGAACTCCACCATTTCTGTACTTCAGAGGAAACACATGGCCTGGCTTTCGGAAGTCCTCCGGTTTAGACTCTGGCGATGAGAGAGCCAGCACAGTCTTTGCCCTGTCTGAAGCTGATACTCCAGTAAGAGTACCAGTTTGTGCATCCTGTCCAGGCAAAAGAGAAATGTTCAGAAACCTGAATAGCTCGTTGTAATGATCCAACTGATATGATGAACATGTTGCTATAAAAGGTACCACTGTGATTGTGAAAGTGGGGGCAGAAGAGTCTTCATCCTCCATGTCCGGTGACATTAGAGGAAGCTTCAGTCTTTGGAGATCCTCCTCTTTCATGGCAACTGAAACAATTCCTGAGCCGTGCTTAACCAGAAAGGCCACATCCTTGGGACTCGTATGAGATGCTGCCATTACAAGGTTTCCTTCAACGTTTCCATTTTCATCATCTACAACGATCACAAACTAAGCAATTTGCAATGGAGGTTAACTTCAAACCGATATAATCAACTCCCAGTCCATGATTGTCACTTCCAGTGCACATAAAATTGTCAAACACCAGGTGATCATGGTAAAGAACTAATGAAAAGCCCACCTTTCCTTGGCGTAGTGTATTGAGCGCCTGTTCAATCGGAGAGTACCCCTCGGAAGGGCAGTCAGGGTCTCCCTCAGGCATCGCTTACAAAGAAATCAGTTGTTTCCGGAGTAATTTCCGCATCCAGTGTCCCAAACGGCGCTGAAGCCGACTCGTCAAAGGCCCCCAAAAGAGAACCATTTTCATTCCCCTTCAAAGTGTAGTCATCGGAAACGTTTCCGGCTCCAATCCCCGACACCCCATTAGCCCAACAATGATAATTCAACAAACTATGCTTGGGCAGGCAAATTCCTGTGCTCGGAGAAGCCGCCAATGATCGGTGCCAACTGCAACAGAATCACCATTGTAACATCTCGCGTTGAACGAGAATAAAGCAGCAACAATGAGAGCTTACCTTGAATTGGCGTTGAAGGTATGTGGAAACAGGAGGTGAGGAAGCAAAACAGAATCCATGGATGGCCAAGCCCACAAAACCTTGAGCCAAAATTCCTTGTTTCTACTTATATTTTGTCTTTTTTTGGCTGATAATCTTGCAGGTACCGTGCCAAATGAAGGAACAAAGGCTCACCTCTAGTTATGGATCATGCACCTGTACTCTTCATCCTTTATCCAAATCTAAACTATTTGAAAATGCACGGAGTTTCTGAACCACGTGCTATCAATCGCCATGAAAGCTACAGCTCAAACGGCCCGGCAATTTGAACTAATTCAAACAGGAATGGTTTTCAAACACCACCAAACTAACACCTTTTGTCATGATCTGCAAGGAAACGCATACGAAATAATGAAGATCCAACCAAAAACAAAAACAAAAAAAACCCCTTATTTCTATATTCTTTTAAGAGTTGTAAGGAACCTGTAAATTGTTGGAGTTTTAACATATTCAATTATATTGAAATAAACATATGATAGAGATGGTGTTACGTATATTTATTTGTTTCTCTTCTCTTCTATCTTAACTTAGCAAACTCAAATATCATGATAATTTATTATTATCTAGATAAAAAGTGCATATTTTTTTTATTAAAGTTTACAACGATGGAAATTATTCATTGTTAACATAAAAATTATAAAAAAATATTTATATTCAAGTTAAAATATTAAAACATTAAATAAAGAGCTTCAACTTTTTCTAAAATGGCCACGTGGCCATTTCCTTTTGTCAACTTTTACTTCTGTTTGGTCCCCAGAACGGCACGGGGACGTCAGACAAGGCGAGACAAAGTTGCCGGAGTTGACGATATGCCCTGATCTGAATCACTACTTTTCTCCTCGTTCTCTTCGGCTCGTAATCTTGTACCGCCTGCCTGAACCGGTGGTTTTCTGCGCTTACGGGCGGCTAACGACTTCGTGCGGGCATAGGTTTTGGTGAGATTGTGCCTAGCAATCGGAGTTTTCGGTGGATCGCGTTGAGCTTGGTGAAGAAAGGGTTCCGTTGTGTTTGGATGGGCTATGGCGGAACCAACGTCAGGCGCAGGCGGAACTTGGAAAGAGAGCAAGTTATGGAAGATGATTTTCGCTGTTGCTGGAATCCTGACTACTCTCGTCACTTACGGTGTTTTGCAGGTTTAATCGCCTCTGTTTGCTTTTATGTTTATCTATAACGATTGCAGCTTTTGCCTTGTTTCGCATTCCGTTGAAACCGCCGGCTTCTCGTATTAGAATGCTGATTTTATTGACTGACATGGATTCGGGAAAACGTTCAAATCGATGAAGTCTAGTCATATTCACGCCAGTTGTGCTGATTTTGGTTAGAGAGATTTCAGTTTTAGGGATGGCTCGATGCAAGTTTCCCGGCGACTGGTTTAGAAGAATTGGATGTAGGCCTTTTTGATTCATAAACTTGAGAGGCGGTTTGCTGCATGAATCTTGCTCTTTTAGTTGCCATGAGTGAAATTAGACTTCCAAGTTTTCTGTTAGGCTTTGCGTTTTACTTTTGATTTCCCCGCCGCAAAAACCACCCCTCCCCTCCCCTCCGCCGCGGCTGGCGCCGCGCCTTTTTTTTATTCCGATTTAGAAAGGCGACACTAGTGGAGGATTTGAATAATTTTGGCTAAATCTTCTTTGATGGAGGCCAAAACTTATAATATTGTTGCTCATGTGTCTGTCGTTTTCCCTTCCCCCCCCCCCCCTTCTCTTGATGGGAAAAAGAATTTGTTAAGAAGAAGCTGAAAGGGCACTTGTTAGTCCACTGTCAGGGTCTCCGCTGGAGAAAACGAATTTTAAAACTGTTAAGTTTTGGGGGATGTGTAGATCCACTACTAATTTTGTGCTAAACTGTACTAAGTACATAATGTTTATTTTCTTAAAATCTCTCTCTTTCTTTATTGTTTTTCTTCTTTCCGTTATCTTCTGTATATGATATGAGAAACTATTTATTTTTTACATATAAAGAGAGAGTCATAACTTAAATTCTATGAGTAGAAATTGTGTTGGTTGAAGCAATTCACAGAAGTTTGTTTTGTGCAGGAAAAGATCATGAGAGTACCATATGGAACGGACAAAGAATTCTTTAGATACTCACTGTTTCTTGTCTTCTGCAATCGGATCACAACATCTGCTGTCTCTGCAGGTGCTTTACTTGTGAGTAGCTGTTATTTAATTACATTTTTGGTAGGCTTTAGGGTTCATAAAGAGTAGGACTATTTTCGCACATTGCTTTTTTCATCACTGCTTAAATTGCGGACCAAGCATTGTGGCTATGCCTGAGCATCTTTGTTACTTCAGACACTTCTTATCCTGGAATTATCATTGTCTTTTTTTTTAATTTTTTTTTTTAATTTTTTTATATTTTTTTTTTCCTTCTAGGCAAGTAAAAAAGCCTTGGACCCAGTAGCTCCAGTTTACAAGTACTGCCTTGTGTCAGTAACAAACATACTAACCACAACATGTCAGTATGAGGTAAGCTGTGTGGATTTTTGACATGATTAATGCTCCAAAGGAAAAATAATTTGCTCAAGTTTTTTTTTTTTTTTTTTAAGTTTCTGAATAAGTAGTTTATGTTGCATGTTAATAAGTTATGTACACATTAGTGACCCAACGCTTGTTGCAGGCCCTTAAATATGTCAGTTTTCCTGTTCAGACACTTGCTAAGTGTGCTAAAATGATACCAGTAATGGTAAGTTAATCGCGGATTTATTTATAGTGGTGGTTATCCTTTGCATTATTTTGAAATTCTTTCAGTTTCATTCTAAAGTTATGCTAAAGTTATCATCATATTGAATTAATTGCCATGGCTAGTCAGTTTCTTTTTGTTTATATAACCTTCTATTTGTAGATGAATCCCATTGTCGATAAATGAGGAACTGCTTATTGTGGGTGCTTATGATATGCTTTCTGATACTGCTATTCCTACATAATGACTGGAAAATAGATAATTTCTGTACTTCTATTGTTATTATTCTTTTTTGTCTCTAGATTTGGAAATTGGCTATAAATTGTCCTTTTCTCTTCAGTTTTGCATCATTTATGAATTCTTTCCATTCTATCATTTATCTGGTTTTGGTTGACATTTTATGTAACTTATGGGTGTCATACCTTTCCTTGGCAACTTTAGGTTTTGCAGTTTGCTTCTGAAAAATGCTAAGCATGTTAAAACACAGTTTCTGGAGTCTTTCTTCCTTGCGTGTGATGGATTTCCTGGATCCTTAATGTGGCTTTACTGCTTCCAATTACTGTGTTACATTCTTTGGTGGCGGTTACTTTACTATCTATTGTGGAAAGATTAAACCAAAAACAAAAAAGGGTTGTGGGAGTGGCTGCATTTTCGGTCTTTGTTTCAAGCATGTGCATTTAGCATGGGTCTTGCAAGACAGTAGCTTACATCAGAACATTTAAGAGAAGATGATGTGTTTAAAGTAAATCTCATCCCCCACCTTTTAGGTGGATTGAGTTCCCCCATTCAAGACAAAGGTTATTGGAAAATCTTAGCTTTGCAACATCAGTTTGTGTGTAGAGCTTGCTAATTACATGATTTATAGCTCTAACCTAGAGAAACGAAACATAAAATATATGATATCTGGATGACACATAATCCAACTATCTAATCCAATTTAGCAAGTAAAGAGGAATGCCCAGAAGTCAGAGTGGGGGAGAAGAGGGAATGGGGGTTATGGGTGGATGATTACTTTAATCAATCCACAATTTTAAATGTTCATTGCCTAAAGCTGGAAGTATGAGGAGGAAGGTCTATCAGGGAAATGCTGGGGTTAATAATAAGGTCTTTGAGATTAGTGTAGTGATGGCTTTGCTGAAACTTAGATCTTTTTTTTTTCCCCCCCTTCACCTTTAATACTCTGCATGTTGTTTTTCTTGTTATGGATTATAAGTGGTAAATGTCTATCAAACTTTTATGCAGGTTTGGAGCACGTTTATTATGCAGAAGAAATATAGAGGACATGACTATTTGTTGGCTTTTCTAGTGACCTTGGGCTGTTCAATATTTATTCTATATCCGGTAATATATTGGTCCTATTATTCAATTCTTAAGCTGAATTTTGGAGTGATATGAACATAAGGCCCATGCCCACCCCAACTCCTGCCATGTGAATTAAGGCATAGAGGCTTACCATCTTTCCTTTGTATATTTGTGGTTATCTGAATTGTGTATGTGCCCGAACTTGGTTTAAGTCTTTCAGATGCAATTGTCTTAAAAACCAAGAGCAGCAGTAACAGCATAACAAGCTACCTCTGACTAGTTTTGCTGTTATTTTAGCCAACCTTGTGCTATTTTCATGTGCATTCAATTTTGAATATTAGTTTCTGATATTCTTCCTCTTGATTTACTTTTTTCAAAGAATTTTAATGATAACAATGCCCAGTGGTCCTGTCTAGTTTCATACTTGCCCAGAGAACTGATAAAGCTCTTGCTGCTCAATGACAAATCTGATTCAGTTTGGGGTTCTTACATAACCCCGAAAACACTTGCCACCACCGATATACCTAGATTTCTTATGACCATGCTGCATCAAACCTCAACGATTTCCAGCATATGTAGCAAAGTAAATGACTTAAACAATTTGTATTATTGTAGTAATTATCCCAATGTCTACTCTAGAAAATTGATGCTTATTTTGTTGACATGGGATACTTCTGTGCTGGACTCAGTTGTTGATGATGCACAAGAAGCTGAACTAACCTCTATTTAACTAAATGTATGCTGAACTAATACGTCTGTGTTTTCTTGACTGTAGGGAGCAGCTGACCTCAACCCATACAGTAGGGGAAGGGAAAACACTGTTTGGGGTGTCTCCCTGATGGTTGGTTATCTTGGGTAACATATTCCAAAATCATGTCTTAGCTTTTTTGTTTAGATAACTATATCGATCAACTCCAATTTATGAGCATGACTGCCTTTACAGATTTTTTGGTATTAGCTGATAATTTAAATATGTAAGTTTTTTAGCATGGCATCACAATGTAAGCATTAATCTTGTGTTATTTTATATATGCCTTTATGTTTCTGTAACAAGTCTGGCACTATATCTTACACCTTATGCCTTTATGCTTATCCTCACGCGTTGGGAAAGTGGAACTCCTACACTTCTAAAGTAACAAATCAATTGTTTTTGCCAATAACAGTGCCCATTAAACTATATTGCACAGGTACACAAGCATAGCTGGCTAAGTCTCACTATAATTGATGATTTTCTTTATTCTTCATTGCTTATCAGCGTCATATCAACTTGGTTGCTAACATGTCCATTCAAGATTTTCATTAGCTTTGAAATCTCTACCTTCTCTATGATTAAAATAGAGGTCTTGATGTGATATCTATTTCTTTCCTATTTATTCCAATGGTCATCTGTATGTTTGACAGGTTTGATGGATTTACAAGCACATTCCAAGATAAACTTTTTAAAGGCTACGATATGGAAATACACAACCAAATATTCTACACAACGTTGTGCTCTTGTGTTCTCAGCTTGATGGGTAACCTTCTTATTGTGTTTTAAATCTGTTAATCATAAACACTGGTTACATTTTGTTTATTGAAGGACATATATGGGGGGCATGGGACTGCAGGCAGAAGCATTGTAGACTTCTTTGAAATGTTTGAATGCATTATGAATGTTATGTTATCAGGACCTATATTTTGGGGCTTCAAGATCTTGTTACTCAACTATGAAGTTTCCATCAATAAGAGATTTACCCTTCGCAAAAAGATGGATACAAGTTTTTTATCTGTGGAGCTTTATCTCACTGTTGAATGTAATGTAGTAAATTCAACTCATGTCTGCTAATCCTCACAAACTGAATTGGAATAAATCCCATTGACTCCATGGAAATAATTGGAAGCTATGTCACAAGGCCAGTTTTGTTTCTTCAGCTTTATGATGTCTTTGGCGAAAGACACCATTTTAAGCACTAACACCTGTTACATGGGAGCCATTGAAATGTCAACTCTGGATGTTTTCATCTCTATGTATGATAGAGAATCTGTCCTTTAAGTGAAGAGATTATTGGGCTTTCTGTGTCAGCAATTTGTCATAATGGCTGTAAGTTGATAGTTTTGAAACTTCCTCTGAAGCTTGTAGCCGCATGTCACTGTTATACAGAGGCACAAAGTTAGATGTACGCACCAAGTTAAACATGCAAATTTGCATGTTTGTCGTATATGTTTAGGTAACTGTCATCAAGTATTTAAACAGTGCTACCTTGTTAACATGCCATCTTTATGCATGGTTATTCAGGTCTTTGTATGCAGCATAAACTGACTTGCCAGATAAAATATGATGTTACGAATCTTTCAAGATACCTAATAATTTCTGCTTACCTTCTCTCAAAATGGAGACTTTGTTGTTGGCTCTTGTGCTATAGAGTCCAATTTACCAAAGCTTATCTTGTGCTATCAACCTGAAGAATATGGTCCTTATTTTACTTTTTGTATCTGAGAACTTTGAAGCATTAGTTTCTAAAACTAATCCTATCCTTTCATTTTATACCTTGTCAGGTGTATTAAACTGATCCTGTGTAATTCAGTTTTCTCAGGATTTCACTTGGTAAAATATGTTAGCTGCCAATCGTTTGAAACATTATATTTTTGTTATCACATCTAGTATTCTCTCAATTGATATGGCTGGATGACAATGTTTTGGTGCTTGATGGTCCCCGTCACGACCATATCTCAAGGTTGAGGAAGGAGGTGTTTAGCAGGATGTGGCTATCCATGCCTAAGAAGAAAAAAATGAAATATTTTTGTACTTCTATGTCCAACTTTGAAGGGGAAAAACATGTCTAATAAAATCCGCGTTTTCAATGGTAAGTGGTGATGATTTTGTTTCACAACTGGGTGACGTAGTGAACGTGACTATGGTGGTGAGTGGTAACATAGGTGGTCATGGTTGACAATGGTGGTTTGCTGTGTCAAGAACTGCAATATTGGTGGTGGTCGTTAGTGGCAGTTGTGATGGTAATTGGGACAATGGTCGTTAGTAGCAGAATTCAATTTTACAGTATCTTCTGTGCCTAAGTGTCTTGTAATACTTTCAGATATCTTTTTTCTTTGTTACATTTAAGTGGGTGGTGCTGGATCTGTATTGATGTTCATCAATTTGGTTCAGGTCTTATATTGCAAGGACATCTGCTTCCAGCAATAGATTTTGTTTTTCGCCATAATGATCTTTTCTTTGATATCGCATTGCTTTCCACAGTGAGTAACCTTTACCTTCTTCTTCTTCTTCATTTTTTTTTTCCCTTTTTCACCATTTTTAACAGTTCTGTAGTTGGCCCTCATGCCTAAAAATGTCTTCTTCTCAGATGGTGCCCGTGTATTTTCTTCTAATAATAATCTTTCTTGCAGGTAGCAACAGCAAGTCAGTTTTTCATTTCTTACACAATTCGCAATTTTGGTGCGCTTACATTTGCCACCATAATGACCACAAGACAGGTAAAAATTGTAAACCTGTTCGTGAACTGTTTATCTTCATTTGCCCCCCAAAACTAGGCTTCTGATAGATGGTATCTTCACAAATTCTTTTGGTCGATGAAGTTGGTGAGCATTGTGCTGTCATGCCTGTGGTTTGCCCATCCTCTTAGCTGGGAGCAGTGGATTGGAGCTGTAAGCCTCATTTCAAATCCTTTTCTAAACATCTTATTTTCAGATAAAATGTTGAATTCTAATAACACAACATCGAAGCTCATTCCTCAGGTTATCGTCTTCGGTTCCCTATACGCGAAAACCTTTATGAGGAAATCGCCTCAAAAACCTCCACCTTCAGAAGCTCCAGAAGCTGCGGAAAATGGAGCTGCCATTCCTCTGAAGGCAATTCCACGATGAGATCTAGCACTTGTTACTGTCTCTAACGCTGGAACTAGGCGGCTTTAGTTGTAAGTGGAAAGCTGCATAATGAAGACAGAGGAGGCTCATGGAGTGGTTTGAGGTAAACCAACAGCACCCGCTTTCACATGAACCATCAGCTGCCTCATTTTTGATATACAGAGTTCCAAAGATCTTGCAAATTCCCGCATTTTTTGGTAGTCCAGATAAACTATAGGTTAACTAAAGCCGAAGGCAAGTTTTCATTTTTTATTTTTTTTTCATGTCGTTGAATGAGTATAAGAAGGATTTACCGTGAAGTTGTTAAAGAGACATTTCGCTTGTTTGGCTAAGTAATGTAATTTGACAATAGAAATGGTTAGCCGCAAACTAATTGTTGAGATTCATCCATTCATGCATGTTTATGCACAAATCCAGCTCCGCTAATCTAAATGGTTCCTTTAGGAATCCCCCTCTATCTTTTTTGTTAGGTAAAAGAATATTACTTAATAAAATTTAAGTACTATAATACATCAAACTGATAATCAATTTGTCCACCCACGGGAAGACCACTTTAATTTTGTGGCCTAATTCCCTTGGCATGTGGTTCATAGGATTATAGTGAGGGATACGGAAAGTACCCACTTGAGCTCAGCTTGGAGAGGTGCTCAATCAAAAGCCCAAATTCCATTTCTACCTAAAAGATGGTTTAACAACATTAAGAACTCCTAGGCAGCAAAAACTGCAGCCAATCAATCATCACTTGCATTCATTCAGGCTGCAACATGAAAATTCTGTTAGCTTGCCACAATACTCTCATTACCCCAATTTTTGACTCAGCCTCATCAAATGAGGTGCCTGCGGCTTCAGATGGATGCGGGAGTGGAGCCCCTCTCTCAGCCTTAAGCTCATTAATATCCACAACCCATGACTCTAATTCCTCAAGGCTCCTCCCGCACCATTCGCCATGAACTTGATGCACCTTTCCCCTAGCTAGCTCCTCCCCTCTCACATTGAGGAGCATGACCAACTGGCCGGGCCTGCACTGAACATATTCCGCCCGGCCAACATCAACAAAATCTGCTGGGGAAGTCTTACCACTACCTGTTCTCGAGATGCTTAGAGGATCTCCTCTCTCACTGACATTAGTGTCTTCACCTCGAACTGGTGAGTCACCGGATGCTGGTCCCGGACCACCTTGCTTGTCTAGGTGGGCACTATCGATGTCTGATGTTGCACGAGCATCTTTAGCAGTGCGGGCCAGCCTTGCTTTTCGATTATTCAGCCTGTCAATAAAACATGAACATGAAAAAGGCAGTAGGCTACAGAATAATGCACTAAAAGAAATGTATTACAATGCAAATAGTGTGCTCCTCTTAGTTCAATGCATTCGTCAATAAATCAGGGAAAGAAATTCATATAGTACATGAGAATGATAAAATACTAAAAGAATGATTCCAAGATCCAACCTGTTACATTGATTATCAATAAGAACTTTAGTCTAAAACATCAAAGATGAAAGAGTAATGTGTATGTGCTACTGTGAAGAGTTTAGGCTTCCTCACCAATTTTTGAGCTGGCTGGATGTAACCTCAGAACCCTGGAAAATGCAATGAAGGAATATCTTAGGGAGGAAGACATGCTTTTGTTTAAAACAGAATTAACTTAGATATATACTGAATATGAGGATCGATTGACATACATAATGACTTAATTTATCAGCCCATGATTGTATTGAAGCTGCATTTCGCTGCATATCAGGTTCATCCAAGAGGGCCGTCTCCATTAGCCTTATCTGTTTATCATTCATTATGGTTCGCTTCCGTTTTTTCCGCTGCTTTTCTTCATATGGAGCAATTTTAACATTGTCATCCTCCGGTTTTCCTCCAAAGCCAGTCTCTTTGATCTGCTTGTTGAATTTTGAAAACTCACCATTTTCCTTTTGATCAGTAGTATTTTTCCCTCTTGAAGAGCTTGTATCTGAACCACTTGTTTCCACATGCTGAACATCTCTATCCCCCTCTCTCAAACTTGCAGACACACCCTTACCACTGCCTTTATCATCCCTCCTATCTTGCCTCGTTACATAATCACCTTGATCCCTATTATCGCTTTTGGCATAAAAATGTTCCACTTCTTGAAAAGCAGAATTCTCCAACGTTTCCTCCTTTAAGTAACTTCTTCTGTTAGTCCTTAGAGGTTCTTTTCTTGGTAAAGGTGTTGAGAACGCCCCCTTACTCTGAGCCTCCTACCAGGAATCAAACTTTACAAATCAGATCGCTATATTGACAAAAAGCAATGTCATAACTCCACAAGCCAACTTAGAACTGCTGATTCATATTAATTCTCAGTTCTGAGATAAATATGGTTAGTTAATAGATAATATCATATGACTAAACCCCTGCTGTTCTTGCAATTTTTGCAAGAATTAACCTCATTTTCTCAACTCGGAGAATTCCATCAATCTCCGCGGGTGGTTTAACATGAAAAAAAAATGGTTTACACCAATTCAATTCAAATTCCACACCAACCGAATAAAGAGATTATCAAGATTGAATAACATGAAATATAGCATTCAGGATTCACCTGATGGTTTTCACCGATGTTGAACTTGGAAAACTTATCCCAAGATGTTGACTCCTCAAACTTGATATCCTTAATTTGCTCAAGCAACATAATTTAAGGACATTGGACATTTATGAGAGGATAAAAAGAATAAAAATCATTTTAGCAAAGAATAACAACATTGATTCAGCATATCAAGGAAAGGACATTACTTGAACTTGATTTTCTTCTAATTCACCAACAGAAATTACTGACTGTAACTGGTTAAAGAACACCCTGCAATGAAAATTCGTAAGAAAAAATAAAACCATAAAGTAAATTTAGAAGTCTAAACAGAAGATGTTTGGCTGTATTTATCCGTAGGTGTTCACCACAAAGAGGAAAATAGGAAAAACCGCAGATAAAAGGACCTGAACATATATTTCTGAAATTGCTGGGGAAGTACCTCATTTTTACCAGTGGAAGTGGAAATGAAAACAAAGATAAAGGAGCTTTAACCATCCTTATATAGAAGCTCATCCACCATTTTTATTTTTATTTTTAAGTGAGGAGATGCTATTTGGGATTCAGGTGCTACACCTACCTTTCAGTTACTTTCATGCCAAGGTTGGGGCATACAGAGCCAAGCATTATGATTGATTAAACTCTCCCTAAAGCATCTCAACTTAACAGGTGTGAAGCCGAAATAAAAATACACAAAATGGAAAATATATATAGTGATTTAAAAGGTTATCAATCACAATTCTGAAGAGGAAAGCGATATGGACTATGGTTAACAGGACCAGCCACAATGGGGCTGATGAAGGTTCCTTTTATTTAAATTGTTAAGATGCAGTAACATAATGACAAATCATTATAGTAGCTATCCACACTTCTCATGCAGTTCCTCAAAAGTCTAGCTCAGAAGAGAAAAGAAGATCGAGAACAGGTAAATTGGCAAGACCCTAAATCACCTTAAGAGCTGGACATCCTCCTCGTTCAAGAAGTTAGGAATTAAGGATTCTGCATGGCTTAACAACGAACCTACATATATGAGAGATTTGTAAGATATGCAAAAACATTAGCAATTTTTTCAACTAAAACTAAAAAAGAATAATAATAATAATTGAAGTGTGTAGTTACGGAGGTTCCTGCAAACAGTCACGGCCTTTGGAGCATCAGCATTAATGGAAAAACCAGGCATTGATTCGGATAGGTCCATTTGCAAGCACTCCACAAACTTGAGAAGGAAGAGGTTCCTCTCCTGCTCTGTGAATTAGAACAGAAAAATTGATTAATAAAGTCATGAAAACTGCTATGAATGATCCACTTGTAATGAAAATTAGAAACTATTGGCAAAGAATCAACCTTCACAGATGTTGGGAACAAAACAATGGAGATTCGCGATTACTTTGACAAACAATGATGTTCTCTGATGTTCATATGAACCTTGGGGCATGCTATTTGGATTTAAAGTAAATTCTAAATTTGTTTCATTTGGTGGGCTCAATTGTGAAAGTTTATCCAAAAGCCACCCAGCTGCTGCAAATGAATCATACTCGACACTAGCATCTTCTTCCCTCATTGGGAGATTAGACGAACACCAACTAGATAAAAAATCTCCATGAGGGAGTGAAAATATTGCTGTGAGAACTTTAGTCTGGAGTAACACACAAAAGACATAGTCACAAACCTCATTAAAACAAATGCTCTTGTGTCAAATGCAGATGTGTAGGCAGTAAATTAAAAATTAAATGTGGGCCACAATTATGACTTCACAACTGTTAACAGGAAAAGACAATAATTCAATTTCCTTTGATTCTTCCTATCTAAAAAACCAGTAAACAATTAGCTTCGATGCTTTGAGAAGATATGCAAGTGTACTAGTCTTGAATCAGGCATTGATGTAACATGAAAAGTAGGATAATAGAACTGAAGCAAGGATCACAATAATTGGTAATTGAATGGAGGAACCGGAAAAAAAAAAGTACATGTTCAGACTTTGAGATTAAATAAAGCTTACAAAGTGTACTGTAACAAAAGATCGGAAGTTAGAATCATCAGAGAAGATATCAGCAAGACGCATTGCATTGAGTTGCAGAAACCCCATTGGGTAACTTCTGCCTGAACAGGAAGAAAGATGCTCATGGTCTCTGCCAAGTGCAGTCTTCAATAATCCAAGAACCTACATCATGACAGTTTGTCAATGGATGCAGATTAAAAGTAAAAGCAGGCCTTGCATATGGAACAGAGTATCTAGATCAGAAGCGGATGGATCCAGGCCCACAAGTTAAGTAATACTGATAGCATAAATGCATTTTGCAGACCACCATCGATAAGAGCACCCAAGGGAGCTCCCATATGAATTTGATTTCAAAAACAACGATATTTTTGTGCTGGGCTCTATATAAATCCAACTTCCACTTATGGGGCTCAGTACCCACAGAAATTGCAAAAACTTATACTGCAGTCAGAGAAGTATTTACAATAATGTGACTATCTTATTGCCAGAATCTTGCTGCAGTTAGATTCCATGAAAACTGTTCAAAAAGGTTACTCCCGCTGGTAATTTTATGCAGAACAAGCCAACATGCTAACGGCGCTTGCAATGGTTCATCAGAGGGATCATTGCAATGGTTCATCAGAGGGATCACGCCTTTGAAATTAAAGCAGACTAACCTCTAATGCAACAGACTTTGCCAAATTCAGGCTTTCTGGAGAGCTGGCAACTTCATCCAGATAAGAAATGCTCTCTGCTTCACACAGACTTAACAGCTGAAAAAGAGGATTTGTGAGTGGATCAATGGAGTAGGTTCATACACAAGCAATATCATGCAAAAGAATAACAGTGGGTTCTAAAGCAACTTAAGCCTCCAAGTTAGCATTAAAAATAAAATCCCATCAATTACACTCACGATTGCTAGGACTTTAGCTTTCATCCTAGAGAGAGCAGCCACAACTCTGGATGACCCTGTTGAAGGTGGCACATGTAGCTTTAAGATAGCTCGAGCCAGAAATAGAACCCCACCCTTTCCACATAGCTCCTGAAAAGGACCGTTGAACTTTATTTGTGTGGATAAACAAATGAACACAATTAAATGGGACCCAAAATCGAGATCCATCAAGACAATTTTCCATGTAATGCTAACATTCAAAGATGACCTTTAAGCATCAATTCCACTACTGCTGCAATCACATTGATAACAAAGGAGAGCTAGGAAATTCAAATCTCCACTCAGTTACAAGGTGCCTTAGTTTTGGATCCACAGAAAAATGCTGTTCATGAAATATGACAGTACTATGCATACAGGCCACTTCAGCTGCTGGTTATGGCCACATGGTTAACTAGTCCCACTTTTCATTTGTTTTCTAACTTGATGACTGACCACCATAACATACAGAAGACATAAAGGAGACACTCCCTCACATTAGACTCTGCTCCGAACACATAGATGATGAAAATAAAGGAAAAAAGAGGTTCAAGATGGAAAACCTTATTCCTTAGTAGGCGCTCCCGAAACATCTTTTGTTGGCACAATGACTGAAGAAACTGTAAAGAAGCCTCACATTGCTGGCATAGAAAATTTACAACTTGCTCAGCAGTCAAGTTTAAAATTGTACAGAAATCAGCTTGGTAGGATGACAGCTGGATCTCGAGAAACCTAATGGCTGTGTGAACTGCGCCAAAAGCTGCATCCATAAATATATCAACCTGCCACATAAAGGTACATGATCAGTGAATGCATAAATATTGTGAGCCTGCATAACTTTATTAATCCATAAAGGAAAAAAATGTCAGAATATGATTTCAGTATCTCAATTTATTTATCAGACTCCCTCCCTAAACATATAGAACGCTTCAATTTGGTCCAAAACTTTAAGAGCAGCTCAAGGATAACACTATCTTTTCTTCCCATTTCCATACAAATGGCAATTGCTAATATCATAGACCTTCTTTAGTCACATGTACTCACCATGTTGATATCACATACCATACCATATGCTGATCCCACAAAATCTGGACATTTGGAGACAACTGGCATTTACGTTAAAACCCCCAAAATTTTCTACGCAATTTGCCATCTTTCAAATAATTACTCAAGTGTTTCCATATACTCTCTTTCTCTTTTTTTCTTTTTTTAAAGATGAAATTGAAGTAATTGATCATGCAGGGACCAATCGCCGGGATCACAATGACTAGATTAAACATATAGATAATAGTCATAATTGGATTTGAAAATGCGGATCAACATTTAGAAGTACATAAAAAAAAAAACTGGCAAATAACCATTAATAAGCAAGCAGGCAGCTCTAGCAGCAGACTGCTTTCATCGTCCAGCAGAAACATCTCTCTAAGAGTAGCAGCTTAAACAAATAATGTTGCATAAATTGTACCTTAGGATGTGCAAGCAATACATGAACAAGATCTTGCCACTGTGAAGATATGCATCCTGATAAGAGATGTAGAGTGCTTGCCAAGAGTGCTGAATGCATAAGGCGAATATTACCCAGGTTATTGCTTTCCTACACCACAAAAGCGAGTTTCAGTAAAGATAAACAATATGGAAGGGAAACCTCAAACAGGAGAGTCAAGGCGAACCTGTCTATGACCGCCAAGAACAATTAATAAGTAAAACACCAGGTCCAGCAGCTGTTCCAACACTTTTACATCATCTAGCAAAATCTGTATTATAACTATAAAGAAAGCATCATTTTGTTGTATTCAACAATCAGGAGAAGATCATGATGTAATCTCTCTCAGACTGCTCCCAGAAAGGCAGAAAATGGTAAATAAGTATCCAACTATTGGAAAAAAGAGAGATGCAGGTCAAATCAAAATAATTGCAACTAGACCAATCTAAAGCATCAAGTTTTATGTCTTTTATCATGTAAAAATTATTTAGTCATTTACAGTAAAGATCCAAACAACCAAGAAGCCCAACCATAATCCTCAAACTGGGAGAAGGTGGGGAAGATCTGTACTCTCTCTCTAAGTTGAACTTTTAAAAGGAGAACACTCTGCCCCTTTACCTCTTTCCACATGACAAACATACACGCATCTTCTCCCTCTCGTTCACTCTGCCCATCTGCTGGCAACACTATCACCTTATAGTAACATATCATAAGATCTGCTAGCAAGTTCATTTACGGTTTATACCAGATGTGAAGTATTAAGTCTCTGCATTAAGCTTATTGACAATGCTCCCATAAAGTTTGTTTCATACATTACACTGCACAAGAAAATATCACAGAAACAAATGGCAGGCATTTCCAAAAGTAACCTGCTCTACTTTAGCATGCCGAGGTGCTAAATCACACAAGGAGTGCAAGAGCCGAGTGCCACACAACATGTATCTGAACAGGGCTTCATCTCTGTCAGATGACATAAGAACTCCAAGAAGGTGCAAGGGAAGAAAGGCTGCAAGCTTGTCCATATCAATCTGCGACATAAGATATATATAAAATGCAGTAATAGAAAGGCAAGAGCAGGAAGGCATAAAAACAGTGATGTTAACAGGTTTGCTGACCTTAATAAGCGATCCGTCTTCAGTATGGTAATGAATAGTAAAGTTATCAGAATCTCTCAATAATTTATTAAGATCTTGAGAGCTAAGCCCATGCATTTCCTTCACCGCTAATCTTAAGTCAATGGCCTACAAATACAGAAAAATTGACCTTATTAATATGCGCTTGGGTGTATGTATATATATGTGTCAGAGAGAGATAGAGATAGAGACAGAGAGAGAAACTAAGTCACAAAACCAGAAATTAACTCGAGTAGTTCTTTTAACTAAAAAAAAAAACCAAAAAAAAAAAGGGTAAACAGCTATTCACATCAAATAGATAACCAGGTGGACCTGCTTCTATTTCATTTAACAATTCTTACCTGTGCAGCACTACATGATGGTTCCTCCTTTGCGTGCCTCATCCTTGAGAATCTAGAGAAAGAAAAAGGAAACCTTATCTAAGGAAAAAGAAGTAATGTGCATAGAAAATTGGTATAGTGTAAGGTTCATGACCATAAGATATTCAATAATGGGCATAACGGGAATCGAAAAGAGCTCTGATAAGGTGAAAGCCGACTCAAGTGCTAGACAATGAGGGAGATAATTGGCTCACTTTTAGTTGCAAAAAAGCATCAACTATTTAGCAGTCCAAACAAGAACACGATAATTATCATGAACATTACTAATTAATCTTTAAAGTCTAATTTCTGCTCAACATTACGGTAATTTCTGCAGCAAGAATATGCTAGAGAAAGCAACATCATAAGTTGGGGGAAAAAAAAAATAGCCATAGCCAGGACTTATTTAAAGTCATATGTTTATTTTCAACAAACACGTCTGGCATGTACATGGACAGCCGAACACAAACTCTCCACAGCATCCAGATGCTGGCACTTAGACATGCTTGGAAGAATAAATGGGATTAGTCTGTGTCTCGCCAGTAAAAACAAAAAGAGTACACTTTGAATGGTAGTTTTACTGATACAAGTATAAAGAAAACACAAGGAGTTAATGGATTAATATGGTTACATCATTTCAGCATACAACCACAACACAGAAAGCCGAAAATAGCTGCATCCTTCTACTACTACCCTTAAGTCACTAGCAATACACCTATGGAGAACTTAGCAAGACATATAACACAAATGCGAAATAAGTAAGATTCAAAATACTTACCAAAGTCATAGCAACTAAAAATATTACATCAAAACACAGTCTGTAGTATCTAAGCTATTCCAATTGCATTCTAAAATTCCTTCTCAAAATAAAGTTTATGAACTCTAAGATGGCATGAGTTTCAGTGTCAATAGCTAGTTAAGAAAGTGTTTCCCGAGATGGTAGGGCACAGATTGAAGCATCAAGCAAAGCACAATCTTGGAACAAGACAAAACATGGATCAAACAGCTGATCTAACAAGATCCAAACTGGTCAGATCAAGGGGCTTTCGGGATGAAGTCACATATGTGAACTACAAGTCACAAATGGAGGAGACACTGATGTATGCACAAGAAATTTAATAGTAGATGTTAATCAGTTGGACAAGGGAAATGAGAAGCAGCCAGTAAAGAAGCACCAGTTCTTTTTGCATGGCTGATTCAAGACTTGAACACTGGACCACATGAGATATGTGAGCGCTCAGCACAGAAAACCTCTGATAGCACATTAAGAGTGTAAGATACTGAATTGGAAAGACTTATCAAGCAGATAATAGATAGACAATTGAGGAGTCTAATGAGCAGTGGGTTTCCCTGAAAATAGCATAAGTGCAAGGCATTATCAAAGATGCATGGGAGCAAGTCCTAGTGAACCAGCAAAGTGTGAAAATACATGGAGGGCTGTGCAAGGTAGCATTCAGCAATTGGTCAACAACATCCACACTATTTACAGGCGTCTGTTGGTCAGCAGGAGAGAAGATGAGGTCCAGTATTAAGTATAAGGGTTACAAGATTTCAACTTCTCATCTCTCATAAACATACAGGAAACTCTACCACAATTCGTTGGCTTTTGTTTGTCTTCAACAATGAAAGTCAGCAAGTGCCCCACCATCCGCTGTCATGAGCTCATACTACTATATGCTCAAAATCTATCACTAAATAATCATTCCAGAAGGCTAGCCATATGCAACACCGACAGGGAACTCAGCAAATCTCTACTACTAAGGCGCGCTTATCACAGTCCAAGTCAGTTTCCATCTATCGATGGACGATAATTGACAAATCAAAAAGCTTCCATGACAATTAATCTCCTAAAAAGAGGAAACCATATGAAACTAGAAGCTTTTGATAACTAACTTTCCAGCACGGACAACTAGCCTATATCTGCAATATGCACTTGCAAGCGTACGCTTGTAAAATAAAACTCCAAATAGGTCTTCTTTCCACAGCCACTAGATTTTCTATCATTTTCCCAAGAAACCATGCCTCAGCGAAACAGGAAAAAGGACCCAGAATTCAGGTGGTCTCAAGTTCAATTAAGCCCAAACCATTTGAAACTTCCTCGAATTGTGCCCACCATCCCCTACTGAATCCGTTTTCTCGAGAGATTGGTTTTTCAACTTTGTCATGCCACGTTCAATAGTTACCGAAGCAAGCTCCAAAAAGTGTATTGTATTACATGGTCCCCAACGGTCAAATTGAACAAAATACGTAGTTCAACGACCAAATACACTTGCACAAGTCAATTCATTATTACAGAGCATACTCACACACTCATATTCGACTAAAATCCAGAAACAACTAAAAATCAACAGCAAAAACTAAAAACACGCGTTGCGAACCCTAGATTCAAAGCAACCAAAGCGAGCTTCCAAAGAACCCTACAAATGCAAGCCAGACACAGTACAAACTAGGGGGAAAAAAAAAAAAAAAAACGAATAACTCCGTAAAAGAAAATTCGAAGTTCAGAAAACTGACCTAGGAACTGTACGGTCCGTCTCGACGAGCTGCGAAAACCAAATTAGAGAGCAGAGAAACAAGAGAAATTCGCAGGCGTTCCGGAATTAAGAAGTTACAGGGTTGCTCGAAGACGAAAGAGGAGACTCCGTTACTATACTTTACGCATTTATTGCTGTCTTAATTTGATGATGGCTGTTGCTCGGTCCGCTAGTCAAGGTTTCTTATACAGTCCTGATTTCTTTCCCGAACGCAACTGGTTTTTAACTAAGGCTCTGTTTGTTTCTGGCAAGGATCTAGGCAAACCATTTCTTTATATATATATTAATAGACGTACATGCGTGAAGTGGAGGGAGAGGTGTCAAACCACTGATGTGGTGGACTCGTGGGCCAAAACCTCCTTAGTCTGAGCCAAGAGATATCTACAAAAGATTTCTCTATTCACCCGTGAAAATAGTAAATTCCATTTGACTATCTTCTTTTTATATAAAAATATGATTTTTTTTTTTTTTACAATTGACTTTAGGAGAGAAAGTTGTATAATTTTTATGAATTAATCTATAATTTTAATGTAATATCAAAGTATGTGTTCAAGTATACCCTTTCATTTTTGGACAAAAATTATATATGCTGTAATTTTTCAATAAGTACAAGACAAAAGTCTCAAATAAAAAAATAAGATTTTTGAGATAAATTTTAAAAGAAAAAATAATCTTTTAACTTTTAAGTTAACTTTTAAATTAGGCTTTAAGACTTCTAATATAATACTATAGCCTACTTTAAATATGTTTTACTTTATATGATCTTGAGTTTAATGACACTTGGCATGTAAAGAAATATGTACAAGATAATAGTTTTACATAAAAAAAATAAAAGATATTTGAAGTCAAACTTTAAAGAAGGAAATTCGAGACAAAATAGCATATTAAAAAAAATATTTACATTATATTATATAAATTATCGTGTTATTCTCTTTATATATAACAAAAAAATTTATTATAAGAAGTTAGTTTTGGGGAGAAAAAAAACAGTCTTTATTAATTAAACTCATAAATTCTAACATTTTGCTGGAAGAAGAAATTGTTGTAGGCCCATTTACGTAGCCCAGTTCAACATTTTGTATTGTAAAAATCTAGGTAAATAAGCCCAATAAATGGGTATTTTGGGTGTAGATCTTTTGTTAAAACAGGCTGAAGGTAAGAAGGATATGAATTATAAGCCCAATTATATAAATCTCATTAATTGATTAAACAGAAATACTACTTCCATTGGATTTGCACGATTCCTTGCTTTTCCCAACCACCTTTATTTATTTATTTATTTATTTTAATGTATTCATCCAAATTAGTTATCATAACACTGACATTTGATGTAGCAATAAATAATTGTGGTAATGTTAGCTTACCACTAAGCTAGGTTCCATGTGTAGACCTTGGGTTCACGGTCTTGCTCGTTATAATGCCATGTATTCGTTCAACAAGGTAATCAATAGAAATTTCCAGACCCTTAAGCCAAAGGTTTTCCCCACCAATCCAAATCAACAGTCCAATTTTCCAAAGAACCCTAGCTGCACCTGTAACGTCCACGGAAAGGTGATAGTATTTGACTATAGCTTGTATATTTTAGGTAGTTCTCCATAGGTTACTCCTGGATGTTAATTTTTTAGCTTTCCTTCATTTGAAGTGTCATTTTACTCCAACTAAGATCTAGACCAAATTCTTCAATGTTTTTCTCTAAGAAATATATCGTAGTCTTTTTCTTTTCTTTTTTTTTTTAATAAAAAAATCGATATGTGTCACACTGTCCATATACTTGAACTTTATACTATGAGAGAAAATGAACTTTATAATATGATATTAAAATTTAAATTTAAATAAAGCACTTATTTGCTTGGGGATTTGATGGATTCTTGTAAGAAGTATGTTCTCTTGCTTGGGTGAGAAAGTGTGTTAAATTTTGTTATATTCTATATTGTCAATATGTTAACATATTAAATCCTGTATGGTGTCCCCTCTTTTTATAAACTGATCCCAAAAGAAAAAAAAAAAACTCTCTAATGCACATAATTGCAATACATGCGACTCATCCTAAGTAATATACACGACTGCGCTTATTTGCTTGTGGGTTCAAGGTTGAAGGAGTGGAATGGACATTTTTCTATATATCAAGCATATCTTAAAGGTTCAAAATTAAATATGAATTATAATGATCAATCGAGATTATAATATTATATTAAATAAGTTCAAAATCTAATTAACTAATTATTTAGAAGAACTTTTTCACATTTAAACATTAATTACGGCTCATATCTTTTAAATGTAAGTTTTTCTTATCAACTTGTAACATCGTTATCTCACCCATTCATTGACAAGGTCAAGTCTATGGGGAAGAACCTAAATGCCCCATCAACCTCTCTAACAATACAAAGTACGTAAATCGGACCTAAGTTTCCATCTCATCGGTAAATCTAGAAACAAAAGATAAGAACTTATATAGAGGGCCATGTATTCATGAAATAAGGATAGATCATTCACAAATTCATATGTACAAATTCTTTCGAGGAAGTAGCATTTTCGGCTCAATTAATGAAATTGTATCATTCAAATTGAAAAATTTCCAAACATAACCGTTCAATAAGATCAACCTAAACTATTTGGGTTAAATTGGTATATGAAGATATGATCCACAATTCAAGACATGGTGGAGCTTGATTTTCTACCAGTATTTTGAGCTTTTCTTGATGACAACCTGCCGCCACGTTGTGTCATCGGCGATTACCCCGGAAGAAGTCCATGTTTCTTTATGATTTCACGGGACGCCACGGCGGTGCAACATCGGCTACAAATACCAGCTATCTGTTCTTCGTCTAAATTGCCCACAAGCATTAAAGACATGGCGAAGCTCCAAATGAGGCATCTCGCGGTTGCTTCTGTACTACTGGTTATGATCATGAGCATCAGAGCTGAAAATGCTACACCACCTCCTCCCTCTCCTCAGTTTGACAAGGGACCAACCCCCGACCCAGGTCATTTAGAGAAGGCTCCTGTTCCACCATCGTCAAGCGATCCTTCAACCTACATCCCCAAAGCACCACCGAAGAAGGAGCATCATGATGCTGCTCTGTAGGAGCATACCCTTCAATTTTGTGACGGCTTGATGAGGACGGAGACATCAAGCAACTCTAATAAATTTTCCTTTTTGGTCTTCCTTTATTTTTGATGGTATAGTAATTAGTTTAAGCAATTTCATTTGCCTTTACCCTATCTGGTCCTTTGTGAAAAAAGATATTATATTAGAAAGATTTTAAAATGACATGCTTTTATCCATATATTCTTAGGGCCTTTCTTAAATGGCATGTCATGGGAAAGTATCCTTCATCTAGGCTATTTCATTTTTCTTTACCTTATTTGAACCTTTATAAAAATTGACATTGTATTAGAAGTATTTTGATATTGTATGCCATTTTTATAAAGGTTTAAATATAGGTTTTGATATTGATTTAGAAAGGTTTACTTTATTTCTTAAAATTAATTGTTACTTGAGATAAATGCTCTTATCTATAGAAAAGATTCTATAATAAGATATTAACAATAAAGACATTCATCAAAACTTTTTTTAATAAGATCCATCACAATTTGGCAATCATGATTATTAACTTACTCAAAAGTATAAGATTAGTTAATCTTTATCTCAAAGATCATTTAATGATTCAATTAATCCAAGACTCTTATCACGAATGGTTGAATTAGTTTAAAAGTTATTAGAGTAATACTTTTATTGTCCATAAGAAATGGCTTATCAAGTTTCATTTTTAACATTTCATTGAATGTCAATCACCTACCAACTTAGTAGCAAGCTATTAAATTGAAACCCCTTGGTTTTAGTTTATGAGTTTCAGTGTATTTGTTTGAAAAAAAATTCATTATAAATTTTTATTCATATATCTCTATATATATGTAAATAAAAAAAATCTAACATATTTTTAATTATATTGAAATTCCTAAATTTTTTTTTGACATAAGATCAAATTATAGACTGATTTTAAACTTTGTATGAATTTCGAATAAAAAAAAAAAGAGCTATTAGAGAATGCGAAACTTGTGAACTTCTCCGTTACTGCTTATGGACTATCTCAACGTACAAACACCGGCGACGTGTCGGGATTGCGAGCTAACCGGACCCACGATCCACTCTGAGAGAGGTTCTGCCACTCGGGAAGTAGAAATCATGATGATATTAACTACATTTCTTCGGCCTTATCCTTCTTCAAATCTTTGGATGCTTTTGTTATGGAATAAAATTCATCAGCATCCTTCGGTTAGTGGCCTCCCGACGGCTATATATACCACCTTGGGCAGTCGCTTTTAACGCATCTATTCTTTCTCTGCTTTTCTCTCTTGGGTGTTTGGTTCTCTAGAAAGTGAGAGAAAAAAAGATGGAGCTTGATCTTTCTCCCAAGTTGGCCAAGAAGGTGTATGGAGACAATGGTGGTGCGTATTACGCATGGTCCCCAGCTGAGCTCCCTATGCTGCGTGAAGGGAATATTGGTGCGGCCAAGTTGGCTCTTGAGAAGCATGGGTTTGCCTTGCCTCGTTACTCTGATTCTGCCAAGGTCGCGTATGTCCTCCAGGGTATATCTTTGTTATTTTCTTTGATTTTTTCTCTTTCACGTACTTCAATTTTTGTGGATGCATGTTCTACAGTAAGATTCATCGAATGTATCAAGGATGCTGTTTATCATCTCCGATGATTAGTTTTTGTTTTTTGATAAGGATTCTTTGTTGTAATCTGTAAAACAAACCACTTCGTCGCTGTTTTCGAGGTACTCATAGCAGCCCAGGACTTCGAAATTTAGAAAAGGATTGTAGATTTTCCGGATTCTTTTGTTGCATCAACAAACTTTTCTGGTTCTTTTGGGCTAATCCATGAGAGTGAAAAATGGGGGCTTTTAGTTGTAGTGGTGGAAAGAAAGAAGGTCTTCTGGTATCGTGGTACCCACAATCATTGAGGCTTGCCTGGTGTTCTGGCATAGTCAAAAGTCACAACCCACTATCATTATATAGGTGGAGTCAAATCTTGTCATTATCGTGGTGTTAGTAAATCTTTTATAATGATTTGAAGTTATGTTCTTATCTTCCTTCGATTGATCTTTTATAAATTGTTTGGTTCTGTTCAAAGCGGTTCAAGATGATTGCAGTAAATTTGATAAATAGAATGGCATAAACCGCCAATCATTAAGCTTATGATAAATGGGTTGGGTCTGTGTAACACACTTTTACTTTAATCGACGTTCTCTATTAAATTTATCTTCTTTGATTGTTGTTTTCTGTAGGAAATGGTACAGCTGGAATTGTTCTTCCTGAATCAGAAGAGAAGGTGATTGCAATTAAGAAGGGTGATGCCATTGCCCTGCCTTTTGGTGTTGTTACATGGTGGTACAACAAAGAGGACACTGAGCTGGTTGTTCTCTTCTTAGGAGACACTGCAAAAGCTCACAAAGCTGGTGAGTTTACTGACTTTTTCCTGACGGGTTCCAATGGGATCTTCACTGGATTCTCACTCGAGTTCGTGGGCCGAGCATGGGACTTGGAAGAGAATGTTGTTAAGGACCTTGTTGGAAAGCAATCGGGCAAGGGAATTGTCAAGCTTGATGGTAGCTTTCAGATGCCTGAGCCGAAGAAGGAACATCGGGAAGGCATGGCATTGAACTGTGAGGAGGCTCCATTGGATGTGGACATTGTGAAGGGTGGAAGGGTTGTTGTGTTGAACACCAAGAACCTTCCTTTGGTTGGTGAGGTTGGGCTTGGAGCTGACCTTGTCAGGTTGGATGGCGGTGCCATGTGCTCTCCTGGATTCTCCTGTGACTCGGCGTTGCAGGTGACTTACATTGTCAGGGGAAGTGGCCGTGTTCAGGTTGTTGGTGTTGATGGCCGCAGGGTCCTGGAAACAACTATTAAGGCTGGCAATTTGTTCATCGTGCCAAGGTTCTTTGTTGTTTCGAAGATTGCTTCTCCTGATGGCATGGAGTGGTTCTCCATCATCACCACCCCCAAGTAAGATTTTCTCCATGGACACTTTCTCAAGAACTAGGCACTAAAGCCAATTCAATTCCTTATATTGCTTTGTTCATTTAATTGATTTTTCTTCCCTGTGACAGCCCAATCTTCACTCACTTAGCCGGCAGGACTTCAGCATGGAAGGCTTTATCTCCCGAGGTGCTCACTGCTGCATTCAATGTGGAACCAGAGACAGAGAAGCTTTTCCGATCAAAGAGGACTTCTGATGCCATTTTCTTCCCTCCACCAAACTGAACAAAAAACTAGCATAGTCTTGTTAGGTTTCTGGTCTCCCCAATAAAAAGCATGAAGCTTTGCAGTAGGTTTCTGAGGCTTTCTTTCTCGTTTATGTTCTTGGTTATAATTGTAGACTTGGTTAAGCAGGCTTGGTTCTGGACACTTATGTGTGTACTCCGGGATTTAGCTTTTTGTTTCTCTATAACTTCTTATGCATAGTTTTTCCATCTTATTCCGGTCAGCAGATGATTTCATGATGTTGGTCGTGCTCCTATTCTCTTGATTTGAGAAAGTCCACATCACTCTGTGTTTTGTCTATTGGAATCCTTGTTTGGTTTTGCCGCAAGGGGTGAAGTTAAAAATCTATAAAAATAGTCTAATTTCTTTTCTTTAAATTGATATGAAGACCCCAAGAGATATATATAAAGAAATTCTAGATATAATGTTATACAACTATTATTTTTAACACACAATTCATCCCATCGAATATAAATCATTAGGATTAAATATGAGATTTTGATATCATATTAAATGATTATATTTTCTTCCTTAAATCCAGTAATTAAGAAATAAATATATCTTAACAAATAAATTTACTACTAAAAAAATTGGCACTCTTCGGTTCTCATTATGCTTCTGTATGCCTTCGAAACATTCTTTTGGGCCTCATCGTACCTCTTGGCTTCCTCTGACCGTCACTGTGCGCTTCAACATCCTCCGCCATCCTCGTACTCCTAAGTTTCCTTGCACTTTATCAAGCCTTCTCTTAACCTAACTGCACCTTCATTGATTGGGAGTAGAAATTGAGAGGCTTAATTTGCAATCATCGTGATTCTTAATATATCTCTTTGTCATTGCTTATCTTGATAAGTAATGGTAAAAAAGCTCTAAACATACTTGGATTTTCTAGTTTTGGTTATGCACCAAAATGTGAATTACATGATCTAACAAAGCAATAAACGCATTCCATTCGCTCACAAGAAAATGATTGCAAAAGCAAGTTCATACAAGTATTACCTGGTCATGTACCTATAAATAGGTTGTAGTTCTATAGTTATTTAAGGTGAAAGTTTTTCAGTTTAAGATTTTCTTTATAGAGTTTTCCACACAAAAGCTTGTTCTCACAAAGTAAATATATTGGAGGAAACCAAATGTGTGCTTAATGACTTTAAAGTTTTTAGGACGGTTTTACGAAAAAATAATGACTAGAATATTACCATTTTCTCACTTTAGAAATGATTTTTTTGTGTTCTTCTTGCATAGAAAGATCAATTTAGTAAGAGTTAGTTATTTCATATGATTTTATTACCTCGGTTAAATGGATTTTCAAATGTTGATATATATATATATATATATATATAAAGAATGTGAAACATAAGAAAGAAAAAAAAAAGACGAGGAAAGTGATTTTGGACAAGGGAATGAAAAAATGAATATATATCTTTTTTTTTTAATAGGTAATGACAAAAAGGAGAATATCTTAACATGTAAGAAGACATTTCATTTATGCAATTACAAGATGATATGTCATTTGGGTGTTTTTAAGATGGCATGTCCTTTACATCTTTCTAAAATAAGATGTTGAGGCTACATTAAATTGATGTATTGTTAGGATTTTTTTTCTTTTCAAATGACATGCCATTTAAGGCATATATTTGCCTTTCTTGCGCATGTCCTTTGTTTTTGAGTGAGGGTTCTCTATTGTAGAAGTTGTAAAACAAACTAGGTCATAGTTGGAATTTTGTTTAACGGATTTTAGTTTGGTGCCATTTTTTGTCTCAATTGCAGACTTATTGAGTATAATTATCTATTTATATAAAGTGTGAAAACCTATTTTCAAACCTTAAGATATTAGGTAGAGAAATCTCATCACGTATAAGTTCAATGTCTTATCTTTAGGCATAAATTATGTTTCTCATTGAGTGTCTTATTTTGCAATCTCAATTGCAACATCTAAGTGAAGTGCATTGCTTCTTTCTAATGCATTTGATTGATGGTAAAGGTGAGTATGTCGTGGTTGCGAAGAAGCTGCCAAATTATGTAGTCCCAGATTTAACTGACTTCAAGGTACTTATTTCTATACATATCAATTTTATATATTTAGATGATTTGAATCTCAAGGGAAAGCTTTGAGTCGGCCTTCCATTGTACAAAATGCTAATTGGCATGTAAGCTTAGTGGGGGCTTCATTTTGTTGTTGCTCAATATTAATTGCATCTTTTTACTTTGCTTCCTTGTTCAAGGCCAGTCACTAGTAACTCATGTCCATCACTCCCTCTGAATGCAGCTAAAGCCATATGTCTCATAGTGCCCGATAGAACTTAAAATTACTGAAGTAGCTGATGCAGCAAAATAAGCGAGTTACGTGATCATAGCCTAAATCCCCGTTTTAGTTTCGACTAGTTTTGTGATGAACTAGTTTATGTAGTTTTGAAGCATGCAACCTTGATTTGGATGTAAGTTTCGACCTTAGAAGAATCATAGAGACATGTTGAGTAATTTCACAACTTGTTTCATATAATGGAGGATAATACTGTTGAGTGGCTTAAGACAATTTGTAGAACTGGACTGCATAGGTCTCGACAAGTGCTTAATTAATGTACATTTTTGTTGCTTGTTTGTTTCTGAAAGTGGTTTTGGACAAGGGAATGGAATTTTAATATTTTATTAAAATGAATTTTTTTTTCGTCTTAAAACTAATAATTAAGAAAGGAGGTTATCTTAACATATGAAAAAGGCATTTTCATTCATACAATTATAAGATGACATGTCATTTAGGTGTTTTTAAGATGGCATGTTTTTTTACATCTTTTAAAATAACATATTGCTAAGGTCCCATTAAATTGATGTATTGTTAGGAATTTTTTTAAATGACATGTCATTTAAACTTAACCAAAATGGTAACTCATTTGAATCTTCCGGAAATGACGATGTCCGTGCTTTTTGTACAAATTCTTATAAATGGCTTAGGAACTCTACAACGAAACAGGAAAAATGAGATGTAAAAGAACATTTAGATTTATTTGGGTCAATTGCAATTCTATCAAGCATCAAGAATTGCTTGAAGCAGAACGGACTTAAGCAGAGCTCCAGCTTCCTTCTGGGATGGAAAGAAACCGATCCCAGTTTTTCTTACTTTTTTTTTTTTCTTTTTTCCTTTTTGAAAGCCGGTCATAGTTTTAAATTTCAACATCTATCAAAAATATTTGAGATGTTTTGTAATTATTAGAAAAAAGTTAAGACAATTGTATGGAATTTTGATATTATATTAAAATTATTATATTTCCTTCTTTCAAATGATATCTCAACATAACAGAGATAATTAACCCATATATTAACAATATGGAACAATTACCAACTTTATTAGGAAAAGCGTTGGGCTTTTTCCTTCCAGTTTACGGCCTTCTTCAGGTCTCAATATGCTTCCAAAACCTTCCGTGGGCATCATTGCGTCTGTTCGGCCTCCTCTAGGCCACATTATATCTTTAAGGCTTCCTCTATGGCTCATTGGGCATGATTGTGCCTATAGGCCGAAACTGAAACCCATTATGTCTTGAGGCCCCCTTTAAGCCTTATTATGTGTATAGGCCTCATAGAAGTTTGAATGTACCTTTGCACTTTTGAGCCTTTATAAAAGTTTTAAAAAGGTGATGATAGTCGTGTCATAAAAATAAAAAATTTGTAATTTAATTCTTCTGAATTTATTTAGATTTGCTTTGTCATGTCAAATAATTTGACTTTTATTTGGATTCATGAAATTATTTTTCTTCTTTGACTTATTACTTTTAGAAACAAAAGTATTATATAATTTAGAATTTATTGTTCCCTCAAAAAGAATATTTAGATTAAACCCAAAACAATGATTATAGTAACATATGTTTTCATTTGTACTAATAAGTTAAGAAGATAAATTTTATAATTTTATACTAAAAGATAAGATTTTTTAAATGAAAATTAAATGAAAGAAAGACAGTATGTTTAGTCATTTGACTAACTTTTGGATTGAGCTTTTTGGCTTTTTGACATGATATTAAAAATCAAGTTGGTTATATTATATTTATGTGACTTTGAGTCTGATAATACTTAGTGTGCATGAGAGGATATGTACAAGATGAAAGAATTTTACATTAAAAGATAAAATCTTTGAGATAAAGCTTAAATAAAAGGAGTTTTCAATTTTTGATTAACCTTTAGATTAAATATTTTAAATTTTAAAACTGTTTATACATAATGAAAATAATAAATAATAAATAATAATTTTACATTTTGCACGAGTTTTGTATTTGAAAATGAAAAAGAGAGATGAGTGGACGCGAAACATAAGACACGACAAACGCATTCACCTTTCCGTCATCATTGCCGACACGAAAATCATTCTCACTGCACAAGGGTTGTGCAACTTTCCAAGTATAAATCACTATGGGATGGATAACACTGCGTTCTTCGTTCTTATCCTTCATCGGCTTCTTGGTTACCGTTGTTATGGCTATGTATCACCTTTCGAAGTCGCTCTTAACGCATATATTTGTTCTCTGCTTTTCTCTCTCTTTGTTGTTTGGTTCTCTAGAAAGTCACAGAAGAGAGATGGAGCTTGATCTTTCTCCCAAGTTCGCCAAGAAGGTGTATCACGTCACTGGTGGTGCACACTACGCCTGGTCCCCATCCGAGCTCCCCATGCTGCGTGAGAAGAATATCGGTGCCGCCAAGTTTGCTCTTGAGAAGCATGGGTTTGCCCTGCCTCGTTACTCTGATTCTGCCAAGGTTGCGTATGTCCTCCAAGGTATACCTTCGTTATCTTATTTGGTTTTGTTTTTTCATGTACTTAATTTTCTGTGGAAGCAAACTTCAATTTTTTGGTCAGCACTCCACACCAGCAAATCCCCTTTATCCAAAAACTTCAGTTTTATTGTATATTACGTGGTTTAGCGTTAGATTCCTTGACTGTATCAGGATGCTCTTTTAGTCACCGATGGTAGATTTTCCGGGTTCTTTTGTTGCTTGATCATGGTTTCTGGTTCTTTTTGGGGTAATCCAAGGGACTAAAAAGTGGCGACCTTTACTTGAACAGTAGAGAGCACAAAGGTCTTCTCGTACCGTGGTACCCACAAGCATTACGGGCTGCTTGGTGCTCTGGTATGGTGGAAAGTCGCAACCCACCATCATGGTGGGGTAGCGGATATCAAATCTTGTCTAAATCTTTTATAATGTTTTGCAGTTTAGCTTTTGTTGTGGAAATATCACACCACACCAAAAGAAAACACACAAATCAAGTTATCAACATTAGAGACACATTTAAGTAACTCAGATAAAACTATCCTATATTCATGATCACTAACAGTAGTTTTAGCTTGTTAATGTATAGAAATTACACCAATTATGTTGCCATATTAGGTCCTAGAATTAGGCTTGATATATTGTAATAATTGTATACGTATTATTTCCTTCCATAAATTAGGCCTTAAGCTCTATAAATGTGTAACCCTTGTATTGTATAGTTGATATTGTAGAATATAGGATGCAGTTTGCTCACTTGGCTTTCTTTCCCATTTCTCTCTTTCTTACATGGTATCCCAACCTTCCTCCCCTGAGACCTAACCGCTTCCGCATTATTTTTACTTTTTTCAAGCCATCAGATTACGAGTGAAGTGCATTACTATACCACCCCTTTCATAGTTAACTTAGTTACTGATATACCCCATTCCTTTCCCCGAATCCTAGCCACCCCCAATTTCGTTCCTTCCCAATATTCCCTTGTTGCCGCCATCACTGATCAGAACACCTCTTCAACCTCCACTTCCATCCGTTCCTCCTATCACCCACAACCCATACTTGGTCACTCTTGCTGATTTGCAACCGATCAGTATCGTTTCCAAGAAACTAACTAGTGTGGCAAATTGGAGCATCTGGTGCGCACAAGTTTGCACCATGTTCCTCACTCGCAACAAGCTTCCTTTTCTCATTGGCAAATTGCCTCATCTGACCGATGACAGTGAAGCCACTGCCAAATGGGACCAACGCCAAGCCGCTCTGAAAAGTTGGCTTGTGCACTCAGTCGATTCCAGCCTCAAAAGCATGATTTCAAGGCCATAAATTGTCAATTCCATCTGGGCAACGCTCTAGGATAGTTTCACGAAGGTCTTTGGCACCCAAAAATATTCACTTAAGCAAGTGATTAGGGCACTACGACTCAATGATGGTGCCACCGAAGCTGACCTTATTGCTTTCTACATTCACCTTAAGGATCTTGGAGGTGAGCTAGAAGCCCAACAATTGCCGATCCTCTATGAATGCGGCAAATGCCCACGCGATATCAACACCTGCCTCTAGGCGAAGGATCGAGAGGACTTCGGAATGGAGTTCCTCCTCGCATTGCCGGAGGAGTTTCAGACCCTTTGCAGCAATGTGCTTCCAAGGGAATCCCTCCCTTCGCTGGAAAAGACCTATGCCCTGGCCAAGCAGGATGTCCACTAGTGGTCCTAGCACGACGGGCGGAACACTGTTGGTGACAACAACGCCTTTTAGGCGCGTTGGGAGAACACACATGTGCCTTTGTCAAGCGGATGCACGAGTAGTCCGCTGTGGGCACCTGATTCAAGCCCAATTGCACTTGGGACTCCTTTTCTGGTCAACACAGGCTCACGCCCTCGCCCTTACAACCCAACAAGCCGTTTGCAGTCTTTGCCAAAAGCCTGGGCATACCTGTGAAGCCTGCTTCCTCCTAGTAGGTTATCCACTTGGATAGAAGCCCAAGCCTAGAGGAGGCTCTAAAAAGAGGCCTGGTAGTAATGGGCCTCTAGACCATAATGCTGCAGCTGATGGACAACATCCTCCACCTAGTTTTGGGCCTTAGATTTTGATTTTGATATTATATTAGAATGAGAAGATTATTCCAAAACTTTAAAATATTAAGTAAGAAAATTTTATTATTTATAAGTTTAATGGTCTATCCTCATACTTCTAAAGTGGGACAATACTCACTTTAAAACGGCTCCATTTATGTTCTTTACTGGTTTTAAAAAAGGATACAAACCTCATGGGAGATAAAAAGAAGTGTTTGGGTATTATGAAAGAATTAAATTTACTGATTGTGCTGTTAGAAGAACAATGATTTTTAGATCATTTTGCAAGAATGACTTGATGACTAGTGAAGGAAAAACAGTTTTGCGACTATAAATGGAGAAGAAGATAAGTATTCTTAGTAGATTTGTTAAACAGAGTGGCTACAAGCATTAAGCTTATGATAAATTGTTTGGTTCACATAAGGTTGTTGTTTTCTGCAGGAAGTGGCACAGCTGGAATTCTCTTCCCCGAGTCAGAAGAGAAGGTGATTGCAATTAAGAAGGGTGACACCATTGCCCTGCCTTTTGGTGTCATTACATGGTGGTACAACAAAGAGGACACCGAGTTGGTTGTTCTCTTCTTAGGAGACACTTCAAAAGGTCACAAAGTTGGCGAGTTTACTGATATTTTCCTGACGGGTTCCAACGGGATCTTCACAGGCTTCTCAACTGAGTTTGTCCGCCGAGCATGGGACTTGGACGAGAGTGTTGTCAAGGACCTCGTTGGAAGCCAATCGGGAAAGCTAATTGTGAAGCTTGATGGGAGCTTTCGGATGCCTGAGCCGAAGAAGGAATATCGAAACGGCATAGTAGTGAACTTGGAGGAGGCTCCATATGATGTGGACGTTTTGAAAGGCGGAAGGGTCGTGAACTACAACACCAAGAACCTTCCTTTGGTTGCTGAGGTCGGGTTTGGGGGTGACCTTGTCAAGTTGGATGCCGATGCCATGTGTTCTCCTGCATTCTCCAGTGACTCGGCATTGCAAGTGACGTATATCGTTAGGGGCAGTGGCCGTGTTCAGATTGTTGGTGTTGATGGCCGCAGGGTCCTAGAAACAACTCTTAAGGCTGGCTATTTGTTCGTTGTACCAAGGTTCTTTGCCGTTGCGAAGATTGCTTCTTCTGAAGGCATGGAGTGGTTCTCCATCGTCACCAACCCCAAGTAAGATTTTCTCCGCACTTTTAGTCTCATAATTGTTTGTGGTGTTATCTCTTAGCAATGGTCCAAACCCGCCTCAGACTGCAGCGTCATCTTCACTTTGTCTCTGTTTGTGTGCTTTTTTAATCAATATTCATAGAAGTGCTAAGAGAGAATTGTGTTCTAACATTATGTAACAAAGGGCAAATTGAATTTAAAACTAGTTCAAGGTAAGGGACATATCTTACACATAAACTACTAACATAAATCCATATCTCAGTAATGTGGGATATTACTATACTAATAATTAGAAATAGATTTATTTTTAATAAGTACTGGGGGAGGGGCGTGGGATCTCTTGAACTCCATCCGTTTGGTCAAGACCCTGCTAGGTACCAACTAAGCAAGGACCAATTAAAAATAGATGTAAGTTCCATGTAATGTATATTTTGACATGATATCTTGTTTATATTTAAAAAATTATGTTCCCTTAGTTATTAGTTTGAAGAGAAAACTAGATTTTCTAATATGATATCAAAATTAAATTCAAGTGTAATAACTCTTATCTTATAAAACGAGATCATTATATAACTCTTAAAAATTGATATCATTGCTATATACGTGTGTGTGTGTGTGTATAGTAGATATATATATGCCTTTATGTAAGTATTTTTTTTTTCAGCCTTTGAACCTATTGTTTGCCTGATATACTAGCAGTAGAGGCCATAGATACTTCTTCCACAACTTGGCAGTAAAGCCAATTCAATCTTACATGATGCTGTTTGTTCATTATATCTCCGGGTGAAATCTTTACGGCTTACATGATTTGTCTTCCCTATGGCAGTCCAACGTTTACTCAGTTAGCTGGAAAGAATTCAGCATGGAAGGCTTTGTCGCCTGAGGTGCTCACTGCCGCATTCAGTGTGGATCCGAAGCTCGAGAAGCTTTTCCGATCTAAAAGGACTTCCGACATCACTTTCTTCCCTCCAAAGAACTGAACAGAAAACTGGCGTAGTCTTGTTAGCTTTCTAGTCTCCCCAATAAAAGGCTTGCGGCTTTGCGGTAGGCCTGTGAGGCTTTCTTTCTTGTTTATGTACCTGGTTTGTATTGGAGACTTGGTTAGACATTGCTTTGTTCTGAATACTCGTGGTATTCCAGGACTTGGCTTCTGGATTCTCTAAAACTTCCTTAACGTGGTTTTCCCTTATGTCATGGTAGCCTAATGATTACATGATGTTGGTGGGCTTCTGTTGTCTTAATTTGCTGATGTTCACATCCGTCTCTCTGTGTGGGGTCTGTGGTTGAAGTTGGAAACATATAAAAATAATCTAATTTCTTCCCTTAATATAAATCCAGGAAGAAACTTAATCATAGAAAAAAGATCCTAAATATAATTCCATGCAACCACTATTTTTAATGTATACCCAAAAAAGAAGATGTTACATATAATATCATTCTAAGGTGGTTTTGAGGTCACTAAGATCCATTCTTCAAGCATAAATAATATGTTGTCTTAGTGAAGTTTCACCCATATGTCAATTTAGCAAGTTACAAACCAATGTCATTTTAGTATGACATAAAACATAAAATAAAATTAATGCACCAAAACTTTGATTTGAGAAAGGTGAAGATAAACGAAATAACTTGATTCTCTATTAAAATTAATTGCTAATGGAGAAAGATGCTCTCACCTGTTAACAATTAAGATTGCTAATAGTTGATTAATTAACATATTAATAATCATTAGCACAGCTAGCGGTCGTGGGTCTTGTGAGAACAGAGCACAAGACCCACGACCGCTGGGTCTGCATGGGTCAATTTCACTAGCTGGGTCTGTATGGCTTCACAGACTACGCTTTTTAATCAGAAAGGCAGGACCTTTTGGACACCCCCGTTGGTATTGATTTTGGGCTTCTCAATTTTATTTTACGTAGGTCCAAGGGCTCTCTTGCAAGTTTGTAAGTATTTTACGTTGAGGGTGGCTTAAGTATATATATATAACGTCTTCTCGCTGTTGAATAAGCAATGCAGAGACTTCGGGCGACTAGAAAAGGTTTTGCTTTTCATGCTTTTGTTGAACTAGAGAAGGGAGAAACTGAATGAAACTTACTTTTATAAAGCAATATAACAAAGGAGGAACGAAATTTCTCTCTCTCACACAAAACTATTGCAATAGCTTTCTTTTCCCACTCACGGTGTTGCTGGTATGATTCAAAACAATTGGATTGTCTCCAATTCATTCATCAATATGCAATTCATTCACTGATCAAAATACTTCTTATAAAGAATAGAGTGGAACTAAGATGGAAATATTAGACCAATAATAAGGTTTAAATAGAAATGTTCAAACTAAAACTATATTTTAAAGACAAAACCAACAATCAAGATTGTCTCCTCTCCTAAAAATTATGTCTTTCTATAAAGAAGAAACTTATATGGGCTTAGTTACCTCAACTTAACTAATTCTAAGTGACAAATAAGTCCAAACCCATAAGACACGAGCTACAAGTTTTTTCGCACCGGTTCCCTCTCCATAGGATTACTCTCTACAGACTAAGAAGGGGTTTCCGTCCTTTTATAGCAGCATGTAACCGATGCTTCTTGATGGTTTTAACGGTGAGGAGCGTAACCATGCAATGGTGCGGCCTGAAGTGTAACCATGCATTTGTCCGGTGGTGTGATTCCAGTAGCTTACGGACACTTGTCCTTCCAAGGATAGCTCAAATACAAAACAACACGAAGCTGTTCTTGCCTCCAACGCGTGTCAAGCTGCCTCCTTTGACTTTTTCCAAAGTCGAGATATCTCGAATCCCTTTGGCTTCGACTCCTCAAACTTCACACACTAGGTTACTAATAGATTACGTCAATACCGATTAACGTCATGATAAAACTTTTACATTGAACTACAACACCAAGAACCTTCCTTTGGTTGCTGAGGTCGGGTTTGGGGGTGACCTTGTCAAGTTGGATGCCGATGCCATGTGTTCTCCTGCATTCTCCAGTGACTCTGCATTGCAAGTGACGTATATCGTTAGGGGCAGTGGCCGTGTTCAGATTGTTGGTGTTGATGGCCGCAGGGTCCTAGAAACAACTCTTGAGGTTGGCTATTTGTTCGTTGTACCAAGGTTCTTTGCCGTTGCGAAGATTGCTTCTTCTGAAGGCATGGAGTGGTTCTCCATCGTCACCAACCCCAAGTAAGATTTTCTCCACACTTTTAGTCTCATAATTGTTTGTGGTGTTATCTCTTAGCAATGGTCCAAACCCGCCTCAGGCTGCAGCGTCATCTTCACTTTGTCTGTGTATGTGGTTTTTTAATAAATATTCATAGAAGTGCCAAGAGAGAATTGTGTTCTAACATTATGTAACAAAGGGAAAATTGAATTTAAAACTAGTTCAAGGTAAGGGACATATCTTACACATAAACTACTAACATAAATCCATATCTCAGTAATGTGGGATAATACTATACTAGTAATTAGAAACAGATTTATTTTTAATAAGTACTGGGGGAGGGGCGTGGGATCTCTTGAACTCCATCCGTTTGGTCAAGACCCTGCTAGGTACCAACTAAGCAAGGACCAATTAAAAATAGATGTAAGTTCCATGTAATGTATATTTTGACATGATATCTTGTTTATATTTAAAAAATTATGTTCCCTTGGTTATTAGTTTGAAGAGAAAACTAGATTTTCTAATATGATATCAAAATCAAATTCAAGTATAATAACTCTTATCTCATAAAGCGAGATCACTATATAACTCTTAAACCATTGGGGTGAGAGTCCATATTAAAAATTGATATCATTGCTATATACGTGTGTGTACAGAAGATATATATATGCCTTTATGTATGTATTGTTTTTTTTTTCAGCCTTTGAACCTATTGTTTGCCAGATATACTTGCAGTAGGGGCCATAGATACTTCTTCCACAACTTGGCAGTAAAGCTAATTCAGTCTTACATGATGCTGTTTGTTCATTATATCTCCGGGTGAAATCTTTACGGCTTACATGATTTGTCTTCCCTATGGCAGTCCAACGTTTACTCAGTTAGCTGGAAAGAATTCAGCATGGAAGGTTTTGTCGCCTGAGGTGCTCACTGCCGCATTCAGTGTGGATCCGAAGCTGGAGAAGCTTTTCCGATCTAAGAGGACTTCCGACATCACTTTCTTCCCTCCAAAGAACTGATCAGAAAACTGGCGTAGTCTTGTTAGCTTTCTAGTCTCCCCAATAAAAGGCTTGCGGCTTTGCGGTAGGCCTGTGAGGCTTTCTTTCTTGTTTATGTACCCGGTTTGTATTGGAGACTTGGTTAGACATTGCTTGGTTCTGAATACTCGTGGTATTCCAGGACTTGGCTTATGGATTCTCTAAAACTTCCTTAACGTGGTTTTCCCTTATGTCATGGTAGCCTAATGTTACATGATGTTGGTGGGCTTCTATTGTCTTAATTTGCTGATGTTCACATCCGTCTCTCTGGGTGGGGTCCGTGGTTTAAGTTGGAAACATACAAAAATAATCTAATTTCTTCTCTTAAAACAAATTGAGGAAGAAACTTAAGCATAGAAAAAAGATCCTAAATATAATTCCATGCAACCACTATTTTTAATGTATACCCCAAAAAAGAAGATGTTACATATAATATCATTCTAAGGTGGTTTTGAGGTCACTAAGATCCATTCTTCAAGCATAAATAATACATTGTTTTAGTGAAGTTTCACCCATATGTCAATTTAGAGTTGATGATGCAATTGGTTGTTCAAAAAAATGGACAAATTGGGTTATAGTCCAAATATTGTGACTTATACATCTCTGATTAATGGTTTGTGTAAGTATAATAAAGTTGATATGGCACTTTGTTCAAGAAAATGGGTTGTAGTCTAAATACTATGACCTATAGTTCCATGATTGATCATCAATGTGAGGGGAATAAAGTGGATGAGCCACTTGGTTTGTTCTTGAAAATGACAAATTGGGCTGAAGTCTAGATATTATGACTTTTAATTCTTTGATTAATGGTTTGTGTAAAGAGAATGAAGTTGATGAGGCACTCAGGATATTCAAGAAAATAGACAAATTAGGTTATAGTCTAAATATTATGACTTGTACATCTCTAATTAATGGTCTATGTAAGGAAAATAGAGCTGACAAGGCAATCAAGTTTATTGAAAGCTTATCTCCTTATTAAAGTCGGTTTCAACACCCTTTTTGGCAACTACTTCGATGGGCAGTGGCGGGCTTCAGGATTTGATAATTTCAAAAAGGTATTTACCTTTCCATATGATTTTGTTATCCTGAAGAGATACGATAAGCTTGTAGATATGACATGCTATCTAACTGGTGTTATTGGCCTTGAACTAAAAAATAAATAAATACTTAAATAAAAGAAGAGTCGGATACTTTTTGATATCTTATTGTGATTGAACACTCTCTCCATAAATACCGCACACGAGGCTTAAGTTCTCGCGTTCGTAGCAGACCAGAAGAGCCATGGCTTCATGGTATCATGGATGGCGGCGCTGGTTTGCTTCTCTTTTCGCTATAGAAGTACCTTGCGAGTGGTTGATTCAAGCACATGGGAATCAGCTCACAGTAGTTATAAGGCGGCTTCGTTCGGAGCCTAAGGAAAACCATGAAGAGAAATCTACTGCCGAAACCACTCCGCTGATTGCCGTCCGGAAGCCTGGTTCCTCATGTTTCTCGACGTCCAAAGAAAGTCATGGCGATCCAGATCCCAAAGATGAAGAAGAAGACAATTAGGATTCTCCGTGGGTGATATCCTTAGATGAAGATGGCTGCGTGTTAATCTCGCAGAACCCTCGTTCCAACGATGAAGAAGGATACAGCGTGCATGTCGAAGTTGAAGATGACGACTGCCTCTTCTGGGACTTGGAAATCTTGCTGTTGCAAGGAGACGCCGGTCCCAACGCCGACTTAGAGAGCCACGGCGTTCCTCATCCCCACGACGAAGACAGTTCAAGCGAAGGAGCGAATCAACATACGAAATCAGCACCCGGTTCCTTCTTCAGTAACATGTTAGGATTGAATCTTGTGAGTATTTTGATACCTTTTTCTTTTTTAAAATGATAAATTATATTAATAAAAATAAAAATACCAAAGTATTGAAGAATACTCCAATATTATAAAAGTTAATAAATCTAAGAAAAGATAAAATTTAGAAGTTTTTAAATCTTATTTAAGATGATATTATTTTAGAAAAAATATTTTTAAATAAAAAATTTCTCTCATACTGATTCTCTATTTTTGTCAATAGAATATAAATATTAATTTTTTTCTCTTAAAAATATATTTTATTTGATTCAATTCATATGTAATAAATGTCAACTAAAAAAGATATATTAAGAATAAGAATATCAGGTGATACATTCTTCTTTTTATATATTTTCGTGTTCTTCTGGGGTTCAAGATAATGACGAGTTAATGAAAACCTTTCATCTATTTTTTGTTGATCAGGCGCGCCATAAGGAGCACCGGGATTGCATCCTGGTTTAACGGGAGTTCTTAGAGTTGCAAGCTTTCCCGTAAACGGCAACAACAAAAAGAGGCCTCGGAGGTCAAATCAATGATGAGGGCTTTCGTCTTCCGGCGATTTCTAGTTCTACCTATGTTAGTTTTATCGTTGGAGTACTTGTTTGTCGTTTCCTAAAGATAGGTTTTAGTCTTTTATGCTGAAGTTGTTAGTAAATTTTATTAGTTGTTAATAAGCTAGTAGTCTAGTAATTAACTACTGATTATATTAAATTTAAATTTAAAAAAGAAAAAAGTTTGTGATAGTTGTTAACTCGAATTTGACTTTTATTGTTTATTACATGGTTGAGAATTTATTGTCTTTGAAAAGAATATTTAATTAAACTTAAATATGTAACTACTCTAATATATCTTTTATTTGAGTTTGTACTAACTAATGAAAATAAGCTCATATTTCATGTAAAAAGTGGTATAACATAATAGTCTTAGTTACTCTATTGTAGTAAGGAGTGATAAGTAAACAATGTAAGATTGTTAACCCACATAGGAATCCATACTTTATATTTCGCCTTTATTTATAGACAAAAAGTTTTACGGGATACGTTGTTCTATGCTTCAAAGGAGGGCAAATGTTAAGTTCTATGTAAGAAATATACAAATTTGAAAACTAATTTATAAAAGATAAATTTATTCACTCAATACTTTAAAATTTTAAATGAAATGTAAACCCTTCTTTATAATTTCTAATAAGAAGTAAGAAGGAAAATTGAAACTCTACTCGAATAAAATGTTGTGGTGCGAAGTGTTCTCCATTTCGAATAGTTTCAAGAGCGCAGCACGCGGACGCCTCCCAACCCCTCTTGTTCCATGCGGGCTTGTTCACTGTATTCCTTCGGCTCGCCCACGCGGGGTCTAAGAGAATGAATTGAAATTGCAAGGCTGAAAAAGGGTTCATGCGCCGTCATCTTTGCCCACAGTTATGTCTGATCGGATTCATCTTCGAGCCAGAGCGCAGCAACGTCGTAATTTCTCGAAATGCTGTCCTACTTTGAAGACTCACTTGTATTAAGGAGTTTATCTCCTCTTTCATGACATATGCCCAAAACCAATAAATTATAGAGTAAAAACTTTGCAAGTGTGTCTTGGAAGATAAATAACATTATTTTGCCAACTAAATTTATTAATGTGAAAATTCATTTCAAAACCTTAATATATTAAGTAAGAAAACTTCATCTTTATACTTTTGATTTAGGATAACACCCACCTCTAAATATACATGTTGATATAAGTATTGTACATAAACAGAACCCAACTTTGAGTCTCAAGGATTACGAAAATTAATGATTGCTAATTAAAGATATTGGATCATACTTATGGGTCATTCACGGGAAGCACTATAGATTAACTTTATTGGTAATGACGCTGCTTTGTAATATTATCAAGAATGACTTCTTCTATGTTGCTTCCTTTTTCTTCTAAACTAGCTTTTTTTCTTTATTTTTATACGGTTAGGGCTATGTTGGTTGGGAAAATCAATCAAGTTATCCATAAATAAAACCATGAACCTAATCTTCTAAAATTTTTAATTCTTTTATCTTTTTGTAAAAATGTATACAAATTAGAGTCAAATCAATTAACTAGTAGACAACAACTCCACGTAACAAGTTCTCCATAAACAAACCCATGAATCTAATATTCAAAATTTTTGAATTCTTTTATCTTTTAGTAATAAATGTACACAAAGTAAGTCAAATCAGTTAATTAGTACCCTAAAATCTCTACCTAACTAAATGCAGCATGGGCAACTCCAACGGCGAGCGGTTGGGCGTTCGGGAAACACCGCCTCCCCCTCACCCTCACCCTCCCCAAAATTGATCCAAATTTTTTAGGCGTGACTTGTCTTATAGATCAAGGTGGCAGCCTCTTGGCCAATGGATAAGACTAAGATTTGTGATGGGTGCATTAATGGAACGTTGAGTTTGATTTTAATTATCAGTTTCCTTGGACATTCACAACACTTGGCAAAAGCCAACTACGGTGTGTTGAGGGAAGTGTATCTTTGCCAACTTGAATTAAAACTTCTTCCGATTCAGTTGTCGAGTGGCTAGACTCTTATGAGTCTTTAATGTCTTTATCTTTGAACTATTTTAGCGTGACTATAGAAATAAGGTGTCTGGAAATACACACCAAATTTGGGCATTAAGTTTTAAACATAGAAATAAGTTTTGAATACTCAATCATATTGTTATATTTGAGTTTGGGCATAGTTTCTCTTAACTCGTTGTTATGAGAACAATTTTCTTGTTGTGACCAAAAATTAATAAAAAATTACTTAAAACCATTACCCTTAAAAGTTAACTCAACAATTAGAAGAAAATTTCACAAAACCTACATATAGAAAAGAGGGATTGCCATGAAAGAAACATATTTCTTTTTTTGCCTTAAGAAATTATTGGAGGAAGAGTTGTTAAAAGGTATTGATGCAAATGAGAATAACATGCAAAAGAATTAATGATTGATAGACCTTTAAGACGAAAGTAAAATGATAATAAGTATTTTTTAATTTATCAATTATTAATCCCTTATTAATAGAAAGAAAGAAAATTTGAAGTTTGATGTTAAAAGTAATTTATTGTAGCCCAAAAAAATGTATAGATTAAAGTTGAAGGTGCATGATAACAAAAAGATAAGATGATAGTATTTGTAGTCAAATTAAACTAATCAACTAACAAAAAGATAAAATGATAGTATTTGTAGCAAATTAAATTGATATACGAACAAAAAGATAAAATAGTAGTAGTTGTAGTCAAACTAAAATGATACACTAACAAAAAAATTAATGGTGCGTAAGTTAACTTTTTAAAATCATCCCGCTCGGAAGCATCATCCTATCGCAAATCGAATTTACCACCTCTATGAATAAATACTTGCACTACGATGCTGAAAGCACCCATGGCTTCAGAGTATCCTGAATGGGGTTCGATTGATATTTTTAGCGAAGACGTGCCTTACGATGAGCTGGTTCGTGCATATCGGAGACAGGTCAGAGAAAATATTAGGCGGCACCATCCGCAGCCGGAGGAAAACCACGCAGTGGAATCCACTGTGGATTACTCTAGATTGACATCCTTCTTGGAACGTGATAACAGTTTCTTTTCCCCGTGGAGCAGGAGCCCTCGTCCCAACGATGAAGACAACCATGGTGATCCAGATCCCGACGAAGAAGAATACGACTTGTTCATCTTCTTGCTGCTTGACGGTGAAGACAGCCACGAAGAAGAAGAACACAGTAGGGATCTATCGCCGGTATTACCTTCATCGGAGGATGACGAGTTAGGGTTCGTCTCGTCGTCGCATGGTGACCCCCATACCAACTACGAAGACAACCCCGAAGAAGAAGAACACAGCTGGAATTTGTCGCCGGAGGTAACCCTACCGGAAGTTGACTACTTATGGGTCGTCTTGACGTTGCATGGTGACCCTCATTCCGACGATGGAGACAGCCCCGGCCATCCTCTTTCCAATCATCGAGGCATTTCAAGTAACGGAGGGAATCGACGTGTGATCTTTGAACCCGGTTCATTCTTCAGCTACACATTGGATTACATCGTGTAACTATTATAGTATCTTCCTCCTTTTTATATATATATATTTTGCTTTCTTCTGCGTTTTTTGAGATAATGAGGAGCTGATGAAGATTTTCATCTATAACGCTTTTGTTAAAACTTTTTTTTTTTGGTGGCTCAGGCCCGAGATAGTGATGATGGATCTTGCATCCTGGTTTGACGAATGGTTTTGCAACGGATGGATAGGACGGAGGCCTCGGAGATCAAACCGATCATGGGAGCTCCATCTTCTGGCGATTTCCGGTTCTACTGATGTCATGTTATATTCTATTCATGTTGAATTTAGGATTTATGTTTTGGGCAGCCAGTAACTAACAATTGGTTTGTTCATGTTAGGTTTATTCATGTGATGTTTTTATTTTGTTGTAGTAATTAATTAATTTTACTTTAAATTTTATTTGTGAATTTATTATGTCTAAAGTTGTTACTATTGTAGCAAGCTTCTTTATTTAAACTAAACAAGGGTTAAAGGAAATACTTCTTATGGATAATGAGATATAATAATAATGATTATCGAATAATAATTAGTTTGAAATACAAAGATATAACACAATCAAATGATAGATCATAATACAATCATTTTGATAAGATTTACTTAATTTTTAAAGTGATTTATCCTATTGCAAAGAATGTTATTTTTGGATTCAAATGTGTTAAGAAATATCAGTGGATATCTTATCTAAAAAAAAATTGATATGATTTAAAATCAAAGATGGAAATTGACGTGATATGTTGGAAAAAACAAATATTCATGTTTTGATTTTGATAGTGTGAACAAAGGGTAAAAACAAAATAAGCGGATCAGTCTATTTTCCACAATTTCCTAAGACATACCAAGTCGCACAATTTTGGTTTAATAAAGAGAGGCAACAAAATAAACCCCATCATGTTTTCTTTTCTCTCACAGCTTCTCAAAGTTTCCGTCTTCTTCTCACTCGACTTTGTCGCAGCCAAAAGCTGGTTGTTTTAATCATCTACTATAGTTTTTCATTCCATTCTTCAACGTTACATTGGATATCATTTTTGACAAAATCGATGTATAATTTGTGATTGAAGTGAATTACATAAAATTTTATTCTGTGATTAAAGATTTGGTGTACTAAGGCATCAAGATGTGCCATCTAAACATATTGGTGTTTTTTTTATCAATTCTCTTTTTATTTGCAAGTAAAAGTTAAATTACATTGTCTAAAACAAAAACATAATTTCCAATTCAACCCTCTTGTTTCAGTGAATCAATATTTAACATAGAGGGGTGCAAAACCTAGAAAAACCAAAGGTCAAGGGGGTGTAAGTCTCACAAAGATGAGGATGCATAAGAGGAAAACAACAGCAAATGGAAGCATATCATGAAAGAGGAGAAAGCTCCTTGATGCAAACAAGTCTCCAAAATTATATAAAAAAAATTAATGTAATTTATCTAATGATACAAGGTGTTGCACTAATTTCGATTGGAAGTAGGACATTGTTCGGTGTGAAGTCAAATTAGGAGTGTAAATAAATAGGAAATTTTGCATGTAGGGAGGCAAGAAAGTGACTTTATGAGTTTAAGTTTATCTTGAATTGCATATGAGTATGAGGTCTTGGGAAATTTTATGTACACTATGACCTTTAAAAAGGTATCACAACAACCATGAAAAGAGTCACCAGAGAGCAGAAATTATCTAGCAATTTCTAAGTTTCTGAAAATCCAAAATAAATAGTAAATTAATCCTTTATGATCATAAATATTACCTTCCCTAAATCATGTATAATCCTCGATTTTTTTTGTGTTCGTCTGTACGTGTATATACTGCACACCTAGTACACTCAATATATGTGTGGATTTTCAACACGCTTCGGGTTCACCAAGTTCATCATTCATCATACCTTCTGTTCTTCCTCCGACAATGATCTTCACCCCAAAAATTAAAATATAAAAAGTCGTTTTTGCCCTCTTTCTTTTGATGCCGCCATTTTATTGCATCATATTCCGGCTTGCATTGGTATTCTTTTACAACTCTCTTCCGACCTCTTCTGGAAAAAGAAAATATGTTTCTTTTATTACAGTCTCTTATTTTTTATCTATAAATTTTGTGGATCTTTCTTTAAATATTGTGTGGTAATATCTCGGAGTGATGGTTATAGTCATCAAATGAACAGGTGAAAAATGCATGCAGTGTTCCTCCGACTAACTTGATTTGCTTGGGTGTCGTAGAGATAACATTGAATCCAACATAAAAGAAGCCAGCGTTGACTCCCGAGAGGAATATAATTCACGACAGATTTCCAAGGGGCGGCGGGACGACTGTCCTGATTCTCGCCGGCCGCTAAGACCGATCCCTCCCAATTCCACGGCGAGAAGAAAGAGTAGTCAGGTATCATGAAGGATACCAACAGGTTGTAATCAACAACGGATTCTTCTCCACCGTTTTCCTCCGGTTCCGGTTGACTCCGGCGATCTGGTTCGAGCTGTGTCTGATTTTGTTCCGTCAACGAATCGGAAAATAGATCAAGTTATCCATAAACAAACCCATGAACCTAATACTCTAAACTTTTGAATTCTTTTATCTTTTTGTAATAAATGTATACAAATTAGAGTTAAATCAATTAACTAGTAGTCAACAACTCCACCTAACAAGTTGTCCATAAACAAACCCATGAATCTAATATTCAAAAATTTTGAATTCTTTTATCTTTTTGTAATAAATGTACACAAAGTAAAGTCAAATCAGTTAATTAGTACCCTAACAACTCTACCTAACTAAATGCAGCATGGGCAACCCCAACGGCGAGAGGTTGGGCGTTCGGGAAACACCCCCTCCCCAAAATTGATCCAAATTTTTTAGGCGTGACTTGTCTTATAGATCAAGGTGGCAGCCTCTTGGCCAATGGATAAGACTGAGATTTGTGATGGGTGCATTAATGGAACGTTGAGTTTAATTTCAATTACCAGTTTCCTTGGACGTTCATAACACGTGTCAAAAGCCAACTACGGTGTGTCGAGGCAAGTGTATCTTTGCCAACTTGAATTAAAACTTCTTCCAATTTAGTTGTCAAGTGGCTAAACCATTATGAGTCTTTAATGTCTTTATCTTTGATCTATTTTAGTGTGAATATAGAAATAAGGTGTCAGGAAATACACACCAAATTTGGGCATTAAGTTTTAAACATAGAAATAAGTTTTTAATACTCAATTATATTGTTATATTTGAGTTTGGGCATAGTTTCTCTTAAATAGTTGTTGTGAGAACAATTTTCTTGTTGCGACTAAAAATTAATAAAAAAACTACTTAAAACCATTACTATTAAAAGTTAGTTCAACAATTAGAAGGAAAATCCATGAAACCTAGAGATACAAAAGAGGAATTGCCATGAAAGAAACATATTTCTTTTTTCCCCTTAAGAAACTATTGGAGGAAGAGTTGTTAAAAGGTATTAATGCAAATGAGAATAACATGCAATAGGAAGGTAGCATTAGAAGAAAGAGGAAAATATCCTTCCTTTTTAGGGTAAATGCTACTATAGGAAGAGATGAAAGGGTGTGATGAATGTTGAAGGATGGTAAACAAGAAGTGTGTTGGAAAAAAAACACATATTGTAATTTTACATGAGTTTAAACCATTGATTGATAGACCTTTAGGATGAAAGTGAAATGAGAATCAGCATTTTTTGAACTTATCACTTATTAATCCCTTATTAATAGGAAAAAAATTTTGAAGTTTGAGGTTAAAAGTAATTCATTGTGGCCCTCAAAAAATGTATAGATTAGAGTTGAAGGTGCATGATAACAAAAAGATAAGATGATAGTATTTGTAGTCAAATTAAATTAATCAACTAACAAAAAGATAAAGTAGTAGTAGTTGTAGTCAAACTAAAATGATACACTAACAAAAAAATTAATGGCGCGTAATTTAACTTTTTAAAATCATCCCGCTCGGAAGCATCATCCTATCTCAAATCGAATTTACCACCTCTATGAATAAATACTTGCACTACGATGCTGAAAGCACCCATGGCTTCAGAGTATCCTGAATGGGGTTCGATTGATATTTTTAGCGAAGACGTGCCTTACGATGAGCTGGTTCGTGCATATCGGAGACAGGTCAGAGAAAATATAAGGCGGCACCATCCGCAGCCGGAGGAAAACCACGTAGTGGAATCCACTGTGGATTACTCTAGATTGACATCCTTCTTGGAACGTGATAACAGTTTCTTTTCCCCGTGGAGCAGGAGCCCTCGTCCCAACTGTGAAGATAACCATGGTGATCCAGATCCCGACGAAGAAGAGAGCCACGAAGAAGAAGAACACGGTAGGGATCTATCGCCGGTATTACCCTCATCGGAAGATGGCGAGTTAGGGTTCGTTTCATCGTCGCATTGTGATCCTCATACCAACCACGAAGACAACCACGATGAACAACAACACAGTGGGAATTTGTCGCCGGAGATAAACCTACCGGACCTTAACAACTTATCTCTTGTCTCGCCACTGCATGGTGACCCTCATTCCGACGACGGAGACATCCCCTGCCATCCTCGTTCCAATCATCGAGGCATTTCAAGTAACGGAGGGAATCGACGTGTGATCTTTGAACCCGGTTCATTCTTCAGCTATACATTGGATTACATCTTGTAACTCGTATATAATCTTCCTCCTTTTTATATTCTTTCTTTCTTTCTTCTGTGTTTTTTGAGATACTGAGGAGCTGATGAAGACTTTCATCTATAACGCTTTTGTTAAAACTTTTTTTTTTTTTTTTGGTGGCTCAGGCCCGAGATAGTGATGATGGATCTTGCATCCTGGTTTGACGAATGGTTTTGTAACCGATGGATAAGACGGAGGCCTCGGAGATCAAACCGATCATGGGAGCTCCATCTTCCGGCGATTTCCGGTTCTAATGATGTCATGTTATATTCTATTCATGTTGAATTTAGGATTTATGTTTTGGGCAGCCAGTAACTAACAATTGGTTTGTTCATGTTAGGTTTATTCATGTGATGTTTTTATTTTGTTGTAGTAATTAATTAATTTGACTTAAACTTTTATTTGTGAATTTATTATGTCTAAAGTTGTTACTATTGTAGCAAGCTTCTTTATTTAAACTAAACAAGGATTAAAAGAGATAATTCTTATGTATAATGAGATATGATAATAATGATTATCTAATAATAATCAATTTGAAACACAAAGATATAGCACAATCAAATGATAGATCACAATACAATCATTCTGATAAGATTTTTTTTTTTTTTTTTTTGTTATAGGTCAAATTATATATCACCCATAAAAAAATTTACAAGATTGTTCAATTACAAAATGAGAAATTTACAAGATTCTGATAAGATTTACTTAACTTTTAAAGTGATTTATCCTATTGCAAAGAATGAGAAATTTTGAATCAAGTTAAGATTTGGGTGGATAATGCGTACACAAAGTAAATAAAAAATTATTAATGAATCATGTTAATTTTTTATTTTTTTATAGAAAAGGAAGAAAAGGATTATATGTGGAACCTGACATTAAAAAAATTCCAAACAACATCAATTATTAAATGAATTAAACACTTGTCGATAAATATTGTTTTCTTTGTTATGTCAAATAATATCTTGATTACGATTTTGATGGATGCATAGTGGCATGGATTCATTTATAAAATCAAAAGAATTTTTATAAAGAAGAATTCACGTACATTGAAGAATCATCCAGCAAGTGATCCTATCTCGTCACTCATCCATCATGATTTTGGTACAAGGACCTTAAGCGATTCACTTGTACGACAAGGATCTTTTCTTTCCATACAAAGTCCTGATGTGTTCAATAACCCAACAAGTGACATTCCACAGACAAAGTGTTTCCCATCAAATCCATATTTGAGATCTTAGATTGAATTCTAGCAAATGTAGCACATCAAATATTGTAAAGATGTCAACTAGTGAGATGTATGCTCTGTGCTCATTACCATCTTCATTGAGAAGTATCCGACTCACGAGATGAAGAACCTAATCATCCACGTCTATAATATGAACATCTTCATGTGGTTAAAACTTGAAAAGAATAAATTGAAATTGAATGCAATTGGAGACAACTTTGCATTGAACGAGTAGGTCCATGATTAAATCTTAATAAATGAATAAATCAACTGATACAAAGAAGGGCTATGTGTAAGGTCAGAGTTTAGAATACATTTTTGTGTTGATCAAACCCTTAAAGAAAATAATATTACACAACAAATAATCAACTTAATGATCCTTTGAAGGCATATATATTCAAACATTCAGATCAGATTTTCCAAATCAAATGATATTTTTGATGATTTGGATAACGTAATTGTTTTTGTAAGAAGTTTTAACCCACATGTTATAGAATGTTATTTTCAAATTCAAATGTGTTAAGGAATATCAGTGGATATCTTGTCTAAAAAACAATCAATGATTTAAAATCAAAGATGGAAATTGACGTGATAGGTGGTAAGAACAAATATTCATGTAGAAACCAAAAATCTATCGTTTTGATTTTGAATCATGTGAACAAAGAGGAAAAACAAAACAAGCTGAACAACCTACTTTTCACCATGTCCTAAGACATACCAAGTCACACAGTTTTGGTTTAAGGAAGAGAGGCACCAAAATAAACCCCCTCATGTTTATTTTTCTCTCACAGCTTCTCGAAGTTTTCCTTCTCCTCACTCGAGTTTGTTGCAACCTAAAAAATATATATTTCACATGAGTTTAAAGCAATGATTGATAGGCCTTTAAGATGAAAGCGAAACCAGAATAAGCATTTTTTAATTTATCCCTTATTAAAGTTGAAGTTGCATGATAACAAAAAGATAGGATGATAGTATTTGTAGTCAAACTAAACTAATCAACTAACAAAAAGATAAAATGATAGTATTTGTAGCAAATTAAATTGATATACTAACAAAAAGATAAAATAACAGTAATTGTACTCAAACTAAAATGATACACTAACAAAAAAATTAATGGCGCGTAATTTAACTTTTTAAAATCATCCCGCTCGGAAGCATCATCCTATTGCAAATCGAATTTACCACCTCTATGAATAAATACTTGCACTACGATGCTGAAATCACCCATGGCTTCAAAGTATCCTGAATGGGGTTCGATTAATATTTTTAGCGAAGACGTGCCTTACGATGAGCTGGTTCGTGCATATCGGAGACAGGTCAGAGAAAATATAAGGCGGCACCATTCGCAGCCGGAGGAGAACCACGCAGTGGAATCCACTGTGGATTACTCTAGATTGACATCCTTCTTGGAACGTGATAACAGTTTCTTTTCCCCATGGAACAGGAGCCCTCGTCCCAACGATGAAGACAACCATGGTGATCCAGATCCCGACGAAGAAGAGAGCCACGAAGAAGAAGAACACGGTAGGGATCTATCGCCGGTATTACCCTCATCGGAAGATGACGAGTTAGGGTTCGTTTCATCGTCGCATTGTGACCCTCATACCAACGACGAAGACAACCACGATGAACAGAAACACAGTGGGAATTTGTCGCCGGAGATAAACCTACCGGACCTTAACAACTTATCTCTTGTCTCGCCATTGCATGGTGACCCTCATTCCAACGACGGAGACATCCCCTGCCATCCTCGTTCCAATCATCGAGGCATTTCAAGTAACGGAGGGAATCGACGTGTGATCTTTGAACCCGGTTCATTCTTCAGCTGTACATTGGATTACATCTTGTAACTCGTATATTATCTTCCTCCTTTTTATATTCTTTCTTTCTTTCTTCTGTGTTTTTTGAGATAATGAGGAGCTGATGAAGACTTTCATCTATAACGCTTTTGTTAAAAACTTTTTTTTTTTTTTGGTGGCTCAGGGCACGAGATAGTGATGATGGATCTTGCATCCTGGTTTGACGAATGTTTTTGTAACCGATGGATAAGACGGAGGCCTCGGAGATCAAACCGATGATAGGAGCTCCATCTTCCGGCGATTTCCGGTTCTAATGATGTCATGTTATATTCTATTCATGTTGAATTTAGGATTTATGTTTTGGGCAGCCAGTAACGAACAATTGGTTTGTTCATGTTAGGTTTATTCATGTGATGTTTTTATTTTGTTGTAGTAATTAATTAATTTGACTTTAAATTTTATTTGTGAATTTATTATGTCTAAAGTTGTTACTATTGTAGCAAGCTTCTTTATTTAAACTAAACAAGGGTTAAAGGAGATACTTATTACTGGATAATGAGATATAATAATAATGATTATCGAATAACAATCAGTTTGAAACACAAAGATATAACACAATCAAATGATAGATCATAATACAATCATTATAATAAGATTTACTTAACTTTTAAAGTAACTTATCCTATTGCAAAGAATGTTATTTTTGATTCAAAGGTGTTAAGGAATATTCATGGATATCTTGTCTAAAAAAAAATCAATATGACTTAAAATCAAAGATGAAAATTGACATGATAGGTTGGTAAAAACAAATATTCATGTTTTGATTTTGATAATGTGAACAAAGGGTAAAATCAAAATAAGTAGATCAGTCTACTTTTCACCATATCCTAAGACATACCAAGTTGCACAATTTTGGTTTAATGAAGAGAGGCAACAAAATAAATCCCATCATGTTTTCTTTTTTTTCTCACAACTTCTCAAAGTTTTTGTCCTCTTCTTACTCAACTTTGTCGCAACCCAAAAGCTAGTTGTTTTAATCATCAATTATAGTTTTTCATTTCATTCTTCAACATTACATTGGATATCATTTTTAACGAAATCCATGTACAATTTGTGATTGAAGTGAATTGCATAAAATTTTATTCTGTGACTAAAGATTTGGTGTACTAAAGCATCAAGATGTCTCATCTAAACGTATTGGTGTTTTTTATCAATTCTCTTTTTATTTGCAAGTAAAAGTTAAATTAAATTGTCTAAAATATAAACAAAAACAAAAACATAATTTCCAATTCAACCCTCTTGTTTGAGTGAATTAATATTTAACATAGAGGGGTGCAAAACCTAGAAAAACCAAAGGTCGAAGGGGGTGTAAGTCTCACAAAGATGAGGATGCATAAGAGGAAAACAATAGCAAATGGAAGCATATCATGAAAGAGGAGAAAGCTCCTTGATGCAAACAAGTCTCCAAAATTTATATAAAAAAAAAATTAATGTAATTTATCTAATAATACAAGGTGTTGCACTAATTTCTATTGGAAGTAGGACATTGTTCGGTGTGAAGTCAAATTAGGAGTGTAAATAAGTAGGAAATTTTGCATGTAGGGAGGCAAGAAAGTGACTTTATGAGTTTAAGTTTCTCTTGAATTGCATATGAGTATGATGTCTTGGGAAATTTTATGTACACTATGACATCTAAAAAGGTATCACAACAACCATGAAGAGAGTCACCAGAGAGCAGAAATTATCTAGCAATTTCTAAGTTTCTGAACATCCAAAATAAATAGTAAATTAATCCTTTATGATCATAAATATCACCTTCCCTGAATCATGCATAATCCTCGATGTTTTTTGTGTTCGTCTGTACGTGTATACATTGCACACCTCGTACACTCAATATATTTGTGGATTTTCATCACGCTTCGGGTTCACCATCTTCAACATTCATCATATCTTCTCTTCTTCCTCCGACAATGATCTTCACCCCAAAAATAAAAAATAAAAAATAAAAATGAAAAAGACATTTTGCCCTCTTTCTTTTAATGCCGCCATTTTATTGCATCACATTCCGGCTTGCATTGATACCCTTTTACAACTCTCTTCCGACAACCTCTTCTGGAAAAAGAAAACAAGTTTCTTTTTTTACAGTCTCTTATTTTTTATCTATAAATTTTGTGGATTTTTCTTTAAATTGTTGGTCGTACTGTCTAGGAGTGATGGTTATAGTCATCAAATGAACAGGTGAAAATGCATGCAGTGTTCCTCCGACTAACTTGATTTGCTTGGGCGTCGTAGAGATAGCATTGAATCCACCATAAAAGAAACCAGTGTTGACTCCCGAGAGGAATGTAATTCAAGGCTGATTTCCAAGGGGCGGCGGGACGACTGTCCGGATTCTCGCCGGCCCCCACGACCGATCCCTCCATATTCCACGGCTAGAAGCAAGAGTAGTCGGGTATCGTGAAGGATACCAATAGGTTGTAATCGACAACGGATTCTTCTCCACGGTTTTCCTCCGGTTCCGGTTGACTCCGGCGAGTGGTTCGAGCTGGGTCTGATTTTGTTCCGTCAACGAATCAGAATACACTTCTGCACTGAGCGAAATAGATGAAGTTCAAAGTTCCTTCAACCAATCCACAACCGTTGATCAGGTTGAGACCCATGCTTAATACGTGGCGGGGATCTAGCGGATAATTTGACAAGCACCAAAGAAGCGGGGTATGTGTCCGAGGAGTACTAGATCCTTGCTCCTAAAGAAGGAAAGAAAGACCATACACGTAGGATTACGTAACAGATCTCCCTCGTTGATCATGTTCGCCTTTGCCCTCTTTGGCCTATCTGGGTGAGAGAATCTGAAAGTGGCGAGGATCCAGCGGGTAATATCTGCAAGAAGTCAAAGGAAAACCTCCAAGACGTGCTCTGTTGGACCAACCATTTATTGCCACGTTATCATATTTTCAACCTTTAGTCAGATAGATCAAACATTCTCTATAAATCCTACACCACGAAGCTGTTCCCGCGTTCATAACGATGGAAACAGCTATGGCCACGCTCGATCCTCCTCCTAGTGCAGAAGTGTCTTCCGATTCGTTGCCGGAACAAAATCAGACCCAGCTCGAACCAGATCTCCAGAGTCAATCGGATTCGGAGGAAAACGATCCCCCTCTTAGTGCAGAAGTGTCTTCCGATTCGTTGCCGGAACAAAATCAGACCCAGCTCGAACCAGATCTCCAGAGTCAATCGGATTCGGAGGAAAAAGATCCTTCTCTTAGTGCAGAAGTGTCTTCCGATTCGTTGCCGGAACAAAATCAGACCCAGCTTGAACCAGATCTCCGGAGTCAGTCGGATTCGGAGGAAAACCGTGGAGAAGAATCCGTTGTTGATTACAACCTCTTGGTGTCCTTCATGATATCCGACTACTCTTTCTTCTCGCCGTGGAATTGGGAGGGATCGGTCGTAGCTGCCGGCGAGAATCAGGACAGTAGTCCCGCCGCTCCTTGGGAATCAGCCGTGAATTACATTCCTCACGGGAGTCACTGCTGGATTCTTTTATGGTGGAACCAATGGCATCTCTCCGACCCCCAAGAAAATCAAGTTAGTCGGAGGAACACTGCATGCATTTTTCACGTGTTCATTTCTTAATCATCAAATGGCTAAAATCTTGTGGTTCTTTGATATTCTTATTCTTCTTGTTTTCTTTCTTTGAGTTCTGAATGTTACGACCAAAGACAAATCAAGATTACTTAAAACCATCACTGCTAGGAACTACCATCACCGTGGCATGACGATGAAGACAGCCACGACGATCTTCATCACGGTGAGGAAGATAGCAGCAGCGATGCTTGTCTCGATGATGAAGACAGTTCAAGTGGTGGAGGGAATCAACGTATGATACCTGAACTGGATTCATTCTTCAGTTATACGTTGGATGAAATCTTGTAAGTATTTTATTATCTTCTTGTGAGCTTTTTCAGATAATGAAGAGTTTGACGGTGCTAAAATGTATTTTTTGTGGATCAGGCTCGCGATAAGGACGATGTAACTTTCCGATGACCGGCAATAACAGACGGAGGCCTCGGAGATCAAACCAACGATGAGAGCTTTCAGCTTCCGGTGACTTCAGGTTCTACCGATGACACATTATATAGATTTGCTCTGTCACGTCGTAGTTCAATGTAGGTCACATTTTTCCATCGGACGTCGAAGTCAGAAGCATGCAGTGTCAAATTTAAAACTTAAGTCACGGGCAATCAGTAGCCAACTACCGGCTACTAGACAAACCTTGTATTTCATTTTGTTAACGTTGGAAGTGTGTTCGTACTAGTTAATTGATTCGACTTTGATTTGCATTCGTGAGGTTGTTTGTTGTTTTTTTCACTTAATTTTTGTTTTAGGAATAAAATAATTGCATAGTTTTATGCCTAAAAATGTTTAATTAAACACTAAAGTATCATTTTTCTGACATGATTTTATTTGTACTAACAAAAAGTTCAGGAAATAATTCTTGTGGACAATGGAATACCATAACAGTGATTATGAAACAACCATTATCTTTTTTCTTAAATAGTTAAATTCAACCTAAAAATAGAAAAAAAAAAGTTATAACCAAATGTAATGTTTTAAAGATACTAGTTCTATAACATTTTGTCTATATTGTATTAGTTGCGTCAAATATTTGTATTTTTTGACAAGGGAACCAAAATTAATCCGAAGTTTTTAGATACGGTTGGTCTTATACATCAAGGGGGCAGCTTCTTCACCAACGTTTAAGATCCCGATGCGTGTATCAATGAAAACTTTAGTTTTGAGGGAATGTGGAATGACAATCTGATTCTCGCCGGAAGCCACGACTGATCCCTACCTATTCCACGGCCAGAGAAAGAGTATTTAGGTTGCATAAAGGACACCGTTGGGAACTTTGTCACACATCGAACAACCGATGCTTAATTTTGTAGCCTTATTAATAGACGGGAGTGTATCATCTTTAGACACATTTTGAGATTGGGCTCTATTCTTGACATGGTATTGGAGTGGGTTATGCATGGATGTTGTTTATCCCATAGAAGGCATAGATGTTGTTCATTGGAAATTGTGTCTCACATCGGACACCAATGCTCAATTTTGCAGCTTGATTAATGGCCAAAAGTATACTATCTTCAATTGTGTGTTTTGAGGTTGCACTTTGATTCTTAACCGATAATACAGTTTATAATTCACAATAAATTATTTTTATTAGAAAATTATTATTTAATTTAAAATTAACAAGAAATAATAGAATTCATTATTTTATGAATAAAAAAATTTTAAATTTTCTTAACAATATAAGATTTATTACTCACGTCTTAATACTTAGTCATACTCTTCCTTTAGCTCAATTGTTGCGGGCGATCTAACTCAAGTTGGCCTGATATGTTTCCATCAATGAACTTTAAAACGCTTCTTCACCAAGAGGAGGATAGAACTAGTACCTTATAAAGGTACCTTGCATCCATGGCTGTTTACGTCTGATATGAATGCAGAACTTTTTAGCTTCCTAGTGGTGATGTGTTGGGGTTGTTAGTTGTATCAAAATGAGCTTTCAATGGAGAAGAGATATTCCCGCGTCTCTAGTGGTAATCATCCCAAATGCCACAAAGTCACGGAAGCTCAGACAAGATATTTAAGAGAACATGAATCAAATAATCTTAAAGAATAATAATAATAAATTAAATATTATTTTAATTGACGGATTAATTTTTGAGTTTTTCTATTTTAGCTTGATTATTTGATTTATCTGACTTGAAAAGTTAAGTGTTGTGTCAAGTAAGGTTGGTCCAACAGTGCACGTTTTGGAGGTTTTTCCTTGACTTGTCGCAGATTTATCCGCTAGATCCTCGCCACGTCTTCGGAGCCTCAATCCCATCTACAACCACCCGTTTCAGATTCTCTTACCCAAAAGCCAAAGAGAGCACCGAAATCAAGGGGTCAACATAATCAACGGCGGAGATCCGTTTATGTAATCCTACGTGTTATGGCCTTTCTTAGGAGAAAGTGTGAAGTACTCCTCACATATATACCAACTTCTTTTGCTCTCGTTATATTATCAGCTCCATCCTCGCCACGTCTTAAGCCATGGGAGTCAACCGAAACGACGGTAGCGGCTCTGTTTGTTATCACACGTGGACGGCTATAGGAATTTAACAGGTGAGATTGGCTCCTGCGGATCCGCACCAATTTGATAATCTACTTTTTCGGGAGAGGATCGAGTGCTCTTCAGACACCGTATCCAACTTCCTCTCCCTCTCCCTCTCCCTCTCCCTCTTGCTCTCCGGGACCCATTCACTCTCTGAAAATTCTCCGCCGATGCGCCTTTTCGCCTGCAAATTCGTAGCTTCCGATACGCGATCACCGTCTAGTCAGGTTCCCTGCGATCGTCGAAGGTACTAATGGTCGAATTGTCTGTTTCTACCGTTACTCGTAGTAGTTGAGATTGAAAATTCCCGTCGAGCATTTTGAACTGCGAGGCTTTTAAGTTTTGTCCGTGAACAAATGTTTTCATTGATGTTTGGTTTTGAGAATGAATTTCACAAAATTGTAGATACACTGATCGTTTTTATGTTTTTTATATTCGAGTGTTGATTTCTGTCTTTTGCGTGGTTGGAGTTGGGAGTACACTAAATGGTTGAGTGTCTTTTTCCAGATGATTGTTTGAATGAATAGTGGTGTCCGTACTAACTTCATCGAGAAGTAAAGAAGGGGTACTGAAAGCGTGAGTTGAAGCACAAAGCAATCCTTTTTACTTGGAAGTAGACAAGCAAAATGGTACGCTTCTTGATTCTTGTGTTGGAACTTTCGCGAGCAGCTCTTTTTTTTTTCCTTATAACTTGGGTCGTCGGACATGGTAATTGTAGTTTGAATTAGGGTTTTGGTTTCTTCGTCTGTCAATTTACGGTTGCTTGGAATTACATTGCCGGTTGTGTCGAATTTCTCATTATCTGTGTTGAGGATCACATATTCTAAAACACTCGCAATTTTGTGCTTGTGTGTATGTATATAAATTGGGTCGAATGTTTTTCCCAGCAAAAATTATGCCCATGGCTGAGGTTAGAAGATCGTCGAGAGACTTTTCTTCTGAAGGTTGTTTTACGTTTTCTTTTGAAATGTGTCCTTACGTTTTAATTGTTGTGTTGAAACTTTTCCAAGCTAAAATTTTGTGGTTTAAATTTCTCTCTCTTTCTCATTTTATAGGTTAAAATTACAAATTGTCAAATTTGAGACTGTTTTGAACATACTCACACTGCCTGTGTGAGACCGTGTGTGTGTTCTATGTTTATTATCTAACACTTGGACTGGATGAATTTCTGTCCTTGGGTGAATTTAGAAAATTGATTGGGAATTTTTCTTTCAAAGGTTGTTCAAATGTTTGAAATGAGCTATGGTTGATGCTTGAAACAGCATTACACAATATATGGAATGCAACAGTTCATGGACAAGGAGAGGGTGGTCTCCTAGGAGTGTTTCATCCATTATTTTTGGTTGCTGGATTGTTACTAGTCAGTCTTTGAGTATCTTGGTTGCTTTATTGGTAGAGTTCTGAGGCTTCAGAAAATGATTTTCTTGGAGGCTAAACAACGTATTCTTCTTTGGTGGTTGGTTAGTTTTTGTCATGTCTAGAAAAGGTGTAAGAACATGTTTGTTAGGGAGGGAGAAATTATTGCAGTGTATAAACAGGGTGAATCTTTTGATGAAAGTATGCACTGGTCTAATCTTCAGCTTTTAAAAGCAATTATTTTGATTTCAATGCTTTCTTTTAAAAAAAGATACGAAATAATATGTTCAAAATAAAGAGAATGTGATTGAAATAATATATACAAGCAAAAAGGGGTTTTGCCAATCTATTGCTCTTTTGTAACCTTGGAGTACTATAGACAACGTGAAATGTTGGTGTGTTATAGAGTACATGATCACATATCTTGTTCATCTGTTTATCTTTCTCTCGAAGTAGATTCTTGTCATATTCATAAAGCACTTACTCTTCAAGAAGCGACCAAGATGTAATTTTTGGAGCTTGGTTTGCTGAGAAGCACATAATGTAAGAGTGTTAGCTCAATTTTTCATATCCAAATGTAACCAACTTTCTCCTTAATAATGGCCATGTCCAGTTGCTCACGGAGAGGCCAATAAGGTTTAGGTGATCTTAGGATTTTTCTTCCAAGCCCTTACGTAGAAATAATGGATGTATTGGTTTCTTTTTTTCTTTTTCTTTTTTTGGTGGTGAAAGTGGTGCAAATATCAGCATGAACTTCCTTTCTTGGAGGAAAAGTATCAAATGCTTTCTCTTTTGTTGTCATTTACCGAAGACAATGAAATTATTACCTTTCAATTTAAGAAGACAATTATAATTAGATTAGGGTTCTTGAAGGGAAATAATCTACAAACAAAATTGGTTTCGGGGGAAAATGGAACTTCTTTTACTGCACAGTGGATGTTTGATTATTACATTAAAACAGTGCCTTTCTGTTCAACAACTGTTGAAGGATTGATTCTTGCAGTCTTTTCAGAACAAGAGTTTTTGGATGGCGAAGGGTGCTGGGCATGTAAATGATGGAGACTCAGCATTTGATAATACTTCAAGAATCGAACCGAAGCGATCTCATCAATGGTATGTTGATACAGCTGACACAGAGGTGTTCCCTAACAAGAAGCAGGCGGTGCAAGCTTCAAATAGCAAACCAAGTTCAGCAATATCCAATACAAATATTCCTTCTTGGGAGAATGCTTCCAGCTTTCATTCAATGCCTGGTCAGTTCATCAACCGCTTATTTGGACCTGAAACAGCAAGCGCTGTCAACTTTGTAGAAAGGAATATGTCTACTGTTGGAACAGAGACTTTGAATTTGAGAGGTAAGGGTATGGATGACCAATTTGGTGAAGATTCAGCCATTGGTTTGTCCATATCCCATGCTATGGAAGACCCTGAAACGTGTCTCACCTATGGTGGAATAAGAAAAGTCAAAGTCAATCAGGTTAAGGATTACGACAACAATATGCACATTACAAAGGAACACGGTTCTGCTGGGGAACATATCAGTCACTTGTCTTCAGGACAGGCCTATAACAATGAAAGTGAGGGTGGTTTTACAACAATAGGACAGTCCTATAACCAGAATGACAGTGTTAATGTTATGGGCCACACCTACAACAGGGGAGATACCAATATCAGATCAACAGATCCCACCTATGGCAATGAAGATGGAAATGCAATATCAATGGGTGATACCTACAGTAAAGCGGAAGGTAGTATAATTTCTTTTGCTGCCTTTCCTGATGAACAAGATATTATCCCTGTGGGCAGGCCTGTAAGCGGCTATGATCTATTATACAATCAGTCGTCAGTACAAACAACAGAAACAGTCTGTGAGAAAGAGTTGGATACATCAAATGCCAACGCAGTTCTTAATGCCACTCATGTAGCCAAATCAAGACCTGAATCTGCTTCCAAGAATAAGTCAGAATTCAAAACATCTAGGAAAGAAGCTCCAAACAGCTTCCCCTCCAATGTCAGAAGCTTGATATCAACCGGCATGCTGGATGGGGTTCCCGTGAAGTATGTTTCCTTGGCACGGGAGGTAAATTCCAGCCTTTTCTTGTCCCTTTCTTCGGACTTCGATCGCCGGTGCATTTGAATGACTTTTCATTATATTTCTGCATTTAACAAGGAGCTTCGTGGAATTATAAAAGGTTCTGGCTATCTTTGTGGGTGTCAATCGTGTAATTTTTCCAAGGTAAGTCATCTATTATTCCTTCTTTTGTGCAGTTAAATACCAGTAGAGCAAACTGATGAATGTCACTAATTTTCCTTCAAGGTGCTGAATGCTTATGAATTTGAACGCCATGCTGGTTGTAAAACAAAGCATCCCAACAATCACATATATTTTGAGAATGGAAAGACAATATATCAGATTGTGCAAGAGTTAAGAAGCACGCCTGAGAGTTTATTGTTCGATGCAATTCAAACTGTCTTTGGTGCACCAATTAATCAGAAATCCTTTCGCACTTGGAAAGGTTAGAACATTATCCACTTCTTTCATTATTGCTCTCTTTCTTCTCTCTTTTCTTACTCTACTTAAATTTTATTACTGTTGATTGTTTTTGTCTGCCTTTTTTCATTTCTTCAGAGTCATTTCAAGCAGCAACTCGTGAACTTCAGCGTATATACGGAAAGGAAGAACTCAATCTATAGGAATATTCTAGTTCAGCCTTGATCAAATTGTAAGATATGGCCAAATCTAGTATGTGCATATGAGCGAGTATAAGTTTGTATATTCTGTATAATCTTCTTGTTCGGAAGAACGCATGGCTGTGTCATCAAGAGCAAGTTAGCGCTCAATATTGTGTAAAATCCCTTATCCATTGAGATTTAAGTGACATTTGCAACTCATTAAGTCTTGATTTCACACTAATTATGATTTAGTACACACTTACACCGGCATCCTAACATAATTGAAGATCATGTTTTCAGGATGCTCCGTTAGTAGGTGCTTGTGAGTGCGGCGAATCTTCTCTAGTTCTGAAATGTCGAATTCAAGACTTGAGTCTTGAACAACTAATGAGCAAATATTAAGCTACTAGGCAAACATACCGAGTACTGTTGGATAGTCATTTTTCCCATTGTAAATGCCTTTTTGCGGTCTATTTTGGAACAGGACTCAATTTTCAAGGGAGATACTTACACATCTAATAAACACGCATCTTTCTACATTACAAACTACATTTAATTTAAAGTTCACCACCCAAGCAAAAGAAAGAAACAGGCGAGAAAACAAATAAATCTGTTTGTTTGCGACATGATACACATCCAGTGTTAGCCACAAGATAGAACTCAAATAATAAAACCCTACCTTTCACACACACTAAAAAAGTTTGAAAAGAATTGAGTCAGAAAAATTACAAGCACCCATCACAATTAGTTTTCTTTTCCTTTGCCCCTTTCCAGAAAAAGTGTCACCTTCATTAATGTGTGTGCTCAAGTAAATGGTTCTTAAGAGCCACAGCATGCTGATCTTTGTGCAGCTTGGCCAGCTCCAGATGCTTGATCTGGTTGATTGATCTTAATGGTTGTGGGCTGCAATGACAGAAAAAGTACCATTGAAAACAAACAAAAAAAAAAAACACACATTCCAGATACTTTACCATAGCATCTATAATACTATCATCGTACTCGGTTCTTCAATTTTTGTTCAAGACAAGGCAGGAATTACCTCAGCCCTGGAGTCGGTGTCCGAAAGCCTTTGCTTTATATCCCTTGCTATCGAAAAGAAAACTTGCTCCACATTTAGATTAGTCTTTGCACTCTGCAATGGGGGAATAAATTTCAGCGCCTACTCTCTGACTAACCAGCTTTCATAGTCATTGATCATTACTTACAGTTTCAAAGAATTTGATACCATACTCATCTGCAAGTGCTTGGCCCTTGGAGGTAGGCACAGCCTAAGAAGGAAAGAAAAAATAAAAGAAGGATGATTATACTGATCTACCAAAGGCATGAAGGAACCGGAACAGTACTAATTCCACATGTTAATCGAAGTAGGTTTTCTCTTTTTACCTATAGCAAAATAGGTTTTGTGCAATAGAAACCATACAAAGGAACATACCCTTTTGCTTTCATCCATGTCAGCCTTGTTGCCAACCAGTATCTTGTTAACATTATCTGAAGCATGTTGTTCAATGTTGCGAATCCAGTTTCTAATGTCTGTAAAAAGTGGGAAAGGGAAAGAGAGAGAAGATCAGTGATTTTAAGTGATAGCTACGATTTTGGAGCTAATTAGGAAGTTTCCCCGTTTTAAGATGCTAGGTTTTGGTAAGGATAAACATGTCATGCTCTAACAAAGCCTCTTGGTGAATTAGATGATGAAATAGGATTTATTTCATAGTTTTTCATCTTATGGATTTCTAGGAATTCCAAGAAAGAAAATTTGTACTCTCTTTTCTTCCTACTTCTACTACATCAAGAGGAGAAACGGTAAAACATACTGTTGAAAGATGATTCATCGGTCACATCATAGACCAGCAAAATGCCCATCGCTCCACGATAGTAAGCTGGAAATGAAAAAGAATAGCAATAAGAAAAAGAGAATAACTAGAGATATGATCTGAACAGGTGATCTATATAAGTAACCGCAGAAGTACAAAATAAAATAAGAGGTGAATCAAGATATATGCTATCCAACTTCAGAGGGTAAAGGTCAAAATGATCATGTTAAGGTTATCTTAAAGACCAACCAAGAGCATTGGGTTGACTCTAGTAAATTTGAACTAGAATACTACTTCAAGGAAACGGTTCCAAGCAGTGAAGGCAACCCGTTTGAAGGTTGCATGGGGCTTGGTGGTAAAATACAACAGGACCTTCCCATAACTAAAATGCATAAAACGCGGGCATAACTCCATCAATTTGTTTAGTAAATATCTCCAGAGCTGCGAAGCAGCCAAGAGTTGATCTATCTACCTGAGCTTGGAATAGACGACAAGATGTTAGAGCCCAGCTCAAGCTTAAATTAAGCAACACAGTATCAACTCAAGCTCAGTTTGAGAAGCTTATGATCAAAAAATCAGATACTAGGCCTCTGGGGAATTCCTTTGGTTATTTTTCTATTCCGATATTAGCCACAGCTATAAACATTGGCCTACGATGGTTCCAAGTTTACAGCTGACATCTTATATATAGAAAGCAACATGTCAATTGTGTTAGCTTCATATAATTTGATCATACAAATAAAGTGAAACGTACTAAAATTGATGGGATCAATTAAAAAGACAGGATATTACCAGCAACTTTATTTCACAAGCATATTGTTTATCACGGCCTCTGTAGTTCACTAGCTTACAAGCCAAAAGTTTAGTCTGTTTGGACCTTTTCATTTTTTTTGTATTAATGAACCTTTAACTGGCTCAGCCCTGATTTCACCTTAAAAAGAAAAGGCAAGTCGAGTTTCTCTTGGGCGAAACCTGGATTAATTACTAGAATCAGCTTATCTGTGGGCAATTTCCTCCATGCTCAAGGAACTGTAGTTCCCCATCCAAACAATTTTATTTCAAATATGCATAAGCTTTCCAAACAAACTGGTTTCAGCCTAGAAATATTCTGTTTGGATGATGGAAACATCAGAAATCACCCACATATAAACTTCCCTCATTAAGTGATTTCAAGAACCAATTGTAAAGACCACATCGACCACACTATCTGTTCTTCTGCAAAACAAAGTACCTAAATCTACAAAGATCAAAAAGATACCAGTCGTGATTGTTCGGAACCGCTCCTGACCAGCGGTATCCCAAATTTGTAGCTTGATCCGCTTTCCATCAAGCTCAATGGTTCTTATCTTAAAATCAATGCTGCACAGAGAAGAATAACATAAAGATTGGTGAAAATTTCAAGGATCCAACACCAAGTGCTGTAGTTCAACACTGATCTTCAAAGAATACAGACCCAATGGTGGTGATAAAACTTGTGGTGAAGGAACCATCCGAGAAGCGTAAAAGAAGGCAACTCTTACCCACACCTGCAAAGTAAATACCAAGAACCATCAAACCCCCTTGGTCAAGTCTAACACCCCCACGCTGTCCAGAGCTTACTTAAATCAGATTTGATAATTTTCATTGCACATGATAATTTTCTCTAGCTATGGACCGGGTTAATTAATAATACTAAAATTGTGCTGATATGCTTGCTAGAAATACAGAAATACAAATATAGATATTGTCCAGGAGCATTACGCCATGAAATATAAATATAGCATCAAGCAAGTTCCCATACCAATTAGTAAATCACACGATCTTCAGCTTCAACGCAACAAGATCTCATAAACATCTCCATGCAATTGTAGAGTGTCCATAAGCTATGGGTTCACAATTGTATGATCCTTCTTACCACCCATATTTGTATAAAAATGACAAAAAATGCTAACTATCCTCCTCTGAAAGGCAATGACCTAAGTAGCAAAATGCTATTTTTAGTATGCTTAGCACAAAGAAAATAGTTCTTAATATACACAAGAACAAAAGTTCCAACAGGAAATTGATTCAAACGCAGCAAAAACTTGTAAGTGTAACCCACTTGGGAATTGTTTCTCCGCTAATACATCAAAGGCACCTAATCGCCCAGATATCATCAAGAACCAAAATACTCCTATGATTTTATCATAAATAAGAAGGAGGAGTCAGTCTAGGGAGGGCTCCACCAACTTTAGTGAAACTTATTGAATTTTGATAAAAAGTTATCTCCTTTGAGCCAAAGGAGGAAAAAAACAAAAAACAAAAAACAAAGCTAAAGATAGGCACTATTACTCCCAGCTTATCCTAAAACCGAATCCTGAAAGACCAAAAAAAAAAAAAGAAATGCCCGAAACCTTCAAGATCAAAACAATCTTCTATGTTGCTGTGAACTAAATACATCTCAATCCTGTCGCTATGGTCTCAGAAATTTGAATTTGACCCCTATATAACGAATTTGGGTAAGTGTACTCCTTGAATTTTGGTCTGTTTCAATTTTGACCATTCATTCCGTTCAGTTAATAGTAGATTGTTAAATGCCAAAAGGAAATCACTGGACAACGTGGTATATCATCCAAAGACTTCGAAACAATAATCTAAACATAATGAATAAAAAGTTCAGGAATTAAATCTCTCCCTCTCCATATTTCTCTCAAACGACCTGTCTCACCTGTTCTGCATATATCTAAAAGGCTTTTGAGTCATAGAAGCCGCTTCAATTCTCTGCCGTACCCAACATACACTCCTCAAGCCATGACCCTCCAGCATCCTCACTTAGCTTCAATCACCTACCAACAGCTCAATCTAACTCAAACCTACTTAACCCACAGTTTCCAGGCAAGTCAATCTTTCTCTCTCTTTCTCTCACCCAATCTACCATTGACCCATTCTTCTAAATCTTGTCCTCGGGATAGTGCCTATAGTGTGTCAGTGTTTCAGTTAGATTTGGACAGGCATGGATTTAAAGTCAGATCATGCATTCTAATAACCTAAGTTAAATGGTACTTTACTGAAATCTTGGTCCAGTAATGTCTTAGATTGAGTTCATAAGGAATTTTTTTGAGGTGTACAGCTGGTGGTTGGAAGAAGTTGCTTTGAAGATGTAGATTTGGGCTTTTATCTGTTGTGCATGAAGAAGATACGAAGAAAGAGATGTCCAACAAGAAAACAGATGAACTGAAGAGAGATCAATTTGGAGGGACTAAACGGAATTTATCTTATTTATTTCATCATTGGAAAGTTACACAACCCAGTAGGTGTTTACTCCCAGATCTTTACTGTCCCTCCAACTCTTGAGGGGCCATTGGCATCAAAACAACTATATTGAGAAAGAAGAATTTAAGTCCTCTAAGTGGTACTTTCAAGTTTGGAACAGTTAATTAAGCACTCTCTGATCTCACTTCTCAGCTCCACTTAAGAAGAAACCCAAAGACATGCATCTTCAATATCCGTGATATAAAGGATATAAGAGCGCGTAATGAAGTATTAATAGATGTTAAGACTAACAAAACAGCAAGAATGTGATAGAAACAGTCGCCGTCAAAACATTGCAAAGGAAGATTATATTTAATAATATGGAAAACGTAAAGTGTCATAGAAACTTTTGAAGTTGAAATACATGAGAAGAATAACAACAGCATGAACTCTGGAGAGTTGAACCATTTTGGAAATTTATATGATCGTTTGGAGAGTTCAATTTCAAATCAAAATAGTTCATCAAAACTTAAATTCACAACCGCGCAGATATTTCTTAAAACGAAGCAAGGCTGCGAATCCAATGTAGAAATTCCTAAAGAAAAAATCACGGCATCAGTTTTCGAATTCTCCGTACTTACAACCCCTAGTGGCTCAAAACCAGGTCAGAACAAGTTTAGCTCTCACAAAACTTTGCTCAAGATAACTAGATCCAGATGGATACCACGTCACAATGCCTAAAAAACCCAAACAGAAAACCAACACCTCCAATTCCAGAATCAACAAGTCATACAAGTAGCAAATCAAACCAAATCAAACAACGGGCAACCTACAATGCAGAAAAAGGCCTCATCTTCCCAACCTCAGCAACCTTCCCTAGGTTCCACACACATGACGATCCGTCTGATTCTCGGCAAAATGAGAGAGAAAACAAAGGAAAACGCTCCAGAAAACATACCGCTGTCGCCGATCAGTAGGAGCTTTATGAGGTAATCGTAATCGGCCCGTGCCCTTGCCGGTGGAGCAGCCATTGGAATACTAATTAAAAAATTAAGTCTAACAACAACTCCTCCCCGCAAACAATTTCCCCTCTGCAACCAACGAAATCAAAATCAGAAAATCAGATTGCAAGACAACAAACAAAAAACTAAAAATTCAAAAAATCCGCAGGAACAAATACCAGATCGGAAACTTTCAAAAGCGACAGATAGTTTTAGAGAGAGAAACCGGGAGAGAGAGAGAGAGAGAGAGAGAGAGAGAGAGAGGTGTCCGAGAGGCTTCAACAAGAGCCAGAGAGAGAGAGAGAGAGAGAGAGAGAGAGAGAGAGCTCAGAGTTGGTTTTCGTTATTTTTTTTACCTTCAAAGCTCCTCCGACTACGGTGGGTTGCCAATACGCGCACTCTCCCGACCTTTTCACCTTTTGCCGCGTGCGCTCTCCCCTCCCCCGCGCAAGTTAGCCCCACCAATCATCCTCCAGGAGCCTCCCATTTCAAAACGTGTAATTCCCTAAGATAGCTCTCCAGATACACCATATGGTCATGAATGTAGGAGATTGCGGCCTTTGTATGAGCTGGCGTCCTAATCATCACCAAATAGATCCCTCTTTGTCAAAGCGTTAAGTTACAACTGTCAGATGCATCCGGGAAGCAAACGAAAAAAATCTTTGTTGGCAACCGCCCAAGGCCATTATCGTCAGCCGCTCATGCTTTATTATAGAGCAGATCTTGGGTGTACACATACATTGCATTGCGTGGTACTTGTGTTGATCAATAATTGTGATCCAAGGGGTTGAAACCAAAGATTAAAGCATGATCGTAGGGTTATAAATGCAGGATGGCCCACAACTTTGACCGGGTTGGGCACAGGCCATGTTGTTTCTGACAGAACCAGGACGTGGTCTCAGCTACCGAGTCCTGGAACCAGTTCATTTGTCTTGGTCCAATGGAGAAAAAATAAAATCACCTCTTGCTGTGACAGAGTCAAGCCTTACAGTCTTTTCTTTCAATTTTTCAATTGGTTTCTAAGTTTTAATAATATCTCATCCATTTGACTAGTACAACATGATGAAATCATCTTTTCTCTTAATAGAAAGCGACTAATTTAGCAACAATATTATAATATCGTGTTGGAAATGACTTAATTTCTTCTCATAAAAGAATCATTAAGAGACGAAAATATATGAAGATATAAAAGGATATTAGACTTGTAAGTTGATGATGTGGAGATTACCATTATTTTTAACACATTTTATCATTTTCAATGTGATGAGTATAGAACTTGAATTTAGATTCTAATACCCTTATAGGAGGTGTGTATGTTTATAAAATAAAATAAAATAAAATAAATTAAAAAAGAGGAAATGACTTCCATCGCTAAACCTAATTATTAAGAAAAATAGACACTTAAATGCATAAGAAAATGTTGAACAAAGGTATTAAATATATGGGACAACCAATATTTTTTAACACAAAAAACCATAAGTTAACATAGTGACAATGTTGAATAAAAACTATGTAAACACTACTTTGTAAAAGAGTGTGTTCCGGTTTAACACATATAGGTATCAAGATTTTGTGGGTCCAAGTATCTTATTCTTAGATGAAGTAGTAAAGTGAGGAGCTCTAACTCAAGATTTTAACGCTTGTGGAACAACCTTTTCGGAGCCCGATCTAATATCTAGATGGCTTAGTGCAGCAACCAAGTTAATGAGCTGCCACATGATTCTTTTTGCTGTTAATTTCCACTATGAACATAGATGTTCACCCGTTGTTAAGTGCTGATTCTTTTAGTGAACTCGTGACAACGCTTTTCCACTCAAAAGTGCAACCCCAAAAAGAGATTCCTAACTTAAGATGCCTATCCCAATATGCCAAACCTATATTGGACTCCAACACCTTGGATTGTGAAGATAATCCTTCTACGTGGCCACTACATTGTTAGTCTAGGTAGTAAAAGTTAGTCAATTTGTTTTGTCTCATCCTCCTTCGTAGCATAAGATTATCTAATGTCGACAAACATTTGATTCAATTAGAAGCAAGAGATACTTAGAACCTCTTAGTCCAAAGTTCAACACCTGAGAGCTTAAATTTAGATGCATGTATTAAAATAAATAAATATTTTGATTGACTTGTTGCTTTTCTTACAATTAACTCTTCATTTTGAGGAGTAAAACTTTTTCACCAATGGAGAAACATCATTGATACAATCACCTTATGTGAAGTTGAAGTTTAAGCATACCAACCACCTCAAATTTTGAGGCTTCATGGGGACCTTAGAGGCTGAAGGCCTCCCAAGTGGATTTATTCATGATTACATAAGCTCTGTCTCTACCTGCAAAACAAGTTTAAGAAAGAAAGTTGGGGTGATTTCCTTTGCAGAGAGATCTTGGCTGCAGCTTTTTACGCAATCAAACGTGATGATGTGCAATCTTATTATACAAAACATGATTGGTGCATCTTATGTAGAAAGGATACGCTTTAAATGACTTCATCACCCATCTTAATATGTTTCTCTCTTTCTTTGGACGCTAGCTCCATGGGTCTCTCTCAATCTTTTCCCATTACTCATATAAAAGGATACGAAGGACGTCAAGAACATGTACGAGATACAAAAGAGAGGTAGGACTATGGACTCCTAAAGTAGGTGGATAAGAAAACAAGTATATCTTTAATGCACTTTAGTTAGCTTAAAATTCTACCTTTCGTCCAAATATTATCCAATAATAAAATAATTATACAAGTAAGGAACTCTAGGTATTTGATGTGTAGTTGTATAAAATGTGTGAGAGAGAAGAAAGCCTTCTATAGTAAGAAGAGTATTAAAATAAATAAAAAATTATTTTTTATGAACAATAGAGGGAGAAAGTGAGTTAGATGATTAGAGTTGAAAAAGTTAAAAGTTTTACAACTCTACTAAATATGTCTTT